>CM053774.1:36666941-36707937 GCA_028658325.1 Potorous gilbertii | reverse complement strand
CTGCTGGTTCTCAGGTGGGGGCAGGGCCGCCTCTCAGGCTCAGTTCCCTCAGGGGGTTTATACAGAGATCCTTTGTAGTGGAGCTGGGGTGGAGCTCCAGCCCACTCTGGGAGTCTCTGGCTGAGCTGCCTCGGCCTCTGGCCGAGCTGCCTCACCCTCTGCCGCAGCGACCGCTTCCCAGGGGGTCCGAGTCCTGGAGATCCCCCGCTCCCCTCTCAGCCCGTCTCTCTCACTGACCTGTGTGTCTGTGGGTGGAGGGACCTTCTCGCCGCCCAGAGATTCAGGTCCCTGAGGCCTGCTGGGGTCTGCTCGCTCCTCTCAGTGCGGTGCGGCCAGGGTAGGGGGAGGGGAGCGCTCTTCAGGGCAGGGCTCTGCTCCCGTCCGGGGTACCTTTGCGGTCGCTTTTTCAGGGCTCTCAGGAATGGAAATCTTCACTGTGTTGCTGCGCAGCTTCCACTGTTCCAGAATTTGTCAGGAGTTCTTTTTACAGGAAATCTATGGGCTGTGGGTTCAGACCTAGCATAGGTAAGTCTTTCTACTCCGCCATCTTGGCTCCGCCCATTTGGGGTTTTCTTGGCAAAAAATACTGGAGAGGATTGTCATTTCTTTCTCTAACTCATTTTACAGATGAAGAAACTGAGGCAAGCAGATTTTAGGGACTTGCCCACCAGGATCACATGGCTAGGAGGTGTCTGAGGCCAGTCATTAAACATTTCTTAAGTGCCTACTATGTGCCAGGCACTATAATAACTACTGGGGATTCAAAGACCTACTCTCAAGGAACTCACAGTCTAATAGGGGAAGCAAACGTCTATGTGCACACTTTATCTATACATATGTACATGTGTATGTTTACACACACACACATATATACACATATACATGTAGCAGCCAGGTAGCACAGTGGATAGAGCACCAGAAGTAGAATCAGGAAGACTCATCTTCCTCAGTTCAAATCCAGACTCAGACACTTACTAGCTGTGTGACCCTGAACAAGTAACTTAACCCTGCTTGCTTCAGTCTCCTCATCTATAACATGAGCTGGAGCAGGAAATGACAAACTACTCTAGGTTGCCAAGAAAACCCCAAATGGTGTCAAAGCCCATGAGTTAGGACACAATTGAAAAAACTGGACGATAATAGAGATATATGTGTGTATGTATATGTGTGTATATACACATATACATACACATATATACATATACATACAATACATACCTATACACACCTATATGTATGTATGTATAGAGATAGTTACTTGAGCAAAGATAGTACTAGCATTAAGGGGGAATTGGAAAGGTAGAAGGTAGAATTTTATCTGCTTCAAGTCTAGAAGTAAAGATGAGAAGGTACAACATTCTATTATCTATATATATATTGGTGTATATAATATATAATAAACATAATATGATAAAACATAGTATAATATAATAAATATAACATAATATGATAATTACAATCACTTATAGTAGATATTTAGTATGTAAGCTGAATATGAAATAATGGCAAGGTATATTCTACAGTCCTCCAAAGTTTACAAAGCATTTCTTCACAATAGCTCTGTGAAGTAGGTAAAATAAATATCATTTATCCTTTTTATACAGATGAGGAAATTAAGGCTTAAAGTGATGGGTCCACAGTTATATGGCTAATAAGGGTTCCATCCAGGATCTCAGTCCAGTTCCCCTGACTAAGTCCAGTCTCCATCCTTGTCCTCATCCTCCTCCTTCTCCTCCTCCTCCTCCACAATATTACCTTACTTCAGAGCCAGCTCTACTGGCTTTACATAGGGTCTCTCCAGAGGAATGACGATTATAGAAGGACGGGAAATGAGATGGAAAGGAAGCATGAGTCCATTTCTATACTCTAGGGAAAAAAAGCTAGGAATCTTTTTCACATAACACTACTTGACATTTGCGTAGATTACAGTCATAATCTCAGTTGATCCCTACAACCACTCTATGAGTGCTGCTGGGAAAATATTATCTATTTGCCCATTTTACAGATGAGAATGAAGATGAAACTGAGAATTTAATGACTTTCAAGGCATAAGACTAGCAGATGGGGGAACTGGAATTCGGAGTCATTCCAAACTCATTCAAGGATAGGTGGCAGAGTAGGTAGAAATCTGGCCTTGAGTCAGTGTTTTTGATACATACCAGCTTTTTCTGTAACATTAGGTAAGCCCTTACCCTCTCCAGGCAATAATCTAAGGCTATAAGTTGCTGAACTTGTTGCCCACCCCGTGAAAGGAAGTTTCCTTCCCCACCTGGAGTTCCCTACGTCAATGAAATAAAGTCCGAATCATAAACAAAGAAACATTACCTAAAGATCTACTCTGTTCAAGGCCTTGTCCTAAATGCTCCAAGGCTTTGATTTCTGATCCAGACAGTATATCACATGATGAAAAATATTTCCAATTTCATTAATTCTGCATTATCCTTATTAGTATTTGAAAAAGTTTTAATTTTTAATGAATTTTTAGAAATTATTATTTTTTGCCTTTACATAATTTTCATTTCTGAATATAACCCTGTTTCACCAGAAGGCCATCCTTTATAACAAAAGAAGATAAAAAGAATTTCCAAAAAAACCTACATCAACCCAGTGAATGCAATTTTCCATACCCAGAGTCCCCCACTTCAGATGTTATTTTCTTATGTTTTTGTCAAGAGTAAACTTGGTCATTAAAATTATATTTCTGGACATGAATCAAAAGCCTGAAATAAAAGTGGTAAAGAGTGAATCTGTGACCTTGAAACTGTGTAGGAACATGATGTCTTGCTGCTATGAAATGTATAATAATAAATTTGGTTGCCATAATGTAGAAGGTGGTACCTATAAATATGATAGGGGTGGAGTATTTGTGCTTTAGAGGAAACATATGTAGATACATTGGTCACAGTAGATGACAATTGACCCCTGTTATTTAAAAGGGAGCAGTGCACACTGTAGTATGAAATCAAAAAAACAAACCTCCCACTGTTTCGCACTGGACACACTATTCCTAAATAGGGGCCCACATAGGTCTAGATTATACAAGGCAAGGAGAATAGAGAAAGTTCTAAGAGGAGGTTCAGAGGTGATTAAGAGGACAGAGAGTTTGAGGAAAGGTTACAGAAAATGAAGTTATTTAGCTGGAAGGATACCATCTTACATCTATGTAACACTGAATATTTTGCAAATTGCGTTATCACTTAACCATGGTGTGGTTGTGGAAAGATCACTGGCTCTGAAAGCAAATGAACCTGGGTGTGAATCTACCTTTATTACTACCTTGGGCAAATCACTTGCTTTTCTGAGTCTGTTTCCTCATCTTTAGAAATTCAAGGCTAGAGAGACAATGCATGATAAAATGAGAGAAAGCATGATACAGCAGAAGGCATGCACTTGAATTTAAGTCTTTTTCTAGGACTTGACCATCTCTTCCCTTCTACAACTGATTCCTATGATCATATGAAGCCTGAGAGGTTCTTCTTATTAATGAGAAAATGGAGGCCTTGGCTTTTACCCAAAATTCCCATGGAAATTAGTAACAGAGTGGACTCAGATCCAGGTATAATTGAATAATGGTATTTAAGCCAACAGGACTGGAGTGGTATAATGGATGAGTGTTGGATGTTGGAGAGGACTTGACATCAGGAAAACTTGGGTTCACATCTAACCTCTGTTGCTTATTGACTGTATAAACTTAGGCACTAAAAGAGATGAACAACTTATCTATTATAGTCAGAGAGTTGTCTGGAACATTGACCAGTTAACCAACTTGCCCATGGCCATACAGTATGTATTCACCTGAGGCCAGAATTGAATTTATTTATAGAATAAAATCATTTCACATCTGGACATGATCTTGAAGGAGAGAATTTAGAAGTGGAAACCATTTTAGAGAAAGGTCATTTATTCCAAGAGTTTCAACCTGGGGCCTGTGAACTTTAAAAAAAATGAATTGTAATTCATTAAATTATAAGCTCCCTTAGGGTAGTTGCCTCCTTTTAAATGCTTGGTGCTTAGCACAATTGGCTGACACTGTGCTTAATAAATGTTTATTGATGGATTAATAGTAGTATTTCAATATAATTTTTCCACAATAATATCTATATAATATGTTAATAATTATATTACTATATAATATATAATCAATATATTATGTGTCAATATTATATATACTACATTTATAATATTCAAAACAGTATTTCAGTAATTAATAGATATAATTCAATAAATATTTCAATTATATGTTATTCTGAGAAGGGGTCCCAAGTTGACTAGACTGTCAAAGACTTTGTGTCCATGATCCAAAAAAAAAGTAAAAAACTCCAGATCTGGTCCCATTCCTTCATTTTACAGATAAGGCAGCCCAGAAAAATCAAGGTGAGTTGCTTTAAGTCACAGAACCAATTGTGTACATGGAACTGTACATGTTGATATTCCCTTAAATGTACTAACTCAACTTATTCATTTCCCATGACATATTGTTCCATTCCACTTCCACAGAGGGAGGATCCTACCCTTGGTCTTGCCCTCACCCACCAATGCACCACTTCCATGTTCATGAACTCTGAAATGTCTTTATCTGATCATAATCTTGTCATTTCACCTCTTCCTCATCCTCTATCAACCTATTCTTTGTCCTCACCAAGATTTCCAGTCCTTTCAACCCTCATCTCTTTCCTAGACTGTTATCTCTCTACTGGCTACATTCTCTCTCTTTCCCCATCTTGTCCCTTGGTGACCCAGTTCAACTCTACACTGTCCTTACTCTGAAGTCTGTTGTGCCTTTATTGTAGATCCAGTCTTGCCCTGCCAAGCTTCAGTCTTGAATTGCTTTTTACCATCTACTGCTCCTACTTATATGCTGCTGAAGACAGAGGGAAAAAAAATCACAAAACTGTACCAACTATGTCCACCAGTCTAGGAGATGTTTAATAAATCCTTATTGACTTGAGTTGGTACTCTAACATAGTAGAAAATATTCCCTGGACCTCACAGGCTTCCCATCTACCTGGAAAGATGAGATAATGTAGAGAGATGTCTATAAAACAAAGTAATCTGAGGTAGAAGCTACCTCAAAGTGGACTTCTCTTCCAAGACCACCTTCCCACCTTCCTGCCTTAGGATGCTGTGTTTCTATATACTGAGATGGTTGATTTTTTTTAAAGCAGTTAACTTTAATATCAGAGAGGAGAGCTTTATTCTTGACATCTTACAAACGTAAGAAGCCTCATGATGCTTTACTACTTACTCCTCATGCCTGAGAGGAAAATCAAATCTCCACTTTATTTCACAGGGAGAGAATGGGACTCAGAATGTCTACAGCAATACAGGGAAGCTAGAGCTAGCCATGGGGTTTCTGAGTCTTGAATGCCAATGCCTCAGCCCAGGACACAAAAGATGCCTGCTGGTTGTTCTTCCTTTCTAGAAGTCTTCTCACAAGGTTCTAATCACCCACACAGAACAACAGCATCTTCCAACAATCTAGAGTGAAGGTGTCAAATTCAGACAAAAACCAGGGCCTGAGGACTGCATATTGACTCAGAAAACCATGAGTTTATATATTTCTTTTTTTATTGTCACAACATCACATTAAGATTAGATAGGAACTACATTTTAACCTGGTTTGGACCACACTTGCAAATGTTATAGGCCATGCTGTGAGGCATGGACCACGTTAGAGCATGAGGTTCTAGCTGAGAAGTCAAAGTTCTAGGACACAATCTACTCCCTGTATGATCTTGGGCAAGCATTCAAGCCTCTATGTACATTTCTGTGCTCGTCCTTCATTTTCAAAGAAGACCATGACACCAGAGAAATGATGACATGACTTGCACTTGACTTTGTTTTGAGTGAGGGAGGGCTGTGCAAGGTCACCAACCTCACTTTCTCCTCCTGGGCCATCTGTGTCCAGTGACCAGATATTCATCAATGCATCAAGATGATTGGAGATGGCCCAGGATGCAATGGACCTTGGCCTTTTTAGGCTGGCCTTTTCAGGTCGTCATTTAGAAGGAGGTAACACCCATATAGGGGATGTAAATAGTTTGCCCATATTAAATAACAAAACCCCTCTTCAAATTCCACTTCCATTTGTTAAGGCTTTCCTGATCTTCCTACAGGATACAATCTCTCTTAACCACTATAGCTATGTGAGTGTACTTCTGACAGATTATAGCTTGCCTTGTTTTGCCTATTATTTCAGCATTACTCTTTGAGAAATACTCTTTCCTTCCCCTTAGCTTGTATTCTCCCTGAGAGAAGAGAACACATACTATTCATCTCTATGGCACATGGCAATCAGTCAATAAATATGTTATATTAAATTTAGTTCTAATTTGAGGTAAAGGAATCACTTTGCCGTGGATGGTGCTGTATTTGAGGAGTGCATACATTAATGATAATGGGTTCCTTAAAACAAGTTCACTGTGCGTTCACACTAGTATCTTTAGGCAAATTCCATTTTTCCTACTGAATAGAATTTCTGCCTTTTGTGTTTCCTGTAACTGCATTTGGTATGGTGCTATGAACAAACCTGTTAAAAAAAGGAAAGAAAAATACTTGTTCTCCCCTATTTCTCAGGAAAAGAAGAAAAATCAAAGGCATATGTGAAAATACCTGGAGTTTTTCATAGGAGATGGCACAATACAATAGAAACAACTTGAGACTTAGATTTAAAAAAATTTTTTTTTTACTCGATGCCAACATAGTACCTGGCACATAGTAGGGATAAAAGTTGAGTCTGTGATTTCATTGGTTTAAAGAACTCCTGGAGGAGGAAACTGACTCTACCAATATAGATTAGTAACTTCTCTGCTACTTAACAGTCTCAGAGAGTGATTCCAGTGACTTGCCCAGGGTCAATACAGCCAACATGGGTCAGAATTAAGACTTTAATTTTGTGCACACAGTAGGTTCTCAAGAAATGCCTTTAATTGACTGACACCTAGTAGGTACTTAATAAATGGTCACTGATTGATTGCTAGATTTATAATTGGAGTACCTAGGTTGGAATCCTGGCTTGACTACTTCTACCTGAGTATCATAGAATATTGGTTCCTCAATTTCCTCATATGTAAAATTAAGTATGTATGATGGTGATGGACTACATTAGGGATGTCAAATATGGGGACCTGCAACATTCTTAACTGCAGTCTGAACCAGATTAATTAGGAAATATTTAACAAAATGAATAAAAATATAATAAAACACAGATAACATTACATTTTAAAACTAAGGAATATGAAGCCATCAGGGATTCTTATGCATGTATTAGTGACCCCCATTTCTATGTGAGTTTGACATCCTAAATTACATGACCCCCACAAGGTCTATTTACAATTAAAAAAAACAAAAACCTCTGACCACTGAAATTAATTAAAAATGGGTAGGAGACAAAATTTCTTTTCTGGGGATAAGAACTCAAATTAGCCAAGTTATTTATAGTTATATAAGAAAATGCTCTAAAGTTTAATGCTTCTTAACCTTTTCCCCCTCTTGATCCCTTTTTGAGTTCTGGCAGTAGTCATTGGCTTGTATAGTCTGAGGGCAAGCACAGAGCAAAGTGCACATGTTTTATGTTCAGAACCAAGGCTATAGTGAAGTTGTATGATGCAACATGGGCGAAAGCTTCCAGAAACACCTCAGATGCATTACGCATTTGATTTTAAATTCATTTTTGGTAACTGCACATTCAGAAACCTTTAATTGTTGACAAAATTTTTGAGATCCTACATGAGCCAGTGACCCATGATTTAAGAAGCGCTAATCTAAATCACTATTAATTAGAGAAGTGCAGAATAAAACATCTCTGAGGTACCATACCACACCAATCAAATTGGCTAATATGACAGAAAAGGAGAATGACAAATTTGGAAGGGATGTAGGAAAACTGAGACACTGTCACTGGAGTTGTGAACTGATCCAACAATTCTGGAGAGTGATGTCCAAATGACTATAACACCAAGCATATCCATTGACCCAGCAACACCATTACGAGGTCTGTATTCCAAAGAGATTAAAAAAAACACAAAAAAGGAAAGGACCTCTATGTACAAAAATATTTATAGCAGTTCTTTTTGTAGTGGTAAAAAACTGGAAAGTGTGGAATCACAATTGTGGAATCATCAATTGGGGAATGGCTGAATATGATTATGATGGAATTATTATTGTGTTATGTAAGAAATGATGAGCAGGATGTTCTCAGAAAACCTAGAAAGACTTAAATAAAGTCATTCAAAGTGAAACGAACAGAACCAGGAGAACATTGTACACAGTAAAAGCAGTGTCGTACTATGACGAACTCTGAATAACTTAGCTATTCTCTGCAATACAATGATCCAAGACAATTCTGAAAGGCTCATGATGAAAAAATGCTATCCACCTCCAGAGAAAGAACTGATGAAGTCTGAATATAGATTGGAGGATACTTTTTTAAACTTTATTTTTCTTGCAGTTTTTTTTTGGTCTGTTTTCTTTCACAGCATGACTAATATGGAAATATGTTTTGCATGACTGCACATGTATAACCTATATCAAGTTGTTTGCCTTCTCAATGAGGGGAAGGAAAGGGAAGGAGGGAGGGGGAGAATTTGGAATTCAAAATAAAAAAAAACCGAATGTTAAAAACTGTTTTTACATGTAATTGGGGGTAAAAAATTAAGTAAATAAAGAACTCAGATTAGCTGGCTTCTCACAAATGCCATAGCCAAGTTTAACAGGCTAGCCACATTGCCCTCTTCACCCACAGGACCAAATTCACTTTCCTTCTCCCAAGCATCAACGCAATCTGATTCAGTATGCAGCTCTGAGACTTCTCTGCTGGCTGAGAACTGAACTCTTCACTAAGTCCCCAAAGCCTAATTATTCACACTTGTGCAGCAGTGATCTTAGGAGATGTTTGTTTTCTCTTTACCCCTGGATAGTCAATGAGTGAGATGCACTGGTTGCTAGTAAGCATTCCTGCAGGTACTGGGAATGATTCTGCTATGGCTTAGGGAGGTTTTCTTTTCCCCCCTCCCTCAGTAACTCTGGATAAGTTACTATCTCTCTTTAATCCTCAGGCTCTTCAAGCAACAGGGAAGCTAGGTGGCTCAGTGCATAGCGCAATGTGTGTAGCATCAGGAAGACTCCTCTTCTTTAGTTTAAATCTGGCCTCAGATACTTGCTAACTGTGTGACCCTGGGCAAGTCAATTCTGTTTGCCTCAGTTTCCTCATCTGTAAAATGAGCTGGAGAGGGAAACAGCGAACTATTCCAGCATCTTTACCAGGAAAACCTCAAGTGAAGTTAGGAAACCTTGGACACAACTTTTTATGAGATAACACCAACAAAGCTGCAAAAATCAATGTTTGAGGGCCTCAGGTTTTTCCCTTTGTTTAATCCCTTTTGCACATAGCTGTCAAACCAATATTCCTATACTCCTGTTATCACTCCCCTGCTCAAAAAATTCCCCATTGCCTCTATGAAAAAAAAAATTTCTCTGCTTGGCATTTAGTCTTTAGTACTGGTTCTTGTGTCTCTTTGTAAATTTCTGATGTTTTATTCCTTTTCTCACACTCTGTTGAAGCTAACAGAGCCTCCGTGTTGCTCCTCATACATGACATCCAGCCTCCTTTCCCCGTGCTTTGCACAGGCTCTCTTCCACAGAGGGAACGCATTCCCTCCTTGAATCTTCTCTTAGAATTTCTTGCTTCCTTCAGAGCACATCATTCAGTTGATAGTGTCCCCCTGAAATTATTTTTTACTTACTTTGTGTACATTTTATGTTTTCTTACACATGTACATGTTTGCCCCTCAACAGAACATAGGCTGTTCCAAAAGAATGATGGCACTTTTAAGCTTTTAGAATTTTGGGAAACCCTATATAGGCTCCTTGAGGACAAGGGCTGTTTTGTCTTCATCTCTGTATCTCCAGAGCTAGCATAGGGCCTTGTAGGTGCTCAATAAATGCTTGCTAAATGATTCGACCATCAGCAAAGAGCTCTGATGCAGATCACAGCTATTCTTCTGAATCTCCAAGTTTTCCCGTGACCTCTAGTTCCTTTCATTTCAAAAGGTAGCATCTGCTCTTTCATCAGGAACAGCAAATTATCCTGGTCATTTATTTTTCATACTTCAAATATACTTCACCCTTCAAATACGTAAAATATTATGCTTGAGCAGCCAATTTAATTAATAATGGGCGATGACTTAATAAAAGATCCTCCTTCCACTGTCTTGCTTTTCTAATAGTATTCAATTGACTCCAGTCTGGATCTAGTCCACCTAAGACAACACATGGTAATATTTAATGATTTCCATTTTTAGCTTTATGAGAAATGCTTCTCAGTGTTCTGGAGCAAACAGAGTGGGAGCTCTCTGAATCAAGGGAGGTAGGCAACATGGCAGTCAGAGCAGGGAATCTGCAAGTTGGTGGTTAGCAGATGGGACTGTAAGCTGGGGAGATTGCTAGCAGATGGCACTGATAGTTTGGATGAGGCAAAAAACTTTTGATTGCAAACAAATCGGTATCAGAAACATACTAAGAAACGCAACCCACGCGGATACTTTTACTGCTGTAATGGACAGGCATTTCACACACGTCAAGAATCACCTGGGTAGGTTTTAGGGCCTGAAACTTGTAGTTTATAACACCTTCCTTTTCTTTTTTTTTTTTTTTACCTTCCTTCTCTTTACTTTGAGTTAGGACCATAGACTGTTAGAGATCAGGGAGGGACTCTGGAGGTCATATGGTCCAGACTTACTTTACAAATGAGACCATGGAGGCCCAGAGGTGAAGATCACACAGGGTAAGAACCCAGGTCTCCCGACTCCCAATCTACTTGAAACTATAGAGTTAGTCCTGAAAGGTGAAGAAATCATCTAGTGGTGGTAAGACTTAGAATTGGAAGGAACCTTAGAATGGTCTATTGTAATCTCCACATCAAATTCAATCTCTGACCTACTTGGCTTTTCTGGGCTCCATCTATTACACCTCTAAAGTGAGGGGGTCACCCTCAATTGTTTCTTTTAGCTTTGCATCTATGAATCCTCTGGAACCAAGGCACTCATAAGTCACAAGAAGTCAGATATTGTTTCTGATCAAGTTTCCTCACCTCTATATCCACTCCTTGCAGTTCACTGTTACCCAGGTTTGTTATTCTTCATATCTCTTCCTCCCCCACTTCCCAATCCTCTCTTGGACATATCTATTTCAACATTCTACCATGGTAGAATCAATTAAATTACAGTTCTACTCTTAGCCTGATCACCTCCTTTTTTGAGTGACACTATTCCTGTCCTGGCTCTTCTACTTCTTCTTTGGATGACCTTGGACAAGCTACCTCTCCTCTCTGGGCCCCTGCCTGATCACGTAAAAAATGGCAGGGTTGGATTAGGAACTTAATGATTCTTAACCTGGGATTTGTGAACTTAAAAATATATTTTGTTACCTGTGTCTCAATATAATGGGTTTCCTTTGCCATCCTGTGTATTTTATTTATGTGCTAATCTGAGAAAGAGTTTACAGATTTCATTAGATACCAGAGGTATCTAATTCCACACACACATACATAGACACACACACACACACACGGTTAAGAAAGTCATCTCTGAAGTCCCTTCCAGCTATGATATTTTTATGATTCTGCATCAGCATTGCATAACTTGGCCTTAGAGATATTTGTTTCATGATAACAGATGAATTGAGGATACAGGTAGCAGACCACGGACCTTTTCTGATAAATTTAGTTTCCTTCAACCAATTAGATCACTGGTTAGGCAAAAAAAAACCCACCAAAATTCTAGCTTAGGGAAAGTACTATATTTTGTGGGGAACCCCAAAAAACCATCCTTTCCAGCTTCAACTAGAACCACCATCAATGTGGCAGAGAGGGAAGAAGTCTGGATTGGGGGTGAGTCCTGGCTCTGTGATCTGAGACCAGTCAATGAACATCTCTGAGACTGTTTCTTCATCGATACAATGAGAGGGAAGGTTGAACTAAATGATTTCTGAGGCTCCTTCCACCTCCAAATCTAGGATAAAAGGTGAAAAAACATGCCCTCCCAGTTCATTGTTTCTCTTTTTAATGTTGGTTCAGTCTTTAAAATGTAGTGAATTCTGCCACCACCCTTCAAACAAAGGCTGAACCTTGAACTATTTCCAGTTAGGGAGAAACAGAAATGTTTTAACAGGATGCTTGACTCTTATCATGCCCTCCCAAGTGTGTTCCCGAAAGTACTCTAAATCTCTTATCATATGATTTCAACCCTACATCTTTTCAGGCCTCTCAATTTTCTTCTAAAGCTGCTGCCAGCTCCCAAAAGGAGACGTACTTGATGAGAGATTCCAAATAACAGGAAGTGGCTCAATGTGATTGCCCCCTAATGCCCTTTGTGTAAGCTTTCATATAAAACATCTTGCTTTGCTTTATCAGTGCTTACTAGACATTCCTAGAAGAAGCAATCAAACACACATACACATTCTCTCTTCTCTCTCTCTTTCTCTCTCTCTGTCTCTGTCTCTCTCTGTCATTCTGTCTCTCTGTCTCTCCCAGTGACCATGGACCCTGCTTCCAGCCTGACCCCCACAGCTATTACCAAGGGGATTAGTACCCCATGGAGAAGATCTGTCATCTCCACCTTCACCAGCACTAACCATCACCAATGGGCCCTCAACTCTGCTACTAACCCAGCTCTCCCAGCCATGATCTAGGGGAATAATCGTTGTGGAAAGTTCACCTGTCAACTATTTCTGTCGTCTTCAGCCCCTCCCCCTTGGCAGCCACTCCTACAGAAGAGTAGGGCAAGAAAATTCTCACTCTGTAAAGTGGATTGTCAAGGGACTCAACTTCAGAAATCCATATGGTTTTATCTATAGAAGTCACATTGATGAGAAGACATTACCATCTGTTTTGCTGTTGCACCCTAAGGACCATGAGGCCATTCCATCAGACTTACTGTTGAAATTTCCTCTATGTGTCATTTCCCCTATTTTCCACAATCCATGTGAGCTCCTTGCAAGCAGGGACTGTCTAGCTTTTCTCTGTATCCCCAGAAATTAGCACAATGCTGTGTGTAAAGTAAGTGCTTAATAAATGTATTTTCCTCTGTTTACTCATTCACTGAGAGTTTATGAGCAGGGGAATGGCATGATTATTCCCCTGAGAATACCTAAGAATGTATTACAGGCCAACTCCTCAGGTTTATAGAGTGACGTGAAGACCATCAGAGTGCTTTTCCCTTAACAACCCTGTTGCAGAATAGAGAAGTTGGAAGAAGAGTAAGAATAATCCTAACGTCCATTAAGCAGCACTATTCTCCCTTCCCCCCAATTAAAAAGGATATTTTGACAGTTGCTTGAGGGATGGATTGGAGAAGGGAGAGACTGATGGCAAGAAGACGAGATAGATATTACAATATTCAATGCAAGAAGTGATTGAGGCTTAACCCAGGTAGGGGAGGAGCAGGAAAAAAATGCATACACTGGAGGCTAAGAACTTTCTTCCTTCTCTTCAGTAGCTCTGTGGATGCTGAGGAGGCAGGGGCTGCGGCAGGCCAACGTGGCCAAGGGGGTTGGGCTGGCAGCAGGGCTGATGGTCTGGGTGGGGATGCTATTTGTATGGCGTATTTGTATGCATCCTGGCACACAGTAAATGCTTAATAAATGCTCGTCATTGACAGCTGCCAGTGACTGGTTTTGGGATACAGGGATGGTGGCCCTGTCTCCAGAGGAGTTGCTTCCTTTCAAAGCTTTTGCTTTGGATGTCCAATATGATAGGACAAATCAATGAGATGCTGAGGGAGAGGCAAGGACCGAAGAGGACTCAGATTTTGACGCTGGGGAAACTGGCTCAAGGATGATGGTTTCCTCTATACAGAAAAAGGAAAAAAGAGAAGAAAGTTGCATTTTGGAGGAAAAGTCTATGACGTTGGTGTTGGGGAGTAAGAACAGTGTGGTTGAAGAGAATTGAAGGACATTAAAATCCTGGTTCTGACTCGTTATGTGTGTAATCTCAGGTACGTGACTCAGACACTTTGAGACTCAATTTTTTTATCTGTTCAAAGTGAAAGGGTTTGACTAGATGGCCTATAAAATTCTTCCTACCTCTAAATCTATGATCCAGTGGAGACCCGCAGGAACATCCTGGTACAGATGCTGTCAAGCAGTAAAAAATAGTAATAGCTAACACTTACATAGCACTTACTATATGCCAGGCTCTGTGCTAAGCATTTTGTAAAGTGCTTATTTCATTCGATCTTTGCAACAACCCTGAAAGACAGGTGCTATATTACCCCCATTTTACAGATGCGGAAACTGGGGCAAACGAGAGGTAAGTGACTTGACCACAGTCACACATTTTTAAGTGTATGAGGCTGGATTTGAACTCAGGTCTTCCTGACTCCAGGCCCAGCCATCTATCCACAGGAAAGATTTTGCCAGAGGGATACATTAGGGATGGGGGAAAGGAGGGAGTAAAAACTGTTGAGGACCTGGAAGGACTGTCTCCACTCCCTTCCCTGCAATGGCACTATGCCAGGCACTGAGGGGGGATTCAAAGTGAAATAAGACATAATCCTTGTCCTCAAAAGGTTAACAATCTAAATTTGGGAAATAAGACTTGCAAAATATAATCAAAAATGTAACAATGTATAAGAGAGATCCAAAGTACACCGAAAGTACAAAGAAAAGGATCATTTCTAATGGGAGGCGAAGGGTGAGGTATTTCGAGTGGTCTACATAGAAGAAATGGCCTTTGAGCCCCTCATCCTTGAAGGACAGTTGTAGGGATGTGCTGGTAAATGTTTAATGGTATCCCAGAAAAATTGTGCCTACAATACACTTTTAAGTTTAATCTGCATTATTAAGATTTTTTTCCATTACATTCTTAAGTCTAGACCATTAACAAGGACATAAATCAAGTCCTCTGTAAATATTCACTCTGAAATTTAACCATTGGCTCTAATGAGCCAGTAAAAGCTGGCTCCAGCACAGCTCTGGATGGTTGGAAATTCAAATGATAAAAAGGTAGCAAACTCCGTGATGTACAATGCTGGGTACACCTCTATAATTCAGGGCTCATTTGAGTGGTTCTGTTAATGCCTATAGAGGAAACAACACTGTCCCTAGAGTCAAAGAGATCTGAATTCAGATCCCATCACTGACGTGACCTTGGGCAAATCATTTAACCAGTGTGGGCCTCAGTTTCCTCCTCTATAAAACAGGAAGATTGAACTAGATGGCTTCTAAGGTTCCTTAGTTTGCTCACTAGACATCTCAGCCTATGCTCTTCTCTCTTTCATCTTTAAAAATGACTCACATCTAAAACAAGGAGCCCATGATACCTACCCACAAAGGGGACTATTAGGAACTGCCTGCACTGAGTACCTTGCCCTTTTTTGAACTGCTACAGTATTTATCATCTGTTTCAATCAACCATTAACATCTTCCTTATTATTTAATTGATTTTATATGTCTTCCTAACTGCGGTACTAGTTCAAATATAGGCAAAAAGATTAGCATTTCAAGTATAGGCAATAACTATACTCCCTTTGTTGTTGTTTATTCAGTAGTGTTCGACTCTTAGTGATCCTGTGCACCACAGCACCCAGATGGAGTCCACTGGGTTTTCTTAGCAAAGATACTGGAGTAATTTGCTATTAACCCCTTCTTCAGTGGATTAAGACAAACAGAGGTTAAATAACTTGCCCAGAGGTCAAACAGCTACTAAGTAACTGAAGTTGAATCTGAACTCAGGTTTTCTTTATTCCAGACCCAGAGCTCTATCCACTGAACTATTTAGTGGCCTCCCTATACTGCCCTATCCTCCTATACTGTCCTTTCACTTTCTTCTAAAATGAGATCTACTTGAAATGGACATAATATGAGTATACACTGAAAAATATCAATAACAAGCTGGGTTCAGGCTTTATAAACATTAGATTTGGGGAGAAAAGTACAATCTTTATTCAGCCTAATATGGTAGATTCTAAACTCCTGGGGCAGTTAGGTGTTACAGTGGATAGTGTGTTAGGCCTGGAGTTGGAAGACTTATTTTCCTGAGTTCAAATATGGCCTCAGACACTTAAGACTCTGGGCAAGTCACTTAACTCTGCTTGCCTCAGTTTCCCCATCTGTAAAATAGGCAGGAGAAGGAAATCACAAAGCCCTCCAGTATCTTTACCAAGAATACGACTGAAAGGACTAAACAACAAACTCCTAGAGGGGGCCTATGTCACATTTGTCCCAGGTCAGATCCATAATACTTACTTACTGGATCAATTCAACTAATAGATATCATCTAATAAGAATTACTATTGCCATGTCTCATGTTTCTATGGGACTTTAGAGTTTGCAAAGTACTTTTCCCCACAACCCTCTGAGGTAGCTAATAATTAATTGCACTAATCACAGTCATCTTACAGAAGAGGAAGCTTAAAAGTGGAGACACTTGGCCAGGGTCACACAGCTAGCAAGGGATAAAGATGACACCTGCTCCTCAGTCTTCTGATTCTTGAGACCAAATTCATTCCTCTATCCTGTGCTGTCTCTCATGGCACTGACACAAGGCTTGGGAGGCTGGACAGGAGATTGTGATTGGGTCCATACTCCTCTGGTACCTAGGTTTCCCCAGTCACAAAAGGGGAAGAATTAATGCCTAGTAGTTGTCTAGTAACAGTGTTTTAAGAGTCAGTAAATCAACTTGACTGAAAATTGCACTGAGATCCATGGATATAGAGATGGAGACTCTTTACCAGAACCATGCTCTATAGATATGCTCTGAATGAATGGACATGCCCAAGCTAAACTACGATGATATACGCCATATTTGTCACATCAGAAAAAACACATTTTTCCCAGTCCAGGAGGTAGCAATAAGCCAGAAAGGAGAGATCAAAGAGGCATAGAATCATATTCCTTTCCAGACTCCCTCCCTACACCCATTACAGGTTTGATTTAGGCCAGAGGGAAGGAGAGAAAGTACAGTAGAAAGACTACTGAAACAGAAAACAGAGGATCAGGGATGAAGCCTCAGATTTGCTATTGCCCACTGTGTACTCTATACAAGTCCATGGGCATTTATGAGCCTTTTTGAGAAGGGCAATAATCTGTGTCCTTCCTACCTCATAGTGTGCTGTGAACATCAACAGATATGAGATATGGTTTGTGAAAGAATTTGCTAATCGTAAGGCATCATCCAAAAGGGAGAAGAGTTAACAGATCACTTTGTTAACCCCATCTACCCACTCCCATGTAAGTTCTGAAGAGCAGTGGCCTTGCTCACCTCATTTCTTATTGAGCTTGGCAAGAATTTCCCTGCTTAGATTCTGAAGGAACATAGATCTAACTCTCTCCTGACCCTGGGCAATGATCTTGGAAAGGGGGCTTGTGATTCACCAAGGCTCCAGCACTCCCACATCCCCCTCCTTCCAAGCTGGGGCTCTCAATGTTGCAGAGCTGACGCCCTCAGCAGCATGTATCTCCCTTCTGCACATACACCCACCACTCATGACTGGTGAAGAAACATGCACTGGGGAAAATCAGGTGACAGAGACAGAGCTACAGCTGACTAAGTTACAAGGAGGCAATAGGGTAAGCGGAGGAAATAGAAGTGCCTGAATAAACAGAATACACACACTATGGGGAGTCCCAGCAGTAGCCTCTGTGAGCCATTACCTTCTACCTGTCCTTCCCTTCCTTACCCACAAAGGGTTGGCAGTGGGCAAGGAAAGCTATCTATTTAGAATTCCAAATGAATCATGAGCAGTTTGGACAGGGCTATGAAAGGTAATAGAATAATATGCCAGACATTTATTTTTATAGTTTTTTGGGTGGAGACAGTTAGGTGGTGGAATGGATAGAGTGCTTGGTCTGAAGTCAGGAAGACTCCTCTTCATCAGTTCAAATCCAGCCTCAGACATTTCTCAGTTGTGTGAACCTGTGCAAGTCACTTAAGCCTGTTTACCTCAGTTTTCTCATCTGTAAAATTATCTGGAGAAGGAAATGGCAAACCATGCCAATATCTGCCAAGAAAACCCCAAACACGATCACAAAGAATCAGACATAACTAAAACAAGAGAACAATAACAAAAATAGTTTGTGAGCGCTTTTATGTACTTTCTCTTCCTTTATCCTTACACACACACACACACACACACACACACACACACACACACACATGATTGGGCAGGTGTTACCCTCTTCCCCTAGGTTCACAGATGGGCAAACCAAGATCCAAAAAAAATGAAAGTGACTTGTCCAATATGAGGGAAGGGGAGAGAATAAGTATTTATATGCCGGGGTTTTTTTTGTTGAGTTGTTTCAGTAATGTCTGACATGATCCCTTTTGGAGTGTTCTTGGCAGAGACACTGGTTTGCCATTTCCTTCTCTAGCTCATTTTTACAGATTAGAAAACTGAGGCAAACAGGGTGAAGTGATTTGCTCAGGGTCACACGGCTAGTGTCAGAAGCCAGATTTTAACTCAGGTAGATGAATCTTCCTGACTTCAAGCCCCGCATTCTATCTACTGCACTACCTAGTTGCTTCCAAGAATTTATACCGTGCCTACCTACTATGTGTCTGACACGGCTAAGCTCTTTAAAGATATTGTCTCATCTGATTCTCACAATAACTCTCGGAGGTAGATGCTACTATAATCCCAAATTTAAAATTAAGGAAACGGGTAATCAGAGGTTATGTGACTTGCCCAGGGTCACACATAATAAGTGTTTAAGACAGAATTTAAACTCACATCTTCTTAATTCTAGGCCCACATTCTAACCACTGGGCATCTAGCCTACCTTGTTATGACATCAAGGTAGCAACTTTGCCAGGACTGCAACCCAGGATTCCTGACTCCTGCTCTGGTACTCTTTTAATTACACCACATTATCTCCCCATGGACTCCTTCTTCTATAGGAAAAATCAGGATACCTTCTGTCTTGAAGCAGTTTAGGTTAAGCACGACTCAGGAAAAAAATGTGCTAAATAATAATAGTAATAGATATTTGTATACATTATGTCATCTGGACATCAAAATAACCCTCTCTGGGATGGATACAGCAAGCGTTATTAGCTCTATTTTAAAGAAGAGAAATTGAAGTTCAAAGAATGATACATTATTTGCCCATAGTCACACAACCTTGGAATAGGATCTGAACCCAGACCTTCCTGATGCCAAATCCAACACATGCTGGTGGTCACTATTGTATTCTTGATTTTCTGACATTACTTCTATTTAGGAAAGCACTTTGTAAACTTTGTACAAAAAAAGCACTCTATAAAATTTGATGTGGCATTCAACAAATATATATTTAGCATCCAACATACCATGGCCCTGTACTAGATGCCAAAGAATAATGTGTCAATCCCAATAATGAATCCATCCCTATTGTCAAACTACCAGAGAAGATATGGTATGTATACAGATAAGAATGATACAAGCAGGAGTAAGGAGAAATCAGAGCAAATTTAGAGCTAGAAGGGACCTCAAAGGACCATCTGATCTGAGCCTCTTCTACCCCTTACTGGAGCCTAAACAGGTTAAGTGATTTACCCAAAGTTACACAAATAGGAAGTAGGAGAGCTGGTGTCTGATCCCAGTCCTTATGAATCCAAATTTGACAATATTTCTATTGTACTACACAACACAGAATGTGAGGAGGATAAAGTAAAGCGTCAAAGTTCTCTGGAAATTGAGGAGATAAACAGAGATATCCCAAAACTGTGGACAAAAGGTACTGTATTTAGAGTCATAGTGCCAGGGTCCAAATCCCAACTTTGGAACTGTGAGTAAAATGCTTCCCTTCTCTGGGCCTCAGGATTCCTCATTTTTAAAATGGAATTGGATTATGTAATCTGGTTCAAAATCCTAGCATCCTATACTATTTTCATGCATATGTGTGTGTGTGTGAGCACGTGCACATGACTTGGGAAGCAAGGAGGGGCTGGAGGTTGAGGGAGCTGAATGCCTTGGAGAGTCATGGAAGGTTTTATGGAAGAATTAGCACCTGATCTGTATCTTGAAGAAAAAAAATTTCAACTGAAGAAGATAGAGTTCATTCCAGGCATTAGGATCATATGTATTCAGAGAGACAGTGACGAGAGGGGAACAGTTTAGCTTCTGAAATGAATATTGACTGCTTGAATGCCCCTGGAGAGAAGGGCAAATGGATAGGATAAACAAAAGGCAAAACCACCAAACACTCACACAGACACACACACAAGAGTAAATCCAAGGGGATGAGAAAACACTTAGCTTTTAGAAGCACTATGAGAATAAATATATATATTTTTTGTTCTCTTGCGCATGACCTTTTCACTTGCTGAATACAAAAAGTATCTGAGTTGCTTAGCAGCACACAGAATTATACTCTTTATAGATTACCTTTCAAAAAGCTAACATTTTACTCTTTTAAAAAATCTTTTACCACAACTCAGTGTTGTGGTTATTCACCATAACTGTACCATATACCATATTTCCAAGGGATTAATAAATGCCTGGGGCGTTGATTTTTGCTTTCTTACCAGGATCTGTGCAGTTTTTAGCCACCTGAGTTCCGTTAACAGATACCATCAGCTTTCTGTTCCTCCATACTTCAGGTAATCGATGTATGTCTTTGGAAGCTGTTTCATGTCCTATATATAAATAATGATAATATTAATAATAGTTAATATTTATATAGTGTTCACTATGTGCCAGGCACTGTGCTAAGAGCTTAGCAACTATTATCTCATTTATTTGATCTTTAAAAAAACCTGGGAGGCAGATGCTTCTATTGTCTTCCTTTTACAGATGAAGAAATTGAGGCAAATAGAGGTTAAGTGAACTCAGTTCTCCTTGACCCCTGATCCAACACTATTCACATGACCACCAAGCTCTACTTCATATCCCGGCATGTTCCCTAGAGTCACAAAATTTGATCATTTAGAATTCAATCAGTAGAATAACCACTTGCATTTCAACAGTACTTTACAATGTACAAAGTCCTTTTCTCCCATCATTCCTTCAAAGATAGTGAGGCATCTTGAAAATGGTCATTCCCATTTTAAAAGAAAGTGAAGTTCAGAGAGCACTCTTGTGAATTGCCACAAATAACACAGCTAGTAAAATGGCAGAGAAGACACACGAGCTCCAGTCTTTCTAATCTAGTTAGAAGTATTCTTTCCAGTGGCCCATAACTACCTCTCTTGCAAATATGATAGTTTTATTTCTTTTTTCTACCTGTAGTACCTGCTTTTAACGAATATGCCTAGAATATGTGCATAGTCATTGATTTACATCATAAGCAGTCTAGCACATACATGGCAGTAATTGTATACAATTTCATAAGTATTTTGAGAGTTACTCCTGATCTATATTTAAAATGATCATTTTACATCATTCTCTGTTTAGAGGAAAATGTTCCTCTTTTCTCTCTGACTGGCTTAGTGGAAAAAAAAAATTACTGGACCAAGCATCAGGAAACCTGGTAAAATTTTACTTTGGCTTTACCATTAACTAACTGTGTGACCCTCGGTAAGTACTTTCTTCTTTCTGGGTCTCAATTTTCTCAGTTGTAAAACAAGTAAATGAACTAAACAATATCTAAGATCTCTTTCAGTTCTAAGCATCTTCAATTCAAAACTGTTGTTAGATATGAGGATATAGAATAAATATTATCATCTAGGGGCTGTTCAGTGTTTTATTAGTTCTGGTACATAACTGGACAGAAAAGGCATCACATGCATCCAACTGCAAAGCTGCCATTATCAATGTATTCAATTGACTGCTCCAGTTGAAGACATAAATAATTGGTTTTTGTCTGCATCTGAGAGAACCACTTTTTACTAAGTGTCCTCAAATTGTCTTGTACAGATAGTTTAACATAGAAATTAGATATAACAGCTTAGTGTGTATCCCACCCTATTTCACTCTTTTCAGCAGTACCTTATGATCCCTATTACTTATCTTTTCTGAAAAGCAGACAGGACTTGCTTTTCAGTGTCTGGCATGCAGTAGGTGCTTAATAAATGCTAGCTGACCCACTGACTTCTTGGCAAAGACTGTAACCCTCTGCCTTTCTTGGACTTTGTACAAGGATAGAATGGTTGGGGCACGGCATTCAGGGAATTTGAAAGATTTCATTAATTTAGCTAATGGCATCACCATTCATACATCCTTCCTTGCTCCCCTGTCTGATTTTCTACACCTCCACCCCAAATGGATGACCAATCTCTGGAATGAAATATGACAATTTCCAAGACCCTCTATCTCTCTTTCGTGATGCGCTTCAAGGGGGTAGATGGAACGAGGTACCTTAGGTTCTTTCTATCAGGTAAAGCAAAGAGCAAAAAGGAAAGGAGATCCTGGAATAAATGCACTGTCCGAAGCTTTCACCTTTCCTTTTCCCTGAAAAAGGTTCTCACAGCTGGATACTACCCTAGGATCCCTACCACCAGGATACATCTGCTTGGAGCTCGACCAGGTCTGGTTTGGGGCATATTAGGTTTGCTTTTCACAGTAAACTGGCACTCCGAGTAGCAAATGGTGGTGGGGGTGATGGGAGGTGGTGCTTAGAAAGAATACCAGGGAACTCAGTCATGCAAAACTAGCGCTGGCGATAGTGCAAGGGGGCATGGAGTTAGATCTTGGTTCCAATCTACCTGTATGACCTTGGGCACCTCCCTCAGCTTCTCAGCCTCGGTTTTCCCTTTTGTTCAAAGCCAAAGGTGATAACAAAGACAAACGTCTAGGTTGGACGAGATCACCCCTAGGATTCCTTTCAGATCTTTTAAACCCTATGCCCTCTCCGGGCTTACAAACCTGGGAGGGAGGAGTGGGTGAGTACCTTGCCTATGGCAAAGGGGTGACCTTCCAGGGATGCAAACTCCGCCTCCCTCGCACGACCCCCTCACTCTCAGACCGACCCCCCGCCACTCTCCTCCGCCCTCGGCTTACCGAGGCTGGCGAGCACACTGGTCGCGCACCACACCAAGGACAGGACCCCGCAGACGAAGACAACTTGCTGCAGCCACATCTCTCTCCTCCTGTGAACTTTCCGGGACTGGAGAAGCCCCTGGAGCCCGCGCGCAGGAGGCAGCGGCAGGGGCAGCGGAGCCATCCCGGCGAGCGCCGCCTCGCCTGGGCACAAGGGTCCGGAGCGGTCGGAGATGGGGAGCGACCCCGAGGCCAAGCCGCGGACTCGGGGAAAGGAAGAAAGGAGGGGGGGGTTCTCAAAAGCGAGCGGCTCTCGGGGAGGTCTTCATGGCCCGGAGGCGAAGTCGGCTGGAGGAGTCCGCAAAGGGAAGAGACGAGCGCTCAGAGCGCTCAGAGCCGGGCTGCCACCCTGCGCCCAACGCCAGCCATGGCCCCGGGACCGAAAGGAGGAGCCGCGGCGGCGGCAGCCGCTCCCTACCCGGCTACCTGCCGGACCGCCGCCTCCCGTTAGCCCGGCCCCAGGGCGCTGCCGCTGCCGTGCCCTGGCTTCCCGGCGGAGCTCGGGCTTCAGCCGGAGGGCACGATCGCAGCCACCCACGGCTCCGGGAGGGGAGGGGTCCTGGGGCGGACAGCCCCAAGGGATGCCCGAGGCTCAGCGCCCGGGAGTCGCCCCTCCAGCGGGCAGCATCCTCCTTCCAAGTTTAGCCACCCGCTCGCCCGCGCTTGCTCCTGCTCTCCTCTGCTGTGCCAAGCGCAGGTGGCACAATGGCCCGGGGGACTGGGCGGCCCGGGCTCCGGAGCCCCCAACAGACCCGACCTGCGGGGCCGGGCCCGACTCCTGCCTGGATACCCCGCGGGCGGCTGGCTTCGGGAGGGCTGGGAGGGCACCAGCTCCTGCCTCGGGCCCCAGTTCTCCCCCGGTAACTTTCTCACAAGGTTCCCCGACTCCTCGCGCCTGCGTCGGAGATGCTTCAGCGCCTCCCTCCCTGTCTCTGTGTCTATACACACATACACACACACACACACACACACACACACACACACACACACACACACACACACACGTGTGTACTCCCTCGGGGCGCTCTCTCCCTCACGCTTCTCTCCGCCCCCACCCCCAGGATTAGCTAGTGACCGATGTAAATAATCTCCCTCTCCTTTCCGCCCCCCCTCTGTCCCCTGGTAAAGAAATGAAATGTTTCTGTGCAATCCTCGGCGGCTGCAGCTCTTTTTTTTTTTTTTTTTAACCTTAAGTAGATCTAGAATTTGAGATTTCTGCAGAGTAGCTCTCGACCACAAGGGCTCATTCTGACTACCATCGGTGCCCCCCACTCCTCCCCACCCAGGACCAGTTTATGTTAGCATAATCTTTATAGTTATAGAGCTAACCCCTTTCCCAGAGGTTATCCCAGAGGTTCATAGAATGTGAGCCTTAGAAATAATCTAGTCCAGCACCTTCATTTTACAGATAAGGAAACTGAGGCTCAGAGCCGATGAGCGATTAGTCTCAGTTGGCCTAGGTAGTAAGTAGTACAGCTGAGATACAAAGCTAAATCCTCTTTAACTGCCAAATCCAAGCTCTTTTCACTATACCATTTTGCAGCAGCCTAGCGAAGTTGATGAGGAAAATATCATAGACCATTAGAGCTACAAAGGATCTTAGGTATCATTTAGATACTCTGGAAAATTTGAATTTAGAATCAGAAGAAATTATCTTAAATCCCTGGCTCTTACTTAAATCTGTGTGACCTTGAGAAAATCACTTCCCTGGGCCTCCTTGTCCTTATTTGTAAAATCAGTGGACTGGATGAACCCTATGGTCTCTTTGAGCTTTAAATGCTATGATCCAGCCCATTTAATTTATAAATGGAGATGCTAAGGTGAGATGCAGAGAAGGTGCATGAGCCAACTGGTAAACTAGTAAATTTGCCAACTAGTATGGCACTGGAGTCAGGAGGACCTGAGTTCAAATTTGGCCTCATGTATTTATTAGATGTGTGACCCTGGGCCAGTCACTTAACCCTGTTTGTCTCAGTTTCCTCATCTGTAAAATGATCTAGAAAAGGACATGGGATATCACTAGTATCTCTGCCAAGAAATGAGGTTACAAAAAGGCATACAAAATAACAACAAAGGGCAGAACTTGACTCCATTCCAAACTTGCTGACTCCTGTGTCTAATATCCTCAAATTCTATTTCCATTGCTACCCTCTTATTTAGGATCATAAGGTTTGGACTTGGAAGAGGCCTATTTTAATAATGATAAACCAGAGGACTGGAGAGGGTAAATGACTTATTAAGGTCACACAGGTAGCAAAGAACAGAGCAGAAAATGGAACCTAGGTCTTCTGCTTTCCATGCATGTGAGCAGAGTGGAGTGCCAAAGGAATAAGTGAAAATGGATGATAGAAACTTTGCTAGCAAACAGTACTCCATCAAGAAAACATCAGCATTGGCCTCCTAAGGCATTCTCCCAAAGGATACCTGTTGGTGAGGTTGAGTTAAGCCAATGCAGGGATCTGGCTAAAAAGTCCCTGGGACTAGGTTTTACATACTCCACTGAGAGAGAGCATGAAGATTTCTCAAGCTTCTGAGTCTATTTCTCAAGGGTTGTATGTGTGTGCTCACAAGCCTGTGTGTTTTCAGCGATAGATCCAAGCTTCTAAATCTTAAGTGACTGAGAAAAAAAAATGATGGGGGAGGGGAAGATGAGGTAATTACAAAACAGAGTCTCTGACGATGTTTTCATTCAATCAGTGGTATTATTGTAAACAGTGGTGCAGCAAAATTTCTGCAGGGGAGGTTTCGTAACAAGGTCCTTTTTCCCCTAGTTTAATGGAATGGTCCAGATAGTTAACAATTCAAATTTTCATAATAATAACTCATTTATATTGCAATTTATGTACACAGTCTCATTGGAAACTCAGAAAAAATAACACATTTACATAGTACTCTAAGGTTTACAAAGTGCTTTCCCCTCAGCACACTTTTGAGGTAGAATATACAAATATTTTAACTTTCATATTGTGGAGGAAGAAACTTTCTAAGTGTTTTAGTGATTTGCTCAAAATTACAGAGCTGTCAGGTGGCAAATCTAGACTCACACTCAGAGCCTCTGACACCACACCTAGTATTTTTTTCTTTGTACCAAGCTGATTTTCTGCAGGTATTTATCCATTTCCCACCCTCCCCTTCAGTCGATGTCACTGGTACTTTACTCTGAGGTCCCAAAACTTGTAACAGAGGTCATAAGTAGCAGCACAAAACTGCTTCTGCAGCCTACAAAATACTGGATTTATTGAAATGGAGGTTATTATATCAGAAAACTCCAAGGGAAATAAAAGAAAAAGTAGTGTCCATGTCACCAGCATAGACATAATATCCAATAGAAACTTACTTTCCATTTGACTTACTTTGTATCAAACAGAGAAATTAATGAGTGGAGTAATAGTATCTACCATGAAATACCACACTTAGAAGCCTATGAGTTCAGGGACCTGAAATGTACGTATATTAAAATGTAGTCTTTGAATTCCACAAATTGAGGTTTTAAAATATTTCTTCAAATGCTATGGAAAAATTACTTGAGTATTCACAGAAAATTCTAGAGCAACTAATATGCTAAATTTATTCATTTCTCTTAATACTATTTAAAATAGTTTTGTATCCCATTTTAAGAAATTATCTCAAAAAGAAACATTCAATTATGATTCTTTTATCTTAATTAATGTACCTAAGGGTTTGCCATTCAGACTGTAATCTCAGCATAAACAAAGGTCTGGTCATACATAGAGTCAGGATTCTTCACTAAACCTGACCTTGTGTTTGGGGGCCACTGTATTCTATTTCATGGATGGACAAATTACTTAGATACCCTCTGTAGGAATTTCTCACCAAGGACCAAGGATAAACAGACACAAATGAATAAAAGAAGATTATGTGATCACAAAATAAAAAAAAAATCAGGTTCTACTTCCTCAACTTCTCTCTCATTGCTCCTTCCCCTCCATGACCTTCCCCATCCCTATAACAAATACACCCTCAACTCCCTGCATCTAGAACAAATCTCTATTCAAATTTCTTGTAGATTTTTTAGTTCTCCTTTGTAATTATCACACTTAAATGTATCAAGAAATATTTGTGTATATACGTATACATTTACTTATGTATATGTATATATATACATAAATACATATACACATATATACACATTCTGGACATATATGACTAGAAAAGGACATAGACTCATTGTGTTGTGAGAGCTAGGGATTAGCTGGTTAGTTGGATTTGAATGCCATACTGGTAGCGGCAAATGTTCAGAGAATCAGGGGAAGGCTTCTAGTACATTTAATAGATTCTCTGAGATGCATAGAAAAACAATGACAAAGCTCACATAAAAGAAAGGACATGGATGGGTTACAGTCTGCACCAGCATCATGGAGATCAAAGAGGCAAGAAAGCATGTCCATATCTGCTTCTACCATTTGCTTCCAAAGGAAATCTCAACTTTCAAGGTTGCCTATAATGTGCTCAGAAAAAATAGAAAGGAAGCAGTCAGCTAGGAACACAAGGCCCAGGAACTCCCCTTTCAAATCAGCTGTTCAGCTGGTGCGTTGCTGGCTGTGTTTCAGCCACAAGTCATGTTCAGTTGCTCCCAGGAGAGAGGACAGTGTACATTGGCTCACAAAGAGAAAGAAAGACAGAGGCAGAGGGGAATAGAGAGAAATTGCCTTTGCCAAGTAGAAGGATGGCTCCTATGATGAGAGTCTGTTCCACAAGTCTCAGAAAGAATGTAGGCAACCAGGAACCAATTCCACAAGGTGCCAATAGTCATGCCCAACTCTGAACCCTATAAGATCTCACTAAGCTGATGGGGGAGCAGTTTCATTTAATCTCATTAGGTTGGGTGGAGAATTCATCAAAAAACAATTCAGTGAATGCATTCTATCTCCCACCTTACATATATTTTAATCCTAGAGGGAAGAGAGACGTTGAATCTTCAAGACTTTTAAACTTCTTGAACTGGAGAATCAGACCTGTATTTTAGGAAGACTATTTGGGCAACTGTGTAAAGGACAGATTGGAAAAAGGAAAGTCTGGAAGCAAGGAGACCAATTATGAGGCTATTACAATGATCTGGATAAGAAACTATGAGACCTTACTGGACAATAGGACTGAACGGTATCATTGAGATAGAGTTAAAAACACTTGGCGAGTAATTGGTGATCGCGTCATCTGTTATTCTCCCTACATAATGAGCTCACTTCCTTTGGTCTAAAATGCAATCCTTTGTACAAAGAGCTTTTACTCATGATACAGATATGATAATATTGATCTTTATAACTACTGTTTACACAGTGCTTTAAGGTTTGCAAAGTGCTTTCCCTTCTTTGATGCTCGTTGTTGACGCTGGAAGGTAAGCAACGTTACTGTCGTCATTTCAGATGTCACTTGGTAAGTGTCTCAGGCTGAATTTGAATTCTGATTTCTCTGATTCCAGGTGCATTGCTCTATCCATCAGTGCCACTTGGCTACTTCTACGCTTATTAAACATATGTTCCAAAAACAAAGCCTTGGACAGAAAAGGCACTTGATAAATTCGCGTGGAAGTGAAATGAATGGTCTTCATCTCCTTGTACTTTTTGAAGACTTCTTTTCTCTTCAGGCTCCTATTCAGTCATTCCCTTAGAAAAGAGAAACTAGCCAATTGCAGGGCAACAGACAGAGTGCCATCTGGAAGGCCAGCACACAGATCCTGGCAAAACTTTTAGGCCAAAGGAAAATAACCACAATGTTTTGTGGAACATTAGAGCTAGAGAAGACCTCTGAGGAGTCATCTTGGGGAATCCCCTGTGCTCTACTCAAATCAATCCATTCCACCAAATAGTTATTAAGTGGTTACTATGCACAAAGCACAAGGTGCTTGGATAGCAAAATGAAATGCCTTGTCTGTAAAAAATTGCATGGGGGAGGAAGCGAGGAAAGGATATTCTTCTCTCTCTCTCTTTCTCTCTCCTCTTTCTCTTCCTCCTTCTCCTTTTCCCTCTCTTTCTCTCTATATACATAAACACAGGTATATGTAATTCACTAGTGGTGTGTAGATGTATATATGTGTGTGTGCGTGTGTGTGTGCGTGTGTGTGTGGTGGTTGAGGTGGTTCAGGGAAGAAGAGGAAGACACTTGTAACTGGGGCCTGAGTATAGTCAAGTTGGAAAATATTTGCATTTTGGGGAGGACAGAAAATTTCTAGAGTTCTATGAATATGAAACTCAAGAGTTTACATCCTTTGTGGTCCGTATTCTAGACTACCTTTTTTTTTGCCAAGAAATTTCTAGAAAGATTCATTCATTTTCTTTCTTTAAATTTAGCCAGTCTTTTGGTAGGGTGTGAAATCAGATGACATGAGCTTGACGCCTGGCCCACACAACTACTGACTGTGTAACCTTGAGCAAGTTACTTTCCCTCTCTGAGCCTCGATATCCTCTTCTGTAAAATGAGGATGTCATTTCTCCCCACTAGTCTATACTAACTGCATCCTAGGGATGGTTGTGAGGAAAGTCTTTCAACAAATAATGGAAATGAAAGCCACTATGAAAGCTACACATTCCTTTCAGAGTATTTCCCTATTCTTAGCTTTTTTTTTTCATTGTTGCTTGCTTTCAGCTATTAGTAAAAATCCTCTAAATCACTTCACATGCACAAATGGAGTCATGTTATCTGACAGTTTAAAAAGCAATTTATTTGCAACTGTATATTTTGCTTCAATTAAGGATCATCAGAAGTACTAAGGACTCAGTGCAGCAGACCAGAATTTGGCTTTAAATATTTCTCAGGTTCAAAGAACGCAAAAGCATTTTCTGAATCAGTGAACCTGGAAACATGGAAAATTAGTTCCTAGGCTCACCGTGGGTTATGTATCTGATTAAAATCCTTTAGATCTAGAATTTCTTGCTACATAACATTGATGACTATTGACTCTGAACTTTGAGGCCCTCCCTTCTCAAATTATATTGACTCTTTTGACTGAATTCATAGGATCATAGACTCAGAGCTGGTGGGGACCATTCAGTCCAACTCTTTCATTTTTTGGATGAAGAAATTGAAGTCCAAAAAGGGTAAATGACTCCTTGCTAGATGTTGTTCCACCTCTTCCATTCCACCTAGATCCCAAGACTCTGCTTCACCTCCTTTAGGCCACCACCCTCTTTTCCAACAATTGTTAGAGACAAGGCTTTCTACACTGCTTGAATGAGTTGGACATCTCTACCTGTAACCTGTAATCCTTTCCATAAGAGGATGCACTAGTAGATCTTATCATCTATCCGGATGCAATGTCCTTTGGACCCCTGGGCATTGTATCTGACCTCCTGGACTTTGAAATCTGTCTTGCCATAGCATCCTAAGGACCACTGTGCCTTTCTATCCATTCTGTAGTTGAAATTTCCTGTATATGTCATCTCTCCAAATTAGAATGTGAGTTCTTTGAAAGTAGAAACTGTGTTGCTTTTCTATTTGCATCCCCAGCACTTAACACAATGCTTAGCACATAGCAAAGTGTTTAATAAAGGCCTTTTACATCCCACTCAAGAAAACTAAACTTTAAAGACAACGTATATCACAGGCTCAAAAATAAACAACTACAAAGGGCTCCTATGTATGGTCACCAACATAACTAATCATCTGAGGGGAGTTTGTTCAGTTCTGATGCGTACAAAAGTGAATGTAAAGAATTTTTTAAAAAACAATTTCTCTTGTTTTCATTTTTCATCTTTTCCCATTATTGGATGCCAGTGAAAATTTATGATTTACCATGACTTGCCACAGACTCTAAACATGATACTAGGGGACATATTCTGAAGTTGGTTTTCATGGAAAACTCCCTTCTTGAGTTTCTGGGTGGGTATCCTGGATTACCATGCAGACTGAGGTCATAGTTTCCCCTGTTGAAGAACTGCCATATGGGACAAAAGCTAGAAATTGACCTTCCAGTGGCAAATATGAAGAACATAAAGAAATGTGAGAAGGAAGTGATGCTGAGACAAGAAAGCAGAGTAAACTTATTCGCACACATCATGATTCTGCTTTAGAGAGCTATCTCCTTTTATGTGGATGCTTTCTCCATTATGAAGACTGAAACCTCTCTAGCATTTGGAAGATAAGCTTCTGCAGCTTTTTGCTGACTCTGGAAACTTCATTACCTTGGAACCACAGTAATAGATGGGGGTGAGGGACGAGTTTTTCAAGACTTAGCTAGGCTGCTTCTTAGGTTATAGACAGACAGTCCATCACTGGGGCCATACTCCAAGTGTTTCCAGATTAGTAGAAGCTGCAAAAGCCTGGACTTCATTCACATAGCCTTTGGGAGCTTAGATCACTCTATACAATACTAAGGTATTGAGGGAGGGTGGTAACTGGAAGACTAAGTATCTCTTGATAGATGACATAGCTAACTAGATAACTAGATAGATAAAAGCAAAAAGATCAGATAATATCTCCAGAAAGAAAAATATATAGATTATAAAGTATGGTAACAATTTTTTAAACAGTTTTTTTGCAGTATTTTACTTCCTGAGTTCAAATCTGGCCTCAGATGCTTACTATCTATGTGACCTTGGACAAGTCACTTAACCTTGTTTGCCTCAGTTTCCTCATCTGCAAGATGAGCTGGAGAAGAAAATGGCAAATCACTCCAGGATCTTTGCCAAGAAAACCCCAAATGAAGTCACAAAGAGTAGGACGTAACTGAAATGACTGAACAGCATAATTATTTTGCTAAAGTTTGTACATATATTTTAAAAACAATTGGCAAATTGTTTATAATTTGTTTTGTATATGATTTCATTTTTCCTTTTGCTAATTTATTTGAACTTTATTTTATTTGTAGGCTATTTAAAAAAATTATCAGTTCCAATTTTATGTCCGTTCTAAGTCACTCCTTGGGGATCATTCTTAGGACATCTTCTCATTGCCTCCCTTAGGCAGAGGAAGTTACCAACCAGGATCCTGTTTATCCATACACTGTATCAACCATCTATAGTCTTCCTTCTTTCACAGAATTGCAGATTGTCAGAGCTGGAAGGGACCTTAACATTCACTTAGTCTTATACACTTATTTTCCTCCAGCAAGTATTTGCTGAGAGCCTACCTCACTGTGCTCATCCACTGAAGTGTAAAGGGGAGAATTTTATATAAAACAGGTTCCTCGCCCCCCAAAAGGATACAGTGTGGTTGGGGAAATATAAATGAAAAACTAACTTACAGTATGAGACAAAATTGTTGATGAACCCCAAACCATCACTACAAACCATTGTTAACCAATATTTCTAAGTTAAAACTTAGTTAAAGTTAAAGTTAAAAATGTTGGATGGAGTAGACTCATCTACAGATTGATCAGATCTCTCAGAATAACTTTTTTTTTAATTCAACAAATCTCAGGCTCATTGCTACTTTATCACTCAGTTTTCCAGTAAGTTGGCAGTAATGGATAGCTATTAATTTTATGATGAAATAACAAGCTTAAGTGACCTAATAGATAGAGTACTGGACCTGGAATCAGAAAGACCTAAATTTAAATGTCACCTCCCTCAGATACTTATTGGCTATGTGATCCTGGGCAAGTTACTTGATGATTTTCTGCCTCAGTTTACTCAACAGTAAAATGGGTATAATGAAGCATTTACCTTGCAGGGTGGGGAGATCTCCCAGGGTTTTTATGAGGATAAAATGAGACACTATTTGTAAAGTGTTTTGCAAACCTTAAAAGTTCTATAGAGGGCTTAGCTATCATTAAGCTAATATTATCTTGTGTTACTTTAAAAATTATCTTTCCAACACAACGCAGGCAGAGATAATTGCTTATTTGGTCTGAAGGGGTCGCTACTGGCAAAAACTGTGGAATAGGTGTGATTGGTCTCTTTCTTCTTTTGTGAATCTCTGTTACCACCACCATGACCAGAGAGTCAACTAACATTTCCTTTAAACCAGGTAGCTTTCTGTTGCTTGGGAACTCTGCCCACAGTACAAGGCTCAGCCTGCAATCCATCCGCACTCAACTTTATTGCCACCACCTTTTCTTGCTGTTGTTGTGTTTGTCCTTCGTTCTCAAAGGGGACCATGAGATCAAGATGATGACGTGGCTTGCAGTTGACTTTGATTTGAGTGAGGGACCATTACCCTAGGATTGGGCTGTATCGATTAGTGAATCAGTTATCACAAACCAACACGACCAGCTCTATCCAGCTGGCCTTAGACCCCGAATCACACTTCCTAGTCCACCAAGCCATCCCTTTGCTGTCTTCCATTCTATCTCTTGCTCCATGAATATTAATCAGATGCATACCACTGCTGCTTCTGGAAAAGGTGTGTCAAATGACTTGCTTGTAACTCACTGTTTCTGTGTCTTCATGAACCAAAGAAACCTTCGGAGACTCACTCCTACTGGAATGAAAGATCTTTGAAGACAGAAACTGTTTTGCTTTTATATTTATATCCCCAGAATAAGACAGAGTGCTTAATATGTATTGCTAATAACAATAGCTAACTTAGTGTTTTAAGGTTTTCTCAGTGTTTTCATACATTATCTCATTTGACACTCAGAGCAACTTTTTGAAGTAGGTACTGGTATTATGCCCATTTTATGGATTTAGAAGCTGGGATTGAGAGGTTGACTTGCTGGTTAGTAAGTGTCAGAGGTGGGGCAGCTTGGTGGCAGAGTGGATAGATCACTGAACCCAGAGGCAGGAAGACTCTTCCTCCTGAGTTCAAATCTAGCCGCAGTTGCTTTCTAGCTGTGTGACCCTGGACAAGTCACTTAACCCCATTTGCCTCAGTTTCCTCACCTGTAAATCAAACTAGAGAAGAAAATGGCAAACCACTTCAGCATCCTTGCCAAGAAAATCCCAAATGGGGTCAGGGAGAGTCAGACACAATTAAACAAAAACAAACTGTCAGAGACAGGGGCTGAAGTCAAGTTTTTGACTCAAAGCCTTGCCTTCTATTCACTGTCATCTAGCTGCCTAGATTTAAACATTTAATAAAATGCTATGCATCCAATTCACACTCTTTCATCTTGTATCTCATCCCATCAGAACTCAACATAGACTATTTCATCTACTTTATTGATTCTTCTTTTTTAATAGTAAGCTCACCCAGGCTTTCCATTCCTGGAAACCATTCCTGGAAAGTAGCATAGTTTTGTAATATGTCTTGCCTCCATCCTCTCTTCTCCATTCACACGGCTCATATCTCTCATTTGGACTATCTTAATAGTGTCCTTGTTTCCAATTTTCTTCTTTTCCACTCTGTCCTTCACACCGTTCCCCTTATGATCTAACTAAAGCTCTCATCACTGCCCCATATATGCATACAAATGCATCCCCCTCAAAGAGCGATGATTCCTCATTGCCTGTAGGATAAAAAGTCAACTTCTTTAACCGAGCATTCAGGATCCTGCACATTCTAATCCCAACCTGATTTTCTATTTTTGTCTCCTAATACTACTATCCTTGACATGCTCTTTCTTCCATCCAGACTGCCCTATTTGCCATACTCTCATCTTTTCCTGTTAGTTTCCACATCTTGGTCGCTTCATTGTGTTATTTCCCCTTTTCTAGAAATTAACTTTCAAACTTACATTTTAGGCTTTGAGTTTATGCACTAATTGATCACTTCTCCAGATACCCTTTTTTTATTCTTAGTTTTGTGCATAATGTATTTGGTAATGACATTTCTGATTGTTGGAAAACTTCCCTTCCTTCAGGGTTTGCTCAGGTACCACCTCTTCCATGAAGCTTTCCAGGATTCCTCTAGCTATGTACAATCTATCTATTTCTGATTCTGTTTGGATTTCTTCAATGCACTTATCATAACTTACATTATAGTCTTTTGTATATTTGAGTTATTCTATTAAGGACTGTGTGCTTGAGCCTATGGTTGTGATGCCTTTAGTTGGATGGGGAACTAGTTACCTGATGAAAAAAATTCTCGTGATCTCCCCCTTTGCTTTTTCTTCTCCATGGTGTATAATTGACCTAGTTTCATATGGGCCACCCCCTGGTTTTGGATTTACTGTTCTAAACTCAAGTTTCATTTTGCTCACCAGTTCCTTGGATTGCTATCTTGTGACCATTTAGAGTCTAACCTTGGGACTACTTTTTAATTATCCCTAAATGATTAGAAAAATGCATTATGTTTTGAAAATATGCCATACTTACCAGATGGGTTAATAGGGTCCTACCTGTTAATCAGCTATTAACCCATCCACAACGCATTATAAATTACTAAGTTTATGGACTTGGGAGCTGTAAGGGACCTTGCAAAATTTTACAACTACTCTCCCAGGTTCTCTTCTTTTTAAAAACCTGTTGGCCAATCAACCACTGCAAATTTTCCCCTTACCACATGAAATTATCTAACATCTGCAGGACTACTGGAAATCATGAGACTATAATTAAATTCCCTCCTGGAAACAAACTACATGTGGCAGGAATTTCTCTAGTACATCCTAAAGTTGGAGAGCTTGGAAGTCTAGTGGTAGGAGTGGGAGGAGATACAGACAATGAAAAGAAGTTCCATTTTGTTTATTTTAGAAGCAGCTATAAAATGTTCCTACAAATTCCAGCTCTCCTTGTAGTCTGAAGGCTCAGACTTTTTGGTGGGAGAGGGGTGAGGGGAAGGGGTACAGAAGACTTAACTAATATGTCTTCTGAACATGGACAGCTGCCCAGGCATCCTCAGAAAGGCCCTTTGGCATCTGGGTAGAACTACCATGGACCATTATCAAGAGGTCAGAGGGCAGCAGGAACAGCAATGCCAGCTCTGGGCAACTGCCCACAGTGAGTTTGCCTCAATGCCAGGTAGGCCTTCCCTGGATATACAAGCAAAGAACATTGTGTCCTTTGCCCCAAATATCCAACTAAGGGGCAAAAGACCTAAAGGTTTAGCTTACTATAAGGTGGTCTCAACAAGGGTCAGGACAGCCCTGAAAATGTGGTTGCCTCTCAAGTACTTTGGAAAGGAAAAAAACAATTTTATTAGGTATACTTGATACTTCAGCTCTTTGGTATTATCTCAAAGCACGGCCTACCCACCTTCTCCCTGAAGCTAAAAAAGCTAAAAGGGACACTGAAATGATTGTTAGCAGCCTGAAAATAAATTGGCGAATTGAAACTCTTTTTGAAAGAGTCCCCCATAGGAGATTTACTATTCAGTTGCATAATCAAGTGCCCCCAGTAGTAATACTAATGCTTTAATGGTGGTTATGTAATGTTGGTGTGTTCTGAATGACTCAGTATTTAAAATTAATTTAAAAGATTTTTTTTCAGTGGGGACTGGTAGTTGGATTTGTGTTGTTTTTTTTTAAGGTTTTAAAATCAAACTTTCTAGAATACTAATTGAGCTGTATGGTGGCGATGCATAGGCTAGTGTGAGACAGTAAAGTAACAGAAAAATTGAAGAGGAGAAAGGGGGGGAAGAGAGAGAGAGAGAGAGAGAGAGAGAGAGAGAGAGAGAGAGAGAGAGAGAGAGAGCAGAGCCAGGCAGAAGGGGAACAGACAGGGAAAACAGTGAGGGAGAGAGACAGATAGAGACAGACAAAGAAAAGGAGAATGGGAGAGAAGGAGAGAAAGATACAGGAGGGAGGAAAAGAGGAGAAGGGAAAAAGAGTGAGAAAGGAAAGAGAGAAAGGATGATGGGAGGGAAAATGAAGAGAGAGAAGGAAAGAGGGTGGAATGAAGAGATCTTTTGTGATTTAAACACATACTCCAGGGCCAGATGTTGAAACTAACTTCCCCTCAGTCATGTGCATGAAACAGTCATGGGGCAGTTCAAAGCCTGATCTCCATTAATCCCTCAGGCCCCTAGTAAACAATAATGCGTAAGTATATGATTAGTATTCTATTTCAAAGGCTAGTGATGAAGACACTAAATGACCAGAATCATGAACTTTAAATCTTTTCCTTTTAAATTTTAGATTTGTCTATTGATTGAATTGCTTCTCTAGAGAGTCTTGTATTCTCAGTTTTACAAATAATCCATTTGGATCTTCTTGGGCACCTCACAAATACTCTGATGATCTAATGAAAGATCATCATGTGTCCAGGCTGGATTCCTTAACTGAAACAACTTGATGTAGTTGGATTCACAGTCGGATCAGAGTTCAAATGCTGACTCCTCCACTTATTAACTAAGTGAATCCTAAGTCATTCAGTTTACTTGTCTAAAACTGTTACTTCATCTGTAAAATGGAGATGTCCATCCCTACCCTTCGAGGCAGATATTACAGAGATTATTATTGCCATTTTACAACTAAGGAAAGTCACACTCTGAAAGATATATGATTTGCCTATGAACACACAGCAATCTGACACAGAAAGGTATCAGAGAGGGCACCATTTGAATGCAGGCCTTTCTGATTTCAAGTCCAACTTTATGGGAGATGCTGATATGTGAAAGTGCTTTGAAGTCTCATACAAATGTGAAATATCATTATTAACAACTACAAAGTTAACCCTGGTACATATTTCTCAGCTTAAAAGTACCTTTCTCCTGGCATTGCAGAGAGAAAACTGCTGACATTTGGGGAGATACATTTTTTCTTTCAAAACAACAGTGCCCTCAAGCAGTAACTAAATAAATGGGACCCTAGTGACCTGAAAGAGATAAAACATTTCTAAAGAGTCAGCAATTTCTTGCCTGCTCCCTGGCATTAATATTCTCTAGTAGGGGCTGGCAACCTGCAGCACCACAGGAGATGATTTTTGGTGGGAGGGATGAGGACGGGGGGAAGGGTTCTGGAGGCATTGTGGGTGTCAGAACCAGCTCATTATGATCTGTATATTTCTGTGGTGTCTCTCCATCTCTTAGCACTCTCTTCCTTCTTCCTAAGCATGTTTTCATAACAGAGGCCCTATCTAGGTTCTCATTCCTCCTAATCTGTACTGCCTTTAAGGTGTCTACTGATCACCAAAGAACTAGACAAACTCTTTAACTGACATGCAATTAATGAATCAATTAGCAAATATTCATGAATTACCTGCTACGTGCCAAGCACTTGCTAAGAACTGGGGATATGTAGAACAAACTAGGCAGGGCTAGAATGGGAAAGGCTACATGTGAGTATGTTTGTTTATGCCAAAGAGATAAATGAGAAACCGAGGACAAAGACAATAGCAGCCAGGGCAGTGGTTCTCAAACTGAAGTCTTAGGATACCTTTACTAAATTACTGAGAACCCTCTGAAGAGCTTTTGTTTATATGAGTTATGTCTGCCTATATTTTGTTATTCAGTCACTTTTTCAGTTGCATCCAACATTTCATGAACCCATTTGGGATTTCCTGGCAAAGATGCTGGAGAAGTTTGCCATGTCCTTCTCCAAATCATTTTACAAATGAGGAAACTGAGGTAAAGAGGATTAAGTTACTTGCTCAGGATCACACAGCCATAAAGTGTCTGAGGCCAGATTTGAATTCATGAAGGAAAGTCTTCCTGTCTCCAGGCCCTAGGTTCTACCCACCTAACTGCCTTGTCAATATTTACTATATTTGAAATTAAAATGTCTTAGTATTATTAGAAAAATATCCTTGACCTTGTGAGTCCCCTAAAAAGGCCCAGAGGATCTCCACACTTTGAGAATCAATGTGTTCAAGGAATAAGGAAGGACTTCATGTAGATCAGGAGTTGTGAACCTTTTGTTGTATCATAGACTTTTTTGGCAGACTTGTGAAGCCTCTGACCCCCTTCTCAGAATTATGTTCTTAGATAATTGAAGGAAATGGTTAAATTTCAGTTAAAAGTTAGTGAAGGTGAAAATGTCGGGTTTTTTTCCAATCCAAATTTTCCTGAACCTCTTGAAATCTACCCACTTGGGGAGCCTGTGGACTCAGATCAAGTATCTCTGTTGGGGAAATTAATATTCAAGTTGCATCTTAAAGAAAATGAGGGACTTGGGGGGGCACAACTGAAGAGAAAGGAAATGTATTCTGGGTATGAGGGACAGTGACTGCAAAGGCCAAGATATAGGAGATAGAATACCATATCTGAAGAGTGGTATGAAGTTCAACATGGCTGGATCACTGTGTATGTGAAAGGGGATTTATATGTCTATAATCTAGGTTAGCAAGAGCATTAAATGCCAAATAGAGGAGTTAGTATTTGATCCCTAGGCATAAGAGAATTCCCAGAGTTTATTGAGTTAACTATTCTTTAGGAAAATCATTGGTATGATGTTTAAAAAGGCTCAAGAGACAGTTTCTGGATAATTTAATAATTTTATTAATGACGCCAGAAATTTATTAATAAAAGGATGGTCATTTGACTGAATCTCTTACACCAAAGATGCTCGATAGTAGTGAGATCACAGTTTACATGCCTTTTGAAGAGGAGGTGTTCCTCAACTCTGAGGGTGCCTACTCAACTCTGTTTGGTTAATCAAAAGGGAAGTAGGCTATCTTGGTGTATATGACTTAGGTCACTGAAATCTTAGCCAAAGACATCAATTTCTTTATCAACTCTTGATAATAGGGAGAATCAGCATGTTCCCAGGACTTGGCTGAGCAAACGCAATGAGCCAGAATACACCCATTAGCCTAAACTTAGAATTTCTTTTACTGTCTGATTAGATCTTGGCCTAAGTAAATCTCTAAAAGAAATTTCCCACTCTGGTTGATTTCTGGGTGAGGAAGCAGAAAAGGAGGAAATGGTCCTAATACAATAGTTAGTTCTTAAATATAAGAGAGAAATTTTCATTCCTCACATTTCCCCATTTGATTCTAATTGAGAGATGAAGTATCTTCAATAAACTACTAACTGATATTATAAATACTTCATCAAGAGTTCTTAACTACGGGGCTTATGATAGATGACAATTGTGAGAGGGGAAAAGGGATAAATCAATATACAAATTGACAAAACCAAAGGGGTCCTTACCTTTAGTAAGTAGATCTTACAGATAAAAGACACAAAGGAAAAAGTAAACAGTTAAAAAAATTGTCTGTATAAGGCTCAGAAGTCTTATCTCATATAGCTGTCCAATTTTCAGGACACCATCTGAAGCAGCTCCCTGATTTGGCTGTGGTCTCAGAGCAGTTTCCAGCAGATTGTCTTCTTTGACTCAGGTTACTTGTAGATATTTTCTTTGTCTGCAAAAAAAAAAAAAATCTTCTACAAAATCTTAACAGAAATTTAATTTACTTTGCTAATAACAGGTTAAATAATGAAAGTTAACTTAAACCTTATGTTTCTATTATAAAATCAAATTTGGAAACTTTTAGATCAGGGAATTTACATTTTCAGATTGACCAGTTGTCATGTTGATATATCTATGAAACTCAAATACAAACAAAAAAATTACAACCCAATTTTTATACTTGGCATTATTCATTTCCCCATTAGGAGGATGAGATTCCACTATACAAAAATGAATTCATTTTAAAGGTGCAGGTTAACTTTTGTTGTAACAAAAGATTCTGGGGTGGGATATGTAAATACATTGAGTAATCAATTTTAAAACTGTGTGTATCAAGTAATTTATTTATAATAAAATATTTTTAACTTCTAGTCATGCTCAAATGAATAACCCTTAACAAAAGTGTATATTTCTTTTTTTTTTTCTTTAGCGTGTGCACTTGTATTTGAACTGGTCTTAAGTCAGTGTACAGGTAAAACTCCTCCCCTCCCCCAAGTACTGGCACCAATCTCATAAAACTCGCAGGGAGACTGTGAAGTCTTCATCTATGTTGGGTGCAGGGAGGGAATTTAGGGGGCCATTGAATATGACCGACAATTTAAAAAAAAGGGAACAAGTATTAAGGTGGAAGATACAAAAAGTTTTTTTTAAAGGATTACATTAATTTACATGTAAAGCAATACTAGTACCTTCCCCCTGCCCCCCTCCCCATCTGGATTTGTTACTTAGCTCCTTTTATGGAGCTCATTACTCTGTAACAATGCATTATACAATATTTGGAATGACTATTAAAAAAAACCACAAATGTACAATCAAGAGTCCTGAAGACGCACTGTAGAACTTTGGGGATGTTTGCCTCCAACATACTTAGACTGCTCATCACCTTCACCATTCCAGTTTTTAAATCCTGAGTCAAGCGCCA
>CM053774.1:36638152-36666441 GCA_028658325.1 Potorous gilbertii | reverse complement strand
CAAATGGGGAGAAAATTTTGGAACCCAAAATCTTGTGAAAATGAATGTAAAAAGTTAAATAAATGTATTTAAATAAAAAAAAACAAAACAAAAACAAAAAAACAAAAATCATAAAAGACTTCCATAATAATCACGTTGTGTAATACTAACTATATTGCCCTCTATCCTACCTGTCCCCCCCCCATTTTTTTATTCTCTCATTTGACCTTGACCCTTCCCAAAAGTATTTACTTTTAGTTACTCCCTTCTTCCATTTGCCCTCCTTTCTGTCATCCCCCTCACCTCACTTGTCCCCTTCTCCCCTACTTTCTGTAGGGTAAGATAGATTTTCATACCAAATTTAGTGAGTATGTTATTCCCTTCTTAAGCCATATGTGACAGGGGTAAGCTTCACTTTTCCCCTCTCATTTTCTCTTTTTTCTCCTCCATTGAACAAGATTTTTCTTATCTCTTTTATGAGTTAGCCTTCCCCATTCCATTTCTCCTTTTCTCCTCCCAGTATTTTCCTCCCTCACCCCTTAATCTTTATTTTTTTTTTTATGGATATCATCTCTTCTGATTCAACTCAATCTGTACTTTCTCTGTGTGTGTGTGTGTGTGTGTGTGTGTGTGTGTGTGTGTAATCCCTCTACCTACTCAAATACTGAGAAAAGCCTCAAGAGTTACAAATATTATCTTTCCATATAAAATAGTTCAGTTTTAGAAAGTCTTTTAAGATTTTTCTTTCCTGTTTACCTTTCATGCTTCTCTTGGTTCTTGTGTTCAAAAGTCAGATTTTCTCTTCAGCTCTGGTCTTTTCATCCAGAATGTTTTAAAGTCCTCTATATCATTGAATGACCATTTATTCCCTTCAAGTGTTATACTCAGTTTTGCAGGGTAGGTGATTCTTGGTTTTAATCCCAGTTCCTTTGACTTCTGGAATATCATATTGCAAACCCTTTAATCCCTTTATGTTGAAGCTGTCAGATCCTGTGTTATCCTGATTGTATTTCCACAGTACTTGAATTGTTTCTTTCTAGCTGTTGCAGTATTTTCTCCTTGACCTGGGAACTCTGAAATTTGGCCACAATATTCTTAAGAGTTTCTCTTTGTGGGTCTCTTTCAGGAAGTGATCAGTGGATTCTTTGAATATTTATTTTTCCCTTTGGTTCTGGAATATCAGCATAGTTTTCCTTGATAATTTCATGGAAGATAATGTCTAGGCTCTTTTTGATCATGGCTTTCAAGTAGTCCCATAATTTTTAAATTGTCTCTCCTGGATCTATTTTCCAGGGCAGTTGTTTTTCCAATGAGATGTTTCATGTTATCTTCTATTTTTCCAAACTTTTGGTTTTGTTTTCTAACTTCTTGGTTTATCTCATAGTCATTAGCTTCCCTGAACTCAATTCTCTCTTTTAAAGAACTATTTTGTTCAGTGAGCTTTGGAACTTTCTTTTCCATTTGGCTAATTCTGCTTTTTAATGTGTCCTTCTCCTCATTGGCTTTTTAGACTTCTTTTTCCAATTGAGTTAGCCTCTTTTTAAAGGTGTTATTTTCCTCAGCACTTTTTTGGTTCTCCTTTGGCATGCTGCTGACATGCTTTTCAAGCTCTTCTATGGCCTGAGCCCATTTCATATTCATTTTGGAGGTACTGGAGGTAGAGGCCTTGACTTCTTATGACAGTATGCCTTGTTGTTCCTCATCTGGAAGAATGGAAGGAGATGCTTGTTCACCAAGAAAGTAACTTTCTATAGCCTTTTTTTCCCCCTTTTTTGGGCATTTTCCAAGCCAGTTACTTGACTTCTGAATCCTTTGTCAAGAGGAGGATCCTAGTGCTCCTCCTCTCCCCAGGACTAGGCTCAAGGCTGAGGTTCAGATCAGCTGCTCAATTTCCCCAGAGACTTTAAACTGAGCTGCCTGTACAATGGACCCAGGCTGCTTCCTCAGCCACTGTAGTTGCCCACCTCCTGCTCCTGCTGCTGCTGCCCTCCTGGGGCTAGTGCTGGGGGAACCTCATTCCCCTCTCTCCCAGTTGGAAAAGTCCTCCCACACTGACCTTTGGAGCTTTCTTTGTCATTTGTGGATTGAGGGATCTGGGACCCTCTTTGCCTTTTTTTCCATTCTGCCCTAGGAGTGTGTTCCGGGCCTATTCCTCCCGTGGCCAGGGCTGGGCTGTGTTTTGCTCAGCGTCCTATGAGATAGACCTTTCCTGTTGGCATTCCAGGTTACCTTTGGCTGGAAACCTCTTTCACTCTGTTGTTCTGTGGCTTCTGCTGCTCCAGAATTTGTTGACAGTCATTTTTTACAGGTACTTTGTGGACTGTGGGGGAAGCGCTGGAGTATATGTGTCTTTCTACTTTGCCATCTTGGCTCTGCCCCCAAAGGTTTATAATTTCTTAAATTATGGTACTTCAGAATATTATAACACATTGCCACCAAGGCTAATAGAAAAACCTAATAGCTTCCTAACCCATTTAATCTCTCTTTTTAAATAGTATAATTTTTAATCTAGCAATATCTAGATTATAAGATTTCTTAGCTTAGACAATTATTTAGCAAATTACATAATAAAGAAAATTTAGAAGTATTAACCATGCCATAAAATATTACGTATTTATGTTTTTCAAATTTGAAATACACCCATTACCGATTCAGGTGAATGCACTTCCACAGAAAATCATTCATCTCAACAGTCACATAGTATATTTATCAAAGGAATTTAGGTCATTGGATCCAATTTTTTCAAAACTCTTTAAAATCTGCTCTGCTAAAATCTTGGAAACATGTCAGACTGTGACATATAGTTACTCTCTTTCCTATGAAGAAAGTCTGGCTTTCTTCTATGTTTCCATTGCAAATTCTGTGACCAAAGAGATATTTACCTGCAAGGCTCCCATTATTTCTATGTCAGGAAATCATTCTTCCTTTCTGTTCAGAATCAGCAAATATCGTAATAGCAATTTTCTATACTGTATCTTCCACCTTTAAAAAGATGAAATTATCACTTAAGCAAGTCATATATTTATTGACCATTCTGCTTTTGACTGCATGTTCTAACAGATACCTACTTGAAATATTCCATTACTGCAGTATTATACTTCTTTTCCAGGTGTCTGAACTGGTCCCCAAACTCTTCATCTAATTCCTCCTTCTGTCTAGGTTGTCTATAGTAGACTCCCATGAGAATATTGCTTCTGTTCTTCTCTCCATTCATACTCATGCAAATACTATCTTCTATAGAGGGCATGAGTTCACACCTAACCCCCACCCCCACTTACCTGTATGTATGGAGTAACCTTGGGAGGTCATTGTGTTTCTCAGCATCTAACTTTCCACATCTGTAAAACTAAAGGGTTGGAATAGAGGATCTCCGGGTTCCTTTTTTTTTAAAATTTAAATCTCTGTTCTTAATATCTTATGTTGCCCTCTTCAGGTTCTTGGATTTCATCACAAGAATCTATTTTTATAGACCATGCTTTATGTCCACCTCCATCTGTACAGCTAGGTCTTGCTTAGGGCAAATAATGAATCCTATGAAGTAGTAGTATGTATTTGAAGTAGCATTATTTGAAATTATAATTATATGTAATATACATGCATATATATATATATATAATATTCCTTTTGACTAAAGCATACCTTCTAGAATGGGGGGTTCTTAATTTTTGTGTGTGTGTCATGTATTCCTTTAGCAGTCTGGTGACACATACTGTCTCTTTCTTGGAAAAATATTTTTAAGTGCATAAAATAGGAGGACTTTGCATTGCTAGAATTAATGAAGAGTTTCAAGACCACCAACTTGTTCAGAAAAATATTGATTGGTCAACATTTGGGGAGCTAACATCTAAAAACCAGAAAGTCATTGCTAGCTCCTTGAAATATCTTCATGAATACCTTGTCATTGGGTTAAGCTTCTCTAATGGAGAAGCCACCAATCACCCAGTGGTCTTTCTGCAAGAATGAGGTAGCCAAGGTTGATCTTGCAGATGAGTCTAAGTTCAGTGCCCTGCAGGTTCCTTTGTCAGAGGAGAAATTCATCACAGATACTGAAAAAAAAGATGGTAAAAAAATAGCTCTGCTTTCACAGAATCTTCAAATGTTAGGATTGTATAACTTGAGAAACAGCTAGACAAGATCAGTTATATAATTTCATTTGAACAGATGAATACTGAGGATTTTAATGAAACCTTCTCTCAAACCAGACTAGATAAGATGTTTTCTTTATTGACCCTATCAGTTACTCAAAAACCTCTAAAGTTGGTCCTCAGAGAAAACAGGGCTACTCTTGTCACATGTTCCTGAAATTTGGAATAAAAGAATTATGTAACATTAAAATAAATGAATAAAGAAATAGATAAGTGAATAAATAAATAAATATATTGTATCACAAAGGAAACAAATTAAGTTAAAATATGCTATAAACATTATTCATTATATACAAATATATTAACATGTAGCCAACATATAGCCACAAATTTACATGAGTGCGTGTGTCTGTATATTTGTAGATCTCAAATTAGAAAACCATTCTAGATCTATGTTCTAGCTATGAAAAGTCTCAGGAAGTTTCAATGATAACAATTAGTTCATATTTTCCTCCTACTGTCAGAAACTCTAGTTGACTCTGTGTGTTATATCTTCTTTGTAAATTTGCATACAGGTATCCTAGATGGTGAGTTTTTATTGTTGACTCCCTGTTTAGATATTGTCTTCCTAAAATTTCTGATTCTTTTGCCATTCTTCCTGTGTACCAAGCTTGGTAGATCTATGTAGGCTGACTCTTCCTACCTCCATCTCCTTTTTCCCATTTAAAACCCTTTTGATGATATTTATAAGACTCTAGGAAATTGTTGGAACTCTTATTAGGTTCAATCCATACCTGGCCAAGAGCACAAAGATTCTTATTTTAAGACAAAGTCTAGAAATTCAAATTCTCAGACACCATCTCTTTAGCTAGCTTCTTCTTCTAAAATGAATTACTAGCAGCGACTAGCAGTTATCAAGTTTGATAAGTCTTAGGAAGCTCTCCATGACTACAGGTTTTTCTGCTTATGTCAGGTCAATAACAAACTAACCTGATGCCTCTCAGCAAGGAGCTACCAGTCATTTTTGCTTATTTTTTACTTATTCTGACTACACAAAGGTGCTTCCTCCTGGGATAGTCCAACTCTCCCCTCTATAGGAAAAGTTCTATACCTGACAACTTAGCACCAGATGTTCAGTTGTTCTTCCCTTATTTCAGTGTCATGTTCTTCTAGTTTTCATCTTTTTTTTGCTCTGAGACTTCTAAGGGAACACTGATTTGCCCCATCCAGCTGGACTGTCCTTATGACAGGTCTTTCCCATGAAGCCTAGTATCCAGTCCATCCACTTGTGGCCTTCTTGTTTCTGAGTTTTCTTTCCAGTTTCCTGATCCCAAAAGTTGCCCTAGAACCAGGCCTCATGTCTCTTGAGTTCTGTCTCCACCCCTAGTACCTTCTTGAATTCTGTAGATGCCATTCCCATGTTCTGCCTATCTCAAATCTCCAGCTCCTGACCCCTGTTCAGACTCCTCCCAACTCCTTCTGCTCCTCCTGGATTTAACTTCATTTACTCTTGTCCATTTTATAACATTCTCCTTGGGCCTCATGGGACTCAATATCATCACCTGGCACAACGGCTGGACTTCGATGGATAGTCTAATGGTCTAATAACTTCCCTCCCTCAATGAATTTTTCCCTAGTCACTGAGCTCTTTACTCAAAGGGTAACATATTCCCACATCTGCCATACCTCCCCATCCCAATGATTCTGAGCCCCCAGATGTTGTTGTACAAATCCCCATTCTCTGTCCCCTACTGCCTGTTCTCTCTTCTCCTATCTAAATCCTACTCTTTCAATGTCCCTCTCCAGACCTGTCCACTTCTTTCATCTGTTTGGAAGTGTACAGGATTTTGAGGGAAGGATTATGAGTTTAGTTTTGGACATGTACACTCCCTCACATCTTTCCCACATGAAGAGGTATCTCTTCTTTGTTGCTTTTTAGTCATTTCTGGTCATGTCCAACTCTTCACGACTCCTTTTGGAATTTTCCTGGCAAAGATAATGAAGTGGTTTGCCATTCCCTTCTCCAGCTCACTTTACTGATAAGGAAACTGAAACAACTAGAGTCAAGTGCCCTGCCCAGGGTCACATAGCTAGTAAGTGACTGAGGTCATATTTGAGTCTTTATATGAGTCTTCCTTACTCCAGGCCTGACCCTCTATCCACTGTGCCACTTAGCTTCCCTTCTTCTTACCAATCTGCTACTTCTCCTCTGCTTTTTTCCTCTGTATTTTTTTCTTCTTTTTGTCTTCTTCGACCTCTTCTTCCATTCCTTCAAGGAACACTTTATCACCTTGGAAAGTAGAGGCACATTCCTTTAGCCTTTTCACTTTATCCTCTAGGTTAGACACCAGCTTTCATTGTGCACCTAAGTAAGAGTTACTTGGTAGTAACAGAAAAACAAACGCAGCAAATTCTCCTCACATCAATAGCTGCTCAAAACAAGTTCTGCAGGAATTTCTCTCTCTCTGTCTCTGTCTCTCTGTCTCTGTCTGTGTCTATCTGTGTGTATGTCTCTCTGTTTCTGTCTCTGTCTCTGTCTCTGCCTCTTTCTCAACCTGTAGCTCTTTTTTCTAATCCCTATAGCTAACTACTGTGACAAACTTCCTTCTTTGAATACTTTTTCCCACATCCACATTGAGAATTCAGTTTCTGGGGGTTCTTGAATAAGGATTTTATTTAAAGGGTAGATTTCCTCTCTTTTCTGGCAATACCCGATGTAGAACACTTAGTGCCTTTACCTGGCAGTACACATATTCTTGTGGACAGGAACAAATAGAAGCTGATCCACAAACAGTAATCCAGTTGTCTTGTCTAATTAGATCTACTCACCTTATCTTTCTTTTTTTGCAAATTTGCAGCTATCTCCCTGTACTTCCATTTGCTATGTTGTCTGTTTTCACTTAGGAGAGGAAACAAAGGGAAGCACCTCGAAGTTTAATTTACTTATCAGGCAGTGACCTTAAGATATAAAACAAAACCCATAGGAGCAAATAAAATCTGGTTCATAAGTAGAAATCTTGTTATCTAGTTAAAGTCATATGATTTAAAAAAATAAATCTAGTATCCAGATATCCAATATCTAGACTACTTACCTGCACTTTCCTGGCTGCTAGGCTTTCTCTTGCCAGGGGAGGGGGAAGCAAGAGATGGAGAGATGAAGAGGAAGGTAAATCTACTTCTCTAACTATATATACAAGCCCTCTTTCATTTTGCCATTGATACTTTTTATTTAATTTTTTCCCATTATTCTCTTACTCTCATCTCTTCCTACCTCAGTTGAAAAAGGAAAACAATATCCTTGTTTTAAAAAAATGAGCATGGGGTGGAGCCAAGATGACAGGGTAGAAAGATACATATACTCTAGTGCTTCCCCCACAGCCCACAAAATACCTCTCAACAAAGTCTAGAGCAGAAGAAGCCACAGAACAACAGAGTGAAAGAGGTTTCCAGACAAAGGTAACCTGGAAGGCTGACAGGAAAGGTGTATCTCACAGGATGCTGAGCAAAACAGAGCCCAGCCCTGGCCATGAGGTGGGAGGAACAGGACCTGAACAGACCTCTAGGGCAGAGTTCCTAGCAGGGAGGGTTCCCGATACCTCAACCCACAAGTGACAAAGAAAGCTCCAAAGGTCAGTGTGGGAGGGCTTTCCCAGTTCTTTGAGAGGAAATGGGGGTTTCTCCAGCAATAACCCTATCCAACAGCAGAGTGTAGGCAGTTACAGAGGCTGGGAGCAATCTGGATCCATTGTTCAGGCAGTTTAGCTTAAAGACTTTGGTGGTAGGGAAAAGCTGATCTAAACCCTAGCCCTGAGTGATGGTCCTGCCCCTACCCAAAGCCCAGGGGAACCATGCAGCTGAGTCTAATCTCTTGACAAAGGATTCAGAGGTCAAGTAACTGGGAAAACACCCCCCAAAAAGGAAAAAAATAAGACCAAAGAAGGTTACTTTCTTGGTGAACAGATATCTTCTCCCATCCTTTCAGATGAGGAAGAACAAGGCTTACTGTCACAGGAAGTTAAGGCCCCTGCCTCCCGGGCTTTCAAAGTGAACTTAAATTGACCTCAGGCAATAGAAGAGCTTGAAAAACGAGTTAGCAGCTTGCTAAAGAAGAACCAAAAAAATGCTGAGGAAAATAACACTTTTAAAAAGAGGCTAACTCAATTGGAAAAAGAGGTCCAAAAAGCCAATGAGGAGAAGGACACATTAAAAAGCAGAATTGGCCAAATGGAAAAGAAAGTTCCAAAGCTCACTGAACAAAATAGTTCTTTAAAAGAGAGAACTGAGTTCAGGGAAGCTAATGTCTATGAGATAAACCAAGAAGTTAGAAAACAAAAGCAAAAGTTTGAAAAAATAGAAGATAACACGAAACATCTCATTGAAAAAACAACTGACCTGAAAAACAGATCCAGGAGAGGCAATTTAAAAATTATGGGACTACTTGAAATTCGTGATCAAAAAAAGAACCTAGACATCATCTTCCATGAAATTATCAAGGAAAACTGCCCTGATATTCCAGAACCAGAGGACAAAATAAATATTTAAAGAATCCACTGATCACTTCCCGAAAGAGACCTACAAAGAGAAACTCCTAGGAATATTGTAGCCAAATTTCAGAGTTCCCAGGTCAAGGAGAAAATACTGCAGCAGCTAGAAAGAAACAGTTCAAGTACTGTGGAAATGCAATCAGGATAACACAGGATCTGACAGCTTCAACATAAAGGGATTGAAGGGTTTGCAATATGATATTCCAGAAGTCAAAGGAACTGGGATTAAAACCAAGAATTACCTACCCTGCAAAACTGAGTATAACACTTGAAGGGAATAAATGGTCATTCAATGATATAGAGAACTTTCAAGCATTCATGTTGAAAAGACCAGAACTGTATAGAAAATTTGACAAGAATCTAGAGAAGCTTGAAAAGGTAAAGAGGAAAGTAAAATCATAAAAGACTTTCTAAAGCTGAACTGTTTACATTCCTACATAGTAAGAAAATATTTATAACTCTTGAGACTTTTCTCAGTATTTGAGCAGGTGGAGGGACTATACATACACACACACACACACACACACAGATTACAGGCTGTGTTGAATCAGAAGAGATGATATCTACAAAAAAAGATATAAAATAAAAATTAAGGGGTGAGGGAGGAAAATACTGGGAGGAGAAAGGGGGAAATGGAATGCGGCAGGCTGTAACTCAGAAGAGATAAAGAAAAATCTTGTTCAATGGAGGAGAAAAGGGAGAAAGGGAGAGGGAGAAAGTGAAGCTACTCTCTCCTCATATGACTTAAGGAGGGAATAACATGCTCACTAAATCTGGTATGAAAAAAGGAATAAGCATATTTATACTTTACCTAAATTGAGTTGATATTTTACTTGCTTTTTGTCCCTAGTCCATTTTTTCTTGTAGGTTCCCAGGGACCTATGTGGTCTAAAGGGGAAGGGGGAAAGGGACATCGTAACCTTTTTGGTGGCCCAGTCCAACTTCAGAGAGTGACTTTTCTGGGTCCAGAGTGGGTGTGCAATGAATGGACATTACTAAGGTAGGAATACAGCCCACAAATGATTTAAGGTAATCACCAGGGCCTGAGGGGAAAAAATTCCTCTTCATATTAAAAGGAGTAAAAGGTCCAAGTCATGATTTGAAAGAAAATAAACTTGAGGCCATGTCAAGTTAAGCCAAAAGTTCACCAGAGTCTCAAGCATCACCTAATGCTGGGAAGTTCACATATTCAGGGAGGACATGTTACAGTGAGGAGTAGTGTTTTGGTAGTGGGTAAAATGACAGTTTGTCTTACTTAAGCAATTTTCTTGCCCAAGAAGATGGTCTTTTATTCTGGCTAGCCTTGGCTGCTCCTACTGCTGCTGCACCAGTGTTAGCCTGGGGGCCAGACAAGAGGAGTAAACAAATCTTTCAGGTAGATGTAACCAAATCAGCAAATATCCACAAAACACTTGCTATAGGCAGCCTCCAGTGCTAGGTTCTGTGACAGACACAAAGGTATATCACTACTGATCTCAAAGAGTTTATAAATCAGTTATAAATTAGGAAATAAAACACATCTGCAGGAAAAAATAGGAATGGAGACTGGACCTGTGACTCTCTATAGGAAACTCTCCAATGAGGATACTCCCTTTACTGATACAGGTAGTCACCTGCTCTGCACATTCAAGTCTTAGGAACTTGTAGCACTGAGAGATCAAGCAAATGTCCATCATCATACACTTAATATGTGGCAGAAGCAGGGCTCAGTTTGATTTTTCTGACTCAGAAGCCAAGTCTCTTTCCACTACTCCACACTGCCTATTAATGGAAAGTTGAACAATAAATAATTTCAAAAGCAGTCCAAGAAAGCAATAGAAGAGTTGCTCTGAGGCCAAAGTTTAATTGACAAATGAATTGTATAGATATCTTTGCTACAGGCATTTTAGAGGAGGGAGAAGTTGGATAAGCTGGGTTGAAGTCAGTGGTGTGTTGGCAAATATTTAACAACCAGCTTTCTGAAAAAAAATTTCTTCAAGGCATACTTTTAAATTTAATCTGCATTATTAACATTTGCTCCATTGCCTTTTTAAGGCTAGTCAGTCAACAAAGCAATAACTAAGCCCTGATCAGTAGCTCATCAATTTCAATGATGTTCACACTGAAATTTTAGCAACCAGCTTCTGAGAGCCTGGTTAAGCTAGCTCCACCCTGCACACAGCTGGCTGGTTGGTAACAGAACTGTGATTAGAACCCACAGTTCCTGCCTCCTATGTCAATGTACTTTCCACTACCCCAAGGTTCCCCACAGCCTGGGTTCCTGTTTGTCATTTTTTCTGCAATGGACAGGAAGTTAATTTTTGTTAACCAAAACCAAATGAATTAACACGAAATTATACATGAAGGTTTTAGACTTTATAATTTCCTCCTTATTTACACGCTATGCACAAGTACAGTAGTTAAAAAAATGATTCAAATTCTTTCTTGAAACATTATCTCCTTCTTTTGAACTTCAGGGACACAATTCCTGAATCTCCTTTGAAAATGGAGTCCCCTAAACACCTCTGCCAAATGAGATAGACCCATGAATAAATGAATGAATGGGGAATGTACTCTCAAAAGTTCTTGTAAAATCAAGGGAGTAGTAGAGGCAAACTTTTTGAAGCAAAGTGCCTTAATGATGAGGATACACCATAGGATTCTCTGTTCAAGTAGCTCATGTTTTAAGGTTTCTTTTCAGGTTTGATAATCTATATTCTAATGTCTTTTTAACTGTAATATTCTGTTATTCTATAGTCTAAGATTTCGCTTTTCAAGGTCCCTTTCAGCTCTAATGTTCTATTTCCTTCCAGTTCTAAAATTCTGTGAATTTATGATAGTATCAGATCTCTGTAGCAAGAAGGGGTCTCCGAGGCCATCTGGTTTGACCCCGCCCCCATTTTAAATATAGGAAACTGAGATCCAAAGAGGTTAAATCATTTGTCGAAAGTCAGAGGCAGTATTTAAATCAAGGTGCTCTAAACTTCATTCTTCCTCCCTTTCTTGGAGCATTTTTGAGTTTATCTTTCCCTTCCCTCTTAATTCCACCTTTTCCCTCTTTCTTGTTTCAGTATTTTCTTTTTCATGAATATTTTCATTTTCTTCTTTGCTCACTCATTTTTTTTCCACCTCTCTACATCCTATCAAGTGTCTATACTTCTGTCCCTGGTGAATGTACTAGAACTGACTCTTTTTTTCCTAGTGAATTTAATAGTCTGGATATAAAGTGAATTCAAATCCATAGTCATTTATTGTCTGTATAGATTTGAGATTCACCTGTTTATAAATAATAATTAAACAAAAGGGAGTGAATGAGATCACCAAGGGAGAGAGTGTAGAAGAAAATGAGAAAGTCTAAGAGCCTTGGACGATATTCATACTTATGAGACAAAAATGAGATAAATGAAATTGAGAAGAGTCGTGTTCTGACAGCCTAGGGAGGTTGGAGTACTCAGTAAGGGTGGATGAAGACTCTCACAAGGAATGGCTTTCATCTCAGTAAAGTTGCAAGTGGGGTGATATTCTCAGAAAGGGAAAAATGGGAATGGAACTGGGGGATTGAGAAGAAAAGGGGTTTGGCAGTAGGATCTAAGGTGAGTATGAGTCAGTCAGGACAAGTCACCTCAAATCTGGGGATATGCATTACACACTTTGTGAATTGCTGTGATAGTCGCTTTTCAGTTGTGTCTGACTCTTTGCGACTCCATTTGGGTTTTTCTTCTCAAAGATACTGGGATGTTTTTGCCATCTCCTTTTCCAGCTTATTTTACAGATAAGGAAAATGAACCCAGGCTCATACAACTAGTTAGCATCTGAGGTCTGATGTGAACTTTTGACCGTTCCATCTGGTTGCCCTCCACTGTGATACAAAATCAAATTAATTCAACATTAAATGAGAATTCTCTTTGTACAAGGCACATACTGGGATATGTGGGATACAGAGTTCTCAAAGATTGCATAAATAGTAGAAGTGATAACAACAAATAACCAACATTTGTATAATTCTTTAAGGTTTGCACAGTGCTTTCACATATGTGAATTAGGTAGGACAGGTATTACCATCTCATAGTTGAGGAAACTAAAAGTTCAGTGAAGGTTATTGACATACTCATGGTCACATGGCTCACACTTGTGTGGTGTAACTGTTTTTACCATTTTACAGCTGAGGAAACTGAGGCTCAGTGAAGGTTATTGACTTCCTTATGGTCACATGGTTATCAGCATTATTCTGTTAAATGTTTAAGCAATCAGCTCTCTAGGGGAAGGGGGGGTGAGAAATGAAAGCATGACACAATTCTAAATTAATTCTTCATCATTAACATTTTCTCAATTGAGTCTTGATTTGTGGCATTCACTAATTTCTGAGTTGTAAATGTTCACCATATACCTGCAGTGATAAGTATGTTACTAATTATTTAATTACTTACTAATAAAAAATAGCAGTTGAATTCAGGCTTCCTGACTCCAAATCTAGCACTCTTTACCTATATTATGTTGTCTTTACCAGATATTTACCTATTACTAGACCAGAGGTTCCCAAACTTACTTTACCTTCTGGCTCCTTTAAAAAAAAATTAGTCAGTGCTTTCCCTTAGAAATCTGCTTTCCTTAACCTTTAACAGTTTAAAAAAAATATTTGTGTAATTTCAAAAAAAAGTAAATTTTTTTAAATGGCACATCTTAAAATTAAATAATTTATTGTAAATTTGTGATATTTTCCTGCATTGAAGTTTTGATGATGCCGTATTGCATCATATAAACATATAGTATCATATTGTAAACAAATTATTACATGCAAAGGTTCCTGCTGATGCATTCTGGACTTCCTGACGATGTGCAACATGCTTGCCTGCCAAGAACATGCTTGCTAAGACCTGTTGGTGGACTTGATCACTGATTGGTTATAATTTGCATTGTGTGTTTATTCAGAAAATAATGTCATCACCATGACTTGGACGCTGTTACACAACACATGAAACATGTATGAATGGCTTTTCAAAATTTTGTCTTCTCTTCTCTCCTTATGAATCCATTGCCTCCTCATTTTTATTCAACACCTCCCAATTGTGCCCCTCCAAAGAATCAGCGCCCCCCCCTCCAGGGGGTGGTATTGCCCACTTTGGGAACCATTGCTAGACTAGAAGCTAGATTATATTGCATCTAAACTTTGTATCTCCTGCCTTGCATAGCTTAATAAATATGTTTAACTGAATTAAATATAGTAATTTATGCTGGCATATTTCAGGGCACTGACATTTAAACATTTTACCTCTCTGTGGAGAAGAGGAGTGTCTTTACAGGGACATTCTGGAAGTACATAACTCTAAAAAGCAAAGAAATTTTTTGATAATTTGAATTATGTAGGATTTTTAAAAATTATACATTAGCATGAACAATTGAGAGCCTGATATATACCTAACCAAAGCTACCCAAACATGATGAAAGTTCATGACATTTAAAGTACTTTGAGCTCTTTATAGGATTAAAATTCTGGATCTACCTCCACTTCCTCTAATGCAAAGTAATTCAATATTTTTTTTTCAGTTTTCAGCCTCAGGATAGTAGTTGAGAGTCAAAAATCCTAGTCCAACCCCAAACCTACCACTAATTAGTCTATATGGCCCTAGGGAAGTAACTTGTCTTATTTGGGTCTCATTTTCCACCTCTGTAAAATGAGAGTATTGGATTTCTAAAGATCTCTTCCAGTTATAATATGCTAAGTGCTAATATTCTATATTTCAAGGTCCTTTCTCACTACCTCTAACAGTCTATGAGTTATGATTCTAAGGTCCCTTTCAATGTTAACATTCCATGACTCTGTGGTTCACTAATTGTTTTAAAAGAGTAGGGTCTTCTTGTATCCCACAGTCAACACATGTGGATCCTCAACTACATCCTATTTAGAAGAAGATAGCATCCAACAATGAAATAGATTCTCTGAAGTTTCCTGGTGCTGGCTGTATATTCTGTGTAGTGCCTGCAGGCTTTGGTTTTATCTACCTAAATAGGCAAACTTTCCTATCCACAGATTGTATTTACATTGCGTATTCAGAGTATAAAGTGATGTTTGTGCAATGTTGCCATAGAAACAGTGAAGCGAGGTGGCGGCTCAATACTAAGGGAAACAATCCAATATTAAACATATGAAATATACTCTTGAGCTACTTTCCATAAAAAAATCATGCTCTTGAGCAGGCCACCAATATCCGTACATGGCCCTCCTTTTAAAACTGGAGAGGACTACTTCTTGATTACTAGTTGATTAAAAGCAATAGCATTTATTTGTGAGAAAGAACGTCAAGTAAATTTTAACATTTCCCAAGTTAGGAAATTGTTCTTTGGTGAAATTGTGAAGGTGTGAAGTTTTCATTTTAATTTGCTTGTTTAATTATTTAGTTAATATTCAGTGTCAAAGCTTGACAAGGCAAGGTTTTTGTAGTCTTTTTAAAAAAAATAGATCTGCACCTTCAAGAAGAGAGTGTAACAACAAAATCAAATCTTCCTCTAAAAGGATCCCTTAGCATGTGCTGAGCAAGCAAACTTTCAAATTCCTTAACAACCCTGGGCTCCCATACTTCATGAACTTCTCTAGCAATTTTAAACTTGGTTTATCCTTGACTCTAGGAGCTGGATTTAATTCAATGAAGATTTATTGAGTAGCTACTGTGTTTAAGAACCTGTGCTTTGGGGATAGAGACGGAAACCAACACAGACTCTACTCTCAGAGAACTCACAGGACAACAGAGAATAATGATGTGTATACAAATAAATATGATAAAAAAGAGGGGGATGATAAGTGAAAAGAAGTCTACACAAAGTTCAAAGACAATTTTGAGGAGAAAGAGATCATTTTCACTGCTAGGGGCTCTGTAGGAGGAGAGATCCAGAAAGGCATTATGGAACCTAAGCTGGGCACTGTTGGATTAGATGACAAATAGATATAGGAGAGGAAAGTTCCTTCTCATCATGGAAATAGTATGAGCAAAGAAAAAGACAGGAGCTTGTAGAACATGAACGAGAGCATTCTAGTGTGTGGATGGCGACAGGATGAGAAAAGACTAGATAGATAGGTTAGAGTCAGGATCAGGAATTAACATTTTATTTCCTAAGCAATGGGTTAAGGTTTTGTTTTTGTTTTTATATTTTGTTTTTAGTAGAGAAGCGATATGATCATAGTAGTATAACGAGAGGTTTCTTAAACTGTCATGTGAAGGACGGATTGCAAAGAAGACAGACCAGAGGCGTGAAGACCAGTTATCAAGGTAGCATAATTATGTAATTGGGAAGAGATAAGGGATACAACTACAATGGCTACCATGGGAATAGAAAGGGGAGAAGTAATAAATTATGTAAAATTAGGACCTATAGGATTTGGCAATTTATCTGATGTGTGAGGTGAGAGAAAGAAGCTAATTGGATCCCAGATCTAGAACCAGAGGTAATCAAATGCAGCCCCTTTATTTGATAGATAAGAAAACTAAGGCTGGAGGGGTAAAATGACTTGTAAAAGGTCACATGGGTACTAAGTGGGATGTTTAGTTTTGAGCCCAAGTCCTTTGACTCCAAACTCTTTACACGGTGCCACATGCTCAGAAAAGGTTCCAAGGTTTCAAGTCTGAATGATTGGGAGACAGGTGGTACCATCAACAGAAACAGAGACATAAGAGTAAGGGGAAGCTTTGGGGAAAATGATGATTGGTTCAGTTTTAGACATGATGAATTTGTGGTGCTGGTTGTATATCTACTGATAATATCTAGCAGTTAAGTTGGAAATATAGGATTGGAACTCAGGGGGAGTTAGGACTAGATTGGGTAGTCATCTGCACGAAGTTAGGTAATAGCATTTATTAAGAACCTACTATGTTCCAGACTGGGGATACAAAGAAAGATAAAAGTCTCTACTCTCAAGGAATACACAGTCAACCATAGACAAGCAAAATGTATATGTAGAATAAATTATAGATGATCAGTAGAGGGAATGTTAACATTAAAGGGGATGTGGGGAGATTTTTTGTAGAAGGTGGAATTTTAAGTGATTTTTGAAGTCTTGGAAGTAAATGAGATGCTCAAGGGAGAGTGTAGACAGAGAAGAGAGCCTAGGATATCCCTGTGGGTAAATACCCCAAATTTATTTTGATAAAGAACTAGAAAAAAAGACTTTTTCCAGTCCTGTTCCTATTTATTTAGTCTAGAATTTGGATTTTATTTTGAATTTTCAGCTTTAGTTTTCTGCTGATCCCCCCTTTTGGTGTAAAGACTTTCCTGCTTTAGAATAGCTTGGTAGCCATACACAGTCTCTTTCTATGGCTGGTTCTTCTCTCCCACAGCTGCCTTTATTTGCTTCATCCACTACACCTCTCCAACCTCCTCTACTACTGCCTGGCTCATCCCTCCTCAGTTCCCTATATTTCCTGGAGTGTTGTAAACTCTTATCATTCTCTTTCCTCATTTCCAAAACCCACACCCCTCAGACCCCCATCAAAACTTACCTGTGTTGCATATATTAGTTCAGGTGTAGGTTCACACCAGGAGAGGGCCTGCTAATTGATAAGTAGTTCTATGGTAGTGTGGTACCTTGTACCCATGTGGTCATGTGTAGTTTTACACAACTTTGGAGATGTGCTTACTTTGTCAGCAACCATAAGTTGGAGCAAGCCTCTGGCCATGGTGCTGACATGGCCAGCCCATCAGGTGTTTGCATTCAATAGAATACTTGCTATTGAGGTCTACTTACAACAGGCAACATCTACACTTATTCTTGCAATAGTCCCAAGAGGCAGTAGTCCATAAGAACCAGTTAGGGATCCCTGATCATTGATCATTGCTGGTTTTTACTATGTTGGGCCACTTTAGGACATTAAATGTTTCTTCAAAGCTTTGCAACTCTAAGAATGTTCAGAGAGTAAGGGATTTTGATCTTGTTCCTGGGAGAAACCCTGCCTCTACAATGTTTTATGGTCCAATCTCTCAGTCAAATAGAAAACAACCTCACTGTAGACATTTGCTCTTCATAGGAGCTGGAAATTAAGGAACTTTCTGGAGGCTCCAGCTTTTGCCACATACCTGTGGCTCCAGGGCATATTTTCTGCTTGTCTATCTCTTTGTTCCTCTCCCTCCCTCTCTGAATATCTCTTTTTCTCCCTTCTTTCATGTCTGTTTCTCTCTTTCCCCCTTTCCTATCTATTTCAAATCTCTCAGCCAATATGGAGTCACTTTAGGGAGTCACAGGGTTGGTTATCTTTCAGGAAACTCCCCAAGCCTCTCTGGGCTGTGGTGGGGTTGGACTTGGAGTCAGAAAGACTTGAGTTCAAATCCATTCTTGGATACTTAACTAATCTGTGTGGCTCCTGGCTAGTCATTTAACCTTCAGGTCTCAATTTCTGGGTCTGTAAAAAGAACAACTACAGTACCTACCTTACAGGGCTGTTGTGAAGATCAAGTGAGATGATATTTATAAAGTCTTTTGCAAATGTTAAAGTGATCTATGTCTTAGGTATTATTGCACTATTATGATTGCTCACCAAAGCAGGGGAAAAATTAAATTAATCTAGATCTCCTTGAATTTATTGATCATTAGATCATCATGGATCACAGACACACTTGATCAGCAGTGTTCTGGTGAGAGGTGGCTCCTGAGGAGAAGTGCAGGAAATATCCTCTGAGTCCATGGCCCCAGGAAGGTTTAGCTTTGTTGTCTTCTCTCTCAACAGGTTAAAAAGCCCCTCATTCAGCTCTTCATCTTGTGAGGAAAAGTCATCCTCACAGAGTCACAAAGGAGGACCTGGGAAAGGTCACTCCTCCCATAGGAATGATGGGGACTGGAGACAAAGAATGCCTTATGCTTCCTCAAGCCAAACAGCTTCTACTCCCACCCACTGCTGTGATGAGGGGTGTAACATCCTTTTGGAGGGACTAGAGGAAAGAAAGAAATTTTTTTGCCTTTTTCACAAACATTTCTCAGTTTGGAAAATTTTAGATTTATTACATTTCCTCTTATTTATAATTATTGAACATCAACTCAAAAGACTGATTTCAATCTTTACTTCAAACAAGGGAGGCTGGTGAGGGAGATATTTTGGAACATTAATAATGTTAAAAATAGAGCATGAGATAGCTCAAAATTCCCTAAGCTTATACGTCTTTCTTAAGATTCCCAGGGTGCAAGCAGGCTGTGGCAGCTTGTCTCTGAACACTTGGCTTTTGCCATCTTCCTACCTAATACCCTTTTCCTTGATATTTTCTGGAAACTTTCATAACCTTTGCTTGTACCCCACCCCCAATACTAGCCAGTTCCTGGTGTCTTTCTGCCTGTGACATCAGAGGAGCCTGAGTAGGAACCTTCTCCTCTTTATAAAACCCATGGCCTTGCATCACCTCAGTAAGCTTCCTTGGAATGAAGGTGATTGCTAACCAGACATAGCATCCCACATATACTGGAGAGATGGCTGAGCTTAGCCAAGCTTGGTATGTCAAATCCTGGACCAGTCTCTCTGAAGAACCATTGTTAAACCTCCTCTTCCTGCTGTGCGACCTGAAGACAATTTCACTCCAGGTTCTCACAGACTAAGAGACTGAGACCTGGTTGTATGCTTTGCCCTCAATCTCTCCTCCCATATGAGCTCTCTCAAACTCTTTTTTTGCTTTAGATCTTGAACCTTTTCTCATGTCAATTAAACATGTTGTAATGAAAAAATCTATTGCTTTGTGACTTATTGACCTGCCCAATTTTTTTGTGAAATCCCCTAAGTCCCATATGAGTACAGGAACCAATCATAGTTCCTTATTGGCTTTATAATTTTGAGGCAGAGAGAGAGAGAGAGAGAGAGAGAGAGAGAGAGAGAGAGAGAGAGAGAGAGAGAGAGAGAGTTTTCCCCACAGTAACCCTGAAGACAGAAATGCAAATTATTCTCTCCTTTTGAGAAATGAAGAAAATGAAGTTCACAGAGGTTAAGCATACATACTTATATGTACATATGTATGTTGGTTGATGTCCTTCACTCTCAAAGAGGACCTAAATGACATCACTATGCTAGAGTCAAGTTTCAATGTGTCTAGCTGTGGCTGATCAGACAAATGCGATCTCAGAATGCTCTACCACAGATTGGGCACAAACACTCTGTGTGAACATTTGGGGTGGACACTCTAAATTTGTGTATCTTTCATTTCCTTTGAGTTGTTTCTGCCTTGCTCAGAGAGCTCAGCACCTTCTCTAATGTGGGCATGCCATGCTGAGTGGTCTTGTGCCAGTGTCTCCCCCATCACGTAATCAATTCCAAAGTTCTTAAGAGAGACTTAAACTACGTGAATGCTTATCCTATGTGTGTTCTCCGCAAAACAGTCTTTTGGGCAAGCATATGTTTTGTATTTGAACAATGTTATATACATACATACATATATACATATATATATATATATATATATGTATATATGTACTTATACGTGCACACTTACATGGTCACTCAGAGTTAAAACATAAGCTCAGGTGCAGAGCTCTTTGTACAATATTAGGCTGCCTATTTTATAGCACTTTTCTAATTACACCTTAAAAGTGAGGTACTTTTCAAAGCAGCATTATCTGTAATAACAAAAAAAAAGTTTGAAGCAAAACGTTTGTCCAGTGATTGACGAACAAATTTGACGAATGAAATTGTGGCCCATGGATGTGATGGAAGAATATTATCCCCATAAGGAAATGGTAAATATAAAAAACTCAGAAAAATATGGAAGAAAGAAATAATAGACTAAATGAATAAGACAATGCAAATAAGGACAACAGTGAGAGGGAACAAAACTCAGGTCAAAGACAAAGAACAATGTTGATACCAATCTGCCTATAGCTATGACCAACCCTCTGGGAAACAGCATGGCATCCTGGCAGGGACAAGGAACATGTTCTCTTTACTTGCATACAGTGTTTGGCAGATCCGATTGATTGAGGTCCATTCACTAAGAAACACTGCATGCTGTAGTGATTAGAGGACTAGTCTCAAAGCCAGGAAAATTTGGGTTCAAATCCTGTCTCTGACACATACTGGATGGGTGACAGTGGGCACATTTTAATCTGTTTAGTGCTCTAGGCAATTCTCTAAGACTAAAAATTATGGAGGAGGTATAGAGGTAGTTTCCTATGCCAATGAAATTATAGGTCTAGTCTCTATATATTCATTAAGGGTGGTAGATTAAAAAAAACTTCCCCAAGAAACTCCCTTGGACTTTACTCACTGGTCTGGATTTTGTTTAGAGAAATTTCTAAGTTTCCATCAGAAAACCGAGAGAGGGAAATAAACCTGTGTTTTCTACAGAAGCCAAAAAATTAGCTTGTTTATGGAGTGGAAGCTGTTGGATAACTATCAAGTAGAAAAAAAATCACAGAATTCTGCAGTCTCATAATTGGAAGGGACCTTAGGGGTCACTTGGTTCATCCTGTGCCTGAGTAGAAATGGTTCTCTTTACTTCCCTACCACGTGGTTATCCAGCTTTTGCTTGAAGATCCCCTGGTAATGATGGGGGAAAGCAGGGGAGAGGGGGTCAGATAATTAATCAGCTAGCATGTATGTGCCAGGCATTGTGAGAAATGCTACCATTGTTGGGCAGTTTTGACTCTTTCTTATACTGAGCCTAAATCTAGTTCTCTGCAACTTCTGCCCTACTTTTGTCACATGTAATTAAGCATGAATCTAATCACTAGTCTCTTCTAAGCTAAATATCATAAGCTCCTTCAACTAATTTTCATATTTCCTATTTCCCATATCTTCCCAATTCCCCTCATTTAATTAATGAAGAATTAAAGCAAATAACTTAGGAACATGAGCTGATAGATCCAATTCTTTCATATTTCAGATGAGAAAACTGAGGCCCAGGGAGATGATGACACACACCACACACAAATAGTAATAGAGATGAGATTGAAACTCAGGTCCCCTGATTCTGGAGAATGCTCTATTCCCCTCCACCTCTGAGAGTGAAAGGTGCTGCACCTTTGAGCACCAAATTCCCTGGCTTAAATGGAGGAAAGCACATGATTGGGAGGAGAGCAAAAATACTTCCCAGCTACATGCAGGAGGGTGGTGAGATTCAACTGAGATAATGGATGTAAAGCACTTCGCAAATCTTAAAGTGCTATATAAATACCAATTAATATTATTAATTGTTACTTTTACTACTACTATTGCTATTTCTTCTTCTTCTACTTCTACTACTACTGCTGTACTAGCCTACTTATAGAAGTCAGCAGGCCCCCGTCTGGTGATTTCATTAATTGAGCCTTTTAATGCACTCCTGCTGAACTCAAGTAACGTTTATAGAGCAATCCAGAGGCATGTTGGTAAAAGTTTAACAACCAGAATCTAGGTGGGAATGCCCCTACAGTTTTATGTTTAATCTGTCTTTTAACACTTTATTACATCTAGGCAATCATAAAATAATAAGTCAAACCCTGATCTACAGTGATGTCAATTTCTGAGGTGTAAATTCTCACACTAAAAATGTAACAATTGGCTCTCATTGGCCAGTTAGAGCTGGCTCCAACTTACCCCTGTAAGAGGAGATGGGATGTGAAAGTGTTTACGTTGGCAAGAAGTAGTCATCTCCCCTTCAGACACAGAAAAGGAGAAGACGGTTGAGTAAGATGAGAGGAAGAGGAGGAGGAGGAGAGAAAAGGAAGGTTTTTGTGAATGATTTTATGAAGTATTAGACCAAGTTCTCCACTAAGAGGCTGGAGAGGAAGGTGGCATGAGAGACTGGAAAAGAGACAAGAAGGGTTAGAACAGTTGCTGTGGAGTGGAACTGCCAGTTGATTAGGCAGGAACAGAACAATTACCTTGCTAAAGTAAGGGACCATATAAATTAGCTAACACATTTGTAGTGGACCCAGTTAGTGTGGTTTTGTGATTTTCTCTAGCTCCATTCAGTGTGTGAATAGCAGTAAAGGAGGTACGTGATGGAAGTAGTCCATGATGGGTTTGCTAAAGTGTGAGAGGAAATAGGAAGTGAGGACAAGGAATTCAAAAGGAGAGGAAGAATGGTTAAGTTGACTTACCAAAGGTTCATGATAGAAAGAGAGTAGAGGGTAACAAGTGTAGAGTGATGACCTTGGGAATAACAGAAGGGTGACAGATATGGAGGTCATAGTGACAAACAAAGAACTTAAGAGGTCAAAGGAATAAGAAGAGATGGAATAGTAAAAGAGTGTGATCAGTTACTTTGTGAACATGAAAATGGAACACTTATGAATGATGGTAGGATCAAGAGTATGACCATCTCTGTATGTAGCTGAGGCATATGGGAGGAGTGGGTAATGGGAACTGAGTAGATTGAGAAAATGGGAAATTAAACTATTTGGGGTAGCTTCAAATGCCCTGTTATGAGAATAGGAGATGGCTTGGGGCAAGACCATGGACCAGGCACTGAATTCACTCATGCTGGAAGGAAATTGTTTGGAAGGTCAATGGATAAATGCCAGTAAGGGTCTGGATTCAGTGATAAATTTAGAGACTACGACTCTCATAGGAGAAGGGATTTCTTGCTGAAGGAGTTAGAGCAAGAGCAATGGAGAACAACTGTAACTCCATCACCACAACCAAGTGAGTCAGGGAGTATGGGAGAAAGCATAGCCAGTGTTGGACAAGGTGGTAAAGAAATAATATCTTTGGGAAAGAGCCAGATCTTAGCGTCTAAAGGTGAAATGAGTGAATGAGGAAAAGTTTTAAGACTAAAGGATGTTTGATCATTTCGGAACAGGTATTACAGTGGACACAGTGAAAGGTGTGGGCAAATCTAGAGTGAAACATTTGGGGTTAAGGGTTGTGGTAGATAGGAGTAGGAGCAGGTAGGTGGCACAGTAAATAAAGTCCCAAGTCTGGAGTTAGGAAGACTCATCTTTATCAAATCTGACCTCAGACACTTATTGACAGTATGACCCCAGGCAAGTCACTTAACCCTATTTGCCTTAATTTCCTCATCTGTAAAACGAGCTTGAGAAGGAAAAGTATACATGTACTATGCTAACCACTGAGGAAGAGCATCAGTTTTTGGAGAGAGGTCTTTTGTTGAGGTTCAACCTTGTGGAAGGTGGTGATGTGTCATGCAAGGCCCCCTAGAGGCCCACTTCAAAACAAGCAGGAGAAAAGGGATGTATGGGTCTCCATCAAGGGGAGGGAGGTGGTTGCCTTGCCCACCCTGGGGAAGATCTTTGCCAAGAAAACCCCAAATGGGGTCACAAAGCATTGGGCATGACTGAAATGACTAAACAACAACATATAGGAATAAGGGAACTTGAGGGTAGGGATGAGTTTTACATAGCCACCAGGGGATCAGAATTGTGAAGGTGAGGCAACCATAAGGAAGTAGGTGTATGGCAGTCTAAGGGTGGGTGAGGGTCAAATGAGTAAGTCAAATAAAACCTCTCATATCATTTAAAGTAAGTGTCCAGATGTCAAACATTGATACATTTATCAAGTAAGGACACAACCATGCATTTGGTGTGAACAAGAGCTGGACAGCTCCCTAGATATAAAAGGAAGTCTTCCTTAGATTGACTAAGGAACTTCATCATGCCTTCTCTCCAGAAGAAGCTTATAAAATTAGAACTTAGTTCAAAACCCAAGGAGTCAAGTGTCTGGTGGAGAGAAGAGCCACTCCTGTAAAGAAATTGCTTGGGGCTTGGGGGTCAAGGAGAACTCCCTAGCCTTAGTCTAGTTTTCCTTCTCCTCCTTCCTATCCCCAATCTCCCTTTCCCAATCCTTGACTGGAGAAGGCCCTAATGAATAAAAGTCCAAAGGATTTATATTTTAATATCAGCACATGAGAATAGTTGGCAGTTTCTGCATTGAGAGTTAGAGACAAACAACACACTGAAGAAAGGCAAATTCAAGAGATGGGCTCTTCAAAGAACCTGGTATAAATATTGTACCATATGTAAAGTGAATAACACTCCTCATGTAGGGACACTAGCAAAAGGATTCCCAGGAGCTGTGCATTATACCTTTACCATATTTGCTCTCTAAGCCTGAATTCACTTTCCCTTGTACTTTATAGTGTTTGCAAGAGAGTTTGTCATACATTTGTTAGGATTGGGGAGGATATTTTACATCAACTATTCTCACTATATCATCTTAGTAAATACTGATTTATAAAAGTTAATTAAGTCTGGCTAAGTCATTGATATCAACTGATAATTATGATGGGAGGTACACTAGTAGGGGCTTATAACTTTTAGCACTAGAAAGCATTTCCATCCCCTTGGAGTTACAGGTAGGCCCCTCAGGGGTCAGAGCAGACACATTCTGATGACCTGATTCATCAGTGTGAATGGGAGTTAGGATAAGAAGCCCCCCAAAGTATACATGTACTATGCTAACCACTGAGGAAGAGCATCAGTTTTTGGAGAGAGGTCTTCTGTTGAGGTTCAACCTTGTGGAAGGTGGTGATGTGTCATGCAAGGCCCCCTAGAGGCCCATTTCAAAACAAAGCAGGAGAAAAGGAATGTATGGGTCTCCATCAAGGGGAGGGAGGTGGTTGCCTTGCCTGTGCTGGGGAAGGCCTTGGGGAACAGGAGAGAGAAGAGATCTTGTTCTTGGAGAGAAATACTCTATTGGAGATGGTCTTGGAGCAGGGACCTGGAAGGAACCAGATTGGGGAGAGAGAGGAGGCTTGGGGAAAGGGTCTTATTCCCTGCAATACTCCTCCTTATCACCCAGATGTTCCTGGGTCAGTACTCAAGTAGAAGTCAGGAGGCAGCAGATACTCATGGTATGATTCCCTATCAAACAACCCAGCTTGGAGATAGCCTTGCATATTGTAGGCACTTAATAAAAATTAGATGAATTGTACTGACTCCATCAGACATGTTATCTCCATTCCAGTGAGCACTTTCTACCCTTCCACAAATCACAACCTCAGAATAATTCCTAAACGGCAGGCACACAAATTACTTCCCCAAGAAGAAGATGATTTTACCTTCCCCCTTTTCATCATGTGAATCTTGTAACTGCAGCTGGTGATAAATGGAAATAGATGAATGGGACTGAAAATTCAAATTTAACTGTTAGGACAAAGAGACTGTTAGCTTTAAAATCAGGCTGAAAGGTATAGAGGGATAATGAAAATGAGGGCTGAAATAAAGGCATAGTTGAACTGCAAGAATAGCATATAAATATATAAATACATGGAATATATATACATACACACATAATATGTATGTACTCATATTCATACACACAGATATATAAATATGCACACATCTGAAGCACACTGTGTCTTATGTTGTACTCCTTCAATCCAACTCTGACCATTTCCACTGACTGTTCCCTAAGTCTGTGATGCCCTCCCTCCTCATCTCTACCACCTGGCTTCCTTGATTCCACAATTCCCAGCTAAAATATCACCTTTTACAAGAAGCCTGTGGGAGGATTCTCAGTGGACAACCATGTAGTCCTACACAGGAAGTTAGATTAGTTTAGTGAAAAGAATGGTGAGTTTGAAACCAAAAGACTTAGATTTGAATCCCAGTGGGGGCAAGAAACTTTATTCTGGACCTCAATTTCTTTGCATGTAAAATGAGGGGTTAGATAACCTTTCCAGCTCTAAATCTATGATCTATACTCAAAAGGAATCCCCCATTTCAAATTAAATGAGATACTATTTGTAAAGTGCTTAGCACAGTGCCTGGAATATAGTAGACCTTAATTAACACTAGTTCCAGCCCCTCCAACCTCATTTATAACATACCCAACAAGTGGTCAACCTCTATTTGAAGACCTTCAGTGAGTGGAAACCCATTCTCTTTTAAGTGATCCATTTTGCTTTAGGTTATCTCTATTTGTTAGGAAGTGTTTCTTAAAATCAAACCAAATTTTACCTCCTTGCCACTTCTGTCCACTGTTCCTGGTTCTGCCCTCTAGGATTGAGCAGATAAAGCTAATCCCTCTTGCACATGAAAGCCCTTCACATACATATAACACTGAACTGAGTAGATTGGGAAGATGAGAAAAGTCTTCTCAGTCTTAAGGCTTCTCTGAGGAAGACTATTCCTTTATTGTTTGGGTTCTTTAGGAAAATCCCCTGATGTGGATATACTGCTGTGTGTTTCTCCTAATACAAAGACCCCCAGGAAGGTGGCAGAGGGGGAAGTATATAATGACTCTATTTCCCCATCCTACCTTACCAGTGATAGTTAATTTTCTCAAACAGCCTAGTTTAAAATGATAAGGTCATGTAGAAGCATCTCAGGCTGCATCTCTGCTGTGATTGAGACTCTATCCCATCATCTTCAAGATAGTTTTGAGAACCCCAGATATGACATAAAGATTAAAGGAATACAAACATTATTAAATAGTCTCACTTCATAGAAGAAGAAATGGAGATACAAAAAGGGCAAGGAATAAAACAAGCAAGGCTACACATGTCCCAATTCTTTGGGTTTTTTGGCTAAGATACTAGAGTGGTTTGTCATTTTCCTCTTTAGCTCATTTACAGATAAGAAAATTGAGACAAACAGGGTGAAATGACTTGCCCAGTATCACACAGCTAGTAAGTGACTGAAGTTAGATTTGAACTCAGAAAGATGAGTCTTTCTGACTCCAGGCGTTCTATCCATTGTGCTGCTAAGTTGCCATCTCACAACCCATTAGGTCCATTTATTTCCTACAAAATACAGACAGGAGTCAATAGTTTAATATTAGCATATATTCCATGCCTGGTTCACTATTCTTCAAAGAATTAGAATACATACAAGAAAAATTATACTAAACACTCAATTAAAATGACATCCACTGGCATGGTACTTTTAAAGGAAAATCCACAATGAAAACTATACTGAATATATATTAACCCTTTTTATCATTTAAAAACTACTGTATACCTCCAGATTGTTCTTTTAAACATTACTTATCAACATACAGTATGAGTGTAGAAGTACCAATAAATGTCAGATTCTGATTAACAACATATCAGAGTTCATTGTATTCAATGGAATGTGGGAAATTTAGGTTTGGAAGAGACTTTAAAAAGCATCTACTCTAATTCCTTCATTTTAGAGATAAAGATGATGGCCTAAAAGGGGTAGCATTTAACCCTAAATACCTTTGATTCTATCACTTTAACCCTTACTGATGGATACCTGGATGGTTCTGCAAGTCACTATGCATTTCATATCTAGGTCCATTAAATAATTCCAAATATCTGACATCCTTTCCTAATTTTCTTTTCCACTAGTTAGAAAATATGTCTGCTACAGCCTGGTAGATGTTAAATACTGTCTCTTGGAACCTAACTTTTAACTTGGACAGGCCTAAAGGATGTCCAAGGGAGGCTGAGAAAGGTGGACAGTTGTTTAAGATAGACACAATGAGAAAGACAATAAACCCTGTATTCAAGACAGAGGATGAAGACTTTGAATCCTGGCTTTGCCACTGACTACCTCTGTGACCATGGGAAAGTCTGTTCCCTTTGGATTCAGTTTACCGATCTGTAAATCAAGAAACTGTAGACTCTTCTCTCCAGAAGACCATTTCTTTCTTTTTTTTTTTTTTGGTTTTCCTTTCTTTTTTTTATTTTTTAGTTTTTTATTAATAAATTTATTTATTTAACTTTTTACATTCATTTTCACAAAATTTTGGGTTCCAAAATTTTCTCCCCATTTGTCGCCTCCCCCTCCCCAATACACTGAACATTCTAATTACCCATATCACCAATCTGCCCTCTC
>CM053774.1:36612608-36637652 GCA_028658325.1 Potorous gilbertii | reverse complement strand
AAACTACACAGATATGGCCTATATTGAATTGCTTGCCTTCCCAATGGGGATGGGTGGAGGGTAGGGAAAGGGGAGTTGGAACTCAAAGTTTTAGGAACAACTGTTGAGTATTGTTCTTGCATACAACTAGGAAGTAAGAAATACAGGTAATGGGGAATAGAAAGTTATCTTGCCCTACAGGACAAAAGAGAAGATGGGGATAAGGGAAGGAAGGGATGTTAGAAGGGAGGGCAGATTGATGATAGGGGTAATTAGAACACCTGGCATTTTGGCGTGGGGGAGGGGGAAAATGGGGAGAAAATTTGGAACCCAAAATTTTGTGGAAATGAATGTTGAAAACTTAATAAATAAATTTAATTACCAAAAAATATTTTTCTGAATACTTTTATGTATTAGTATACTATGATCCTCAGGGTCACCAAAAATTGGACAGGACTGAACAACAATCATGTGCCAGGCATTGTGATAAACTTTTTACCAATACTATCTCATTCGATCCTCAGAAAAACCCTGTGAAGAAAGTGCTATTGTCTTCATTTTACAGATGAGAAAACAAAGGCAGACAGAGGTTAAGTATGTTGCTCAGGATCACACAGCTAGTAGGTGTCTGAGGCTGGATATGGACTCCTGACTCCAGACCCAGCGATCTATCCATTGCACCACCTACCTGCCACTGTGAGGTGACACAGGGGAAAGTGGATTTAGAGACAGAAGACTTGATTCAAATCCTTATGTTGCTACCTTGAGCAAGTCATGTCACTTTTCTGAGCCTCACTTTTCTTATCTGTAAAATGAAGGGCTTGTATTAGATGGCTTCTAAGGTTCCGTCCTTTAAATTTGCTGGTCTTGCTTCCTTTTTGTACAAAGGTAAAGGATTGTGGTTGTAGAATTTTGCATACACAATCAAATACAGTCACTTCGAAGAGGTGGTTTTGCTAAACTCTGTTTTTGTGTTAAAAGAGAACATTTCATGAATTGGAAAAAGGAAGTGAATAAATCAAGAAATGACTGATATAAAAAACAGATGTCATCCATAAAACTTATTTTTAATAAAGAGAGGGGAAGTGAGTGAGAGTTTATTAAGTGCCTACTATATGCCTGGCACTGTGTTAAGGTCTTTACAAATTAAATTAAAATGATGGGATGAATTCTCTCAAGGGCCCTCCCAACCTAAAATTCTCATTCTATGAGACAGACATGAAGGCACAGTGTCAGTTAAAGGCCTCTTAAAGGGTCCAAAGGAAAAGATATATAGCTAGGATTACTGTGAATAATACATCCCGTGAAGTGGTCATATTATTCAAATTTGGACTGTATATTTCCTTTGAGCTAGAACTACTTACATAATTATAATATCCAATAGTGTGACTTCAGATACGTGACTATTTCACAGTATTTATTATTCCTACTAATTGGGACCCAGCTGTAATGCCTTTGCTTTTATCGTTTGGTTGTTTCAGTTTTGTCTGACTCTTTGTGACCCCTTTCTTGGTAAAGATACATTGGTTCTGGGAAAACCTGAGTTCAAATTTTCCTTTTGATTTACTACGTGGGTGACCTCCGATAAGTGAGTGAATTAATAATCTCCTTGAATCTCATTTTCCCCATCTGTAAATGGATCTGTGACAGCCTATGATCTATATCTGATAAACAGTGAGGTATTAAATCTTTTTTTAAGTTTTATTTATATATATTTTTTAACCATTGTAAACATTTACATATTGACCCTACTCCATGAGAAGTCTCTTACAACAAAAACTAGATTTAAGCCAAACTGACAATGCGGTGACCTCATCTGAAAGTTCCGTCAACGTGCCATATTTGTAGCATCCCCTCCCCCTTTATTTTAAACTGTTAGTTTTTTAACTGACAGAAATCTATTTTCTATCCCTCCCATCCCCCATTTAAAAAAGGGAGAGAGAAAAACAAATTTCTTGTAACAAGTGTACGTAATCAAACAAAACGATTTCCTTCATTATCCATATACAAAAATCTACGTAGCTTTTTTCCATTGGTAATATGCTACGGCCTTCTCATACCTACCATACGCATCTCCATTGCCCTCTGGGTAACCTTTATTCTTCAGAGCCTGTAGCACTCCATGACTCACAGTCATACAGCTTTGTCAGAAGAATATTGATGTTAAAAATATGGGCCTTTGTTTCAGGGAGAAACTTGGGTTCATTAAAATATTGCATAATTTCCCGAAGGCATTCTGTCTTACTCTTTCTTCACATTCAATTTTGCACTCAGATCATTGTTTATCTGCAGTGTCTTTCAAGCTACATATATGAGACATTAGCTCTACGGTTTTATGATCCAGATGTATATCATGGTCTGGGTATAGGCATGCTTCATCCACTTTATACATCCCAAGTGAATGAACTCTTTTGAAAGACTATGGATCGCATTTAGGAGGATCTATATTGTTCTGAGGATTTATACAATCAGTATAATGTTGTTTTCAAATAGAACTATAGGACCAACTCATTATCTGTAGTTAATCCTTTTCCTATTGGTAATCCTCTCTGGCAGTGGTAAACATCTGTGGGTATTATCTTTGTTATATGATAGGAGTAATCAGAGGAACCCCTTGATCTGAGGGACTGGGTACCTCCTATAAAGTTTTTTGCGTGTTCTAGTCAATTTCTATGGGCCATGTGCTCTGGTCCCCTGCAGGAGAGAATGTGCTTTGTTGAGGTGATACAACAGCTCCAGACTGGTCACCAGTGATGGGGGTAGCACTGAAAATGATTGACCACAGAATCAAGGGGAGTCACCTACACAGTGGGCTCTAAGAAAACTTAAGGAGAAACAGCTCATTCTTTTTTGCAGGGGTGGGGGGACTTAATCAACACTTTCTCTCCTTTGGATTTCTAATTGGATCAGGGAGGTGGGGAAAGGGGGAGAAATTTGTGATTCTGCCTCTCCAGCCCCAATGGCAGCAAACACTCGGCAGTGAGTACATGTACTTGCCTCGGTGAGCCCAAGTTCTTGGCTTCCTTCTTCTGCATTTCACTTTCTTCCCTGAACACAAGGGCCAGGACCCAACAATACTGAGAAATAGATAGTTTCAGGCCTGGTGGTAACCTGATGATGAGTATTTTGTTTGGTTATTTGTCCCTTTCAAAGAGGACCAGTGATATTACAGGTAATGTCTTGACTTATGCGTGAATTATATTTAAGTGAGGCAGAGTTGTGCAAAGCCATCTACTTCACTCTGCCTTCCTGAGTCGTCAAAGTCCAGTGGTAGGATGAAAGTCAGGATGACGGGAGATGGCCATGCAGTGGATGACCTTCATATCTTCTATTTCTGACCATGCTTTGAGCACCCCACAGTACCTGCCTGCTTCAGTACCCAAGAGAAAAAGAAGAAATGAAGAGTTTTTGAGTTGGATGCTGCCTGCTCAGTGGGAGATACCATCCAAATGATGTGGTAAGATGGTCTAAGAAAGACCAAGTCATGCCCTGCATGGCCTGCAGATTTGGGATTGTTCCTTGCTTCAAGTGTCTCTTCACTCCAAACAATCTTCAACTGTCCAGGTGATTTTTCTAAAGCATTAGGTCTGACCATGTCACACCTCTAATCAATGATCTCCAGTGGCTTCCTATTACTTCTAGGATCAAATATGAATTCCTCTGGCATTTAAAGTCCCTTCTAACCTTTCTATCTTTCCAGTTTTGTTATACATTTTCCCCCTTTACATCTGCTATGATCCCATTAGAATAGCCTACAAACAACTCCTCAGATATGACCCTCTGCCTCCCATTGCTTTGCTTTTCCACTGACTTTCTCCAATGTCTGGAATGTTCTATTCCTCCCTTCTGACTCAGTTTTCTTAACTTCCTTCGGTACTTAGCTCAAATTCCTTCTACAGGAGGCCTTTCCTAGTCCCCTCAGTTGTGAATACCTTCCTTTCCCATATTGCCTATTCTGTATATATCTTGTATTTATTTAGATATTTATTTATTTACATTTCATTATTTATTCATTTTACATTTATTGACATGAAATGTCTTCCCTATTTGATTGTGAGTTCCTTGAAGGTAGTGACTATTCTTAACTTTCTTTGTTCCCCTAGGTAGGTGGCACAGTGGATGGAACACTGAGTTTGGAATCAGGAAGACTCATCTTCCTGAGTTCAAATCTGACTTTAGACACCTCCTAGCTACATGACCCAGGGCAAGTCACTTAATCCTGTTTACCTCACTCTCCTCATCTGTAAAATGAGTAGGAAAAAGAAATTGCAAAGCACTGCCAAGAAAACCCCAGTGGGATCACAGAGGGTCAGACATGAATGTTGTTTGGGAAGAGGGCTAATGACATCAGGAGGGTGATGTCGTCACTTGCAAGCGAATTGGATTTAAGTGAGGCAGAGCTGGGCAGAGTCATTGAAATGACTGAAATTACTGAACAACAAATGTCCAAACACTTAACACAAAGCTTGAAACATAGTAGCATTTTAACAAATGCTCATTGACTGACTTCTTGTAGAGGGCCAGTACTGATGGAGTCTGGAACGTGAGGTACTGTTCAGGTTTTAATTGAGACTTGTACTAACATGAGGGCTGACATCAGGAAAATTATTTCACCATCCCACTCATGATGTACAAGGATAAGAACATCCTGACCTTGCCTGTGCACCCTGAGGTAGTCTCGCTGAAGGAACTAGATTAGGAAGTATAAGAAGTAAACTAAGACTGTCCTCATGGGAATAACCCTACTTGCTCGCCTGTAAAAAGACTATATAAACCCTTACTGTCAGAATAATAAATAGGAGCTGTTCTTTACACTTCTGCCTGGTCCATGTCTTTTCTTCTTTCATGAGCTCTCAGCATTCACAATTGGCAGCCCCTGCAACAGGTCCATGGCAACTTCTTACTAGAGGAGGAAATTCAAGACACCCTTATGCTCTATTGAAACAATGGCTTTAAAATAGTGCTACCTTATATTCTCTAGAACCTGAATCTCACTGTGTAATTGTAAAGAAGGAATCTTTTATCAAATTTCATTTGCAAATGCCTTCCTATTCTTTTTGAAATAGATGCCTTCAGTGTGTATACTTGTACACAAATATGTATGCTTCTGTGTATAGATTATTCTCAAAGATGTTGTACAGATAGGAAAATGTGCACTAGAACTGGTAGTTTCCAACATATTCTTGGTCTTTTTCTGGGGAAGGGAAGTTATAATGCTAACAATTTTTTATCTAAGTTTTTTGTATCCTCCCCCCAGGTAGATATCTTGAAAATCAATCTGTCAATCTTCCCAATGTTTTTTTCTATCATTAGCTCAAACTTCCTCTATCTTTGGTTTAGTCCAGTGACTCTTCCCATCTTTCTCTCCCTTTAGCCAGTCTTTGCCTCTAAGTAGCTAAGTATTAAAGCATATGTTGACTTTATTTGGAGTGTCTGGTAAAGAATTTTTTGTGGAATTTTTCTATCACTTCATTTTCTGCAACAGATGGCAGCCCATAAGCTGAAGTTGTTTTCATGGTCATCTCTTTGCAAATTCTGATTATGAGCACTATACTCAAGATGTCAAGTATTCTATGAAATTTGGAAATGTGTTAAAAATCAACATCACACACTTGTTTATTTATTGTTACAAGATCCTGCAAGCCATTCTTTCATTTGGTTGCAACTTTGTCTTTGGGTTTCATTTATGGCAAGAATGTAAAATCAATAGGTTTCAGGTACTTTAGTAGTATGACCCCTCCTTTGTCATGACACAAAGCTTATCTCATATTTAGTGTGCCAACAGTTGTTAATATTTACAGTTGGTATAAAAGCAATATGATTGTTTGAACCTTCTCTATTTCTACGATTCTGCCACCATCAAAGCAGATGTGGAAAGAGGTTACATAGGCCATGTTCTATTTTTCTGTTTCGTGGGTTGCCATAGCTGAAGAATTTATCACTAAGTGTCTTGCCTGATAGTGATGAGTCCCTATGTGCCAAACTAGGCTGATTCTGAAACAGCAGATACAGTTTGTTGCCAATATCATATTTGAAAATCTTCCAACATAGTAGGACCTGCCAAGCTTTCATCCTATTGTCATTACTTAACTCAGGGTCACATCCCCAGTGTGATGAAACCATTGGAGTAGGACTTTGTGGAGGACAGGCCTACAGTAGCATTATTCATTCACTTAGGAGACATGTATTAAGAGAATAATGGGTACATACTACCGTGCTAGGTGCCAGAGAAAATATAGGATTGCATGGTCTCTGATCTTATACTTGGAGATGAGTTGAAGGATACAACACAGATCACTTCTTTTCTGTATTGCATGAACTTACTATTTCTCCCAAGGCTGTTGAGAATCACAAATATAAATACTGAGAACAGTCATTCGCTTATTACAAAAGAGTTTTCTTTCAGAGATTCTCAAAGAAGCATCAGAGATCAGTTGCATGACTTAGCACAGTCATTTAGAAGAATATAGGAAGCAAAAAGGCAAACAGAAAGGGACCACAAGCTCATCTGCACATTCTAAAAAGATTTGTAGTAGTTTCTCACCAAGCAGGAGAAAGGGATATTTAACCACCTCAGGCAGGAGGGAAAAATAAAGGTGGTTTCCACAACCCCCAAAAAGGCTCTGGAGTATTGGGGATGGTGTAAAATAACAGAAGGCATAAAGAGGCCAGAGCCATTCTCACCCCAGAGGTGTCCTCACCCCTAGAGCGATGTCTTCTGCTATCCAAATTAAACACATCTGTGAGAGTTGGCCCTATCTCCTGAAAGGAAGGTACAGATGCTAGGGAGCACTGAACAAAGGAATGCAAATATCCAGAGGATCAAATTGAGGCAAAACTAAGGTTGGGGCAGTGGGGAGAAAGACCAGGATGCTGGCTAGGCGGGGAAGGCTTTGGCAAGAGATAACACCAGAGAGGGCAACTGCACCTTGAAGGGTGATGGTAGGTGCAACCCTGGTCTTTCATCTGGAGTAGAACCATACCAAGGATACACTAGAGAAGGGATGGTTTGACCATCTCAGTCATCTCAAAGGAAAAAAAGGTGGTTTCCATAGTACAGGTCCCTGGAGTGGGGAGCAGGGAGTTAATTAGGGAGCTAGATAGCAAACTGAGTGCTGAGGCCAAAGCCAGGAAGACCTGAGTTCAAATCCAACCTAAGACACTAACTGAGCAAGTCACTTAACCTCTGCTTGCTTCAGTTTTCTCAACTGTAAAGTGGGGGTATAACATCATTTCCCTCATAGACTTGTTAGGAGGTTCAAATAAGAAAATATTTGTAAAATACTTAGCACAGTGACTGGAATATAGTGCTTATAATATATGACAGGATATGATATAATATGATATAATATTGTGTATATGTGTAATATATAATACTATTATATCACAATTGTATATTATATCATATGCTATCATATTTTATATATATATATATACATATATATATGCCTATTCACTTTTCTCTCTTCTGGAAGAAAAGGTAGGCTTTATTAAATCTTTATTGTTGAAGGTATGAATCATTTCTCTATCCATTACTGCATAAAAATCTACTAAGTATTCGATGCTTTGTGAGACAACATGCTTATAAGGGGAGCTTCTACCACTACCAATAAAAATAAAATAAAAATCAATCAATAAAAATAATAATAAAATAAATAAAATGCTGAAGTCCTCAGGTTTTACAAAGGTACTCCAAAGTGTGTGTGTGTGTCTTTGGTATCAGAAGGGACTCTGACACAAGTTAAATTATATATGGTAAAGGGATTAAAGAGGTATACGATAAAGTGATGGTAAGGTCTGAGCAGGAATAGTAATTTATTTTTGTCTCACATTTCTTTATTGTAAAATAAAATAAAGAAGGGAGGGGGAAGAGAATGAACATTTATATATTGCATGCTATATGTCAGGCACTGTGTTAAGTACACCTACAAAAAAAAATTATCCCATATACCATCAGCTCCTCATCTATCTGGAACTATGCAAAGCTATTCAATTCAATTGAATAAACTGAGCACTTCTCATAGGTAAATTACATACAAGGAGGATACAAAAATAAGTAAGATCAAGTCCCTTATCTCATAAAGCTTAAAAATATAGTAAGGAAGATCAAACTTGAATACGAATAACTATACTATACAGGGTGTTCCAAAAAAAATCTAGTGCAGTTTTAATATTTAATTCCTTTAAACTACCTTAAAATTTTTGGGACACTGATGGAAGGAGAGAGGGAAAGAAAATCAGAGAGAGAGAAAGAAAGGGAGAGGGAGGGAAAGAGAGAGACTGAGAGAGAGAGAGAGAGAAAGTATGTGTGTGCTATGTGTGTGTACTATAAAATAAAGTGGTTGTGTTCTCAGAATAGAGAGGCAGTGTGGTGTAGTGGAAAGATCACTAGACTTGGAATCAGTGGATCCAATCTAGTCCAACAAATATTTATTAAACACTTACTGTGTGCTAAGGACTCAATTACACTACAATTAAAGGCAGTCAGCCTCAAGGAACTTACAATCTAATGGTGGGGTTGGGAGTGAATACAATACACAAGAGGAGGCAGGAAAGTTGAAAAATACAGTTTCTGACCTCCATAAGGGAAGCCATGGAAGGAATTTGATACTTCTGTCAATTGCTGATTGATACTTATTTGCTGTGTAACCATAGGCAAATCACAACATTCCTTAAAGCATCAGTTTTCCTAGAATTCACATTTAATGCTTTGCAATGTTGTAATGCTTTAAGGGTTATAAAGTCCTTTTCTTATAATAACCCTAGAAGGTAAGCAGAGTTAGAATAACTTTTCCAATTTAACCAATGAAGAAACTAAGACTCAGAGAATTAATTGAAGGGATTTTCCCACTATCACAGTGCTAGTTAGTTTCAGAGTCTAGAATCTGTTATAACACATCACTTTTCCACTATAAACAGTGATAACAATACTTACACAATCTACCTCCCCAAGTTATTGAGAAGTAAACACTGTGGGTCGTAAACCATTGCATAAATTTAAATGATTTGATTATATAAAAGGTTGGTATTTGATCCCCATAATAAGGAGACCTTAGAGATCATTCTGGCCCATTTCATAGATGAGATATTGAATTGTACCCATCCTGTTCACCATAGATTTGCCACTGGACACCATCAGCTAAGAAGAACATGAAGATCTATCTATGTGCTCACAGTAAAGGTGGAATTAGAAACTCTAAGATGAGGAAGGGCTGAGTCTTTTATTCTTCATTGTTTTAAGTTTTGCTTGTTTTTCTCTGGATGTTACCTACAACACCTAGTTCAGTGCTCTGAACATCATAGGTTCTCAGGAATTAATCTCTAGTTTCTTACTCTCTCTTCCTAGTTGTGTGATTATATCCAAGTCAACTAAACTTTTGAGGCCTTAGTTTTTTTGTTGTCATATTAGGGGACTGGACCAAGTGATTTAGAGGGTCTCCTCTGGTTCTAAATCTGTGATTTGAATGTCCCTGTTAGGTAATCTAACTCTATGTCTATTCTGCCCCCATCTAAATTTATTTTACCTTCTCTAACACACTTGCACAAATAGATTCACTTTTGGAAACATACTTTTTCCTCTTCTTTTTGAAATATCCATCACAGCTGCCACATGTTCCTTGGGGGCCTTAATAACACCAATCCATTTAACATCTAGCAGCAAAGAGTAGACTTCCCATAATACAAAAGCTACCTTAATTTTAAACTTCCTTAGTTTGAGTTGGGGGCAGCTAGGTGGCACAGTGGACAGAATGCTGGGCTTGGAATCAGGAAGACCTAAGTTCAAATCCAGCCTCAGATATATACTAGCTGTGTGACCCTGGGCAAGTCTCTTAACCCAGGTTGACTCAGTTTCTTCATCTGTAAAATGAGCTGGACAGGGAAATGGGAAACCACTCCAGGATCTTTGCCAAGAAAGCCCCAAATGGCATCACAAAGAGTTGGACATGACTGAAAACAACCAAACAATATCAAAATTTGAGTTGAGAAGTCTAAAATTAAGATACCCTCACTGTGTCAAGGGGCTGGGACACTGTGCCCATTCCTCTCTACACTATAAAGGGCACCTGTCTCTGGACCCACTCAAATGGTCCAAACCAGATTCAGTCAGTGGCAAGTAACAGGACAATGTGATTAATAACGACTGAGGTGGGGAAAATGGAAAATGAATTAATGCTCATTAATTTGTACCCTCCAACCTGCCTTTCTGTTCTATTTCTTTGTAACATTTTTTTTCCTCATCTACTTTCCCTGAGCTGCTACGTTAAAGTGGACCAGACAAGAACTGTGCTAAGTATCAGAGAGGAAACAAGGTCCCTTCAGTTTTGCGAGGAGATAGACGAGTGAACTGGAACTGTTCCACTTGACTGAGCCTTCCTTCTTCAAACTAAAAATACTTGTTTAAAACTTGAAACTTGAAAGGAAAGGACATTCTCTATGTAACCTTCCTTTCCATTTATTTTGGGGATCCCTTCTTTCCCTTTCCTCTCTTATCTTTTTCTCTCTTATTAGCAAAAACATGCTAGCACATAGACACCTTCCCAGAGAGGGCTTAAAATAAATACTTTGCCTCCTTTACTCTTAGTTAAGGTTGCATACAGCCGGTTCTAGACACTGGTACATTTCCCCTATCTTACATAGAAAATGTCAGGGGGAGGTATAGGAGACCTAATACAGTAAATATGGTAACTGGCTTCCGGAGACCTTGCCAAGGACACCAATATACACATCCCTCCTCTGTTATACAATATCCCTCTGAGATCGCTAATGATCATAAAGAGGAGACAATGCCAGGGTGTGTAAAGTTTCTTCTAAAAAGCCTTCCCCAAAGTCATTTGAATGGGGCATTTGAATAGGATTTTCTGCTTTGAGAAGAAAAGGGAAAGGAAGGAAAGAAATAAACGTTTAGATAGTACCTGCTATGTGCCAGGCATTGTGCTAAGTGCTTTACAAATATCTCATCCAATAGAATATTATATATATACACACACACACTTAACATATACATAATAGGGGCAGCTGTGTAAGACTGTGGATAGAGTACAGGGCTTGGGATCAGGATGACCCCCATTTCTGAGATCCAATCTGGTTTCAGACATTTATTAGTTGTATGACCTTGGGCAAGTCATTTAAGTTGCTTGAGTTCCTCATCTGTAAAATGAGCTGGAGAAGGACATTGCAAACCACTCTATTATCTTTGTCAAGAAAACCCCAAACAGGGTCACAAAGAATCAGACACAACTGAAACAACTGAACAACAATGTGTGTGTGTGTGTGTGTGTGTGTGTGTGTGTGTGTGTAGGGAAAAGGTCAGGTACAACTGTTAGTCCCTCTCTATCTACATTATTGTATTCTAGGTATATAATATTGTATATAATAATATGTATAAAACAATATACAATATACTATTATATAATATAACACAACATAATGTATATATTACAATGTGTACCTACATAACATTACATAGATATAACTATAGACATAGAAAACAGGACTAACAATAAAAATGGAATATATATAGAATATTATATATATAGAATATAATATTATATAAGATAAATTTTATGTAATAACACAGATATAGGATACAAGACTAACAATTAAATCTTACCTGGTCTTCCTCCTACTGACTTTAATTATGTTTCCAAGTAGAAGGAAGTTGGGGAAATTTATGTTTGTCTAATTAAATTTGGCTCCTTGGCATACATTACCATATATGCTGGAAAACATCGCCACACATAGCCTCCTTTTGCTTGCTACTTTATAGATAACTGTGGGTTCCCAGCTGACAAATTTCTACCTTATCCTTTCTGTTTTCCACATATGATATATACTTGCTATTATTGGGAATTCCTATTTTTAGACTGTCTGAAAATCTTAATGAGAATTCACAGGATTTATTGCACAAATTGCTTCTCTGGTCCCCTGCAACTTCCATCACTGTTTCTGACAGTGGCAATTGTGCTTCTTATTTATTAGGATTATAAGTGTTCAGGTAGTATACAAGCTTTTCCTACTCTGTCTGCAACCTGAGAGCGGAACAGATGATGAAATTCATCACAGGTCACTTCTAGCCCATGTTCAGTTTCCAACAATGGTTGGGCTTTGTATGTTAATGGCTCCCATGTTGAAATTTTTGAGGATCTTAGATTAAAAACACTGAGACTTTCAAATTATTTACAAAATTCAAAACTTTATCCTGAGGTAACCATTTCTTTTGACAATCTGTACTACATATGTGCATACACACACACATCACACTCCACACAAAACCACCACCACCATTCATCTTTAACCCAACCAATAGTACTAGTCAAGGTAAATGTCTGTAAATAGTCAAGGTAAATTCAAAAAAAATTTTTAAATATGTCATTTTATATTCAGCATTCTACAATGAAAGGAAGACAAGTGAATAAGACACTGTCTCTGTCTTCAAGGAGCAAAGAGTTTAGTAGAGATGAAAAGTTAGGGACTTAAAAAATTCTAAGTATCAGAGAGGTATCAACTTAGTGCTGTGAAAGGGTAAGGAGAGGGAGGTGGGGAAGGGGCAGGAGAAGAAAACCAACTGGCAGGATCAGAAAGACTCTTACAGAGAAAGTAGAGTTTGAGCTGAGCCTTGAAGGAAGGTTGGGTGTCACAATATCCCCTAGAATGTATCTTCTACTTCTTTCTACTCCTACATGGCATCCGCTTCTTAATAAATACTGATGGGTTAACTAGTTGGAATGATTTAGGTTATATTCATTCATTCACTGGACAAAAGAGCACCTACTATGTGCCTGCCATTGTGCCAGGTATTGAGGACATAAAAAAGTAGAAGACATGATCTTTGCCCTCTGGAAACTTACAGTTTCACTGAGAACAAAAGATAAATAACAGAAGGAGAATTCATCAATTATTCCTGTATACTTCAGTTTCCATGTACATCTGACCTAGATATGTTCTGTAGATCAACTCCCATGCAGTCAAGTGGGGTTTCCCAGGTCCTGTCTGCCTGATTCCTTCACTTCTGGTTTATATCCAAGCTACATTCTCAACCTTTGATTGACCTACACTTAGGTCCCTCGATGCCCTCTTCAGCTGTGTACAGGTTTATAGGATTTTAGAATCACTTTGTCCAAACCCCCTTATTTGATAAATAAAGAAACTGAGGCCCCACAGGGTAAACTAGTCTGCCCATGGTCACACAGCTAGCAAATAGTAGAACCAGAATCAAACTCTAGGTTTTCAAATCCAAATCCAATGTTCTTTCTACAACACAAAGTTGACATATAACTTGTGTTTATTGATTTGAGCTCTCCCCAATTCCCCTCTAGCAAGGGGTGAGCTCCTCAGTCCCTTTACCTAAGCTATTGGTACCCTTTACTGGAACATTTGCAACTAAGAGGGCTCATATCAGCTTGATGAGAGTTAGATCTGAGTGTGTTGGAGCTGTGCTTTCAATCACAGCATTGAAAGGAGGACTGGGAGTGAAATGATCAGTATTTGGAGTTGCTTTTTGGTTTCAGAATGAAATGAAAGGTACTTGTACTCCTTCAATCAGCAAGGTAACTCAAGGGAAAAGTTGAGGTTACAGATCTGGATGATTAGGAGGATAGGGGTGTCCTTTATAAAAATAGGAAAGTCTAAATGAAAGACAGGTTTTGGGGAAGATAAGCTATATTTTAAAATTTACAAATAAACTCCGCTCTGAAATCTATGTAACCTCCTCTCCTATTTTTTCAACTCACTGATATTAACCTCATATCTACTGTCAGACTTAAGCTTCTCTTTGCCCTTGTCATGACATTCAGTCATTTAAACAATCTCTATTCTCCTACTCTCTTGTTTCTGTCCTGCATTTCCTTTCCTCCATATCCAGTCTTGACATCTTACATGCCTCCCTGGCTTATACCCCAGAATCCCTCAAACCTCTGATATTCTTATGGTCCTAACTTTAAAACCCTCTTCTTTAACAACCAAGATTTGATTTCTCTGCTCCTGTTCTGGGGCTGCTGAGCATTGATGGAGAAAATCACCAAATCAAGCTAGTACAAATTGACACTACATAAATACAGCTGCGCCCTCCCTTCTGCTTAACAAGCCTTCTCCTCTACCCTTTTTGACTCCTTCTGTCTTTCTCCCACAACGAATGTTGTGTTACCAAATGCACCCTTACTTCACTAAGAAGACTGAGGCCATCTGCCATTAGCTTCCTCAGTGCCCTTCCTCCTCTGCTAAATATTCATTAGCATCACCACCCTCTCCGTTCTTTCTCGCTCCAGTTACAGAAGAGATATCTCTACCTACTCTACCAAGATCTCTAAGTGTCTGTTTGATTCATCCTCTTCCAGAACTTTGTTATAGAAGTCATTCCTTCTCTGTCATGCATCCTCAATCCTTCCTTCCCAAATGACTCCTCTCCAGACATGCTTAGGTCTCCATAGAACTAAAAAAAAGTCTTTCCCTTCATCCTTTTAGTCTATCCATTAGTTTTCCATTAAATCTGTTCTTCTCCAGGATGAACAATACAAAGATATAAAATGAAACAATCCCTGACCTCAGACAAGACTCGATGGGCAAGATCCATAGAATAGGAGGGTGATAAAATCTTCATTTCTTTCAAATATTCCTCCTGTGGCAAGGTCTTCAATGGCCTCACCATAACAAGCATTTATTAAGAGCTGCTATGTGCCAAACATTGACTAAGCTCTGTGGGTAAAAATAAAGGTAAAACAACCAAAAACACCAAACAAACCACCCAGTCCCTACCATTAATGAGTTTACCTTCCAATAGAGAAGACAACTTGTAAATAATTAGGTATACAGAGTAGAAGGAAGGAAAACATCAGAAGAAATGCACTGGTACAGGAAAACAAGTTGAGCTGGGAAAGACTTTCTTCCTAAGCTGGGATTTGAGTTGAATCTTTCAAGAAGCTGGAGAAACTAAGAGGCAGGGCTGAGACACAGAGAGTTCCAGACAGGGGTTACAGCCAGTGAAAAGACCCAGAGACCAAAGGGAAAGAGTGTCATGTATGTGTGTGGAGCAGCAAGATGGCCAGCATGGCTGGATCACAGATAGTGCAGAAGGGATTAAAGTATAGAAAAGACTAGAAAGGTAGAAAGGGGCCAACTTATTAAAAGCTTTAAAGGCCAAAATAGAGAAGTTTCTACTTGATCCTGGTGGCAATAGGGAGCTACTAGAGATAGAGGAAATAACATGGTCAGACCTATACTTTAGAAAAATCAGCTTTTTCTTCCTGTTTTTTCTCTTTTATTCTTCTTTTTTCTTTACTGTTAAAATTCTTGGAAGTTCTCTGTATCCAATGCTTCTACTTTCTCACTATCTACTCTCTCTTCAATCCCTTGAAATTGGGTTACTACCTCTACTAATACTGAGAGAAGTCTCTAAAGTCACCCATGACTTTTTTTACCCTGGTCCATAATCTTGGGGCTATATTTGGTTCTTTCCTCTCCACCGTTTTTTTATTTCTCCCACAGAATCATCTCAGAAGTCAACCTGTACATAAGCAAGAATCTCTTCTATACCTTTCCACTAAGTGGCTATTTGACCTTCACCTAAAAGTATCAGAACCTCGTTGCCTGAGATGAGCACTTTTGGAAAGCTTCAATTGGAAGCAAGCTTAAATGAAGCTAAAATTTGCTCTCTCTTCCTTCAATCCTTTGCTCCTAGACCTACCCTCTGGGTTTTTGCCTCATTTCTTCTGAATGGATGTTGCCTCAGACAGACTAAGACATGGGAAAGACGTTAGCTTAAGAAGGCAGAGATCTCCCACTGCATCTGGGGCCATCTCCAAGCTGTCCTGATCTATATCTTGCCACTGGACCCAGATAGCTGTGGAGGAGAGAGTGAGGCCAGTGACTTTGCACAGCCCTGTCTCACTTCAATCCAATTCACCTGCAAATTAAGATATCACATTCTTGATGTCATCAGTCCTCTTTGAGAACAAAGGACAGACGACAAAGTTCTCTGGGACCAAGCAGAATAAATTCTATCCATCTTCCACCTGAAAACATTCAAGTACTTAAAGATGTCTATATTTGCCTCCACTGTCTGTTCTTCTCCAGCTTAAATAATATGAAGATAAAAAATGAAACAGTCCCTGACCTCAATGAACTTATATTTAATCAGATAAGACTTGATGGGCAAGATCAGTCAGCTAGGAGGATGGGAGAGTCCTCATTTCTTTCAAATATTCTCCTGTGGTATGGTCTCCAATGTCCTCATCATCATGGTGATCCTTTAGACTTACTCCAGTTTATCAATGTCATTTCTCAAATATGATGCCAAGAGATGAACACAATACTCCAGTTGTGGTCTGACCAGCTCAGGATATAGCAGGACTATCAGTTTGAATTCCAGACTCTACAAAATGCAGCCCATATTAGCTATCATTTCACACTGTGTACTCATTTTGAACTTATATTTCATATCCTTTTACCTCTTTAATATAAATGGTTGTGCAGACATTCTCCATTCTACACTTGTCAGGTAGTTATTTGGGATTCAAGCATAGCACTTCACTTTTATCTCTATCAAATGCCCTCTCATTGGATTTGCCTAACCCTTCTAACCTATCAAGATGTTTTTGGATATTGTGACGTCTGAGTTTTGTTGGTTTCATCTCTGCCACATCTCTGGAACCTGTCCTCACCTCTCTATTACATTACTATCACCCTAGTTCAGGCCTTTATTACCATCTACCTAGTCTTAAAAGTCTTCTTATCCATTCTTCATGCTTCTGCCAATTTATTCTTCATACTTTGCTAGAATATATTTTCTTTTTTTAAAAGGTTTTATTAATATCTTCTGTTTTTATATCATTTCAATTTCCCCTATATCCCTCTCCCCTTCACCTTCTAGAGAGTTATTCTTTATTACACAGATTTAGAATGCTTTATATGAATAGATCTGACTATGTCATTCTTTCTGATTGCCTCCTGAATAAAAATTAATCTTCACCTGTTGCTCAAGGCCTCTAATAATCTGTCATGACAATTTACCAGGCTTATTCCATATTACTCTTCTCCAGGCATGCTATATTCCAGAAAAATTAAATATCTCTGTGCACCTCTGAACATTCAGTAATTCCATACCTTTACCCAGAGTATTTCCTACGCCTAGAATGTGCCTTCTTCATCTTGGTCAGTTAGCCAGTTTACCAGTTTAAAATTCATCTCAGACATATCAGCTCTGAAACTTTTCTTGATTCTCCCCCTCTTGCACCCTCAGTTCATAGCACTTTATTGTATACCTGTCTAATAAAGGCACTGACTATGCTGTTTGGATTTAAGATAATGAGCCTGACTTTCATTGTCCCCTCTTACTGTTACTAAGGTGTTTTATATATATATATATGGAGTATTATATTATATTTATATTTATTATATTATATCTTATATCTTACTGTTACTAAGGTTATATATATGGAGTATTATATTATATTTATATTTATTATATATTATTATATTTATATTATATCTGGGGTATTATAGTTGTCTGTTTGGGGGGTAGGGGGCTTTAGTAGTAAGGTCCTAGAGAGAAAGAACTGCTTTGTCTAAACATTTTACTCTTTCTTTACATAGAGCTGTGTACTCTGAAAGCAGTAGGTGCTTAATAAGTGATTAATTGGTTGATTCCAATTTCTACTGCTTCCTGGTTTACATATGGAGTCAAATAACCTAAGTTTGAATCCTGGATTTACTACTTATGATGTGACCTTGGGCAAGTCTCTTTTCTGGGTCTGTATTTCTTCATACATAACAAAAGGAGATTGAACAATCAGATCTCTAAAGTCTCTGCCTTCCAGTTCTGAATTCTGTTACATCTTTTTGTTGTTGTTTAGTCATACCTGACCCTTCATGACCCCATGGACCAAGGCTGACCAGGGGGTTTACTTGGCAAAGATACCAGAGGGGTGAGCCATTTCCTTCTCCAGTGGATTAAGGCAAACAGAGGTTAAGTGACTTGTTCAGGATCACACAGCTAGTAAGTGTCAGAGGCTGGATTTGAACTCAGGTCTTCCTGACTCCAACCCCAGTGCTCTATTCACTGAGCCACCTGGCTGCCTCATGATATCTTTTAACTGAGTACTTTACTATATTCTTTCTCATTACACAGGATTTTTATTTTTTGTTTTGTTTTGTCTTCCTTAATTATAAGGCCCTTAGGGTCTAATATAAAAGGTCCTGCAGAGGGAAGGACACAGCATTTAATTAGGAAAAGATATCATGCAGTCAAGACCAGTGGCTGTCCCTGACACTTTCTGAGTTTCAAAAACTTGACTTCTGGTCCTAATTACTTAGTCAAATGTCCAACCCAGAAAACTGTAAATAAGTCTAACCTTGGGAGTTCTCACAGTGATCACTCTGGGTTTTTTGTAAAGCAGCAGCTATCACCTGGCAAAAGGAGAAAATAATATGAATGTCCTTAACTTGCCAGGGTAGCTAGGTAGTGCAGTGGATAGAACACTGGGCTTGGAATGAAGAAGACTCATCCTCATGAGCTCAAATCTGGCCTCAGACACACTAGGTGTGTGACTCTGGACAAGTCACTTAACCCTGTTTGCCTCAGTTTCCTCATTTGTAAAATAAGCAGGAGAAGGAAATGGAAAACTACTCCAGTGTCTTTGCCAAGAAAACCCCAAATGGAGTCACAGAGAGTTGGACAGACACGAAACATCTCAACAACAACCTCAGCTTGCAAAGGTAGTTCACTTCACAGGCTTTGGGCAGCAATAGGCAGAGGGATATTCCATTTGTTGTTTACAATGTGCTACTCTGGTGTCATTTCAGTTTTATTTAAGAAAATAAACCAAGGGCAAATAGATAAGCGTTGGCCTTGAGATCACTTGGTTTGCTTCTTGAAAGTAGTTTAGCTGCAGGAATAGTGGGGGGTAGAGGTAGAGAAGGGGAAAAGGGGATTAAAACTATTGCCTCTGAGGAGGTCAGAGGAGAGAAGATTCGGGCCTGGTATCCAAGGTGGAAATTTTTCAGGAGTTCATATTGTCATTCTATAGTTTTAAGGCAGATTCACCTGCCACCAGACCCAGGGAAATCCTCAACATTCCCAGTCTGTGTATTTGGAGCTAGCTAATGGATAGGAGCCAGACAGGACCTGGACAGATGTGCATTTTCTAACAACTGTATCCATTCTACCCCCTTATTTCCTTGATATGCAATAATAGAAGAATGGTCTTTTTTTTTAGTATTTAAAATTAAACTCTTTTAAGGGCAAATGAAAGCTCAGCAACTTGTAAACATATATTGAGGGGGAGGGGAGGGAATAAACAAGAAGTGGATAAAGAACCATCCTTGAAACTGGGAAGATCTGGGTTCCAATCAGGCCTCTGATTCATATTGACTGTGTAGCCCTAGGAAAGCACCCCTCGATGTGTTCTAGGCAACTCTCTAAGACTATAAATTATAGAAAAAGCATTGAACTTCATTAGAGAAGGAATTCCAGATATCAATGACATCACAGGTCTCTATATACATCCATCCATCTCTCTATATACATATATAGGTAGCTTAGTTAATTGGTAGGTGGCACAATGGACAGAGCACCAGGCCTGGAGTCAGGAAGACCTGAGTTCAAATCTAGACTCAGATACTAGCTGAGCGACCCTGGGCAAGTCACAACCTCTGTTTGCCTCAGTTTCTTTGCCTGTGAAAGGAAAATAGTAATAGTATTTACCTCCTAGGGTGGTTGTGAAAACCAAATGAGATAACAATATAAAGCATTTAGCGCAGTGTCTAGTACAGAGTAACTGCTATATAAACATTAACTATATTATTGCTTTATATATATATATATGTGTGTGTGTGTGTGTGTGTGTGCTTGTGTACGTAGATATATGTACACACACATATATATATGCAAACATGTATGCAAATGTACTAATCCTCCACTTACAGAAGATGAGAAAAAAGGGGATACATCAATAAAATCACTCTATATTCCTTTGCCTATGTTCATTAACATAGGGACTCCTGATCCACACTGCGCCTGCCTTTCATTTCTCAGTAGGAAGAGAGAATGTTTGCAGCTGTTTCAAGTCAATGAATGAATTAAGAAATAGAAAATCATTTATTTAATGTCCACCATGTATCAAGCACTGGAGGTAGAAGTAGAAAAAACAGAGATTGTCCCCCACTCTCCAGGGACCTTTACTGAGAAAGAGAACACATAAAAGGAGGAACAATTGCCTGGCAGCTGGAAAAAGTTAAAGTCCTAAAGGTGAAGGAGTAGAAGGAATCTGGGAAGGCTGAGAAGTCCTTACTTGGGGAAGGAGGGGGAGGCAGTAAAGGGAGGGCAGATGGTAAGACCTCGTGCTTCTCCATCTCAACAGAAAGAATACAGTTTATGACTGCTATCCCATCCAAGCCACATGAGTAGCCTCCAGATGGATTCTGGGGATCCTGGTTTGGAGGAGGGAGCAAGAAAAAGTCAGGGAAGAAAAGATAGCCTTCATCGTGGGGAAAGGTCTTCCTACTTCTCACCCATCTAAGAGGGAGGATGCTGATGGGAGTAAAAATAATCTGATTGGCTGAATTTGAACAGCAAACAATGGATCTGCTTTACAATTAACCAAGGCTTAATGAAAACTAGCTTCCCAAGAAGGCCCAGCCGAATTTAAACTCCCATCTTAGTTTCCCAATCAGTAAAATAAGGGAAGTGAATTCATATGATCTCTGATGTTTTTTTCTGGTTTGATTTTCAAAAATTCTGTGTCCTCAGGTTTTTTTTTTTAGATTCTAACATTTCAGTGTCTTAAGTTCTGGCGTCTAGTTTCCAAATTCTATTGCTAAAATTCTATGCTCTCACATTCTGGGGTCTAAGTTCCCTTCAACAGACCTTTTGAAGTTCTAGTTTAAAGTTCTAATTTGTATTGAAGTGACAATGGGGCAAGGTTATCTCTCTTTTGCAAACAGGCCATATAGGAAATACACAAGCTGAGGCATTCCCAGGGAATAAGAGGGGAAATGTCTATTGGCAATGTGACAATAACGTTAGTGCTACCTGGAGCACTAAACCAGGAAAAGTAACAACAACTGAAGAGGAATCTTGAGCATGAGATCGAGTCTACTTAGCCGCTGACTCTAAGGGAAAACGAGCATCCTCCTGGGAGCCAGGCCTCGTTTATATGTTGTTCTGCTAATTAACCCAGCAGCTTTCATGGAGGCCTCAAGTGAAGCAGGGAACACAAACAAGCCGAGAGGGAAGGGTCCCCAGAGAGGGACTCAGGCATCTGCCCCAGGAAGACAGCCTGCCCTTTTCTGGGACTAAAAGTTCCATCTCTGCCACCATGACCCGACCCAAAACATCATCAGCCCCTAGGAGCCCTACCCTTGCCAGCTGCGTTCAGCACATCCTGAGAATTTCTCCGGCTGGGGTACAGATATCCTGATTCAGAAAAGTTGCTTGGATCCCTCCCCTCCTACCTAGGCTCACACCCAGGCAATGCCACAAACAGGCTGAAGGAATTGACAATGCCTTAAACCAGTGGTGTCAAACTCAAAGGAACCACAAAATACACATGCATGCGGGTTGCACATTCACTTAGAAAACCACACGTTAACATTATCTATGTTTTATTATATTGTTCCTTATTTTGTTAACCATTTCCCAATTATGTTTTTAATCTACTTAGGAGCACTTGGTAGTGTTGTGATCTATGTGTGGCCTCCCAGCTACAGGTTTGACACCTATGCCCTAAATCATTCTGTCAGAGCCTGGATCAAAGTTGAGCAGGGAAGACAGCTACTGAAGAGGTGCAGCTAAGCAGGCTGGAGAAATTCTCAGGTTGTCACAAGGGGTACCACAAGAGACATTTTGCAATATAACTTTTTAAGTGCACATATATGTGTCATGTCAAGAAATTCCTGCCTCTTCATGGTACTTGAGGATTTTTTCCCATGATAAAGAAAAGCTCAAAGCCTTCAGTGGACAGAAGGTATAATTTTAAACCTTGTTGAGAGCCCACGCATATTTTGCCCTGACTCTCTATCCTAGTATGGGGTAGTAGGTTGATGAAAAAAACAGTGCAGGACTTGCAAACAGGAGACCAGGATTTTGGGCCTGGCTTAGCCAGTTGGGAGCAGGCAGGTGGTGTAGCAGGTGGAGTGCTAGGCCTAGAGTCAGGAAGACTCCTCTTCAGATCTGGCATCAGACACTTACTAGTTGTCTGACCTTGGACAAGTCATTTACTCTTGTGTGCCTCAGTTTTCACATCTGTAAAATGAACTGGAGAAGAAAATGGCAAACCACTCCAATATCTTTGCCAAGAAAACCCCAGATGGGCTGATGAAGAGTTGAGCACCGCTAAAACAACTGCACGATAACAATGGTCATTTAGCCATTGGCACCTTAAGCAAGTCACTCTCCATTATTTTCTCCATATGTAAAATAGGGAAAGGGTGGCAATGGGTGAACTAGATCATCTCTCAAGATCCTCTACTGCCATCCTATGATCCCCAGTAAATAAACTCCAGGTCAGTGGTTCTTAACAAACCCAACAACAGCAAATTATCATGAACCCCCAGGTTCATATTGCCCTTTGTATTAGAGAAAAAGGTGTAATATTCTTTGCAATTATTTACTGCTTAAGGCATAACTCAAGAATTTTTAGTGTAAATTCTTTGAACAAACCACTGAATGGGAACTATTGCCCTAGGAACCTAATACTCACTTTACATGGGAAGCACTGATGAGCAATTATCAGCTGGGATCTTAATTTTTATTAGATGAGGCAATGTGACAGTATAGGAAACACAATGGGATTGGAGTTAGAAAGCATGGGCTTGCATCCTGACTCCTTTTAAGGTTCAGGTCCAATGCTTAGCCTTTATCCCTCAGTTCCTAGTGTCCTGTCTTCTTGGAATTTACTTTGTATTTAAAGTGTGTGTATGAATGTGTGTGTGTGTGTGTGTGTCTATAATTTCATTGCTATTAGGAATTCTATCTACCAGTAGAGATTTGTGACTACTCTTTAATTTGCAGTCTTAAAAAATTTCCCGAAACAATGAGTGTTTAAGTGATGCATACAGGGCTGCACAGACAGGATCTGTGACTGGACTTTAACCCTCCTAACTCCAATACTGCTTCTCATTTATTTGTACATTTCTTGTATCTTTTATAGGATTGTGGTTTTAGAACTGAGAGGGATCCCAGAGACCTTTTTAGTTCAGAAGGGCTTAACCTGGGGTCTCTGAAATTTAAATATATACACATACATACATATATATTATAGATATCTAGATAGATACATATTTTTAGTATAATTTATTTTCTTTGTAATACTATGTATTTTATTTTATCCATTTAAAAACAATTTTGAGAAGATGTTCGTAGGCTTCTCTAGTGTCAGGGAGATACGTCATAAAAAGGTTAAGAATCTTTGATCTAGTCCAATTTCTTCATTTAACTGAGACTCAGAGAGATTAAGTGAATTGTCCAAGATGACATGGATAATATTAGAAGAGGGTTACAAACCATGAACCTCTTCTCAGTAAAAGAGAGAGTACATCAATGAATTGGGTATGCAACAAAAAATTTTAAAATAACAAATTAACCCCCCCCCAGTTAAATAGAAATTTTGAAAACTAAAGTGGAGATTAACAAAAATGAAATTAAAAAACTATTGAACTAATAAAGAGAAGCTGTTTGTTGAAAAATAAGCATTGGCTAGTTTACTTTAAAAAAAAGAAACCAAATTATACATATGAGAAATAAAAAGGTAAATTCACAACCAATGCAGATGAAATAAAAGCACCTATTAAGAGCCATTTATTTTCCAACTCTGTGCCAATGAAACTGACAGTCTAAATGAAATGGATGAGTATTTAGAGTCAATGCTCTTTCTCTACAATACAGCTTGTCTCCTCCACTCCACCCTTGCCTATTCCGTAAGTTCCTTGAAGGCAGGGCTGCTCTCTTTTGTCTTTGTAGTTGATGTTTGGATTGAAGCACTTTCCCTGGAGCATAAATGGAAATGAACATTTATTCTATTCCTCCACACACAGAACTTGATACAGTGCCTGGTAGACAATAGGGAAGGGAGAATTTATTAAGCACTTACCACATGCCAAACACTGTGCTAGGCACTTAATTAATATCTCATTTGATCAATAGGTACTTGACAAATGCTTATTAAATAAATTAATTGGCATGACTACCATTTACTAGCCATGTAGCATTGTACAAGTCACCACACCTTTGGAATTTCATATAAAATGAGGGTACTAAATTAAATGATCCCTAGTACTCTGTGGTTTTAGAATAAACTATTGTAATAAAATCTTCATCTTAGCCTATCACCTACTAGCCTTCAGGAAAAGTGACACAGGATTAGGGAATTTTAATGGAATGGAAGGAAAAAAACCAGAAAAGGAATGGCTGGGGAGAGGGTAAAATGAAATCCTAAATAATTTTAAATCATGTCTTTATTATTTTTCCCCAACTACATGTGAAATAATTTTTAAATGTGGTTTTTAAAATTTTGAGTTCTAAATTCTCTCCTCATTCCTCCCCATGAATTGAGAAGAGAAGCAATTTAATACGTTAAACATGTGTAGTCATGCAACACATATCTCTATACCTAAATAATTTTTAAAAAGCATCAAAGCATTGGGTACCAACATGGGATGACATTCTGAGTGAGGAAGGGTTGTATACCTGGGGAGGGATGGGAAATGAAGGGGAAGGATAGGGGCTTTCATATGTATGGAAAAGCCCTAAAAATATACTCTAATTACTTTATTATTTTTTCTGCCTATAAACATTGGGTTTGGTTGTTATCTCAACTCAAAAAAGCCTGAGATTTTCTTGGGTGTTTTAAAGCCCTGAAAAGGGCTCAGTATCCCTCATCTTCCCTGAACACACCCTACACTGAATCTCTTCCATCTAAATCATCTTGGGAAGATTCTTTTTCTTGCATCTCTCTCATTTCTCTTCCCAGTTTTTCCTCCACCTGTCTAACTTGATTTTCAAAATCCTTTTTGAGCTCCTCCATGGCCTGAGCCCATGGGATATCTATTTCAGATGTTTGGGATACAGAGGCCTTG
>CM053774.1:36582181-36612108 GCA_028658325.1 Potorous gilbertii | reverse complement strand
GCTAGTGCTTGGGGTCTGAGATTTAAATGCTGCTCCCCAGCCTCAGGGCTTTTGGTGGTAGGCCTGGCTGCTATTCAATGGGAGCTTAAGTTCTGTTGCTCAGGTGGGGGCAGGGCTGCCTCCCAGGCTCAGTTCCCTCAGGGGGTTTATGCAGAGACCTTGGGTAATGGAGCTGCTGTCAAGCTCCTGCCTACTCTGGGAGCCTGTGGCTGCCTGCTGCCTCTGCCACTGCCTCCTAAGGGGGCCAGAGTCATGGGGACACCCCACTCCCCTCTCAGCCTGTCCAGATGTCTCTCTCACTGACCTGTGCGCCTGTGGGTGGAGGGACCTTCGTGGCTGCCGGAGATTCCGTCCCTGAAGCCTGCTTGGATCTGCTCACTCCTCTGTGTGCCACGCAGCCAGGGCAGGGGAGGGCTCAGCTCCCATCCAGTGTGCGATGCACCTTTGAGATCAGTTTTTCAGGGCTCTCTGGAATGGAAATCTCCTTTACTCTGTTGCTGCGTGGCTTCCACTGCTCCAGAATTTGTTGGAAGTTCTTTTTAGAGGAAATCCATGGACTGTGGGTTCAGAGCTAGCATAGGTGAGCCTTTCTATTCCACCATCTTGGCTCTGCCCCTCTATCTCCATTTAAAAATGAAGAAATTAAGATGTTTTCCAGAAAGCATGATGGAATGAACAGAACTGAGATGCAAGAGGAATAGGACTGAAGAGGATGGAGGAATAGACATAATTTTCAATAAGGCAGCTGGGGAATCAGCATGCCTGGAATTGAGAGAGAATTGGAGTTTGCTGGGTATGCAGATAGAGTAATTTTTAACTCTTTTAGTATCATTAGTGTGACTCATCATAATGCCCAAGTATTCTCAGCCACTACTAACCAGCCTAGGAAAGGAAACCAGCATTATCTCATTTCATCCTCACGATAACCCTGGGAGGTAGATGCGGTTATTATCCCTGTTTCACAATAGTGGCAACTGAAGCAGAATGACATCAAGTGATTTGTCCACCAGGATCAAACAGCTAGTCATTGTCTGAAGCTGGATTTGAACTCTAGCCTTCCTGACTCTATTCGCTAAGGAAAGGGGAAATGGGGGAAGGAGAAGGAAAAGGTGGATAGGAGAAGAGAAAAGGGAGAGAGCTAGGGGGAGTAAGGAAGAAAGGAGAAAATTGAGAAAGGAAGTATATCAGATAGAGTCTAGGGGTGGGGAACTGCAGCCTCGAGGCCACATGTAGCCCTCTAGATCCTCAAGTGCAGTCCTTTGACTGAAACTCAAGGTCACGTGTGGCACTCTAGGTCCTCAAGTACAGTCCTTTGACTGAAACTCAAGGTCACGTGTGGCACTCTAGGTCCTCAAGTACAGTCCTTTGACTGAAACTCAAGGTCACGTGTGGCACTCTAGATCCTCAAACTCCCAGTTCCTAAGAGAGACAATGGTAACATGTCACTCATAAGTGGTCACTCAGTGGTACCCATGATAGCACCACCCCCAGCTTGCCTATACTGGAGTATTAAAAACTGAGTATTGATAATGATAATTGCAATAAATAACAGCTAATATAGATATTAAATATAAATATATATTATATATATAAATATATTATATATATATGTAGATAATAAAACTATCTATCCTTCATCCTCCAATTGGGCAGAAGTTTTATACCTATACCATCCATACTCATTAAGGCCACAGTGGGGAAATGAACAGAAATAATGGCTGGGCTTCCATGAAGGATTTATATTTGTAGATTTGTCTCTACAGGGAATTTTCTACTGATAAGCTTTTTCATAAGTTCCACACAATTGCTTTTCAGAAATCAACCACTATTCCATCTTGGTTTGACATTAAAATTTTGACATTAAAATTCCTTTAGCAGACATTGATAGTCTCTAGTTCACAACAATAAAAAGTAAAGGGTGATGTTTGTTTAGACTGTTACACAAATCTTTATTTCATGCATAATAAATCATGGCATGCATTATCATACCTATGAAAAGGGAAAGCTCTTTAAATACACCGTGAGTAGCTCTTTACTACAATTCTTCCTCCTTCCCATATTTTTTAATGGTTGCTGTAACATAGTTGAAAAGAACACAGGATTTGGAGCCAGAGGACCTGGGTTTGAATCTTGACTTATTATCTATGTCACTCTAATCAAATCATTTCCTTGTTTGGGTATCATTTTCCTGATCTTTTTAAAAGTCCCTCCCAGCTCTAAATCTGGGATCTTATGATTCCTTCTCTTTCTCCTTGTGAGTGACATGAGCTTCCACTAAAATTCCTTTCCTATATGCTCCTATTGTAAAAATAGAATCTACCTATACATACGGCTTTGCTGGAATGATTTAGGACAGAGGTGTCAAAGGCTTGTGGAGGGTAAGCTCTCCCAGGATCTAACAAGATAGGAAGGCATTGAGAACAACTCTCAACTATGTGTTTCTGGTCCAAAGGAAAGCTAAATGCAGAAAAGTTCATTATTGGAGACTTAACTATCATATGATGAATTTGGGAGGAAATAGCCACTCATGAAACGGAAGATAACCCACATACTCATATAGCGCTTTAATAGTTTTGAAGTCTTCTCCTCGTGATGACACTGTGGGGGACACAATATAAGAATTATTATTACAATTTTACAGATGCATAAAGTGAGGCTTATATGGGTTTCAGTTACTAACTCAGGATCACACATTCAGGAGGTATCAGAGTCATCATTTGAAGCAAAGCCAAGTTGGGAAAGTAAAAGCAAGGATTCACCAGAGTTCTCCCCCAAACCCTTCCAAATACCTTGAAAAATGACTCTAAACAAATTCTAGAGCAGCTGAACTCACATAAAACAAATTTCTATCCCAAGACAACTTTGAAGATCAACAGGAAAGGTCTGTTGCACCTAGGTGAGAGTAGAGTGCATCTAGTACAGGCAGTGCCAGTAAAGCCCTAACTCTAGTGAACTAGGAACAAGCTTTGGGAGTGACTGAATCAGCAGTAGCAGTAGCAGTGACTTTCTGGAGCTCTCAGCCCACAGAGAGTAAGGGGGTTGATCAGAAGGAGATTACAGGGGTCTTTTTGCTATCACTGAGGCTTTGCCTATATTCAGATCCGGGTCCCAATCTTGGGTGGCAGTCCTAGAGTGAAGAGGAGCACTAGTACAGCAGAGCTTACGGTCACAATAGACGGAGGACCCTCTTCACAGTTCCAGGGTAGAAAAGGGTATTTATGGTCACTTATAGATCAGAGCACAGACCAGGAGAGTAGTAAACACCTCTCCTTAGATCATACGAACTTGGAAGAAATGAAAACTTACAGGTCCCTACAAGTATCTTTGAAAATAGCTGCACAAAATCCATGAAACTTGGGACAGTATAACCTCCATCCTGGAAGCAGAGCCCTACTTTAACAAAGTCTTAAAAGTCAAGTAATAGGCTGGGAAAATGATCAAACAACAGAAAAAAACTCTGGCTATAGAAAGTTACTATGGTGACAAGTAAGATCAAAACACAAACTTAGAAGAAGACATCAAATCAAAGCTCCTATACCCAAAACCTCCAAGAAAAGTATGAATTGATCTCAGGACACAGAAGAACTCAAAAAGGATTTTGAAAATCAAGTCAGACAAGGAGAGTAAAAATTGATAAGGCAAATGTGAGTGATACAAGAAAACCATGAAAAATGAGTCAACAGCTTGGTAAAAGAGACACCAAAAAATGCTGAAGAAACACCTTAAAAAACAGACTAGGTCAAATGGCAAAAGAGGTCCAAAAAACCAGCGAAGAGAAGAATGATTTTAAAAGTAGAACTGGCCAAATGGGAAAGGAGGCAGAAAAGCCCATTGAAGGAAATAATTCCTTAAAAATTAAAATGGAGCAAATAGAAACCAATGACTTTATAAGAAATCAAGAAACAAAACTAAACAAAAAAAAATGAAAAGTAGGAGACAATGTGAAATATCTCATTGTAAAAACAATTGACCTGGAAAATAGATCTAGGAGAGATAATTTTAAAAATTATTGGACTACCTGAAAGCCTAAATATCATCTTTCAAGAAATTATCAAGGAAAACGTTCCTGACACTCTAAAACTGAAGGGTAAAATAGACATTGAAAGACTTTCAAGTACAAGACTCAAGAGAAACATAAAAAGGTAAACAGAAAAGGGAACTCATAAGGAACTTAATAAGGTTAAACTGTTTACATTCCTACATGGGAAGATGATATTTGTAACTCATAAGACCTTTCTCATTATATATGTATGCGATACTACAGTCATATCTATTAGATTGGCTAATAGGACAGAAAAGGTAAATGACAAATATTGGAGGGGATATGGGGAAAATGAGACATTAATGCATTGTTGATTGAGCTGTGAATTGATTCAGCCATTCTGTAGAGCAATTAGGAACTACGTCCAAAAGGCGATAAAATCATGTATACCCTTTGACCTAGCAATACCACTACTAGGTTTATGTCCCAAAAGAAATTTAAAAACATAAAGGAAAAGGACATATATGTACAAAAATATTTATAGCAGCTCTTTGTGAAAGCAAAAAATAAAAAATTGAGGGGATGCATATCAATTGGGGAATGGCTGGATAAGTTGTGGTATATTTAAGAAATGATGAACAGGATGCACTCAGAAAAACCTGGAAAGACTTGCATGAACTGATACAAATTGAAATATACTATATACAAAGTAACAGTAATGACATTAGATGAGTAACTGAATTACTTAGCTATTCTCAGCAATACAACAATCCAAGACAACTCTGAAGGTCTTAAAGTGATAAATGCTACCTATCCCCAAAGGAAGAATTGATGGTACCTGAATACAGATTGAAGCATAATCTTTTTTACTTTATTTTTCTTATGGTTTTTCTTTTCTGTTTTGCATGACTACACATGTATAACCTATGTCAAATTGCTTGCCTTCTCAATGCAGGGGGAGAAGAGAGAAGAGAATCTGAAACTCAAAATTTTAAAAATGAATGTTAAAAATTGTTTTTACATGTAACTGGAGAAAAACAAAATTCTAAAACAAGAAACTAGATCTCCCGACTCCCAATTCATTGCTCTTTTCTCTAAATCATGATGATGTTTTCATAAATGTGGAGGGATAGCAATTTGCATTTGTGGAGAGTACTTTCACACCACAAGTTCTTGAACATTTTAGGGTGGAAGAATTGACAGAAAGGTTGTCAGGGGACAAAATGCCCAAATTGATACCTTAAAAACAAGGCTGTCTTATTTTCCCTTCTTCAAGGGCATTCTTACAAGTATGACCTACAAAATGGCTTTTAGCCCATGGTAGCATAGCAAGAATTTGAACAAGAAAGTGCCCATTCTTGGTGTGTTTCCCAGCCCTATTCTCTCTTTCAGTGTTGTACATTGGAGTGGAAAAAAAAGACCCAATTATGTCTCCAACTTGTGTTTAATGGTAACTCCAAATGGAAGTCAAATGAAGAATACTTAATAGAGTCTTAACCCTATACCCATCCTCTATTCCCCCTCTCTCTGTGCACCTGGAAAACTATGTTGTTAGTGGTGTTTCTCTCTGGTCCTCTTGCTAGTAGTGATTTACAACCAACTCTCAAATATCTGGGGCAAGGAAGCATGGTGCCAGGCCAAGTGGTATGGAAATTTGAAAGCCACAGATAATCAGAAATACTTGTTTCTACCAATGATTTTCACCTATTCCTCCATCAACCGTTTCTCAAAGTAACAAAATAGTAAGGTATGAGTTTGTCCTTAGCTCCCATCTAGTTACTGTCTTCTAGGGAAAGTATTTAAAAAGTAAGGAAAGGTAAAGAATACCAAGAAAATGAATTTTAGATCTTAGATTTTAAAGGGACCATGGAGATCATCCCACTATTTTGCCAGTAAGGAAACTGAGGCCCAGAGAAAGAAAAGGGCAGAAGTAGGGCTAGATCCAGGTCTCTTGACACTCCAAATTAATGCTGTTCCAATTATGTTGTATTGCTTCCCTAAAAGAGATAAGAAGCAATAGTTTATTGGGAAGGACATTGGATTTAGAATTGGAGAACCTAGATTCTAATGCCAACTCTTAGTGATTTGGGGAAAGTCACTTAACACCTCTGGGCCTCAGTTTCCACATATGTAAAATGAGGGGTTAGACTAGTTGAGTTTTGAGATTCCCTGTATCTCAAAATCCTATGATCCTGTAATGGCACTGACTGACTAACCAAGCCCTGGGGAAACTGAGAAGGGATTGGTTAGAAGCACTTACTAAGCATGAGCAAGGACAACTGACATCACTTAAGAAGTAGTTGATAGAGTGCTACACATACTGAAGTCAGGAAGGTCTTGGCTCATCTCATGCCCTGGATGTTACCAATCTGTGTGATCAGGGGCCAGTCAAGCTCTCCAAGGCATGTTTCCTCACCTTTAAAAAAAAGTGGGGGAGGATACGAACACTTGCAATACCTGTCTCACAGGGTTGTGGTGAGGGTCACATGAGAAAATGTCTGTAAAGCCCTTTGCAAACTTTAAAGAGCCATGTAAATGTCAGCTCTGACTACCATTATTATGGACCTGTTATTAAGAGCTAAGACAGCATTTCCCATTCAGTCCCGAAAAGCTATTGTCAGCTAATTGCCAACTCGGCACAGCCTTTGAGCTGAAATGAAAAAAAAGGGTAGCAAAGGGGCAGGGAGATTCTCAAGATTAGAAGGGGGCCCCGCTATGCTTAACTGGTTTCTATGATGTGCAGGGCCCTGGGAATGAGCTTGTCGCTCTAGAGGGACAGTTATGGGTCTGAGGTCACCAGGGCTTTATCCAGCCTCTGCCCAGCCCTGAATCAACATTTTCTGCCTGTCTGGTTGAAGCTTCTCTTTCACTGTAAGTAAAACCACTGACACAGACACTTATTCGAGCAGCTGGGGGCGGGGGAATCTGAAGCCATATATTATTAAAGAGGCAGAGTGGCATCACCCTAAGATCACTGGACTTTGAGTCACAGGACCTTTGTTTGACTTCCAGCTTTGCTGCTTACAAGCTGTGTGACCTTGGCATCATTGAAATTCTGAGGCTATTTCTTTGGCTGTAAAATAAGGGAATTGGATTTCATGATTGCTAACTCCCTTCCCTGCTCTAAATCCGATGATCCTCTGGCCTGGATTTGAACACCAGCTCCTATCCTTGCAAGTCATGTGACATATTAGCAGGCCCCTTGACCTCTCTGGGCCTCAGTTTTCCTTTTAAAATGTAACCTGTAAAATGGGGGTTGGGGGCGGAGAGAATACTTTCACTGTCTACTTCACAGGATTGTTCCTTTGTCAATTGTTTTCATTCCCCTTGACACTACCCAGGACTTTCTCTACTATTTGCCACAGAAAACTCTTCACCTTCTAAGTTTCACTGCATTCCTGGGTTTCTCATGTTGGAAGTACCCTCCACCCCTTCAGCCTCTCCCTCTGATTAAATTTTTCATCTTCCCAGAATCTTCATTTTCAAGTGAATGCCCATGTCAACCAGGTTTTGATTAGGATTATAAATTTAGATTCTAGGCCAGGGATGGGGAAGCTGTGGCCTCGAGGCCATACATGGCCTTCCAGGTCCTGAAGTGCAGCCCTTCAGCCCTTTGACTGAATAGGACCCTGGTCTAGGACCTAGGGGCCAACGTGTGGCCTTAAAGTCACAGGTTCCCCATCCTTGCTCTCTAACTCTTTGAGGATAGTGACTATCTTTCAGCTTGTATTTGTATCCCTATTGCTTAGCACCATGCCTGGACCATGTATAGTAAGCACTTAATAAATGCTTGTTGACTTGACTTTACTAAATCATAAAGTGTTATATAGATATCAGTTGTTAAAGAGCCAGAGTCATAAAGGAAGAAACAGAGAAGTGAATAATGAATGGGGAGAGAATTCAATCAATTAAATTATATTTACTGAACTCTTACTATGTGCCAAGCGTTAGGTTAAGGGACATGGGGGACACAAGGAAGGTAGAGTCATGATTTCTGTGCCTAAGGGGCTTACAGTCCATCTGACAAAGCTCAGAATAGTGCAGTAAAAATAATTAGAGCTTAATACAAGACTTTATAATCAGGCACTACCTGGTAAAGTTCAAATTGTAAAGGGAATAAAGAAGACAAGGGAAAAATCATTTTGAGCTGCTACAGAAGGAGTTGGAACTTGAAATAGGCCTTGAAAGCTAGACAGACCTTTGTTAGGTGGAAAGGAGGTGGAAGAGCAGTCTAGGCTGGAACAGGAGCACAAACAAAGGTACCCAGGCAGGGTAAGGATGGCATTTCTGTCATAGACCAATGATGAGACCAGGTTGACAGGGTTAGAGAATTTTATGAGTAAATAATGTGAAGGGAGATTGTATACATAGAGTTTCACCAAACTATTGAAGATGTGTGTTATTGACAGCCTGTCAGAGGAATCTAGATTCTAATTCTGTGGATGATTGGGGTACCTTTATAAGGAAATGGCACGCTTAAAGTGCTATTTTAGGATCATTGGAATATAGATTTGGAAGTAGAAATAAACTCAAAGGTCATTTACTCTGTCCCTCTCATTTTACAGATGAGGAAACAGATCCCAAGAAGGTCAAATGATTTGCCCCAAGTCACCCAGCCGCCAGATGTCACAGGTAAGACTTGAACTCAGTTCTTTCTGATTCCAATGTTCTAACAACTAAACCATGGCCACCTGTTAAAACTAGTCTGGGTAACAGCTGGAAAACCTGAGTGTTGCACTCTGAGCTGTAAGTACCACTGGGTGAACAAGGTGGCAAAGCTCAGGTGGTATGTTGATTGTCACTCCAAAAGTCAGCATCCATCCTCGTATCCCACCTTGAGGTCCTCGGAAGGCACAGGTTGTAACTTTTCATTGCTGAAGCCCCCAGAGACTCATCCCACGATATCCCTCTCTCAGGACCTGCTTTCCTTCCAGTCTCCAAAAGGAAGAAAGTTGGGACTCCCTTTGGTCTGGCTGTCCCTAAGGATTCCCTCTCTGCCTCTCCCCTTTCCCAGCCTTACTGTTCTCCTTGCTACTGTGACCTTCTCATCTCTCCCTCTCCTTTCTCAGTTCCCCCAGGTGCAGTTCAGGTCTGGATGCACTGATAACCATGAGATATTAAAAGACTCAGAAGAATCCCCCCACCCCCTACTCCATCAGTACTTTGGACAGATCCTCAGTATAAGTGATTCATTCATAGGCTATCAAGGAAAGAATTACCAAGGATATAAAGTTGCAGAGGAGTTGCAATCTATCTTGGTAGAGTGATGGCTTACATCAAGGAGATCATAGGATTATAGATTTATATTATAGATTTAAAATCATGTAGTCATGGGGTCCTTCTTGTTTTATAGACGAGAAGCTGAGGCATAGAGAAATTTAAGTAACTTGCCTGGGACCTTATCGCTAATAAATGTCTCAAGCAAGATTTGAACTCAAGTCTTCCTGACTCCAAGTCTAGCCACTATGCCATCTAACTGCTTCTCATCATGGATCATTGCTTCACATTCCAACCACATATTCATCTAGCCTGCTTTTCCACCTCTCCTCACCTGGATGAGTGCACTGATAGAAACTATGTTCAAGATAATCCACGTGACTTTCAAATTCCTCCTGAGTCATATCTTAACTAGTACACAACATCCAGCTGGCCCCACAGCAGACCAGACTATGCTTCATATCCCACCCAGATGTCCAACCAGGCCATCTTGCCATCTGCCCTTTGTCTCCTGGAACAACTTTGTTTTTCCACCTCTTTCTCTGGACATAGTAATCAAATCAACAGTAAGTACTATTGTTTTTGGAAAGGGTTAGCTCCTTTAATGCCCTCATCATCTCATCATCGTCCCTGTGATTTCCCTGGCCACCCTCCCCCCATATGTATAATCTTCCCCCTTTTGAATGCAAACTCCTTAAGAAAAGGAATTATTGTGTTTTTTTTAATTTGTATCTTTACTACTTAACCCAAAGCCTTGTTGTTGTTCATTTATTTCAGTTGTGCCCTGCCTTTTGTGACCCCATTTGGGGCTTTCTCAGCAAAGGTACTATAGTGGTTTGCCCATTTCCTTTTCCAGCTCATTTTATAGATGAGGAAATTGAGGCAAAAAGGGTTAACTGATTTGCCCAGGGTCACACAGCTAGTAAATGTCTGAGGCCAGATTTGAACTCAGGTCTTCCTGATTGCTCTGTTATCCACTGAACCATCTAACTGTCCAAAGCCTACATTCGTTATTCATTCATTCTATATAAGAATCAAAGGAGTTTTGTGTGAGTAATAAGGCAAAAGAGACTGACATCAGTGACAGCCAATAGGTCTGAAGCTTTCAGTGAGACTTTGCTTACAGTTAAATGCCACTAAATCATTGTGTGCCTCTGAATAATTCATGTTATTTTTTTGTACCTTGGTTTTTTCTACTATTCAAAGGAGAAGATAATTCCTGCTTATCTGAGAGAGTTGTCATGAGGATTAAATGAGATATTGTACATCAAAGAGGCTTAGAAAAGGTTTTGTTTAACAAACTTTGTGAAATGTCTACCACAGGGTCCCTAGCAAATGGAGAATGACTGAACAGAGTATGATGTATGAATGTAAGAGAATACTATTGTGCCATAAGAAATTATGAAAGGGACAACTGCAGAGAAACCTAGGAAGATTTGTATAAACTGATGCAGAGTGATGTGAGCCAAACCAGGAAAGCAACTTGTACTCTAAACATAACATTATAAAAAAGTAATTTTTAAAAAGTGACATTGTAAAGGGAAACAAATGTGAAAAATGTAAGAACTTGAATCAATGCAATGACCAACCAGAGGATCGATAGTAAAGTATGCTAAAAATGTGACACACGTTCTTGACCATGTCCAATAGAAGAATTTGTTTTGCTTTTCTGTACATATTTGTTATAAGAATTTTGGGTTTTTTCTCAGTAGAGGGGGAGCTGGGAGGGAAAGAAAATAAATGCTTGTTTATTGAAAAAATAATAATAAGTAATATGTCCAACATATACAAGATGCTGTGAAAAGTATGGCAGATAAACCGGTCACTGATCTTTTGGAGAAAACCATTGAGCCAAGGAATAAGAAACATACACAGACAAGGATAGTCCACAATAGTGATATACTAAGTGTATCAGATACAGACTAAGGGTCCTGATGGGTAGATGAGGTGTTCTTTAAAGAATGAGAAGTGTTTTAAGATGGCACCAATGTAAGAATTTGTTTTGTTTTATAGTGAATATTTGCTATGAGGGCTTTCTTTGTCTTTTTCCTTTGTTCATTTGAGAGGGAAGGGGTGGAGAGAGAGAAAATGAATGCTTATTAATTGAAAAAAAATAAATTTTTTTTAAAGTGAGTAATTCAAAGAAATTATATGAACAAATTTTTCTCTCTCTAGCATAGGATATGATTTCATGGCTCTTAAATCCAAATTGGGAACACTATAAATGAGGTGCCTGAGTCTGGGAAAAAATTATTAATTGCTCTTATGTTGTAGTAATACAGGTCGGAAGTGCCAAAGGCCCAAATTAAGATGGTGAACTGGATTTTAATTCAAAGAAGTAAGGAGGAAAAAAAGATGATGTAATGGGTAGTTGACTCACCTTTGAAATTCCACAGTAACTTGGGTTCATCGTGGAGATAATATCAGGCAATGCCTCCATCTCAGTGCATACTCTATTAACAAACCAGACAAGATTCTTAAGTCAAATAACAACAAATTTAATTGGAATAGGATAGCAAGGGAAATAACAGAGGAGAAATTAAAAATGGAGTCATTTTTGGCATCCCTGCCCCAAATACAAAAATAGGTATGATATTCTGCAGATTATTACGCTGGTGGTTGGGGGTGGAAATAGATCCCCAGAAATCCTTAAGCACACAGTTCTTTTGCATGGTCCAGGAATTCTGGTGATTCTTAGTTCTCAACAAGACAAGGAATCCTTACCATGAACCGTCACACTGCCCCTGAAGCTTCTGTCACTATTTCTGCTGGCTTAAGATGTATTGTAACTCTTTGGAGCACAACCGTTCTCCAGGCTAGTAACATTCTTCACTTTACCCATTAAGAAGTTTCACAGGTATACAAAAGGCATTGACTCACTCTTTCCTGTGGAAGTTCACCAGCCCTTCCTGAACTCCCTTTTATTTTTCCCTATTTTCAGAGGCTCAGTCTCCCTACATGTCCTGGCTGGAATTGCAGTGACCACTCCTTAACCCACACCTTAAAACGATCAGCATCCGAAGCTCTGTTTTTCTAATCACAGCTAGTTAAACAGCTCGATGGCCCTCCACTGCTAGGAGCTGACCATAATGGTGCCAATATTTGTACAAATGCCTGATTGGCTTTAGCCCTATTACAGCTCAGAACTCCTGAACTCAAGCAATCCACCAGCCTCAGATACTCCAGCAACAGGAACTGCAGGTATGCACCATCGTGCCCAGTCATTCTTTATTCCTAGTTGAATTAGGGTAATTTAATTTCATTTACTCTTCCCCACTTCAGGTCATTGGCAGCATGTCTTTATCTATCCTGAATCCCCAAAATTAAAAAAAAAAGACTTTTCTGACATGGGAGGTTGAAAACACTTGCACTAATTTTCATCTGTCCTACCAGCTCCTGTCAAGTCCCCAACAACCTACAGTCCATCATGCAAATGATCTATCAGCTGTGATAGTTACGAGTACTGTGACCAGAAGCAAGTCACTTAACTACTTGGAGTCTCAGTTTTCTCATTTATAAAGTAGGGATGACATATCTTTCATAGTTGTCATGAATACCTAAAATAAAATAAAACATGACAAAACTATGTAAATGTGAATAATTTTTTAATGGATTCATGAATTTATCGGCATGGGTACTTCCTCTCCTGGACCAGATTATAACCTATCTACACTGCTCACTTAGATGATTCTTGTGTGTATCTTTCCATAAATGCTCCAAAGGGCAACATAAAGATAAGTAAGCTACAATGCATTAAAAAATTACTTACATTTAAGAAACATCATCCAGGATATGTATACTTAGAAAAAGGAGGTGTATAGTGAGTAGGACAGCTGGAGTGTTTCATTTGTGTGTTTTTTCCCTTTTCTTTTTTCTCCCTTCATTCCTTCCTCTTCCTCTTTCTTCTTCCTTTTTTCTTTCTTTCTCTCTTTTTCTTCCTTTCTCTCTTTTTCCTTCCTTCCTTCTTCCCTTCATCTCTCCCTTCCTCCCTCCTTCCTTCCTTCTTTCCTTCCTTCTTTTCCTTCCTTCCTTTTTTTCACTTTACTTCATTCAGGCTTGGAGTGCATCAACCCCTCTTGGGCCTGATCCCACTGCTAACTAGCAAGGAAGCTTTAACCTGCTTCTTTTCTGACCAGATCTGGTTCATTCCTCCTCCAGCAGTTTCCATTCCCAGTGGCTCACCATAATGTTGCAGACTTAGTGTAGCAACCCCATCTTCAGCCTTAGTGCAGTTCAGAACCCCAAGTGCAACTGGTCCACCAGCCTCAGCCTCCCCAGTAGTAAGAATCATAAGGTTGTGCCACCATGCCTCGTTACTACTACCTTTCAAGGACAGTAGGAGTAGTTTTTAGAAAATTGACCTTTGAGGCAGAAAGACATAAACTCAAATCCTGCCTCTGGCACATATTGGATGTGTCACTGTGGGCAAATCACTTAGCCCCAGTACCCTAGGTACTATAATTACATGCTTCTGTATTCATGAAATGTAAAAATAATTCAAATAAAGAAAATGACGATGATGATGATGATTAGTGTATAAGAGGAATACAAAATATTAAGAGATGAGATAAGGGAAAGATTAGTTTTAGGTTGGAACTCAATCAAGGTATCAGAGAGAAGATGGCATGTGAACTGGGCTTTGAAGAATGGGTAATTAACTAAGATAAACCTGTTAATTCAGAGGTAAGAGAGTAGTAATATTTTCCACATACAAAGATAATGCATACCCTACCTATATAGCAATAGGAACTAGGTCTGTCACTCATGGTAAACGGAACTCTCAGATGAGGACATTCTTTACACCAGTATACAGTTGCCTAGAGGTTCATGACCCAGGGTCCCGCAGTCCATGTGTTTCAGGTCTTTCTGTCTTCAAGGCCAGTTCCCTATCCACACTGCCTCACCACACTATACATATGTATAGTCATATTTAAGCATTTATTATCTTCTGGGCTCCAAGTTGGCTTATTCAGTGTCCAAGTTAAAAATACCTCCTTTTTTCACATTCTGTCCTAGCTAATCATGAAACATGTTTCATTACCTTTATACATAAATTATAGCAATTATTCTACAATCTATATTTTCTTGTACTTTCTGGCTGCTCTCAATATGGATGTCCATGAACCAGAACCAAGGAAAGCACCAGTTGCCTATTGGAGCTTTCTAGTTATGTAAAATATGTTACATTTAGACCAGATGCTTGTGGTGTGTAGCCCTGAAACTGCTTAGATACACCCAGCAAGACTCCAGAGAGCCAGCATTTAGTTTGCCTTGGAAATGAATTATTCTGGAAACTAAACAGAAATGGTTTGCTGAAAGGTTTGGAGTGGCATTTTCCAGTCAGAAAATAAATCTAACAATCCATCACTTATCCAGAGGCCCCTTTTCTGTCTAGTTAACTCACCTATCCAAATCCAGCCAAGGACAAGCATTTTGGATAAAAAGTAATACAATTTCAGACTCTGAAGAGTCAAAAGAAATATCAGAAAGTTCACTCACTAGTGTTTATTGGCCTTACTTATAAAGGGGTTCCCTGGTCCTCATACAAAATCTGCTTCGTCTAATTATACAAATAATTCTAACCAGGCAGATGTCCTAAAACCCATAAGATTTTATTGTTCAGACTTTTCAGTTGTGTCCAACTCTTTGGGACTCAATTTGGATTTTTTTTTTTTTTGGCAAAGATCCTGGAGTGGTCTGCCATTTCCTTTTCCAGCTCATTTGACAGATAAGGAAACTGAAAATATAGGGTTGAGTGACTTGCCTAGGGTCACACAACTAATATGATGAGTCTTCCTGACTCCATGCCTAGCACTCTACCCATCACCTTGCTGCCCCAGAATTTAATCCCCCAATTAGAAACTTAGGTGGGATTCCTTTTCTACTTGGCCTTGAAGCATTTCTGAACAGTAAATATAAGGCCATTCCCCCCATCTTAGAAGAAGAAGAATATGACATTCCCCCTCATTGATAAAGAAATATTGGTAGTCCTTCTAAATCTAGAGAAAATCGATATCTTCCTATGTTGGATTAGTTTTATTAACTTACTCTATTGTCCTATTAAAGACAGTTCACATGCTATTCAATAAGGCTACCTTCAGGGTCACCCTGTAAGTTATAACTAAATATTACTAATGAATCATATCACAATTATAATTAATGTTCACAGAAAAAATAATCAAGAAATGGTTATCCTTTTGTTTATTGTGACAGGTAATAGAGTATCAAAAACCTTGTGATATGAAAGATTTGGCTGTACTTGGCATGTCAGCATGAAATTTAAATATGCTGTCATTTACATCCATTGGTTTCTTTAATCAAAATAGAAAAGTTTACTTAAAATAAACCTGGTTAGTCTTATTTAAGACAAATCTAGTCTAAAATAAATGCAGTCTTAAAATGGCTACGTAAACAAAATCATATTCGATCATTGTTGACTATTCTTACCTATGACAAATATTATCAAACCAATGAGCATTTATTAAGCGCCTACTTGTACATGCCAGGCACTGGGTGAATCTTTTACCTTGATTTATATTAATATTAATATATTAATATATTAAATATTGCTGATTTCAAAGATGACATCCCATTGTCAATAGGTCATGCCCTTTAGGGGCTGTTTTCAGTAGTAATGAAGAACTGACATGGATCCATGTAGACGCTTACTCATTTTCACTTGTGACCACAGACACATTTTTGCACAGTAGCCATTTGTGATTGGGTTGTACCCTGTGGCCATTAAAGAGAACATAGCTAAGGCACCATATGGGACTATACCAAGATAGTGGTCTCACAAGTCCTATGTGCTAACAAACTGAACTAGCCAGCTCTATTCATAGTAACTATAAATAGGGATGCATCCCCAACCATGTAAATGCATGCCCATATAAAATACCCCACCTCACTCTTGAGCTGTGGATGTGCACATAAATTTACATATACTCTGACAGAAGGGAGATAATTTAATACAACTGACACTATTTGAACATACATTTTTCATTTACAGAGATGCAAGTACACTTTGCAAGGCAGTTTTCAGCAACACTTTAAAGTAATGGCCTAATCAATCATTTCTTATTCCCTGGGTGTTTATTAGCACCATCCATCATAATGAGCCCACATAGCATTAATGGGAATGTCAGAAATGCTTCTATAGGATTTTCACCTCAATTCAGCTTTAAATAATAAGATTATTATTTTTAACATGTTATTCAAGTTAGGCTTGCTTTTCCCAATCACTTCATACCTAAGGAGATAGTCACCTTGGGGGAATGGCATTCCCTTTAGACTGCCACACCTGCCTGGGACAGTGTACCTAGGATTTTTAAATGAAACCTAACCACTGTGTGTTTAAATTGACTAGCTGAAAGCTTGCATTTAATTTCATTAGAAGTGTTCAAATATTTCCATCCATTGACTTTCTCCTCTAGTGCCTCAACATGGCCTAGAGGTGACCTTGGGTTCTCAAAGGTTAATGCCAGCAGAGCATAAGGTCTAGCAAGTCTTTGACTTTCAGTGTAGAGCCAATAATAGACTACATCTTTCATGAAAGGACCAGCCTAGCTAAGTACAGAGAAACAAAAAATAGGGTTAAGTGACTTGCCTATCACTAGAAAGTTGACTACCTGGTGATATATGTGTGTGTATGTGTCTCTGTATCTGTGTGTCTGTTTCTGTGTATGTATACACACAGACACAATATATGTATATATATGTGTATATGTGCATACACACATACACATATACATATTATATGGACGTATATATGTATATATCTCAGAGGAAACATCTTTGAAAATGGTTTTTTATTGTTCAGTTGTTTCAGTTGTATTCAACTCTTCATGAACCCATTTGGGGTTTTCTTGGCAAAGATCCCAGAGTGGTTTGCCATGTCCTTCCCCAGATCATTTGACAGATAAGGAACTGAGACAAATGGGGTTAAGTGACTTGCCCAGGGTCACACAGCTAGTAAGTGTCTGAGGCCAGATTTGCACTTAAGAGGATGATTCTTCCTGTCTCCAAGTGCAGCATTCTATCCCCTGCACCACCAAGCTGCCTTTAAAAATGGTAGGTCTGTCTTATAATGGCAAAGAAATATTTATACAAAAACTTTAAGACCAGTAACTTTGAAAGACTATTTCTAATTCTAAATTCTAATCAATGTAATCCCCAACCACCATTCTGGAGGAATGGTCCAGAGGAAAGGAATGCTCATAATTTAATTACCCATTAAATGTGGGCTCCTTGAGGGCACTGATAGTTTTCAGTCTCTCTTTGGATCTCCAGAGTTTAACAGAGTCCCCGACACATAGTAGGTGCTTAACAAGTGTTTATTGACTGACTGACTGACTGACTGGGTCCTGACCAAGAGATGATAGACTTAAGAGGTATAATAAGATATATGTTTGACATGGCCCATGTGAGAATTTGTTTTACTTCATTATACATATTTTTAGAAGACTTTTGGTTTTTCCATTTCTTTTTTTTTCAATGGAGGAGGTGCAGTGAGAGGGGGAGAAAATGAATGTTTGTTTAGTTGAAAATAAAATGTTAGATCTGGAAAACATTTTAGACATCTAGTGCAACCTCCTGTTTTACAGCTGAGAAAGCTGGAACTCAGGAAGGCCGAAGCATTTGCCCGATGACACAGCTAGGAGAGGCAGAGCTCTAACCAAGGCTTTCTGACTCCCATTTCAGCATTCTATGTCCCGTGCAGTCCTACCTTGTTCCTTCTCCGATTGTCCCAGTCAATGCCAACCTTGCCACTCAGATCTCAGATAGAGGTTTGTTTTGAATCTCTCTAATGAACTTACTATATATTATTATATTTACTTCAGTGAGTGTCTTCCATGTAAAAGTCTGGGGTAAAAAGGACCTCAGGTAATCTAAGACTACACCAGCGGAGGAAAAACTCTGGGAGGTCCTACCATGGACCTCAATATCTGCTGTCCAAGAACCAGATTAACTAAGTTACAGGAGACTCATTACTAGGTTAGAACCAGAGAAATGGAGTTTTTGACCATCATAAATCACAAAGAGATGTTGAGCCTTGCACTCATGGTACCTCCCCCTCCAAAATATGACAGATCTTTGAAGCACATCATCCCTCTATCAAACCATAATTTTCATAAGGAAAGGGATTATTGATCATTGGATCATCTAAACATTGTTTGTCTCCTAGAACCTAGCACAGGGTTTTGTACATAGCAGACACTCATAATTATTGCTGCCGTCTGGCTTAATTGACCAGTCCCTATACCAACAAGAGTTCAGACCTTTTAAAGTAATTTAAAAGAATTTTCTAAAGATTCTTAGAGGAAACTAACTATTTCCTCCTTGTGTCAAATGCCTTCTGTTTGCTTATGGCTGTGTATTCCTGCTTCCCTTCTCCCACCTCCCCCAAGTCATATTGCAAAGGACAGAGGATTTCGGCATGATCTTCAGGCTGAACTGCTGACAAATTGACCCTGACTCTAACTACCCTTTACCAGGATCCAATGGGCCACCAGAACCTACAGTAATCTGGGAATCTCTTAAGTGTTACTTCTCCAAATATAAAGCAGCTATAAAAATATCAACCAAAATTTAATAGCTCCACTTAATAATGGTTACTGCCTTTGACTTAGAAAATGTAAATCATAAATATGACATGTTAAGAATCCTTGAGATAATACCAGTGCACAACTTCCTAAAAAATGTTTTCTTTATTCCAGGGTAGAAACTGTGTAAATAAATCCACAAATGCATCCTTCAGCCCACCTACTCACCCTACAAAACACTTACACTCTAGGAGGGAGAACATTATATGAATACTGATGAGCATGGAACAAGGTAAAGTGCAACAGGAATAAAGAGGGGATTGAAAATTTGATGAGGGAAAAATCGCTTTCAGAAGGAGGGATCAGAAAAGGTGACTCTTGAAGGAATATTGTTGTTCAGTTGTTTCCATCATGTCTGACTCTTCGTGACCCCATTTGGGGTTTTCTTGGCAGAGATGCTGGAGCGGTTTGTCATTTCCATCTCCAGCTCAGTTTACAGATGAGGAAACAGGCAAACAAGGTTAAATGACCTTCCCAGGGTCACCCAGTTAGTAAATGTCTAAGACCAGATTTGAACTCATGAAGATAAGTCTTCCGGATTCCATCCCTTGTGCTACCTAGTTGCCCCTTTGAATGAATAGGGTTGCTTTCTTTTCTCCCATTGAATCATACATTCAGAGTTAAACCTTATTGGCCACCAAATACAACCCATTTATTTCATAGATGAAGCATAGGTCACACCTCAGCTTTAAGTAATTTACTCTGGGGATCTGGGATGGAAATATAGGTCACAACTACATGGATCCAAAGCTGAGAGGTGGTCCTTGATGGGGAAAAAGATGGAAAGTGCTCTAGTTTTCCCCTTCCTCTTCCCCTGCCCATCCCTCCTCTGGGACCCAGAAAAATCAATACCATATGGATATAAAGTAATCTTGGTGGGACTGGAGAGAGTAGGGGAGTGGGAGGATGGGGGTTGGGGTTGAAGGAGGGGGCTAGGGACAGAGATTAGCAGGACAGATGTCTTGTAGAAGGTGGCACTTGAGCTGATTTAAAACTAGGAATTCTCTGAGGCAGAAATAAAGAGGGAGAATGGCCACCACAAAGATACAGAGAGATGTGAGATGGAGTGTTGTGAGCAGGGAACAAGTAAGACAGCAGAAAGTGGAGTGAGTTGAAGGAGTCATGAACAATAAACCTGGAGCCAGACCTGAAAGGCCTTAAAAAGTCAAGAAAAGAGTTGGTGTTTTATGCCAGAGGCAAAAGGAAGCTGACTGGAGTTTCTTGAGCAGGGAAGTGGTAGGGTCAGACCTGTGTCTCAGAAATACTAATTTGGCAGGTTTGTAGTACACATGTGAATAGGTGAGAGGTGATCTCAGAAAGGACCTCATTAGCCACGTAGTGGTCCCAATCACTCACTTTACACATGAGGAGACTGACTTCTGACAAAGTTAAGTGACTTGACAGACAAAATCACACAAGGAATAAATGTCCGAGGCAGGATTTGAACCCAGCTCTATTGCTTTAAGAGTTAGTGATCTTTCCATTGTAATACCCTTCTCCCACCCACAGTACTAATACCATCTAGCTGGCAGGGGTGGAGAACCTGCAACCTTGAGGTCACATGTGGCCCTCTAGGTCCTCAAGTGTGGCCCTTTGACTGAATACAACTTCACAAAACTAATCCATGTGTGGCCTGGAGGCTGCAGGTTTTCCAGCCACTCCCCAGCAAGATTCTTCTCACTCTTCCATGGGATCTTTTATGCACACACACACACACACACACACACACACACACATACACACACACACAATTTTCCCCCAATTACATGTTAAAACAATTTTTTTAACTTTTATAGTTTTTTTAAATAAAATTTTGAGTTCCAAACTCTATTCCTCCTTCCTTCCCTCTCTACCCTCCTTCCTCCTTCAGATGGTAAGCAATCATATCTAGGTTATGCATGCGCAATTATGTAAAATCTGCCTGCTAAGACAAACCCAAGAACTATGTGATCTTTTCTTCTTACACACTTCCTATTCCACAACCACTGACTTTCTCTGAAGGCTGGTCTCTTTGATCCAATACTCTTCAACACATGCCACCAGTCTTAACAGTCAATCCACCAGCATCTCGGAGCCTGTACCCACCTGAGAGTGGATGGCAGGGTCCATGGCTGCCTAAGGGGCCCAGCTGCTGGAAGACTCCAAGGCCCTTGGACACAGGTAGTACTGTCTACCCTGAGGTCCCAGGATCTGAAGGCTGTCCTCAGGTAAATGTTTCCATAACCTCATGAAGAGGAAGAGCTTTGAGACAGGATTACTTTCTCTTATATTTCTTTGTCTAATGGACTTGTGGGAAAATGAAAGTCTTGATCACTCAATAAGTCCGAGTGCAGCAATCCAGCTCAGGTGTCTTTCCTAGTAATCCAGTGCAGGGGTCTTTAAACTGGGGACCCTAAGACCCTTAAGGGGATTGTGGAGAGATTTCACAAGATTTATGAACTTGGATAGGGGACCTCTGACTAAAATGTAGCTTTTCCTTCAATTATTTAAAACTATTATTTGGAGGATTCCATAAGTTTCATCAGACTGCCAAAAGAGTCCATTTCACCTCAAAAGATAAAGTTTCATCAGACTGACCAAAAGAGTCTCCTCAAACTAGACTTCCCCTGACACTCAGATTTTACTTGTCAAAATGACTGTTCTCCAACCTTACTCACATACTGGCTCATCTCTAAGCAATGGAATGAGGTTATTAATGCCCTTATAGAGGGATGTCAGAATGCATGCAAAATCTTAGGCAGTTCAGGATATTCTCCCTTGGGAAAAAGTGTATTTGAGGGCAATTTTGAGAATGAAACAACTGAAGCATCCCAAAGCCCTTGAAATCTTATTGGCTGGACACAATGCCAACACCTTTATTCCCTGGCCATAGTAGACCCCAAATAATTATTGTTGCAAACTGGCTTCATTGGCCACACTAATACTAAGCACTCTTGAAAAACTATATCAAGGATACTAGTAAACATTGATTTAACCATCAGATCCTTAGGAAAGAAAATAATGTAGTCAAGACATATTTTTACATTTAATCTGCATTATTGACATTTTTCTCAATCACTTTCTTGATAAATCAAGCCCTCATTTATAGCATTTGCTGAATTTGGAGGTGTAGATGCTCACTCTGGAGTAGAAACTTGTTAACAATCGATTCTTGGCTAAGCTGGCTCTAGCACAACTCTAAAGTGTAATCAATCATTCTCCTTATCAGATAACAAATGATCATTGATCAGCTTCTCTAAAGCATCAGGAGCTCAGTAGGAATAAGTACCCTGTGTTCCTCTATATTTCTAGCCCATTCTACCATGCAGGACTTGAGTGAATGCTCTCTTCGCTTTTTTGCCTTTTAATATCCCTTGTTTCCTTAAGAACTCAGCTTGAGTATTTCTTTCTTTATGTAGCCTTTCCTGATTCTTCTAGCTGGTAGCATTCTCTCCCTGACCTCAACCTTCTATTTTATTTAGCCTGACATTTATCTTGAGTATCTTTTGTGCATCCATGTTGTCTTTTTTATAGAATCTAATCCTCTTGAAGGCAAAACAGCTTCATTTTTGTCTTTGTATGTCCAGAACCTAGAACAGCTACATAAATGCCCATTGATTTGTTGCCTCACTCATTATACTTAATGCCTAGAATGACCTTTCTTTTAACCTGCTGAATTCCTATCCATACTTTAAAGACCAACTCAAGTCCTACCTCTTCCATGTATCCTTGTCTGATTACCCTAGTTGTTCATGACCCTGACCTTTGGACCTCAAATGGCACTTTCTTTTATAAACTTCTAATAGAGGCAGCCAGGTGGTGCAGTGGCTAGGGCACTGCTCCTGAAGGACCCAAGTTCTAATCTGGCCTCAGACACTTACTAGTTGTATGACCCTGGGCAAGTCATTTAATCCTTTTGCCTTATTTTCCTCATCTTTAAAATTATCTGGAGAAGGAAATGGCAAACTATTCCAGTATCTCTGCAAAGAAAACCCCATGGACAGGATTGCCTTGATATTGTCCACTGGGTCACCAAGAATCAGACATAACTGAACAACAATGTACCTGGAGAAAATGTGGTACAGTGAACAAGCAGTGGCTCTAGTGTTAGGCGATCTGTATTCAAATCATGGCCTTGACACTTCAAACCTGTGTGATCTAAGACCATCCATTTACCTTTTCAGCCCTAATTCCCTCATTTGTGAAATAAGAGGGTTACACTAGATGTCCTTTGAGGGACTTTCCAGATCTGTAGCTGTAAGCCTATGAAACCCTAGCTCTGATGTCCTTTGAGGGACTTTCCAGATCTGTAGCTGTAAGCCTATGAAACCCTAGCTCTGAAGTCAAGAACCCTGGCTTCAAAATCTGCCTCTCATGTGTTCTAAATGTGTGACCACACTTAACCACTCTGAACCCTCAGTGTCCTCATCTCAAAAATGAGGAAATTGGATTAGATGGCCTCAGAGATTCCTTCCAGATCTAAATCAATTATCTTATGATGTAATATGTTGTATCTTAATTGTGCATTTCTATTTCTCCCCACTCCATAAGTAGAGTGGCTTGACTGTAAGCCCAATGAGGGTAGGGACTAATTCTTATCTATGTTTAAGCATCTTCCTTAGTACCTTGCCCAGTGCTCTGTGTGTATTAGGCACTTAGAAATATTTGCTGAATGAACAGATCATCTTCTTGTTTTTGTATTTTGCTTTACCATTTATAAAATATTCTTACCCATTATCTCATTTATTGCTCACAATAGCCCTGTGAGTGAAGGAAGCAGGTCAGGGATTGTTAACTCCATATGCTGACAGGCTTCATGAGTGAGGCAGTAAATCCTGCTGGGAGAGATTCCTTTGGATGAGCAGCTTGGGGATTGTGTCTTAAACTTCATGGCTAGGGGCATCTCTCCCCTTTCTTACTCAATCCAGAAGTAATTAATATTTCTTAGCTGTTACAGGTTAGTGAAATTTCCCCCCAGTTAACAGATACCCCTTCCTTCATCAGACATAGTGTGTAAAAATCTTTCCTGGGACATTCAAAAATCAAATTGCTAATGGCTTAGGGTTGAGCCCTAAGGGACTCGACCTCACACATGAGAAATCCTACTTCTCCAACCCATTCCTTTTCACCTCAAGTCTAAAGTGCCATACTGTTCATTGGAGTCTATGACTCCTACTTAAATCTTCATGAGTGTTCTATCTGCTGCTCAAACTCAACATGTCCAAAACCAAGCTTATCATCTTCCACCAAGATCTGTTCCTCCTCTGCCTTTACCATTTCTACGGCACTACTATGTTAAGAAATCAATTACCTCCGATTTCATCTCATATCCAATTGACTACCATTTCTAATATCTATCTCTCTAATATCTCTTATGTTTCTCTATATATGATAAATCTAGCAGCATGAGAAGGATGGATTGGTGGTGGTGGTGGGGATGGTAGTGATGGTGGTGTAGATGAGGCAGGAAAGTCTATAAGGAAACTACTACAATCATCCAGATAGGTGTTAATGAGGGTCTGACAGTGGGGGTAGAGAAGGGATGAATGTGAGAGATATTACAGAAATAGATGTACTATATTAAATATAATAATACATAGTATATTTATTTATAATATTACAAATGTATAATAATATAATATATACCTACACTCTATAACACTTATTATAGGGCAGCTACTTGGTACAGTGGATAGAGCACCCGTGCAGGAGTCAGGAGGACCTGAGTTCAAATCTCACCTCAGACACTTGACACTCATTAGCTGTGTGGGCAAGTCATTTAACCCCAGCTGCCTCATCCTGGGTCATCTCCAGTCATCCTGATGAATATCTGGTCACTGGATTCATATGACTCTGGAGAAGAAGTGAGGCTGGTGACCTGCACAGCCCTCCCTCACTCAAAGCAAAGTCAAGTGCAAGTCATGTCATCATTTCTCTCTGATGGCATGGTCTTCTTTGGCAACGAAGGATGAACACATGTTGACACACACTGGCAGAACACATATTATAAACTTACCATATATTATATGTAAAATATGTTATATTGTAAATCTATAATATAGTATATATCTATTATAGTTATTAAGTATGAATAGATATACTTATAGAGACTTAGACTTACGCACAAAGGGGTCCTTATCCCACCTTCAACATCCAGGTCCCTCAATCAAGGTTGACTCCATCTCCTCCTCAGTGATCCAGGGATACCTCCAAAGGTTTGGTATATATTTTTAATGTTTTTGGCTTAAGACCTTGTACTGTTGTGTATACTGTCAGCAACAGGGACACTCTTTTTCCCTGTAATAGCTAGAGGGGCTAGGATATACAGTAGATAGAGCACTGAGTCAAGCACTTGGACTCAAGAAGACCCGAGTTCAAATCAGATCTCAGACATTTATTAGCTGTGTGACCCTGGGTAAGTCACTTAAGCTCTATTTGCCTCAGTTTCCTCTATTTTAAAATAGAAATAATAATAGCACCTAACTGCCAGGATTGTTGTGAAAATCAAATGAGATAATACTTATAAAGTTCTTAGCACAGTGATTCTTCCTCCCTACCACCTTGGTTCCTGAAGAGATTGAATGCAGACTCAAGGTGGTTGCTAAAAGGATTCACCCAACCAAATTCATTTCCAAATGTGGTATAACCACTGGATGTCACTTACTTGCTGCAGTACATGGGATGGCTCTGCAGCTATATCCTGGGACAGATCAAGCAGATTGTTCCTCTGTACTGGTGACCCACTGGGCTGAGCTACTGACAGACTCCCAGTTCTTGAACCCCAGTGGCTAGCCTGAATTTCCAAAGCTAATTAAGTTGTAACCTACTCTGTCCCACCACCAAAATTCCTTCACCTAAGAGTAGGAAGGAATAAATGCACCAAGGACAGAAACAACAGCAAGGTCATGCACTCGTGGGCCACGTGGGGACATGAAGGTCTGAAGTGTCTCTCCCCATCCAGAGGCTAACAGAATTTCATCCTCCTTTCTCAGACACAGTCAGGGAAAGAGAACAGTTTGTCTACTCAATGCTCTTTGTGCACATACTCAGTATTGGTTTGGCAGCTGACCCAAACCCCCAACTCAATGAAAATAGAGAATGTTCTAATTTGCCCCTCCATTCCAAGTCAACATGAACAGGCTCACCAAACATCCTCATGGGTCCCCTGTACATATTCTCAGGACTGGATTCTCATTAGCTAATTCTCAGTTATTGCTATAGTTACTGTGTATATTGCTTTCTTGATTCTGCTTACTTCATTCAGCATCAGTTCATACAGATCCTTCCATGCTTCTCTATATTCATCACACATATCGTTTCTTATGGCACAATAATATTCCATTACATCTGTGTACCAGAATTTGTTTAGCCATTCCCCCAAATTGATGGATATCTACTTCATTTCCAATTCTTACCTATCATAAAAAGTATTGTTGTAAATAATTTAGAGCATATGGAATATTTTCTTCTTATTGATGATTTCAGTAATGGAGTCTCTGATTCAAAGGGTATGAACTTTATTTGCATAATTCCAAGTTGCTTTCCAAAATGGTTGTACCATTTCACAGCTCCACCAACAATGTATCTCCTAACTCCTCATGATACTAGTACTTTCCTTCTACTGGTTACTTCCAATTTATCCTGAGTACAACTGGTTTGTACATGGCTATTTGCATTTGCCTACACCATTAGATTGTAAGCCCCTTAAGAAAGAGGGATTGTCTTTTGCCTTTCTTTGTATTCTCAGTGCTTAACACAGCGCCTGGCAGATAAGATGCTAAATAAATATTAATTAATAGATTAACTAAGCATTCTTACCTTATTTACAACCTGAGAACAGGTTTAGATAGAGACTTTCGGGTGGAGGTTGGGTGGAGGTGGGATGGGACTAAAAGTGGGAGCTGGAAAGAAGAGGGAAAGATGTTACAGGAAAACTATCCCAAGAAAAATCCTTCTTCTTTCACAATTTTGTTAAGGGTTACCCCAGTCTGGCTTTGGGTACAAAAACTTCTCCTACATAACCCCACACTGTCAACCTGTCATTATTCCCAGCCTGATTAACCAGTTTAGGGATTAATGAGCCCTGGCTTTCTCTTACAGCTTATTCCCACTCTCCAGAGAGTGACTAGGAGAGGCCAGGGTATAAGGTAGAGAGGAGGTGGGGGAAGCCAGAAGTAAATAGGCTTAAGTTTTCTAAATTAAGGGAGAAAGTTAAACTGTTGACAAAAAAGTATTTGACTTGTCTGTTGGTTATAATATTCCCTACCTCCACTACCACTAGTAACCTGGACGTTGCTCAAAACACCCAAAGGTTCCTAGCTTCCTGTGATGGAGACTTTCAAAGTTAGCACCTCTTGTTTCTTTTCCATTTACTCAGACATAGTCCCTGGAGTCTAATAACTTCCAGGAGAGGTATATGATTCTTGGTCAATGAGCAGTTTCCAATAAATAAGGTTACCCTTTTGGAGAGGAAAGGCTGGCCTCGCTCACAAACAGAATTGCCTTTAATAGTGTGATTTTAGGGCTATCAACACCCCCCCACCCATGCACACATGCATGCCTGCATACATATACATATACACATACAAAAATACATAATCATATATACACATTCAAACACACTCTCCTTCCTGGAATTTTTTAACATATTATAACAGGAAACTGAGGATGGGAGGGCAAAAATGACTTATCCAAAGCCACCTAGGAGACAAACCTAGTTTGGTCTGCCAGTGCCATGCCAGGAAACTGAATCGCTTCCACTCAAACTGTCTTAGGAAGATTCTGAGGATCACGTGGCAGGATAAGTTACCAGACACTGAAGTCCTTGCTCGAGCTGAACTGCCAATTATTCAAACTATGCTTCAGAGAGCACAACTCCTTTGGGCTGGCCATGTTGTTTGAATGCGAAATATACATGTGACAAAAAGACTGTTTTATGGAGAATTTGCATGGGGCAGACGATCACATGGTGACTAGAAGAAATGATACAAGGACACTGTCAGGGTCTCTATCAAGAATTTTGGATTAGACTGTGCCACATGGGAGACATTGGCAGAGGACCGCTCATGGCATGCCCACATAAGAAAAGGTGCTGTGCTCTTTGAGCAAAGTAGAATTGAGACAGCACAAAGTAAAGGCAGAATGCACAAATTTGGGATATCCACCCCAAATATTCACACAGACTATCTGTGCCCAACCTGTGTAGAGCATTCTGAGCTCATACTGGTTTGATCAGCCAGAGTCAGACACACTGAAATTTCACTTTACAATGGTGATGTCATTTTTGTCCTCTTCAAAGACAAAGGACAACTACGAGGAGATAAACCCATGACTTGAAACCAGTCCTCCAAACTCTCAGCCCATGATCTTTCCACTATCATGTAGAGCCTCTTTCTATTATAAATTAGTCTATTCTTTGGCATTTCTTTTCCAACTTGTCTCTTTTTTTCAAATATTTCCCAGAGTAGGTGAGCCATAAAGTAAACCATGAAATTTTAGCTAAAAGAAATCATCTAACTCCATTATTTTATGTATAACCATAAGAATAATATCACACAGATTAATGTAAGATGCCATGGTTTACAAAATGCCTCATATGCATTATTCCATTTCATGCTCATGGCTGCTCTATGATGCAGGGAGAGCAAGTGGTAACCTCCCTATTTTTCAGGGAAGTCTAAGGCCTTAGGAGTGGTTTATCCAAGGTCAAAGAGTAGTTGGTGATAGAGCTAAGACAAGATCTCAAAGCTTCTTAATAGCTAGAAGTGTCCAAAAATGGAATAGGGTTTTATTACTCAATATTCTTTTCATTAAATCAGGCTATAAGCTTTTATTAGTTATTCATACCTTACTATAAATTAGTTTGCCAGCTCAATTTCCTTTGAGGTAGTAAAACTGACAACAGGGCATTGAGGGAACAGGAGTTGGTTGCTTCCGGATTTTGTGTGTGTGTGTGTGTGTGTGTGTGTGTGTGTGTGTGTGTGTGTGTGTGTGAGTCTGGTGAGAGGTAGTAGTAATTTAGGATCCCTGAGCACCATTCTTAGCCAAAGATTTAAAATCTTTTTTTATGTCATGGTTAATTCAGTGGTATGTTGGTAAATATTTAATTACCAGCTCTCCAAGAAAAAAAATCATGCCTAACACATTTTAAAGTTGGATTTATGTTATTAACACTTTCTTAAGTCTACTGGGGTGGGAAACCTGTGGCCCTCTAGGTTATCAATTGTGGCCCTTTGACTGAATCCAAACTTCACAGAACTAATCCCATTAATAAAAGGGTGTGTTGGGGGGCAGAGCCAAGATGGCAGAGTAGACTCACAAATGCTAGCTCCAAACTCACAGCCCATGGATTTCCTCTAAAAAGAACTCCCAACAAATTCTGGAACAGTTGAAGCCATGCAGCAACACAATGAAGGAGATTTCCGTTCCAGAAAGCCCTGAAAAACTGATCCCAAAGGTCCATCGCTTACCAGATGGGAGTGGAGCCCAGCCCTGCCCTGGCTGCGTGGCACACAGAGGAGCAAGCAGATCTGAACAGGCTTCAGGGACAGAATCTCCAGCAGCCACGAAGATCCCTCCACCCACAGATTCACAGGTCAGTGAGAGAGATGTCTGGACGGGCTGAGAGGGGAGCAGGGTATCTCTATGACTTGGGCCCCCTTGGGAAGCAGTGGCAGTGGCAGAGGCAGTGGGTGGCCAGAGGCTTCAGGAGCAGGCAGGAGCTTGACAGCAGCTCCATTACAGAAGGTATCTGCATAAACCCCTGAGGGAACTGAGCCTGGGAGGCAGCCCTGCCCCCACCTGAGAACCTGATTTAATCTTACCCTGAATAGCAGCCAGGCCAGCACTGAAAGCCCTGAGGCTGGGGAGCAGCATTTGAATCTCAGACCCCAAGCACTAGCTGGGCAGAAGTAGGCCAGGGTGGAGAGGACTCTCAGAAGTCAAGTAACTGGCTGGGAAAATGCCCAGAAAAGGGAAAAAAAAATAAGACCATAGAAGGTTATTTTCTTGGTGAACAAATGATTCCAACCTTCCTCTCTGATGAGGAAGAAAACTGCTTACCATCAGGTAAAGACATAAGAGTCAAGGCCTCTCTATCCCAAACATCTGAAATACATATCCCATGGGCTCAGGCCATGGAAGAGCTC
>CM053774.1:36467644-36581681 GCA_028658325.1 Potorous gilbertii | reverse complement strand
TGGGGTGGGGGAGGGGACAAATGGGGAGAAAATTTTGGAACCCAAAATCTTGTGAAAATGAATGTAAAAAGTTAAATAAATAAATTTATTTAAAAAAATTAAAAAAAATAAAATAAAAGGGTCTGTGCCATAAAACTTGGACTTAGTTAAAAGGTCGCATCCAAGGACCTAGAAGACCACATGTGGCCTCAGAGTTCCAGGTTCCCTTCTCCGGTAATAAGTCTAGCCCTGATTTGTAGTATTTACTGATTTCCTGGGTATAAATGCTCACATTGAAAATTTAACAATTGACAAGAGAGCTGGGGCGACCAGACTCTAGGACACCCCTACATGAATCCTTTTGGCCATCATGGGGGAAAGGATCCCTTTCTCTAAATCATGTTTATAAATAAATAAAATAAAATGCATAGAGTTACAAAGGAAACCTAGAATATTGAAATCTATTTCTCAAAATACTAAACAAAAGGAAAAACAATGCATTTACAGACTCCTTGAAATCTATCCATGAATCCCTTTAGGATCCCTTAAGAACTCCTGTGACCTAGGGGCTAGCCAGCCCTGAGAGAGAGGAGGGTCAGATTATAGGGATGGAAAAGTGCTAAAGGAAAAATCTGCATAACGTCTCCAGAGCTTTTAACTGCCTGGTGTCAAAGTAGGAGGAATAGTAATATCTTGTAATAGTAGGAGGTATAAAAATGATAGCTATAATTACGTGGTACTTGGCAAATATTAGTACAATAATGCCTGGGAGGTGGTTGCTATTATTTTCCTCATCTTAGTAGTAAGGAAACTGAGGCAGAGGTGAAGTGACTTATCCAGGGTTACACAGCTAGTAAGTGCCTGAGGGTGAATATAAACTGGAGACTTTCTAATTCTCTGTCTGCTCTATCCACAATGTCACCTAATTACCTTTGCTGGAGAGGATGGGGGAGAGTTGGAACATTAATTAATTGTTGGTGGAGCTGTGAGCTAATCCAACTGTTCTGAAACTATGTCTAATTTGGAACTACAAAAATGTGCATACCCTTTGACCCAGCAATATCGCTTCTAGGACTGCATCCCAAAGAAATCATAAAAATGGAAACAGATCCCATGTGTACAAAAATATTTACAGCAGCTCTCTGTGGGGGCCAAGAAGTGGAAATTGAGGGGATGCCCATCAATTGGGGAATGGCTGAACAAGTTGTGGTATATGAATGTAATGGAATACTATTGCGTTGGAAGGAAGGAGGGAAGGAAGGAAGGAAGGAAGGAAGGAAGGAAGGAAGGAAGGAAGGAAGGACGGAGAAAGTGAGGAAGACTTCAGAGAGGTCTGGAAGGACTTATATGAAGTAATGCTGAGTGAAAGGAGCAGAATCAGGAGATCATTGTACAAAGTAACAACCACAGTGTGCGAGGTGTGTAGACTTAACCCTTCACAACAATGCAAGGACCTAAAACATTCTCAAAGGACTCTTGAGACAAAATGCCATTCACATCCAAGGAAAGAACTATGGAATTGGAATGCAAAATGAAGCAGAATATTTTCTCTTTTGTTTTGTTTGGATTTTTCTCATGGTTTCTCCCATTCATTTTAATTCTTCTATGCAACACGACCAATATGAAGTTGTGTATAATAAGAATGTGTGTATAGAACCCCTAGAAGATTGCATGCCTTCTCAAGGAGGGAGGGGGGGAGAAAGGGGAGAAAATCTAAGACTTGTGGAAATGATTATAGAAAACTGAAAACCCATAAATTAATTGAAAATAAAACAAACCAACAGAAGGAATAAGGAGTTTCCACCCAAGGATAGTTCAAAGCCTGCCTCACAGCAGCAGCTCGAGTCCCCTTAGAAGAAAGCAGGTGCCTACTCCAAAAATGCTATTTGAAATTCAGCTCAAGAATCCACCCACATGCACAGGAGTCTCCTGCCCCTCGAGAGAGAATGGGGGAGGAGCAGGTAGGCGGGCGCCTCTACCTTTGAGTTGCTCCCTAAGCTGGCCAGGTCTAAGTTACCCTGATCCCCACAGGTCTCAGCACTGGGGCTTTGGCCTCCTCTTGAGGGGTTGATGGGCCCCAGGGCTTCGAACATGAGTGCTTGCATTGGGTTAACTGAGAAAGAAGTCAGAACTGGGCATTATAAAGTGGTTTTATTTATGGACTGCTGGCTTAGGAACAAAATCACAAAGATTTGATTCCTTACAAATCCGTTGGAGGAACTGGGGATACATAGACTGGGTAAGAGATACCTAGTTTGGGGGTTGGAAGCCCCAGCATAATAGCCATTATTTGAAGGACTTTTATATGGGAGATTGATTCTATTTGGCCATAGAGGGTAAAGCTAGAAGTAGTACACAGAGGTATTAAGGAGGCAGAATTCCTAGGAGCACAGGGCTAGAGCTCAAGGAGATCTCAGACGACTTCGGCTCAAGGTAATCAGTCACTCAATCAAGTATTTATTATGTGCCTACTATGTAACAATCCCTGAGTCAGATGTTTGGGATACAAAGAAAAAATGTAATGGTCCTTGCTGTTAAATCCCTGCTCTGTGGGGGAAGACAGCAAGATCCAATGTACACATATGATATAAATAGATAGATATGTGTATGTATGTATACACATGTACATATGTTGCTGTTCAGTTGTATTCAAGTCTATGTGACTCCCATGGATAAAGTCCATGTTTTCTTGGCAGAGATAATGGAAAGCTTTGCCATTTTTTTCTCTTGTGTGTCCCCATTTTACAGATGAGGAACCAAGGCAAATGGGAGTTAAGAGACTTGCCCAGGATCACAAAGTTATTAAGTGTCTAAGGTAGGATTTAAACTCAGATGTTCCTGACTCCTGACGCTATTCACTGCCCCAACTGGTACACACACACACACACACACACACACACACACACACACATTTGAGGGGAGTTGCTAGTAACTAGATGGGGTGGGAGCGGATTACAGAAAGTGTCCTGTAGGACGTAAATCTTATGCTGAGGTAATATAAAGCTTCCTAATAACTAAATGTGTACAAAACATGAAATAAGGCTGCCTCTGTAGGTAATAGCAAATTACCTATGGACAACTAGGTGACTCAGCAGATAGGGTGATGGGCCGAAAATCAGGAAAATCTGAATTCAAATCCAGTTTCAGATACTAGTTATGTGACCTTGGATAAATCACCTTAATCTCTGCCTACCTTAATTTCCTCCACTGTAAAATGGAGACTGTTTTGTTATTTGTCCTTTGTTTTTGAAGAGGTCCAATGACATCAAAGGGTGATTTCTTGACTCATGTGTGAACTGGACTTAAGTGAGGCAGAATTGTACAGAGTCATCAGCCTCACTCTATCTTCCAGAGTCATTGAAACTTGGGGCATGACAAAAGTCAGGAAGTTTGGCAATAGCCCAGGATGCAATGGATGACTTTGATGTCTTCAATATCTGACCAAGCTCTAGGCTCTCCGTAGCACCTGCTTCAGCCACCTTCCAGGCTATAGGAACACATTGTCCTCATCTGTCCATTCCTTTGGGGAAAGTCTTCATATGCTTGGGATTGATATCCCCTTAACTCACAAACAGGTTTGAGACCTGTAGGTTCCCCTTATCCTGGTTTAATTCATCTGCCAACACAGTTTTACTGGGATGTGGCCTCTACACAGGCTATAGCTTCTTAAAGTCACAGGTGAGAGTTGAGTAACAGGTGGACTTCAAAGTTGGATGAGCAGCCCTGCAAAGAGCTCAGCAAGCCCTCGCACCTGAGCTGCTAGTCCTCCCTGTACACTCTAGACCCCAAAATGAGATAATAGTACCACCTACTAGGCTTATTGTGAGAATCAAATGATTGTTTTGTTTGTGAAGTACTTTTCTCCCTTCTTATCCTTTCCTTTCCTTCTCATCTCTGGAGGTATTCACACAGGGTGCTAGACAACAATTTATTTGGGATAGTGTAAAGGGGATTTCAGATCAAGTAAGAGTTGGACTAAATCAGAGCTTCCCAAACTTATTTGGCCTACCCTCCCTTTAAAAAAAAAATTATTCAGCACCCCCCTGGAGATCTACTTTCTTTAACTGTTTAATGGGTTCTTTGGAAATTTCCATCATTTCAAGAAAAATATAAAATATTTTAAACAAATGACATCTTAAATTTTATAATTCATGATAAATTTGTGGGAGTTTTTCCTTTATTGAAATTTTGATGATGCAATATTGCATCCTGTAATCTTATAGTATCACATTGTAAATAAGTCATACATGCACATATTCCTGCTGATGCATGCTAGACTTCCCAACAATGCATGACACACTTGCCTGCCTACACTTGCTTATCTTAATAATACCTGTTGGCGGATTTGATCATTGATTGGTTACAAGTTGCTTTTTGGTGTTTATTTGGAAAATAATGTAATCAGTATGACTTTAACTCTGTTGCTGTGTTCATCCTTCATTGCCGAAGAAGACCACACTATCAGAGAAATGATGATACGACTTGCCCTTGATTTTGTTTTGAGTGAGGGAGGGCTGTGCAAAGATCACCAGCCTCACTTTCTCCTCCTGAAACATCTGGATCCAGTGACCATCAGATATTCATTAGGATGACCCGAGATGGCCCAGCATTCAATGGGTGACCTTGGCCCCTTTAGGTCAAGTTCTATTCAGGTATTCGCTTAGGGTGAGGTAATGCCCATTCAGTGCTTGTTTAAGAAGGACAACAGATGAAATGTGTACAAATGGTTTTTCAAGATTTTCTCATCATCTTTCCTTATGCTTCCACTGCCCCCTTCTTTTTATTCAACGTCACCCCAGTTGTGCCCAAGGCTACTACTGACCCTCATGGGTCATTCCAGTACAGGGCAGTTTTGCCCACTTTGGAAACCTACAAACCAAATAGTCTCTGCAGTCCCTTCCCACTTGGAAATTCTATTTCTCTGACACAAACTGGAGAAGAAGGAGTTGATATTATAGTTTTCAGCAGTCTCTGTCTTTATTTAGAATGCTGCATGGAGGTGTGGTTTTAGGTCTGAACTGTCACTGAGTCAACTAGCAATCAGGACTGACTAAGGAATACCAGGCTACTCTCATCAATTTCTTATTAGACTAGATAAATGTAAGGGAGTATACATATGTCTAAGTCTAGGATACATATGATTAGTCAGTGAGTGTTAAATGTCATTATGACCCAGTACACAGCTCATTCAGACTAATAAATTTTATAAGAACAGCTAGCTACTGTAGCAGGAAGTGAGATAACAGTTGTCACTGGGGCAGACTTTGTCCTTGGACTGGGGAGAAACTGCATGAGACAATGTTTTGAGGCTAGGGAGAAATGTGATTTTAGAATTGGGGTCCAAGCACATTCACCCAACCACCCCATCAGTGTGACCCTGGGCAAGTCACTTAAACCTGAATGTCTGATAGATAGATAGAAAGATAGCTGTATAGATGGATGGACAGAAGGATGGATGGATGGATAAATAAATATGTAGATGAATGCATACATAAATGAATAAATAGAATAAATGAATGGATGAATAAATAGAATGCATAGATCCAGAAGCATTCTACTCCCCTTCCAAGGTGTTCCTCTTCCCCTTCTTCACTGCTTCAATCTATCCCAGATTAGCTCATTTCTCTATTCTAGAACTTCCCAAGTTTTCTCAGAATGTTTCAGTTCCACTGAGTAGCTGTTAAGGTCTTAATCATTTCCATCTAGCCTCATTTTCTAATACTCTTCTGCACAGTCTTCTCCTCTAACTAGCATGGTTTAGTGGAAATTTTCCTGTACTTGGAGTTCTAGGACCAGGGTTCAAGTCCTGGTTCTCTGTATGAGTTTGGTGAGTTATTTCTTCTCTCTGGGGATTAAGTGACTTGCCCAAGTTTACAAAGCTAGCAGAGTAGCAGATCTAAGACTCTCTCTGAAATCATTGTCTTTACCACTATTCCACAAGGCTATCAAAAAATCTCCTCTAGTGTAAGTCTCTTAGCTCTTTAACAAATGTTCATATAGCATGGTTTTGAATCTTGATCACCCACTTCTAATTAAATTGTCAATGTCTTTCCTGGGCAGGTAGATGGAGCAGTGGGTAGATTGCCAAACCTGGAGTAAGGGAGACCTAAATTCAAATCTAGGCCCAGACACTTAATAGCTGTGTGACCCTGGGTAAGTCATTTTACCCTATTTGCCTCAGTTTCCCCCTCTGTAAAATGAGCTGGAGAAGAAAATGGCAAATCACTCTAGTATCTTTACTGAGAAAGCTCCAAATGAGATCATGAAGTGGACATGACTGAAACGACTGAATAGCTCAAATACAGCGTCAGACATTTACAAGTCGTATGATCCTGGGCAAGTCTTTTAGTTTCTTTTTGCCTCAGTTTCCTCAATTATAAAATGAGAAAAACAATAGCCTGTACCTCCCAGGGTTATTATGAAGATCAAACCAGGTCGTATTTGTAAAAATATTTATGGTGTGCCTAGGACACAGTAGGTATTTAATGAATGCGTATTTCCTTCATTCCTGCTGTACTTTTGTTACAAGAATAGCTAGGTGGTACAGTGGATAAAGTACCAGTGCAGGAGTCAGGAGGACCTGAGTTCAAATCTCACCTCAGACACTTGATACTCACTAGCTGTGTGACCTTGGGCAAGTCATTTAACTCCAATTGCCTCATCCTGGCTCATCTCCAGTCATCTTGATGAAAATCTGGTCACTGGATACAGATAGCTCTGGAGAAGAAGTGAGGCTGGTGACCTGCACAACCCTCCCTCACTCAAAACAAACCCATGTCATCATTTCTCTGATGGCATGGTCTTCTTCGTCAACAAAAGATGAATACGCACATACATTTTGTTACAAGGAACAAGTTGAAAATGGAAAGAGATATATTTGGAAATGATAGTGATGTAAAAACAAGAGACATTAATTAAAAAAAAATAAGTTGAGTTTTTTTTAAAGAACTACATAGGAGAAAAAAAGAAAGAAATTGAATTGACCACTTAAGTGAACCTAACTATCCACTTTTTACCTTCCTTCCAGATGATGGGACTTGCAGTTCCCCATTAACAAGTAAGTAGAATGAGGTTTACACAAAACTACCAGGGTGAAAATTAGTTGGGTGGAAAAAAACCCTTCCCTTGAGGCCACTGGTCTTGTTCTAAATTTATATTTCTGGCCAAGCAAGATTTAAGGCAAAAAAACAGTCCAACAGTTCCTTTTCTCCAGAGGGCTTTCCTCCAGAGACTCAACCTACTTGGAATGTGCTGGTCAGCCTTCCTCCCCCTCATCAGAGCCCAGACACCTGGCCATATATTTCGAGGTTGCCCATGGAATCATCCTTACAGTTCATTTACTGGGATTTTTTGAGGGGGAAGGAGGTGTCCATCTTTGTTTTTCAGTCTGTGTCAGAGCTCATACAGAATCTAATATTCACCCCAGGGAGCAGTAAAGGACCATTACTATCCCTGAGGTAAATATCTAATTAGGATGCTTCTAAACTATGTGGTATTTACTTGAGAAAATGTATCTTAGATCAATACACAATTAGGTAGGTTATTATTTGCCCAGGAGACGGAGGTGGTTCCAGACTCTCACTTAAATGTGAGCATGTGGTGGGCACATGACAGACTTCATTTATTTTTTAAGAAAATTGCACATTGCAACGTATTAGATAGCAAAGCAACTGGAGCCGTGAGTGGTCAATCCAGAACAACTAACATTGCAGGGTGTGGGTTTCCCTCTCTCAACCATTCCCTGTCAATCAAGCACTGAGTTCTTAGCAGGCAGCTTCCAGGAGTCCAGCGCTGTACTAAACCTTGAAGGCAATATAACACACGACTTCTTTAAAAAATAACTTACATGTTTGTAGTGCTTGGCACATGACAAACCCACAATTTAGGTATTGAAGGAATAGCCCCATTTTACAGATGAGGAAATCAAGATCTAGAGAAGTGGTTTGCTCAAAGGTATAGAAACAGAAAGTTACAGAGACAGGATTTGAACTAGTAAGTGTGGAAATTAGGACTTAAACACAGGTGTTCATTCACTCATCCATTTATTTATGGAAGGAATTGTTATTGGGGGTCTCTGATTTCATTGTGTTCCAGGCAATGAACATTTATTAAGGTCCTGTGTCAACCCCCTATTGGGGGTGGGGGTAGGGGTAGAGGGTGGAGGAGTGGAGAGAGAGAGAGGGGGCGGGAAATTAATAAGACTATGCTCCTAGCTTGTAGAGAAGGCAGGACTAAATAGAGATTTAGAATGCTAAATTCTATCCCAAGCTTTGGGGCAGATTAACTCTAATAATGTTTTATTCTTTAAGTCTTGTGGATGGAGCATGCACATCCAACTACTTCCCATTTTACTAGCTCCTCAATTTAATTATTTTCTACATATCCTATGTGCCAGACAATGGGACGTAAGGACAGCCCGTATCACTCTTACACAGTCGAATGGCACAGTAGTGCCTAGATTGAGGATGTTGCTAATTCTGTCTGCTATGATTTGTGCTGTCCTTTAGGGATTGAGCCTTGAAATGAGAACTGTAGAAAAGGGGAAGAACTTTGGATCTCCCCAAATCATGGGTTATTAATAATCATTTCTCTCACAGCAGAAAGTATTAATTTATGCCAGTGGGATCACAGAAGATTTCATGGAGAAGGGAGAAAGTGGGCTAAATTTTAAAGGAAAAATTAGACGTGAAGATGGCATGTAGGACAGCTTGTGCAACTTCACAAAAGCAGGAAGTGAGACTTTGGGTTCAGGTGAGGAAGAGAAGAGAATGAACATCTACTGATTGCTTACAATGTGCCACTTGCAGTGCTAAGTTCCATATAAGTATTATTTCCTTTTACCTTCACTGCAATCTTGACTAAAAAGTGCCATGATTATCTCCATTTTACAGTTGAAGAAACTGAGGCAGAAATTGGTTAAATGACTTACCCAGAATCATGCAACTAGTGAGTGTCTAAGACAGGGCTTGAACTTGGGTCTTCCCAACTCCAGGTCCATCACTCTATTCATTTCACCACTTAGGTACCTGGGGATAGCTACTAGCAGTTCAGCTTGACTAAAACATGGAAAGCATGGAGGACAGTAATGAAAATGATGCTAAAGAGATATTTTGGAGTCCAATTGTGAATTCCCATTTTATCCTAGAGACAATAGGGAGTCACTAAGGGTTTTTGAGCAGTGTGGTGAACTAGTTAGATCTTTGCCTTAGGCAGATTGCTTTGCTAGCACTTGAAAGGTGAATTAAGGAATCTGGATGTATTGCGGGGGAGGGTGAGATATTAGGAATTTATTGGGATGATAAGTGATGAGGATCCAAATTAGAGTGGTGGTAATATATGTAAAGAGAAGGGGAAAGATTGAGAGAAGAATATTGGATTTAGTAGGATTCTTGCTGACACTGCTCCTAGATTCCTCTCCAGAGGAGTCAAGATTCCATGAGGAAGCTGGAGCAGCCAGAGTTGGGACTTCTTGGATGGACCCTCCAGTCAAGAAGACTCTTAAAGATGTTGTCTGAGTTTGATACTCTCTTGCTATTATGTCTTAAATCTCCCCTTTTTCCACCCCAGGTTGCCAATGGGAGACCTGATCATCAAGACGAGGACCAGTAACACCAGAGGATCCAACACCAGTAGATTCTATGTCAGGTAGCTGTGGACCATCTCCTTCTCCAACCAAACCCCTGGTACTCAGCTGCCATCAGGTACTGGATGCAAACTTTCAGATAAATGCTGATCCCTCTGTCTTGTCATTGCTTCCCAGGTCTTTGAGGCTTTCCCATAGGACTTGCCAGAATGTAAGTACTCACTGGCCTTTCCATCTACCATTAACTGAATCCTCCTTTATGTGTCTCCCAATTAGTGTGAGATCTCTTTGAGAGTTGAGACCTCCTCACCTTTTTCTTTGTACCATTAGAACTTAGCATTGTACTTTATACATAGTAAGTACTAAATAAATGCTCCTCCATTTCATTTTCCACTGCAGTTTCAATGGAATGGTAAAGTCAGCAGCATTATTGAAAGTAGTGAGAAGTGAGGGACTGGTGAGGAAGTAGAGGAGCAGGGAGAAGTGAGGGACTGGTGAGGAAGTAGAGGAATAGATGACTAGGAATTCGACAGCAAAGGAGAGACAACATATAAAATAATAGCCTAAGGGGAAGATAAGGTCCAGTGAATTAGAGACCTGATCATACTTGGAGGCAATGGAAAAAGAGCCAATAGGTAGATATCAAAGAAAAGAGTTAAAAGGAATGGTTAAATAGGCTACTTTATGAAGGAAATGGAAGAAGATGAGATCAAGGTCAAGTTGGAAAGCATCTCATCTTCTTAAGCTCTAGCAAAGTAGGAGAGAATGGGTCATAATGGAGAAGGTTTAAAGATGTGCGGCTGGGAGGTGGGACAAGAGGGCTCATCAGTCAATCAATATTCAATCAACAAATATTTATTAAGTGCTTTCAATGTGCCAAGCACAGTGTTAAGTGCTAAGGATACCAAAGACAGTAAAACAGACCATGCCCTTAAGAAGCTCATACTGTAATGAAGGAGACAATGGGTACATACACAGTACGGTGTCCCAATACTCTTAATACAGTTTGAAACTTTAATAGCCATTAAACTGCACTAAGACTTTTGGGACAGCCTATATTTATACTACAGATACAAATAATAATACTTAACATTTATATAGTATCTACTATGTATCAAGCACTGTGCTAAGCGCTTTACAAATAGTATGACATTTGATCCTTGCAACAACTCTGGGAGGTAGGCACTATTACTAAATAGATGGGGAACTGAGGGTCAGAGAGGTTAAATGTCTTGCCCAGTGCTCTAGAGATGGACACCTATTCTCAAAATAAAAATTCTCCAATATTCCCTAACCTACAGAATGAATGGGTTGAGACTCTGTCCAATGGCTAAGCTCTTCCATCCTAAAAGAGAGAGGACACCAGAAACACTTTGAGTACAAGACACCCAGCAAGTGTACGTGGGCCCAACTGGAAAGCTGAGGCCACTGCAAATGCTACAGCAGGGGCCCAAGAGCAAAAACAGAGGTGGCCCTGGGCAGAAGTCAAGCTGGCATTACCACTGAGAATGACCTAAGTACAGGACACATGCTGCAGCAGCTACTACCAAAGAAATAGTTGCTGTTGTGGCTATGTCCTTCTGCTCCATCATTGCCATAAATACTGCAATATGAGAGGTACCAGTCCAGGGGTACAGAATCAAAGAGGATTCTGTGACAGGGAGTCAAAGACTATGTGTCCGGGAGCACTAAGCCAAGTACCCTACCTGTTGTGCTGCTGAGATTGAATTGGTCATTTATATTCTCCCATCCTCTGCTTTTCTTAGGCCAGAAAGGTGTCTACTTTCCCAATCTGTGTTCCTCAAGTTTGTTTTGCTTTCTGCTTCATTTTTAAACAATAGATTGGTTTATCTAAGGTAATGTTGCGTTATAGATTTGTTTGTGTCCCTGGGATCAGTACAGATAGGAGAAAGTCAATGGGCGGTAAGATTCACAAGAGAAAGAGAAAAAGAGATGTTATTACTGCTAGATCCTTCCCTGTCAAAACTGGGGACTCAGAGCGAACAAACAAATTTGATTGGCTCATACTTTATAACCTCCCTAAAGCAGAGAACACATGAATATAGATCAAGCCCTGAGTCTCTGCAGAGCACTGGGTTCAAACCCTGGCTTTACTGCGTATTATTTGCATGACAGTGGGCAAATCATTTAACCTCTCTGGCTCCATGTTCCTCTGGAATATGTAATCAGAGACTATGTTGTAATTTGTTCCTAGGAAGTGGGTTTTGCATAGAGCAGAGAGGCATGATAGAGAAATTGAACACTTTTCTCATCACAATATCACATAGTTCTTTTTCTTTTCATGTTGAAAGAAATACTTGTGCTGTATGACCTATATTGAATTGTTTGCCTTCTCAATTATGGGGAATGGGGAAGGAAGAAGGGAGAGAATTTGGAACTCAAGGTTTTAAAAACAAATGTTAGAAGCTGTTTTCACATGTAACTGAGGAAAAATAAAATACTAAATAAATTTTTTAAAAACCCACTGGAAAGCATTAAAAAAAGAAACGCACGTGGATATTTGCCTCAATTGGGGAAATATGATAAAAGCTAAAAATTAAAGTAGATTCTGATATGTTATATTGAGGAAATCTGAGGATGTAATGAAGGGGAGAGCAATTCAAAGAGAAAACATGTTCTTATCCTTGCTATATGCTACCTTGTGGTGCATCTTGGTTGAGGGAAAGTGATTCACAAGTGAATTAGAGTGACTCATTGCTATTGAAATGGGAAATTTCCAAATGAATTTGAAGATTTTAAAAATAAGAACTTGGTCAGTTTTGGTCCATTTCAATTCCTACATTTGTCAGCAAAGTCTTCGGTATAAGTGATCATATGGACATTTGGCTTTGACACTACAAAGGGGAAAAGGAGAAAACCTCCACACAAAAATTATATGTCCAAATGATAATTATTAAAGGAAACCAGAATAGCTAAAGATTGGAACTAGGAAGCATCATGGTAGCTCCAAACAATGGCTTCCCAGCTTTCCCCTTTTGTACAGGACAAGTCTGATTTCTGATGCAGAGATGCTGCCTCCTTCCATGGGGTTCCAGGATGGCAAATTATGGAGAACAAAGTGTTATCAGTTATACCCACTCCATTTATCCTTTGAAACCTTTGAATACAGTGATTGGTTAAGAGGATAAGAATATAGAATTTGAATAGTTCCCAATCTACTCAAGGTTGACAATGAAGGAGTTGTGGAAAACTGCATTTCTGATCTCAGAGACTACTGAGATTTTTGAGTTCTGGTAAGCATTTATTTAGGAAATTATACTTGCAAAAATAGATTAAGAGTGTCTCAGCTGGCTTTAGGGGTGAAAGCAAAAGAAAACGAGAAGCAATTAAAGCTACATTAATCTATTCATATGGACACAAGTCTTTCCAAAAAGTTCTGCCTCCAAATTGCTTGGCCAATGCCAGGAGGATAAGCCTGGTCATCTCAAGGAAGGATCAGAGGTCCTCAGATAGAGATGCTTACAGCTTTTCTAAAATTTCATAACAATCATATTTGACATGTTTTGCAAGATTGCACATGTGTAAACTCTATCAAATTGCTTCTCAGGGAGAGGGGAATGGAGAAAAAGAAGGAGAAAATATGGAACTAAATTGATGTTATTTAAAAGTAAATTCACATTTATTAATAAGCATTTCTTGTTTTTATCCCATGCAATGAAAATAAAAGAAAAACAAAACCCCTATAACAAATGTGCATAGGCAGTCCAAAAAAAAAATTCCTGCATTGGTCATATCCAAAAATGTATGTCTCATTCTACATCTTGAGTCCATCACTTCTTCAACAGACATAGATAACATGCTTCATTATCAGTTCCCAGGAATCTTGGAAACTTAAATATATTAGTAATACTGTCTTTTAAAGGTTATTTGTCACAAAACAAAAAGATGATAAATGTTGGAAAAGATGTGGGTGAATTGGAACACTAATTTATTGTTGGTGGAGCTGTGAGCTGATCCACCTATTCTGGAGAGCAATTTGGAACTATGCCCAAAGGGCTACAAAAATGTGCATATCCTTTGACCCAGCAATATTGCTTCTAGGAATGTGTCCCCAAAAGATCATAAGAATGGGAAAGAATCCCACATGTATAAAAATATTTATAGCAGCACTCTTTGTGGTGGCCAAAAACTGGAAACTGAGGGGATGCCCATCAATTGGGGAATGGTTGAACAAGTTGTAGTATATGAATGTAATGGAATACTATTGTGCTATAAGAAATGATGAACAGGAAGACTTTAGAGAGGCCTGAAGGACTTATATGAACTGATGCTGAGTGAAAGGAGCAGAACCAGGAGAACTTTGTACACAGCAACAACCACAGTGTGTGAGGAATTTTTCTGGTAGACTTAGTACTTCACTGCAATGCAAAAACTTAAATAATTCCCAATGGTCTCTTAAGGCAAAATACCTTCCACATCCAGGGAAAGGACTAAGGAATTTGATTGCAGAATGAAGCAGATCATTTTCTTTTGTATTATGTTTTGGTTTGTTTTATAGTTTCTCCCATTCATTTTAATTACTCTATGCAGCATGACTAAGGTGAAAATGTATTTAATAGGAATGCATGTGTAGAACCTATATAAAATTGTATGCTGACTCAGGGAGGGAGGGGGGAGAAAGGGGAGAAGGAGGGAAGGGAAAGGAAAATTCTAAAATATGTGGAAGTGATTGTAGAACACTAAAAACAAATAAAATAATAATAAAATAAATAAATTAAAAGTTATTTCTCATTACATTATTGTTATTGTACAAATGGTTCTGCTTCTATTTATTTCATACTGCATCAGTTTATATGAGTCTTCTTAGATTTCTCTGACTGCCTTTTCATAATTTTTTATAACACCATAATATTCCATTACATTTATATACCAACCTTGCTCAGTCATTTCCTGGTTGATAGGCACCCCCTTAGTTTCCAGTTTGGTGTTTTTTTTGGGGGTGGATTTTTGCCACTTCAAAGGGAGCTGCTATAAATATTGTTGTAGGAGTAGGAGGAAGTAATATAGCCAGCAATATAGCCAATCTCCCCCCAGGACAATTCCAACAAAGCTCTGAGAACTCCTCACAGAGCAGTGATTGGGAAATCTGAGAAGAATCCATAGTGGGCCACCATTTCAGCCCAAGATCACAAATTTGAACCAAAGTCAAGTGAAGAGAACAACTATGGAATAGGGATGGGTCATGATCATGCCCTCAGCCCCTAATGCTCCTAACAGAGTTTGGCCAGAAGAATAGGGTCATAAAAGGGTCATAAATCATTTTCATAAAAGGCCCAGATATATTAGAACAAGATGGCAAAGTGAAAATAAAAATAATCTATCAATCACCTCCTTAAAGAAATCTCAAAGTGAAAACTCCCAAGAATGTCATAAGCAAGGCTAGAACTTCCAGGTAAGAAAAAATATTGCAATCACCTAGAAAGACATCAAGTTATTAGGAACTATAGTCAGCATCACACAAGATTTAATAACTACCTCTACAAAGAGTGGAGAGCACAGAATATAACATTCCAAAAGATAAAATGTATAAACTTATAGCCAGGAATAGCTTGCCTAGAAAAAAATGAGTATTATTTTACAAAGAGAAATGGTAGAATTACATCTCTAAACATTTACAGATCATCAAATTGGGCAAGCCACTCACATAACAACAACTAGAAAGCCAACAAAAATTTTAAAACCCCAATTAAACACCAAAATAGAAACATTAAAAATCAAAGAAGAGATTAATAAAATCAAAAGTTTAACATTTGAATTAACTAATAAATCTAAAAATTAAAAAAAACAAGAAAATAGATAAACTGTTAGCTAATTTAATTTAAAACTAGAGGAAAACCAAAATACTAGCATCAAAAATGAAAAAGAATTCACAAAAAAGAAGAAATAAAAAAGTATTATTATAAATTCTCTTCTCTAACTATGTGACAAAGTGACAAATGATATAGACAAATATATACAAGAACATAAAATGCTCAGATTAACAGAATAAGAAATGAAGAATTTAGACAATTCAACCTCAGAAAAAGAAATACACTAAACCATAAATGAACTCCCAAAGGAAAAAAACACACACACAACCTGTGGAATCAGCTAGACTTACAAGTAAATTCTATCAACATTTGAAGAACAATTAATTCCAATATCACACAAATTGTTTGCAAAAATAGAAAAAGAGATCCTATTTATATTCCTTCCACAATACCAAACATAGGCTTTATATCTAAACCAGAGAGAGTGAAAACAGCGAAATAAAAACATAGATCAATACCTCAAATGAATGCTGATGGACAAATTTTTTCAGCATTAGCAAAGTGGTTACAGAAACATACCATAAAAATTATACACTATGATCAGGATGTATTTATACTAGGAATTCAGGATTGATTCAATGTTAGAAAAACTATTAGCGTAATGGACCATATTAATAATAAGAAAAACAAATCACACAATTATATTAATAAAGAAAAAGCTTTTGAAAAAAATACAACATCCACTTCTAGAAACTATAGAAGTGAACAGACCTCTCCTTAACATGTTATATAATGTGGCTCTGAAACCATATATAATCAGGAAAAATAAGAGTCTTTTCCAGTAAGCTCAAGGATGTTTACTGTCACTATCAGTATTCGATATGGTACTAGAAATTTTGGCAATGGAAACAAGACAAGAAAAGCAATCAAAGAAATAAACAGATAGACAAGGAAAAATATTGCTTTTTATAGTTGATATAATTATGTACTTAGAAAATCTTAAATATTTACCTAAACACAAATTAAAACAATAACTTTAGCAAAATTGCAAGATACAAATTCACACACATCATCAGCATTTCTTTATATTACTAACAAAATCCAGCAGAAAGAGATAGAAAAATTTCATTCAAAATAACTACAGAATATATAAAACATTGGGATCTTTCCTTCCAAGATATACATAAGAACTATACATATATAACTACAAATTAATTTTTGTGGTAATTAAAAATAGTCATATAATTAAATAGCTTAATTGTTGATTGGTATGCTATGCCAGTACAACAAAATGACAATTCTATCTAAATATCAAGCAGCCAAAGGATTACTTTACAGAACAAGAAAAAATAATGACAAAATTAATTTGGAGGAACAGAAGATCAAAACTCTCAAAGGAAATAATGAAAAAAAAAGTGGAAAGGAAGGGGACCTAGCAGTACCACGTATCAAACTGTGTTACAAAGTAATCATCATTAAAACAATTTGGTATTAATTAAAAACTAAGAGGTTGATCAGTGGAACAGAATAGTAACACAACATATAGAAACAAATGAAGCTAGCAGCCTAGTGCTTGATAAACTGTGACAAAAACTGCTGAAACAATTGGACAGCACCTTGACAAGAATTAGGCTTAAAACCATCATTTTATGCCATATACCAAGAGAAACTCTAAATGAATACATGATATTAAAAGGTCACATAAAAAAATTAGAGCAGGAAGAAAGAAATTTCCAGTCAGGTTTTCCGTAGATAGCAGAAGAGTTCATAATCAAACAGGGGATAGAAAGGGTTACAGAAGATCAAAAGGACAATTTGTGAGTATATAAAATTCTTAAAATTTTTGTGCAAACAAATCCAATGTATCTAAGTTAGAAAGGAAACAGTTAATTGGGAAAGGAAATTTCCTTCTTTTCCTTTAATTTGTTTGTAATTCTGGGGGTATGCTGGAATTAGCTCAAGAGAATTAAATTTTGAGTGTGAGCATTTATGCTTTAGAAATATAACAAATCAGACCTTGGTTTATTGTTTTGTTGATTGTCTAGACTTAAAGGAAGTGATGTAAAATGCTAATAACACAGCTTAAACTTAAAAGTATCATGTACACATTATCCTCATACCTTCTTACTTTTCCCCACTTCCTCCTTCCACCCCAGTATCCCTTCAGAGAGATAGTTGTCAACCATTTACCAAACCCTTGAGTGAAATCTTTTATATTTAAATTATGTATTCATTTGGAGCTTATCTTGGTGTGTGATGTACGGTGATAGTACAAACTTAGTTTCTGTCAGACAGTTTTCCAATTTTTCTAGCAATTTTTTACTCCAGTAGTTAGAGTCTTTGAGATTATTGAACACTAGACTAATTCATATACCTTTTCCTCCTAAAATTCTACTTATAAATATCAACTTGTAAGAGAAGAAGGAAATAAATTTCCATTATACAAAGGCCATAACATGGGGGGAAAGATATCAATTGTTACCTTGATTGACATTATCTATTATTACTTGACATCTTGAGTGTAAGTACTGAAGAAGTTATGTGGAAAAGAATAGCCAAAATTGAGATTGCTATCTTTCAAAGGAAATCAAAACGCTGGCTAATTTGATCAATCAGTCTATATATACACTCAATTACTTCACTCAGTTTTCTTAATTGAGAGGAAGAAAATCCCTTCTCTGATTCCCACACAGCATGTTGGAAATCATCTTAATTCCTTGAGCTTTACAATAAAGAATATCCAGAACAACATATCGTTCAAAGTTCTCAGAATAATTTTTCCATTCCCAGAATGGTGGAAATAATAATTCTTGATTGGAAGTTCAAGAGTGAAGGGTATGAGAAGCTGCATGCAAACAGACCCAAAAGATATGGACCTGGTCTGGTCTCTAACAAGGCTTCAAACAATTGTCTCTGAATTCTGTGAAATCATAGGATATTGATGTGGTTTCAATTTTTCTCAAATTTTGAGTCATTTCTAATTCCACATGACTGATCTCTATTTAGTATTTTATTATTCTATCACTGGGCAAGTAGGTGACACAGTAAATAGATTGCTGGGCCTAGAGTCAAGAAGACTCATCTTCATAAATTCAAATCTAGCCTCATATACTTACTAGCTGTGTGATCCTGAGAAAGTCACTTAACTCTGTTCACTTCAGTTTCTTTGTCTGTAACATGAGCTGGAGAAGGAAAAGTCAAACCCCTCCAATATCTTTGCCAAGAAAACCCCAAATGGGATCAGTAAGAGTTGGACATGACTGAAAAGCAATAAGAAACAAATTACGTACTAGATACTACAAATGAATGTATTAGTGGCAGTTTAAGGGGGTCCTACAGAAATTTCTATTGACTGAAAAAGCTGTAGCCCTCCTCTGCTGGGGAGTGGTTTATTTAACTGTGGTATTATTCCCCACTCCTACACAGGATGGTAGGCATAGTATTAGGCAGCCTTTAAGATAACTATAATTATATACTAAAGCTTATAACTATAATTAAACTATAACTATATTCTATAACTATATACTATAACTATGACTAAAGCTTAGTAGGCATTTATAAGAACTGAATGAAAAGAACTGTAGCCTTCCCCTAAAAGAGACTGGCTTACTTACCACAAAATCCCCAGTAGAAAGTGAACAGAGTACTAGGTCATTCTTAAGATAGTTTGATAGTTAAAGACCAACAGCATTGGAAAGTAAGGCCCACCTAAGATCAGCGGAAAGTGATACCCACTGAGGATACCTGGGACATGATGCCTAATGGAGAGTGACCTAGCAAAAAGCAACATGGTAACATATTCAGAAGAAATCAGAAGTCCAGCATTATAGGCATGCCCCCTCTATATGTGCTCTCTGACTACCTATGTTCTCAGTACATGAACTATTCACTCAGGCACCCTGATTCACAATATGTGTATGTTCCAGGCATGATTTTTGTGCATGTCCACTTTTCCTACTTAGAATGTGTATATTGGTGAGAGCATTTGATACTTTTATTTATTGTATATTACTAGGCTATCTTATTAAATTTAAGCTTAGATAGAATACGTGTGACCAGGAAAACAGACAGTCCATCTAAGTATCATAAGGGAGGGATAGCAGAAGGACAGCCCAGGTATTGCACTGGAATCCATGAGATAGTAAATGAATCAGAAAATGGTTTTCATAAGCTTGCAATCCTCAATGGAAGACTTTCAAAAAGGCATGGACATGTGTTCTTGAACAAAAACTCAAGTATTGCATAGTGTGCAGAATGAGAGTTAAATGAGATTTACAATAGTGGATGGAAGACACAGGTTAAAACATGGGTCCATCAAAGCATGGAAGAGAGAAGAATGGCCAAATTTGGAGCATGGACGTGCTGACAGTGCTGTCTTGGAGCTCACAAATAAATAGTACCCAAAACTAGGCAATCTGTGAGAACAGATTACTGTCAAAGCAATGCCCCTACTGTTATGGAGTTTTTAGAAAACTTGCCTGCCTGTAGTTGTCTTTTAAAAGTTCAACTAAAGTTTCTTTGCCTATCTTACATTTCATTACTATCATACACTTGGGAGTCTTCTTAGCAGTTCTCTCAGTGATGCATCAAATTTTATGTAGATGAAGCATAATCAGAGCTGATGAAGATTAGTGCAGAGTTGAAAACTATCAGTGTTATAACTAAGGATTCTGGCATGTTGGGGAATTTATTTGCACTTACAGTATCTAAGTTATGGCTAGTCTTGTTTATGATTGAGGTAGATGAAAGAAAGGAGTCATGGGAGTTGAGAAGATTGAGGAATTAGGATGCAAGTATATTGATAGAGAAAAGGTGTTGAAGTAGGAAAGACTATGAACAATTTATACAATGACAAAAAAAACTCTATAAAGACAAGCAACTTTGAAAGTTGAACTCTATAATCAACATAATGGTCATTCATTATTCCAGAGGACCAGTGATGAAACTCACTCTTCACCAGATGGTAGAGAGGTAATGAATTTAAGATGCAGATTGGGACATATGCGTATGTATATAACGAGACAAATTTATTTTACTTTCATATGTATATTTATTATAAAGGATGTGCTTCTATGATACCTTTTTTCTAATGGAATTGGGTTTCAGAAGGAGAGAAAATAGATGTCTGTTGGTTTTTTGAAAACTTTAAAAAGAGAGGTTGAGGAGATAAAGGTGTGGAATATTGCATATACTTTCAGATGAGGTCACTGTTTTTTAGTTTTGCTTACTTGTTTTACTTTCTTACAAGAGAACTCTCATGGTGTGTGGGCAGGTAGGTGAGTGGATAATTTGGAAATGGTTGCAAAATAAAAATGAAACACATCAATGGAACTTTTTTAAAAAGACTATTAGCCACGTATTAGCATGTTGAGGAAGGGAGGAATGATCTGAACATTCACAGAGGAAAGCAACAGGGATCTGGACAGGCTAGAATAAATATTAAAGGGGTAGAAGTGGTTGCTTAGAGATAGTGGCAATGGGAACGTCTGCAAATGGCAGTGGGGAGCATGAAATATGTCATATACTTGTTTGTTTTTCACATTTAAATGTTTCAAACTAAATATTATTATATTTATAAAAATATTATAATTATTATTAAATGCGTAAGTAGTCTAGTGTGCAATACAAAGATCAGTAATTCTAATTAAATCAACCAGCACTAATAAAAACCATCTTCCTCCCAGGAAGACCATCCTGCAAATGTTGAGCAATAATGTTGCTATCCCCAGCTTTAGTGCTGAATTCATCAACCTCCTCTTCAGCTTTTCCACAACTGCTGGCCATGGTGCTGACACCTGCAACAGTGATATAAGGGACCTAAGAGGCAATCAATATCTGAATCAGAGCCAAGGTTAAAATCTGAAGTCTCAAGAAAATCCAAGGAGGTGAGTAAAAAGTAGAGTCCATGGGATGAGGCTTTACTAGTTTGGTACTAAGTTAATCAATAAAGCTCTGAGATAGAAAAATAGTTGTCTCAGTTTCCTTCTAAAATAATATACATCTAGCCCTTTGCAACTAGACCTGCCCTCCAACTTCTTCTGAGTTTTCTTCAGCTAGAAAACTTCTGTCAATGGAAAAAGCCAAATGACAGATACTAAGAAAAACGACTTTTGTGAAACAGACAGAAAGAAAGATTTTCTGATTGCCAGGATAAGAAAACATTGGCATGGTGACTAATTGTTGTGAGGTCTACCATCTTTTTTCCCTGAGAGAAAGGCAGGAAAGACTACAGTACCAAAAAAGTATACATTCTCTACTTAGTCCCTATGTGACCCTGGCCAAGTAGATTTATCTCTTTGGGTTTCAGACCCTGAACTGAAATAAAATAGGGTTGATAATACTTTAATTCCCTGAAGGCTGTCTAGATCAAAAGACTTCTTCAGTTCTCTTTTCATTTTGAGATTTGTGCTTATATAATCATGAGAAGAGAATTCACTTATGTACTGGTGAGGAACTAGATAGTATCTCAATGTCCTGACTAAGTTCTAGGTCTCTTTATATGTGTGACAAATCTCATGAATATAGAAACTGTTTAGAAAGTATATTTTATTTGTGCCTTGATTTCTTCTTCTGTCAAATAGGAATGAAACATTCACTGCCTATTCCTCAATAACTGATTGTTGCCACTAGATGATGTGTTAAAATAATTTGAAAAAAGTAGAAAATCTTATTTAGATATGAAATTTCCTTATGGAATGAAAGAACTAATACAAAAAGCAAGCACACACACAATTCTAAAGAGGGAGTAAATTATTTCCCTTATGATCAAAGTACCAGGCTCAAAGTTCAATTGGTAAGGGGAAAAACCTGAAGAGAATCCACTGGTACTTCCAGGGTATAAGGCACATGCCTTGTTCCTGCAATTTTTCCATTGCCTTTTTATGAAGCAGTGACTGAGAAACATAATGAACCACTTTCAATGTATTTTCAGAGACCATCAAACTAACCTATACCTTCATTAATTTAGAGGACTGTTAATTAGTGGCATACATTAAAACCATTTCCTCCTCCTATTTCCTATTCATAATAATGGAATTTCCATGACACTCCCAACACAGATACACACACACACACACACATTCATTGGCCTGTAATGAATTTTAAATTGTTTCTTTTGTTTAAACATGGTGATTCAGTATTTATTAAGGAAAATGCAAAATTGTTTTTCTCTAACTTCTACACTGGGTATGAATGATTCAAATTGCTTATTGAGAAAAGTGGTCTGGTTCTGAGCAAAAATAGAAGACACATTTTAAGAAGGATTTTGACAATCTGAAACATGCCTAGAGGAGAATGACCAGAATCACAAGGAAACTGGAAAGCATGCCATACAAAAATCATTTGAATGAACTCAGTATACTTAATCAGAAGAAGACATTTAGGAGCAATGCTATAGCCATCTTTAAATCTCTGGGAGTCAAGTATGTCAGGAGGAATTCTACTTAGGGACTGGACTAAACAGCCTCCCTTTAAGCTCATATATTTGGCAATTCTCCAGTTTTTTTCTGCTTGGTTCCAAAGGGGAGAGCTATGTTTTTAAGTTTTACAAAATTATTTACATCTGCTAGATCATTTTGATACCCACAAGAATCCTGGGAAATAGTTGCTGGTGGTGTTGCTGCTGCTGCTTTGTGGTTACTGGTGGTGGTGGTGATGGTAATGGTGGTTTGTTGTTGTTGGTATTTTGTGGTGATTGATTGGTGGTGGTTGGTAGTTGGCGGTTGTTGCTTGGTTGTCCTTATTGTTTATTTACGGTTGCTGTTGTTGGTGGCTTATTATTTTTGGTGGTGGTTTGTGCTTGGTAGTTTATGGTTCTTGTTGGTGGTTTGTGGTGAATGTTGGGCTGTTGGTTGTTTAGGGTTGCTCCTGGTGGTGGTTTGTGATTGTTTTTTGTTGGTGGTGATGGTTTGTAGTTGTTGTTGCTGGTAGTGATCATAATGACGGTAGTTTGAGGTTGTTGGTGGTGGTAGTAGTGGTGGTGGTGTTGCTTGCCTGCTGCTGTCACCACAGTGGATAGAGTGCTCGATCTTAGAAAGGCCTGAATTCTAATCCTGTCTTAGATATCTATTCACTGTGTGACCCTGGGTAGTTGCTTAATCTCTCTCATCCGGTTTTATCATTTGTAAAATGGGGATACTAATAGTACACATTTCACAGGATTGTAGTGAGATTCAAACCAAATTAGAAAATATTTGTAAAGCACTTTGAAAATATCCAGGTGCACTATCAATATTACTTATTAGTATTCTCATTTTACAGATGGAGAAAACTTTTGGCTATACTGATGAATTATTTACTAAAATGTTATCTTATTAATTAATGGAAATTTATTTTCTCTCCATCTCACCCTTTACCTCATTGTAAAAAAAGAGACAAATTTCTTGAAACAAGTATGCATATTTAAGCAAACAAATTCCCTAATTGGTTGTGTTCAAAAATAGATGTCTTAGTCTACACACTGAATCCATCAACTCTCAGCCAAGAGGTGGATAATATGCTTCATAATTAGTCCTCAGGAATTATAGATAGTTATTAGATTTCAAAGTTGTTAGTCTTTATAGTATTATTATATAATTATATAAATTGTTTATTAAAGTCTTCAAAATTGTTCATATGTATAATATCAATATTATTGCATTCTTTGACCTAGTGATATCATTGCTAGGTCTGTATCCCAAAGAGATTTTTTAAAAAGGATAAGGACCTTATATACAAAAATATTCATAGAAACTCTTTTTATGGTGGCAAATAATTAAAGATTGAGGGGATGTCCATCAATAGGGGAATGGCTGAACAAGTTATGGTATATGATTATGATGGAATATTATTATGTTATATGAAGTGACAAGCAGGATGCTTTCAGAGAAACCTGGAAAGACTTGTATGGAATGGTGTAAACTGAAGTGAGCAGACCAGAAGAACATTGTACACAGTAACAGCAACATCGTGTGGTGCTCAACTATGAATGACTTCGATATTCTCTGCAATACAATTATCTAAGACAATTCTGAAGGACTTACGATGAAAAGTGCTATCTACCCCAAGTAAAAGAACTGATGGAATCTGAAAGTAGATCAGAATATACTTTTTTTAAACTTTATTTTTCTTGTTTTCTTTTTTGATCTGTGTTTTCTTTCACAACATTGCTAACAAGGAAATATGACTGCATATGTATAACATATATCAAATTGGTTGCCTTCTTAATGAGGGATCACGAAGGGAGAGAATTTGGAACTCAATATTTTTAAAAACAAATGTTAAAAATTGTTTTTATATGTAATCAGAAAAATATCTTGTAATTGTTACTGCTATTAAGTATAAGAGACAGCATTTAAAGATGGTTCTCTTCTGGTTCTAGCTCTCTTCTGGGTGCTTTCCAATCCATCATGCAGCTTCTCTTCCAGTGCATGCAAGTTACAGGGAGATTTTGGTTTTGAAATTAAGAAAGAATTCCTAATCATTAGTGATATAAAAAGTACAGTGGGCTATCTCAGGAAGCATTGAGTTTCTGTCATCTGAGGTCTTCAAGCATAGACTAGGTGGTCTCTTTAGCTATGTCATAGGAGGAGAACCAGAGGAGACAATTAGTATCTGACAATAAATCAGGGTCAAGGCCTATTCTTGAATGGGTTAAATTGAATGACTTCTGAGTTATCTTCCAGCGCTGAGCCTCTGATAGCCTATGAATCTGGTTGTCATGGAATATTTATAGATTGGATGAGAAAGGGAGTCTTCCATGAGGATTCTCATTTCCGGGGGGTTCATGAGAAATCCCAGACCCCAAAACATACACAAACACATACACTCATCACTATCACCACTACCATCATTAGATACATATAAAAAGACTGTCTAGGTGGGGAGGAGCCAAGATGGCGGAGTAGAAAGACTCATCTATGCTAGCTCCGAACCGACAGCCCATGGATTTCCTCTAAAAAGAACTGCCAACAAATTCTGAAACAGTGGAAACCGTGCAGCAACACAGTTAAGGAGATTTCCGTTCCAGAGAGCCCTAGAAAACCGATCCCAAAGGTCCGTCACACACTGGACAGGAGCAGAGCCCAGCCCTTCCCTGGCTGCATGGCACTAAGAGGAGCGAGCAGATCCGAGCAGGATTCATGGACAGAATCTCTGGCGGCCACAAAGGTCCCTCCACCCACAGGCGCACAGGTCAGTGAGAGACACTTCTGGGCTGGCCGAGAGGGTAGCGGGGTGTCTCCATAACTCAGGCCCCCTCAGGAGGCAGCAGCAGAGGCAGTGGGCAGTCAGAGGTTCTCGGAGCAGGCAGGAGCTTGGCTGCAGCTCTATTACAGAGGGTTTCTGCATAAACTCCCTGAGGGAACTGAGCCTGGGAGGAGGCCCTGCCCCCACCTGAGCACCAGAACTTAAGCTCCCATTGAATAGCAGTCAGGCCTGCTGCTGAAAGCCCTGAGGCTGGGGAGCAGCATTTGAATCTCAGATCCCAAGCACTAGCTGGGCAGATCTAGGCAGGGGTGGAGAGGAATCTCAGAAGTCAAGTAACTGGCTGGGAAAATGCCCAGAAAAGGGAAAAAAAAATAAGACCATAGAAGATTACTTTCTTGGGGGCCAGATGATTCCCCCCTTCCTTTCTGATGAGGAAGAACAATGCTTATTTACCATCAGGTAAAGACATAGGAGTCAAGGCCTCTGTATCCCAAACATCTGAAATAGATATTCCATGGGCTCAGGCCATGGAAGAGCTCAAAAAGGATTTTGAAAATCAAGTTAGACAGGTGGAGGAAAAACTGGGAAGAGAAATGAGAGAGATGCAAGAAAAGCATGAAAAATGGGTTAATACCTTGCTAAAGGAGACCCCCAAAAATGCTGAAGAAAATAAAAAGACTGTCTCAGTAGGTCAGAATTATGAAAATTCCCAAACTCAGAAACATTCTTTCAAATGAACAGGTTCAGCTGATATCATCAGTGACACATCTTTCACATAGGACTATTTATGATTTCATTAGTCTTAACAATGTGCCCAGATTCCTAGACATATATTTTTAAAAAAACAACCTTTTAAAAACTCATGCTTCCTCAGGATTTTTAGATGAGAGCTGAGGTAATATTTAGTTTTTCACCATTTAGAAAGAAACCCATCAACGTAAGCATATTGGTCAAGGGGATATTTAACCAACTGAAGAGAAAACACTTTTCAAGTCTGCCAGCAACATCTATTGGCATTCAAACAATGTGCTAATTACAAATTCATCCTATCAAGTCATTACAACTAGCCCAGTGGTAGCTGTACTTGATAATATTTTGTAATGGTAATTCCAGTTATTGGGTATTACTGGGTATAGTAAATCCACTGAAGTTATATTTCTTTAAAACACAGGATATATAACTTAGAGTTGATTAAGAATTTAGAGAACTAGGCCAAAAACCTTGTTTTGCAAAGCAGGAAACAAGGATTCAGGCAAAGGAAATGATTTGTCCAAGGTCACAAGTATTAAATAGTGGAACTGGAAATCTAAGCCTAGACCCTCTGACTCCAAATTCAGTAACCTTTGCACTATAGCACAGATTTTTCAGTCCAATTTAACAAATTTAAGTCAATGATCATTTATTAAGTATCTATAGTTGGCAAAACCTGTGCCCTCAGGCACTAAGACTACAAAGATGAAAATCACTTAACCCTGCCTGCCTCAGTTTTTTCATCTATAAAATCAGCTGGAGAAGGAAATGGCAAACCGCTCCAGTATCTCTGCCAAGAAAATCCCAAATGGGGTCACATAGAATTGGACATGACTGAAAAAGAGAATGAAAAAACCTCAGGTCCGATTTGGAATCCGAAGATTTGGGTTTAAAGAGTAGCTGTGATACTTGCTAGATGTATGAGACGTGACCATGGGTAAATCCCTTAACTTCTATAAATCTCAGTTTCTTCATATGTAACAACTGGGAATATTAGCAATTATATTATGGACCTCGCAGAGATTTTAAGAGAAAAGCACCTTGTAAACCTCAAAGAACTCTAGAAATGGTCTATTATTACTAATTCTATCATTTATATTTGTTTCCATTTCCCTATTCTCTCAAATTTCATGTAACTTTTCTGAAGGTATCTGCAGTATCGTCTTGGGGATTTCTTCACAATTTGAAGGTTGACAATTTGGGTCCCCAGGCAGATGACACTAAGCTTGGTTCATACTCCTAGTACTATAATACAAGCCCCTAACAGGGAGCTTACCCTTGTTAGTCAGTCAGGAGACAAAATTAGTTGAGAGAAAAGACATTTACTCAAATGACCTAGTAAGAATAGTAGCTATAATCCTCCTCTCACTATAAACACAGAGTTTATCCTATCCTATCCCACAAATAGACACAACATTGGTGGAAAGATTGGGCACAAACTCATTAGAGTCTATTGATAGTGGGGCATATAATAGTAAACATATGTGGCTGAGAAAACTCAATCCCTTCCCCCCATTACTGAAGGGCCATCCATCAGTCAATAAGTATTTATTAAATGTCTACTATGTGCCAGGTATTATGAGGGAAGACAGTCCCTGCCCTTGAGGAGCTCACAATCTCCCTGGGGGAGATAACAAGCAAACAAATATGTACAAACTATATACAGCATTCATTTCTGTTGTTCAATTGTGTCTCTTTTTTTATAACCTCATTTGGGGTTTTCTTGGCAGACATGCCAGAGCGGTTTGCCATTTCCTTCTCCAGCTCCTTTACAAATGAGGAAACTGAAGCAAACAGGATTGAGTGACTTGCCCAAGTTCATACAGCTAGTAAGTGTGTGAGGTCAGATTTGAACTCAAGAAGATGAGTTTTCCTGACTCTAGGCCTGGTACTTTTTCCATTATGCCTCCTAGCTGCCCCACAGTATAAATATGGAAAAATTAACAGGGGAGAGCACTAGAAGTAAGAGGAACTGGGAAAGGCTTCTTGTAGAAGATAGAATTTTAGTTGGCACTTGAAGGAAAGCAAAGAAGCCAGGAGGCAGAGATGAGGAGACAGAGCATTCCAGGCACAGGAGACAGCCGGAGAAAATGCCCAGAAAGAGATACCTTGATCATGGGATAGCAAAGGGGCTAATGTCACTGAATCACATGTGAATCCTGTATGTGTCAGGGATTTAGGTATAAGAAGATTGGAAAGGTAAATGAGTGGGACTGGATTATAACTTTGAACACCAAAACAGGATTTTATATTTGATCTTGGAGGTGATAAGGAGCCACTGGAATTTATTGAGTAGATGGACGATGTGGTATGACCTTTGCTTTAGGAAAAATCATTTTGGCAGCTAAATGGAGGATGAAACGGAGGAGGGAAACACTTGAGTCAGGCAGACCCATTAGCAGGTTATTATAATAGTCCAAGCAAGAGATGATAAGACCCTGCACCAAGATGGTGGTAGTATGAGAGGAGAGAAGGAGTATTCGACAGATGTGAAATCCATAGATAGGTCTTGGTAATAGACTGAATGGCAGCAGTAGGTGGGTGGGAGGAGGGAAGAGACAGTGAGACATAATGATGAGTAGAGGATGACACATGGATTTCAAGTCAGGAGGACTAGGAAGATAGTGGTGCCCTTGAGAGTAGTAGAAGTTTGGAAGGGCATAGGAAAGTTTGAAATTTTAATGTCCTTTCTGTTCTTACACTGTCCTCACACTGCATCTGCCTGGGTGCAATATCTCTTCTGGGTAGGTTGCTCAGCTGTGCTCTTGTACCTGTTCCTCTCCACAGCTTGGCTCTTAACTACCAGTGCTAGTTCTCTTTTGAATCCATAATTGGTTTTCTCTCTGACACCAGATATGGTACTCCTCAAAATGGCTCAGTCTCCACTCTGTCTCTGTCTCTCTGTTGCTCTGTCTCACTCACTCTTCTATCTATCTGTCTCTATCTCTTTCACTTTGTTTCTTTTGTTATTTCTATCTCTGCCTGTCTCTGTCTCTTTATCTCTTTTTATCTCTATCTTTCTATCTTTCTCTCTCTGCCCCCTGCTTCTCTCTCCCTCTTTCTTCCTCTCTTTCTGTCTCATATATACATATATAGTGTATATACCTATATGCATATATGTATGTGTATACGTACATATATACATATACATATGTGTGTATAATATAAAATTAGAAGTAACGTAAGTCCATTGCTGGGTCCTAGGTTTCTACTTTACATCTGAATCCCTGTGATGACTCCATCCCTCCAAAGCCAAGATCACTCGGTGGGGAATTCCACAAAATGATGTGCATAATTTTATATTTCACAGTTCTAATATATCTTTGCTTCTTTATGGGATTATTAAACACTCTGCCTGTTAAACACAGTAAGAACCACTCTCTGAAGGCTCAGTCAGATCAGTTAAAGAGGTATGAATGACTATTTGCTAAGAGTAAAAAGTACAATTGTTCAACCACTGTTCAATTACTCTTATCAAGTGTTTGGAGTCAGAGGAGAAATTGTAGCTAGGAGCCTCTGGTATTCAGCCTATTAACGATGGCAACTAGGAACAACAATTTCCATAATTCTCTTTGTGCCCATCCTTTCTAACTATAAATATTTGTTTTAAAAGACATAAGAGGAGGGTATTACGTAAGTACAGTAACATGTCATTTACAATGAATCAGCTCATCTGGAAACCTCCACTATCTCAAAAGTAGCAAGTAAAATACTAAATATTAAAGTGAATTTGTGGTCTTATCATAGAATATGGATATTACCTCCAGAGATTCAGACTGCAACCAATCCATGCCTTTGCATTCTTTATGACTCTTGTCCATGTTCTCCATAAGTTTGTAGCTAATATAACGTGAGCCTTCTTCAAATTCTTCTTATACTATGGGAATAATTGGGCTCCTCATTTGGTTTCCCTCATTCTTTCCACGTGATGAGCCCATCCTTTTAAATCATACTTTTCTTTGATGACATCTATTACTTCAGTCCTTCTGAGTATTTCTTAATTATTTTTTGTTTCACAATCTGTTCATATATACCATGAGTGTCTCCATTAGCTTAGGGGAGAATCACTTTTAATTCTTTCAGGGGGGCGACATTCCATGACTCAAAACCATAAGTAGAATGTCTTTGAGTGAGCCAAAATCAATAGAACACAGGTTTCAAAAAGATAGGTCATTAAGGGAAATTTTGGGGGTTATTAAAGGAGTCTGCAATTTCACAGAGACGATCCAGTCTTCCCTTCTCCTGTTTAATTCTGGGTTCAATTTATTGTCAATTTGCACCATCTGCCCAAGAATTGTATACTGCTGAACGCATTCTATAGGTTGTCCATCTAATTGCATGTTTATCATCTGCACAGTGGTTATTCTTCACCCATTTGTTTTAAGCCACTCTCTTTTAAGCAGTTATGTTAGCTTGTCCAGGAACCTCCACAATATTTAGAGACTTGATGCAGCCAGTATGATGTCATTCATAAACATAAGACTCTAGAGGATATCGTCCATCAGAAATCTCTCTTCAACATGGATTCCAAACTGAATCTTCTCAGTCACAGCAAACATGTTTGCCAAAAATAGATCGTCTTGCTTTATAACTTTACCTATATATTAATTATCAGAGGATCATCAAGCAAGGTTATTCTGTTGTTACATCTTTCAAGGATAGATGAGAGAAACATCTCATTGACAGAGATAATTTACAGCAACATTTTGCTCTATTAAGTCAAAATCTTTTTACAGTCAACAAACAACCAGCAGAGTAGGAGCCTGTATGTCCCACATCTTTCAGTCAATTGCACAATGGCAAAGATGTAGTCTCCTGTGGGAAACTGTTTGCAAAAGTCTTTCTATTCTCTACTAATACTTTCCTCAAAATATATTATTCTCATAAAAATATATAGTAATATTGGAAAATAGATGCATAGGTCAGTGGATTTTTATGTTTACTTGGGTCTCTTATTTTGGCATTAATAAGACTGGAGAATTTTTTTAGTGTCTTTAGTATCTTTTCTTCCTTCATATTCCTAATGAAAGGATCCCTCAATGGCCTCACAACTATAGTGCCTCCAGCAGAGCCTTTCTCTGTGTACACTTGGTCTAATATAGTTGCTTTTCCCAATCGTGTTCTCTTAATGCTATTTCTTTCTCTATTCTAAAAGCCAAAATCCATGTGCTATAACTCATGTGCTTTATTTGGAAAAGAACACTCCAGGAACTCACTAGGCCTATTTATTCTAGCAAATCTAATCATATTGATGATGTGGTAACCAAGTCTATTGCAGATAGCCCTATGCCACTGTTTGAATTAAGGGCACAGCAAGACAAGCTGGACACTCAGTTATTCAGTAAGTTCATATTAAGCAATTGTTCTGTATATGTCCCAACTGGGCACTCAGAATGATACAAAAGAAATGCTGGGCATTTCTGGGGGTCCCAGTTGAACTGAGGAGCCAAGAGTGAGGACACACATGAAACAAACATTAATGCAAAGCAGGATGGCATTGTTTTCAAAGGTATCTAGATGGTTCAGTGGATAGAGCACTAGTCTGGGAATCCAGAAAGACTGGAGTACAAATTTGGCTTCAGACACTTACTGTCTGTGTGACCCTGGACAAGTCACTTAATGCTATATGCCTCAATTATAAAATGGGTATAAATACTTACTTCGCAGGGTTTTTGGAAGGCTCAAATTAGATAGTAGGCATTACATAAGTGCTTATTCCCTTCTCCTTCCTTTTCCATCCAAAGGACTGATTCAGACAATAAATAGAACGTGAGAATAAAGATTAGAGTGAGTGTCAGTGACCTGATTGAAGCTTTTCATAAGAAATGAGATTTAAACTGAGAGTGAACACAACTTTGGTAGATTGAGGAAAAGGGAAGCCCTTCTAGGTAGGAGCATCAGTATTAGGAATGAGAATTTTGGAGACAGTAGAAAGAGGGCTAGACGAAGTGAGGAAGACCTGGGTTTCAGCCCCATCTGTAGTATATAGAGACTGTCTGACACTGAGAAAATCATCTCATTTCTCAGTGGTCTAGAAAACTAAGACTATAATTGCCAGATAAGTACTCATCTATAGTGGTAGAGTTTCCTATTCCAATAAAATCAAAGATATGATCCACAGAAATCCTTTTCTCCCAAACCAAGCAGAATAGAAAAGAAGGTTCGAGTTAACACAGCAAACATTTATTAAGCCCTTTCTGTGTGCTTAATATCTACCCTATACTTAGAAGGAGATACAAAAAAGGTTAAAAGACAGTCCCTGGTATCAGGAAATTTACATGGAGACAACATGGAAACAGGTAGAGGCACAATATATATGGAGCTCATGCTCTAGAGTAACAATTGATAAGTTTCACCCTGTGAAATTATTCACACTGTCTTCTCTTACCCCAAGCTAATCTCCTTGGGGATACAGATGATAATGCAAGTGCTTAGCTTTTCCCTCAGATTTCTTATCCATATGGCTCTGAGACTACTTTACATGTGTTGATGCCATTTTCTTCCATTTCCAAACAGATCTAGCTACTGATCTCTAGCAAGGAGGCAGTGGTCTTGGGTCCAAGCTGCATGGGTAAGGTTATGAGTCAGGATCTAGATTTATTTCAGACAGAGGAAACAGAAAAAGACTAAGAGGTGCACGTGAATTTGAGCAAATTACATTTTCTCACTAAATGTTTCACTATGTAAAAAAATTCTAATTTTATACACTTTCCTGACATACTGTCTTTTTTGCTCTGATTCATTTGTATCATATCCCTTTTCTTAGTATTGTCTGCTCTCACAACATCTTACATGTATGTACAGGCATAGTTCTATAAATATGTGTATGCATGTCATTCCAGAAGTTTAAATAGCTTGAAAGCCATTCCTGATGGAGCCTGACATTCTGGCTACCATCCCCCAAGTTTGCTCAGTATTAAGTAGGAAAATGTCTTGCTTCACTCAAGTCTAATGAAGACTGAGAAGTCATTGACCTGGAGAACTGGAGAAATAAGTTTCATTTGGATCAAGGTTAGAGGGTCAGGGCTTTGTGTGGATGGGAGGAAGAATCATCCTTCACCTTACTTGCCTGGTTGCCTGTTCATTTCATTTGCTCAGGGAATGGTTTTTTTATTCTATACTTTCCCCCTAGTTCAAGCTCATTTAACAAGCTGATGTTTTACACAGTTGACTGAGTTCTGATTTCCTGCTTTAAAAAAAAAAAGCAAAAATAAACATCACCCAAACATCAGAAAAAAAAAGAAAGCACTCTCACTTACCTACTAGATCAGAAATGAGAGAGGCACCTCTATCCTTCTTCTTTACCTGGTCAGCAGGTAACAAGGATGGGCAAGAAGATAACAGTTCTAACCTACTTAGGCATGTGATGGTCCAAGGTTCCTTGCATTCAAGACAGAATTAGCATGCTTTCAAATTGGAGAACCAGATGGTTGAAGCTGTCATGAAAATTTTGAGGCCCTCACCATCCCAAACCAAATCATTCGGCTTTGCTTATCACCCATATTGGCAGTCTCGGAAGAGGCACCAATGGAGGAAAAGGATCATGTCTTCTTCCTTTGTCAATCCCTTACAGGTCACAGTCCAGCGCTCTTGGCATAGTAAGCTATTAGTTAAATATTGATGACCTACTCCCTGGACCTAAATTCTTGCCTCACGGAGTCCTTTTATGAGGGAAGAGAGAAATGTAGGTATATCTCATGGCTCAAGAAGTTCTGACTCTTTACCTTCTGCCAGGGAATCAGGAAAGTCTGGATGCTTACAGGCAGAAAAGCCAGGGAAAGGACACAGATTGGGAAGACAGGGAAGTGGGAGAGAAAAAAGTCATAGGTTGCCAAGTGCTCTAAAGCAACCATTTCTTGGAAGAGAAATTGGGAAGCAAACTCAACTGGTCCAGTTCATATACTTTAGGCTGTTGCTGACTTTAATTTTCATCCTTGCTTGACTCCCCAGTACTGGTATATACTCTCTAGGGGCACTGAAGCATATAAACTATGAATCTGATCTGACACAAGAACCTATGAATTATAATAGAGTATAAGATCCTTGAGGACAAGACCAATTTTGGGTTGGCCTTGGTATTCCTAGCACCTGACACACCATAGGTAATTAATAGGTGCTTACCCGCAAACCCTCTTAATTCCAGCGCCTTCCCTCTGCTGTGTCCCGTTGTCCTCTTTATTCTGCATGTTGTCTCCCGTACTAGATCCTTGAGAGCAAGGGCTCTCTTTTTGTGAACCCAGAACTTAGGAAAGTGTCTGGCACAAAGCAGGCACTTAATAAATGTTGATCAATTGATGATGCTGAGAAAGGAGTGCTGAGATCAAAAGAAGAAACCTGCCAGCTTCTACCTTCCTCAAGCCATCCTTTTCCTGCCTCTATCACGGTACACTCTCTCACCATGAAGTCCAGCTGTTTGCCAGCACAAAATCACCTATATACCAGGATACTTCTTATTCTCTGGTACTTATATACCCTTTGCATAATGCTATTGTAATTATGGTACAGTGGAAGGTATATGGTCTCTGTATTCAGATAACCTCAGACCCAGCTTCTGATACTTACTACCTGTGAAAATGTGGGAAAATCAAACTTCTTGGATTTCAGCTTCCTTATCTATAAAATGAGGGGTATGGAATCTGAGATCACTTCCCGTTTTAAATCTATGATTCTCTAAGTCGGTGGATGTAATGGCAATTTAAATGGGAAGATCTTTCCCATTCATTAATAGGCCCATGTGACCTGCTTAAATCTTGGCAGCCCAAGTCACATGTGGTGGGAGGAACTTGCTGAATAGATAAAACAGGAGGAAGGGTAGAGCAGACCTGAGAGGAAGTGATTGAGAACAGTTAGGATGGAGGGAGAGAGAGGACCCAGGCAAACAGACAGCTAGGCTTGTGAGTGTTTGTTTGTGGGAAGAGAGGAGGGGGAGGCTTGGAAATGGCTTTATCCCCTGCAGTGATAATGTGTATTGACTTCTTGGCTACTATGATGGATTTGGCTTTATGATGTTAGAATTTGGCTTTTTGGTCTGAATAAATGCTTTTCTTCTGCCTTCTATATGGATAGTCTGTTATGTTTTGCGATTCTGAACTATGCCAGCATGTTCATAGTCACCACCAGTACCATGAATATTGCCTGGGTGCTACAATGAGCCACCTTTCAAGCCAGCTACTCTCATAAAACCATAGATCATTAGGGAAGAGGAAGGGAATAATTATATATGTAGTGCCTACTCTGTGCTAGGTACTGTGCTGAGTACCTTTAATCCTCACAACAACCCTGGGAAGCAGGTGGTGTTATTGTTTCCATTTTAGAGTGGAGAGAGCTGAGGCAAGTAAATTTTTAAGTGACTTCCCCAGGGTCACACATCTAGAAAGTTATCTGCGGCCAAATTTGAACTCAGATCTTCCTGATTGCAGGTTCAGTGTTCTATCTAATGTGCCACCCAGTCATGGAAGACACTTGAAAAACCATCTAGCCCATTCCCCCTTGACTTACAAGAAAAATTGAGGCACACAGCATTGAAATGATTTGCTCTAAGGCACATATCTGGTAGGTAAGATATGAGACTTCTGATTCTAAGTTGAATGCTCTTTCCATTATCCCACACTGCCTCTCCTTTCCATTCCCATGGTTACTCAACCTAGTCCAACTCTGAATTAGCCTTCAGGATCTACCCTGTCTAATCTATCCTGAAAACCTCTCTGAAAGGAATCTTCTTTGTATGGTCAAAAAAATAAAGAAGTTAATTTTATTTTAGTTTGAATCAATCATCCATGGTTTCATTATCATCAGTACTTCCTCTATTAATGCAGATTGCAACCCTCCATGCCTTATGCTTTCTCCGGCTATATAATTCCTGAACATATTTTTTTTGGTTTGGTTTCCAAATAACTTTTCTTCAGACACAGAACAATATGTTTTCATTGCAAGAAAATCAGTCAAGCAACCTTCCTCCACCCCCAGTTATGCCACAGTTACCTATATTATTTACCTATACCTCCAGCTCCCAGTCATGTAGCACTCTTAATCCCCTTACAACAGACAAATGTTTATGCCTTTTCACAACCACCCTTATGTCATACCTGTTCTTACTCTCCAGCTCTATAACTCTATACTCCCTAACAAATGACAAATTTAGCATTGAGGCCACTTCTGCCATGGTCCACTCTCAGAAAGAAAAATGGTTACTTCTCATTAATTTGCCTACTACTCACCAGTCATCACTACCACTCCTCCCCAGGAGCAGAGCCCATCTGTCACCATTACTTAGGAAGGATGGCTTCTATTTTGTCTATGGAGCTTAAATCCAACAGAATGTGTTAGGATCACAGATCCCGAGCCACTGGGTTTCAGGAAAAGGAAAAGAAAAACAAATAAACCAATCTTTGTCCCCTTTTCCCTTTTGCCATTAAAAATCAATCTCAAAGACCCCAAGTGATCTGAAATTTCTCTAGATTCACATTTGAAAGTCAGAGAGTCTGCTCTATTACCACATTCCAATGAGAAAATGTTCAAAACATTCAGTAAAAGTACATAAAATGACTCGAGTCCCATGTGTCAATGAGGGAGTTATTCTAAAATTAGGCAGAAATTTTATTCCACTATTAAATTTCCTTTCCATAGTATTGGAAGGGCACAGGAAACATTAAGTTAATTGCAAATGAGCAAAAGGAAGAATGAGGAGAGATATAGAAATGAATTCTTTATCATGCAATAATAGCTTGAATTTATATAGTACTTTACTTATATTGTCTCATCTAGGCTTCATAACAATTATTAATTCTCACTTTTTAGAGAAGTAAACTCAAGTTCAGAAAGATTAGGTGATGTACCAATGATCATACAGCTAATAAGCACTGGAGGTGAGTTTTGAACCAAAGTCTTTCTAGTTCCAAGGCCAAGATTCTACCCAGAAGACTGTACAATGTACTTTAAAAGAGCATGTATTCAGGGCAGTGTTTGAAGGCAAGCATTTATTGAATACTCAATCATAAAGGACATTATTTCATGCATCAAACAAAAAATAAAATTTAAACTTAATTTTAAAAAATAAACAACCGCATTTAACAACTTAAAAATGAAAGACAAAATAACATTTTTGAGACATTCTAGTGTTCCTGAACATAGATGGCACATCCTATATGCACATCTATCATTCTGCCCTTTATGATACAAGCTGTTTCTTTGGCATTTTAGAATTAAGTATTTGAAAATACCTCATATGCCTCAGACACTGAACACTCACTAGCTGTGTGACCTTGGGCAAGTCACTTAACCCCAATTGCCTCATCCTGGGTCATCTCCAGTCAGCCTGATGATGGGTCACTGGATTCAGATAGCTCTAGAGGAGAAGTGAGGCTGGTGACTTGCACAGTCCTCCCTCACTCAAAACAAAGTCAAGTGCAAGTCATGTCATCATTTCTCTGATGGCATGGTCTTCTTCAGCAACAAAGGATGAACATAGATACATACATAATACACACATACATTTGAAAATATACTATCATAAATGGTAGAATAGCAAGAAGACATATAGCCAAGTGCTCTCCCACAGCTGCACCAAACTGATCTAGAAAATGCACGAGGCTGAGTTCTGATTGGAAAATTCAAATAATAATTACAGTATTTTTTTTCCAGTCTAGATTGCCATAGGGAAGCAGAAATGGCTGCAGACACTGAGATCTAGCCAGGAGTGAGCTGTATGAGCATTATGGCACAGAGAATATGTACATAAAGCCAAGAAGGGGTTCAAATTCCAACACAGAGGGGCCTAAACTTGTGCAGGGTATGGGAATAGTTGCCAAATGGCAGGACTGTTGCTCACTACCTTGTTCTAGCTCACAGATACAAGGTAGACTGAGGAGGAGACCTAAGCCTAGAGGTAGTATTCCAGGGTAATGAATGGTTGTGGGTCCTAGACTGTACACCAAGTAAAGAAGCAAGCAATAGCAATGTTGTTCTAATCCTAGACACAGAGGAGGAACTTATTCTGACTTCCAACCCAGTCTGAAGCCTGTAGGAGAATAAACAGCTCAGGAACACCAGACTAAAAGGGAATCTGCCTATCTATCTCTCTGAACCAGTAGATCTTTACACCTGATCGATAATAGCCCAGCTCAGTAGCAGACACTGGAACTGCAACCAGGTGCAATTCCGCAGGCATATTGCTCAGACCCAAACCCAAGCCAGGATTTGCAGAGCTCAAACCAAGAAAACAACAATCAGACTATTTCCTGGATCAAACCACTTTGGGGGTACTGAAAGCTTGCAGGTCTCCAGCCTGAGCTATCCCTGAGATCTTGGAATAATATAACATTCAACATTCAATTCAAGGAAGTAACAGCAAGAACAAATCAGATGTTTCATCCAGAAATGTACACAGTTCAACCCTAAACATAAAGTCCAAAGTCAGAAAGTAGGCTAGAAGAATGAGCAAACAAACAAAAAAAGAATCCCAACATGAAAAGCCAACATGATGACAGGGAAATTCAAGACATAAGCCAGAAAAAGAAAATGACTAAAATATCTACAAGCAAAGCTTCAACATAAAACCCAGCTTGGACATAAATGGAAAAGAATTCCTGGAAGAGATGAAACAGGAGTTGTTGGATTTTTTTAAGAGCTAAAAATTCTTTTAAAAACCAAGTGAGAGTGTTAGAGAGGAAAAAATGGGAAAAGAAATGAGAGCTATGAAAGAAAGATTTGGAAAGATAATTCACAGCTTGGAACAAAACTGTACCTAAGTATAAAATTCCCAGAAAATTAGAATGGACTAAATAGAAGCTACTGACTCAATGAGACAACAAGAAATATTAAAATAATGTCGTGACTGAAAAAAGAGGAAAATGTAAGGTGTCTCATAATAAATAGAACTGCACTGGGAAAACATATCCAGGGGAGATAATTTAAATATCACTGGACTACCTGAAAGTCACAATCCAAAGAGGAACATAGATATCATATTTCAAAAAGTCTTTTTAAAAAAACCCATAGATTTTTTATAGCCAGAGGGCAAAGCAGAAAAAATTTTAGAAGTCCACCAGCCTCATCCTAAAAAAAAAAAAAAAACTCCCCCGATATTATAGCCAAAATCCAGAGTTTCCAAGCCAATGAAAAAATATTAAAAGCAGCCAAACAGAAAAAAATTCAAATATATAGGAGCCACAGTTGAGATCACAAATGATTTAGTAGCCACCACTATAAAGAAATGGAGAGAATAAGATATTCCAGAAGGAAAAGGATAGAGACTTATAGCCAAGAATAACTAAGTATAATCTTACAGAAGGAAAAATTAATCTTTAATGAAACAGGGAACTTCCAAACATTACTGATGAAAAAAACAAGAATTGCATAGAAACTGAAGTTCAAGCACAAGACTTAAGAGAAACAGAAAAAGGCAAATGCAAATAAAAAATTGCAAGCAACTTAGTAAGGATAAACTATTTACTTACAAATATAGGGAAATGATAAATGTGTATCCTCTCAACCATGTTATTCAGAATTTAGATGAGATATTAGGAGTCTAATTAAACAAAGCTTAGGAATGGTTTTGTTTTACTTTGATAATCTGAAGAGAAGGGAAAGAGAAGGTATTTATGATAAATTGTGCTAGAAGAAATGATGAAAGGAGTGTTTTCAGAGAAACATGGGAAGAGTTATATGAATGAACTCAGAATGAAGTGAGAAGACTTAGAAAAACAATTTATATAATAAGAGCAATATTATAAAAAAAAAAAACAACACAATTACCTACAACAATTGAGGAAGACTCAAAGTGAAATCTACTATCCACCTCCAAATAAAGAAGTGATAGACTCAGACTTCAGATTGAGGCATGATTTTTTTTAGACATGACCAGTGTAGGGATTTGTTTGTTTGTTTGTTTTACTATACATGTTTGTAACAGGAGTTTTGTTTTTTGCTTTCTTATGAGGGAAGGGGGTCAGGGAGGTATTAAATGCAGATTTGAAAATAAAGTTAAAAAAATTTTAATGGTTGAAAAAAAGCATTTTTTTCTTAAAGGGAAAAAAAAGAGTTAGTAAACCATGGGCCAGTGAGCATCATTTTGATTCTTGGAGAAATTCTGGAACAAATCACTAAAGAGAGGATTAGTAAAATCTAGAAAAGGAACCAGTGATTACGAAGAGTCAATCTATCCTTGTCAAGAATAAATTATATCAGCTTAACCTTATTATGGTGTTTTTTTGCTTTTGTTTTTATTTTTTTGGTCAGTGTTACTATATGAATAGATCAGAAGAATATGGTAGAAGTCATTTTCCTATATTTTAATCAGGTATTTGATAAAGTATACCACATGATTCATGGAGGTAATAGATATAGACTAGACAGTAATATAATTCAATGAATTTAGAATTGGCTAAGTGGATAGACTCAAAGACTAGCCATTAATACTCCACTGTCAGCTTGGAAAGTATTATGCACTGGATTGTCCCCAAAGATCTATGGTTGGCCCTGAGTTTGCATTTTTATTAATGACTTGGATATAAAGAAGGTGAACCTATCACATTTGCAAATGACACAAAGTTAGAAACGCTGGCTAAAACCTCAGGTTGACAGTCAGAATTCAAAAAGACCCTGATATGCAAAAGCATTGAACTGAATCTAATAAGATGAGATTCCATAGGGATAAATATAAAGTCTTATACTTGGATTAAAGAAAACTCAACATCATTATAGGATGGGGGGGCATGCTTAAAAGAAGAGCTTGTCTGGAAAAGATGTGAGGTTTTTACTGAACCATAAGTTCAATATGAATGAGGAATGTGACGTGGCTGCCAAAAAAAAGGAATTAGAAGAACATGTCAAGAAGTCCCCTCTGAGGGTTTGGACTGACTGCATCTTTGCTAGAGTCAGGAATGCATCTAGTCACTCATCATTCCTTCTAGGTTTAGCTTGTTTCAGAGTATTTTCCACTGACACAGAAATGGAAGAAGTATGGGGTACTCTGTATCCCAGAGTTATTTGGTCATCATTGGGCTAATCTCCATTCCTTGGTTAATAATTTAGTCTTCAGAGGTGAGAAACTGGAAAGTATAAAGCATGCTCACCATGAGCTAAAGTGAGATCTCTGATAAAGGGACCCAAGCTACTAGAACACATAAGGGAATCCAAAGAAAAGGCTATATCTGGGATAGCTGGGGGGACCCTGCGCTATGCTCTAAAGAGCTTGGCCCTTGGATTTCAAACAACTCTTCTGCTGAGGAAATAAAAGAGAAGAAACCTGAGAGACTTTTTGCTGGTTCGGGCTATGGTTCCTGCCTTTTCTAAAAGAGTTGGAAAAAGCCTAACAACTTGAATCTATTTTTTTTCTTGAGGAAGAGTAGTGGAATACTTAAACAGACCAAGAAAAAGAGAGGTTAAGTGCGCAAGAAATTATTCAAGCAGCATTCAGAAGAGACTATAAAACCAGTAGAGCATTGTGTTTAGTTCTGGATACAAAAGTTTAAGTAAATGGATAAGTTGGATGTTGTCCAGAGGAGAGTAACCCAGACAGCAAAGAACCTTGTGTTCATGTCATATGAAGGTGGTTAAAGAAACTGGGCATCGTTAGCTTACAGAATTTAAAAACCCATAGGAAGGCACGGTGACTATCTTTGAGTGTATCTGAAGGATTGTCCTGTGAAAGAGAAATTAGGTTTGTTCTGTTTAGGTCCAGATAGAAATATCAAGGGCAATGGGTGGAGGTTGCAAAAAGGCCAATTTTAGTTTACTGTCTGGAAAAACATCATTGTCAGGAGGAGCTATCCAAAAAAATAAGGCCTTCCTTGGGAGGTGGTGAGCTACCCTTCACTGAGGGACTTTAAATGAAAGTATGCTAGAGTGAGAATTACTACAAGATATGATTGGAATCAGAAAGCCACCGAAGTCCTTTTTAACTCTGTAATATTTAATATATTTAAGTTATATGTTACACATATATCATGTATTAAATTCTGTGATATTTTATATTATATATTACATTGTTATGCTGTATATGTTATATACCAAATTCTGTGATATTGTGTTATACATTACATGTATACTTTGTATTACATTGTATGATACATATTAATATATTGAATTATGTGATGTTGCATATTATTATATATTATATTAAATTGTATGCTTTTATATATTACATATTAGTATATTTAATTCTGTGATATTGTATGTGTGACTAAATGATCCCTAAAGTCCATTCAAACTCTAATATTCCTTGATTTAACATTTTTTGATCAAGGTTCTTTCCAGCTTAAACCTTTTACATTCTGGGGTTGCTTCCAATTCTTAACATCCTAGCTGCTCAATATCTGTTAAATGGACTTGACATTTAAAGACTTAAACAACCTTTAAAGGCAAGATGGACGTAACCAGTCAATGGTCTTCAGGGATAATTAACACTGAGTTTTAAAAAATATATATACATTTATATTATGATAAAATTAGAACTCAAAGTTCCATATCTCATGATCTGCATGCTTATTCTTCAAGGCCTTTTGTGTCATGAAAAATTAATTTTCATTCACTTGAGTCCATAAGAGTCATCCCATTTAGCCCTCAGTTATTGATATTTGCAATCCATGTGGTGCTCAAAACATTCCAGATTCAAAGATCATGAGATCAATCTCATTCAGTCTGTCAACTGTACCCAGCAACACATACAGCATCTTCTACTTCTCCAACACGTACCACAATTGGCCAGGCAAGGGATGGCGCTGAGGACAAACTTCAATTTCACAATTTTCTTCCAACTGATGCATGTATCTGTACATATATACATATATATACACACATGTATATATGTATACACACATATATATGTATACACTCATCTACTAATACCTACATAATATATAATACCTATATATGTATTATATTATACATAATACCTATGTATATATAAGGTACACATAAAATGTACACATTTTGTGTATATGTATATATGTATGTGTATATATATGCATATATGTGTATATATATACACACAAATATATCAAAATCTGGTAGTCAGCCTTCAGATAATAAGTCTTTCTGAACTTAGATAGTCTGGTCCATGGATGATAAACATATATATAGTTTGTTACCAGGTCTTTACTTGAAGCTCCATCTCCATGCCTTTGCACTAATTGTCTCCCATGCCCAGAATGCACTCCCTTCCTACCTTTCTCTCTCAGAAATCCTAGTTTGCTTCAAGACTTGACTCAAGCATTACCTTCTACATGAGGCCTTCATCTTCTTCCCAGATATTGGTACCTATCCCTTAAAAGTCATTCTGTATCTATTTTATGTGTGTATACACATACTTACACACACATAACTACACACACACACATGCACATGCACACATGTACACACATACACACATGCATACTTGTGCACATACCCACAGGCACACACATACACATATATACATATGCATGCATTCACAGGTACACACACACATACATACACATTTACATGCACATGTTGTCCCCCCTGTCTAGATTGTGAGCTTTTGGAAGGCAGAGGTTATTTTTGTTTTTGTCATTTTATCCGCAGTCCCTATCTCAGTGTCTGGCACATAGTAGGTGCTTAATAAATGCTTCATGATTTATTTCAGCTTTGTACCATCTGCCAGAACTTGGACTACACTGACACAGTCTTTAAGAATTCGAGATCTATCATCACTATTATTCAATATTGTACTCTTGGAAATGTTAGCTAAAGCAATAAGAGAAGAAAAAGACATTGAAGGAATTGGACTAGGCAATGAGAAAACAAAACTGTCACTCTTTGCAGATGATATGATGACATACTTAGAGAATCCTGGAGAAGCGACTAAAAACTTACTTGAAATAATTAACAACTTTAGCAAGGTTGCAGGATATAAAATAAATCTACATAAATCATCAGCATTTCTATATATTACCAAAAAAGATCAACTAGACAAGACAGAAAGAGAAATTCCATTTAAAATAACTGTAGACAATATAAATTATTTGGGAGTCTACTTGCCAAGACAGACTCAGGAACTATATGAATACCATTACAAAACACTTTTCATACAAATAAATCCAGATCTAAACAATCGGAAAAATGTCAATGGGTAGGTCAAGCCAGTATAATAAAAATGACAATTCTATCTAAATTAATTTGCTTATTCAGAGCCCTACCAATCAAACTACCAAAAATTTATTTTCTAGAGATAGAAAAATTAATAAAATTCATCTGGAAGAACAAAAGGTCCAGAATGTCCAGGGAATTAATGAAAAGAAATGGTCAGGAAGGTGACCTAGCCATACCAGATCTCAAATTGTATTATAAAGCAGCAATCATCAAAATCACTTGGTACTGGCTGAGAAATAGAGTGATGGATCAGTGGAATAGATTAGGTACACAAGACACAGTAGTCAATGATTAAAGTCATCTACAGTTTGATAAACCCCCAAAACTCCAGCTTCTGGAATAAGGACTCATTATTTGACAAAATCTGCTGGGAAAACTGGAAAATATTATGGCAAAAACTAGGCATAGCCCAACATCTTACACAGTATAGAAAAATAAAGTCAAAATGAGTAAATGATTTAGACATGAAGGGTGATATTATAAAAAAATTAGAAGTGCAAGGAATAGTTTACCTGACACACTTATGGAGAATGGAAGAATTTATGACCAACCAGGAGATTACATTATGAAATGCAAAATGGATAATTTTGATTTAATTAAATTAATAAGGTTTTGCACAAACAAAACCAATGTAACCAAGATTAAAAGGAAAGTGATGGCAAGTAATTTTTACAGCCAATGTTTTTGCCTCATCTCTAAAATATATAGAGAACTGAGTCAAATTCATAAGAATACAAGTCATTCCCCAATTAATAAATGATCAAAGGATATAAACAGGCGGTTTTCAGATGAAGAAATTAAAGTTATCAATAGTCACATGAAAACCATGCTCTAAATCACTCTTGATTAGAGAAATACAGATTAAAACAACTCTGAGATACCACCTTATACCTATCAGATTAGTTAACATGACAAAATAGGAAAATGATACATTTTGGAGAAGATGTAGAAAAATTGGGACACTAATGCATTGTTTGTGGAGTTGTAAACTGATCCAATCATTCTGGGGAGCAATTTGGAACTATCCCCAAAAGACAATCAAACTGCGCATACCCTTTGATCCAGCAATGCCACTACCAGATCTGTATCCTAAAGATATCATTGAAAGGGAATAGGACCTACAGGTACAAAAATATTTATGGCAGCACTTTTGTGGTGGCAAAAAACTGGAAATTGAGGGGATGCCCCTCAATTGGAGAATGACTGAAGAAGCTGTGGTATATAAATGTAGTGGAATAATATTGTGTTATAAGAAATGATGAACAGGCAGATTTCAGAAAAACCTGAAGAGATTTACATGAATTGATGCTGAGTGACCTAAGCAGAACCAGAACATTGTACATAGTAATAGCGATACTGTGTGATGATCAACTATGACTTAACTCTTCTCAGCAATACAATGATTCAAGACAGTTCCAAAAGACTCATGATAGAAAAGGCTATCCCTATGCAGAGAAAGAACTATGGAGTCTGAATGCAGATCAAAGCATACCATTTTCACTTTTTGTGTATATGTGGCTTTCCCCTTTTGTTCTGTTTTTTCTTTTACAACCTGACTAATGTGGAAGTATGACCTATACCAGATTGCTTGCTCTCTTGGGAAGGGGAGCTGGGAGGAATCGAGAGAGAAAAAATTTGAAACTCAAAATCTTATAAAAATCCGTATTGAAAGCTATCTTTACATGTAATTGGAAAAAATAAAATACTATTTACAAATAAAAATAAAAACAGACAAATGGGAAAAAAAATCAAGCTCATTTCCAAGGCTCAATGAGGCCTCAGAAGAAGACTTAACTGAAGGAAACTTTGCCTAGTTCATAATCTTGCAAGGAGCTGGGGGACTGGCTTAATTTAAGCTGTGGGTTTTTCATCCGGAGTAATATGCTTTAAACAATTTTGGCAAAAACAGATGGGAGGACCTTACAGAGGCAGAGAGTTTTGAGAAAGGATTTAAAACAAGAAAGCAGTTAACTCAAGTGGAAGAGGACAGGAAAAAGAGAAGCAAAATAAAAGAATTAATAAAAATAGGAACCAGCCATGGAGAATGTCAGATGTTGTAGTAAGAAGAGAAGAGAGGAGCTTGTGGTAAAATGGGAGTTGTAAGGAGAGAAGCAAGGCAGGTATTAAAAACATACATTTCTGGGGACATCTAATATGTACATTTCTGGAGTTTCTTACACATAAATCACTGAATCTCTTCTTGGACAAAGTTACTTGATATTCAGGAAGTCTTTATAAATATTTTAATAGGCGTTGTTAGACTCTTTATTCTCAAAATCAGGAAGCTTTCCTTCTGCAAAAGGAAAATAACCTTCCACAAGCAAGAGGTTCATATTTTATTCCAAACCCTCACAGGTGAGATGGGATTGAATAGGAGCCAACACAGGGCTTCCATTGCTCGGATAAACTCTGAAAAAGTCTCTTGTTCCCCTGCTGGATCACAACCCATCACTCAGTTAGCAGTTATTTATTTAGGGCATTTTATGAGTCAAACCCTAGGCATTATGTTAAGCATAACTCAAAACAACGTCACTCCGGAAAAAGGGATACTGAATATTTGATCGATTTGAGGGAAGGGTGGGGCTGTTTTGTTTTTTGATCATTGCTAACTGTATCTTTCTATAAAACCTGCTTAGCTGATTCACCTAATCCACTGGAGGCCTGCCTCTAATTCCTTTAATGTTTTATGGATACTAGCGCAACGCTCAGGCTGTCCGTCTGTTGTGATTCCTTATTTTTGCCGTATACCTTGCCTACCTCTTTACTTAGTGATAATTAATTTCTTCTACGCTACATTTTTCAAGTAAGTCGTTTTTTATAATGTAAGTGCAGCCTTTTCACACTCACCATGTGTCTCTCTCCATTGCCATATGGGTCACCAGAAAACTGAAAATCTATATACTTTGAACTGTCCTACAATGTGGGGATGTCTAAATTTGTTCTAAACATAATTATGATTTCAATCTGTCCTTACTAGAGGACACTTTGTACAAAGTTTTCATTTTTTCTGCTTCTTCATCTTTGGATGCTGCCAGTTGGTTTTTTGATAACATATGAAATTGGGTGATCAAACCTCAGCCAATTATCAATCCATCAAGGAGTCTTTATACTTATTTGATAATACTATGATAGTGCTTTACAATTTATAAAGCACTTTTTCATGTGCATTATGTAATTTCATCCTGGATATATCCCTCTGAGGTGGGAGAGGCAGGAATTATCACTTCTCCTCCTCTTTCTCTCTTTAATTACCTGCAGCCTGTCTTCCAACCTTATCATTCAAGTGAAACCACTTTCTCCAAAGTTACTAGTGATCCTTTAATTCCTGTATCTGTCTTTTCTCCTTTTCATTCTTGATTTTTCTGTAACCTTTGACACTATCATCTACCTTCTTTTCCTTAACATTCTCTTCTCTCTAGGTTTTCAAGATACTTCTTTCTCTTGCTCACTCTACCTATTTGAATGATCCATCTCCTTTGTTAGATCTTAATCCAGGTTATACCTGATAACGGTTGATGTCTCCAAAGGCTCTGACCTGGGTCCTCGTCTCTTCTCGCTGTACATTATTTCATTTCACGATCTCTAAGCTGCTGATTCAGCTGCCATGGATTCAGTTATCATCTCCATTCAGATGATTCTCAGATCAGTTTATTTAGCCATTATGGATAAATCTCCAACTGTCTATTGCACATCTTGAGTTAAATATCCTCTAGACATCTGAACTCATCTTTTCCCCAAACCCTCCCCTCTTCCTAATTTCTCTGTTACTAACAAAGGTACCCTTAGCCCCTCAGTCACCCAGTCTCATAACCTAGGTATCATCCTCATCTATTGCACTTTTACCTTCTCATATACAATTTATTGTCAAGTCCTTTTGATTCCACATTTTACATTTTTACATATATTTCCCCTTCCCTCCTCTGACACTGCCACCATCCTGATACAGGTCATTAATCCCTCATGCCTGAACTAGTAAAATAGCCTGTTAATTGGTTTCCCTACTTCAAGCTGATCCTTGTTCCAGTCTATCTTCCACTCAGTTGTCAAACTCATCTTCCTAAAGCACACATCTGACCTGGTCATCTCTTTATTCAATTAATTCCATTCACCTCTAGGATCAAATATAAAATCTTCTGATTGGTTTTTGAAGCCCTTCATAATCTGGCCTCTTCCTACCTTTCCACTTTTCTCAAATTTTACTCCCCTCTGTGTTCTCTACCATCCAATGACACAAGCTTTCTTCCTGTTCCTCATCCAGGACACTGTCTCTCATGTCTCTGCATTTTTGCTGACTGTGTTCTGTCTCTAGAATGCCCTCTATCCTCATCTTTGTCTCCTGGTTTCCATAAAGTCTCTCTTAAAATCCTGTCTTCTGCACAAATTCTTTCCTGACAATACTTCCAATTTATCCTGCATAAGTCTCAAAAATTGTACATAGTTGTTTGTAAGTTTTCTCACCTATTAGATTGTGAACTCTTTTAGGGCAGGACCTTGTTTTTGGAGATGTCTTGATTTGTTGGTGAATTAGATTTAAGTGAGGCAGAGTTGCATACAGTTTTCAGCCTTACTCTCTCTTTCAGAGTCATAAAAATCCAGTGGTAGGACAAAACCGAGGAAAACTGGTGATGGTCAGAGACACATTGGATGATCTTGGCATCTTCAATGTCTGACCTAGTTAGACCCTCCAAAGCACCTGCTTCAGTCACCTTCACAGGTGTTGGAACAAATCATTCCTATACACCCATTCTACCACAGTACATCTTCACATGGTTGGAGTAGACATCTTCTTAACTCACTGACAGGTTTGAGACTTGTCAGATACCCTTAATCTGGTTTAGCCTGTCTATCAAGATGACTTTTACAAAGATGCAGACTCTGTGGATGCTGTAGGTTTTTAAAGCCATGGATGAGTGTTGGGTGACAGATGAGACTCCAAAAGTGGATAAGTAAACCTGAAATGGGCTCAGTAAGACTATGGACCAAAAAAGTAAAGGAGAAGTCAAGCCAGAAGCGATGGGAGATGCTCAAGAAATACATTCTGAAGAAATAAAAAAGGGAAACAATGCCAATGAGGAAGAAAAATGATGCTCTGAATCATTTTACTAGATGTGACCACAAATTAAAGACATAAATCATAATAACAAATGAACCAGAGAAAATGATGGCATAGCAAGAAAGAACATTGGATTATGGATTAGGTGATAACAGTTAAAATCCAAACTCTTCTGATTATAAGCTGTGTGACCCTGGGCCATTTCACCTTTCTGGGCCTCAGCTTCCTCACCTGGAAAATGAGGAAATTGGACTAGGTGTTCTCTGAGTTTCTTTCTGGATTTGAAGTTTGGTATGGTATGTAACAAAATAATTAAAGGCAGTGGAGTCAAATGAGCAGAACTCCAGTCTTGGAGTCAAAAGAGCGGAGTTTGTGTCCTGATTCTTGCTAATTGTATGTTCACCATCAGTCAGTATCTCTGGGAATCTCATCTTTAAAATAGAGATGATAAGATTACTGGCACTATATTCCTCACAGGGTTGTTGTGAAGAAAGTGCTTTGTAAAACTGAAGTACAGGAATATGAATAATTATTCATTACTGCATACAGGAACATGCCTTTAAAACTATGTAGCTCCATATGAGTGCATTGTTAACCAAATGAATTGCACAGAATATGTCTGGAATCTATTCTGGGAACTGTCTCTAGCAGTCAGTTTACAAAGCACAAAATAACTCACTAGTTTAGTCAGTCAATAGACGTTTATTAATCACTTATTATGGGCCAGTCACTGTGCTGAGTGCTGGGGATACAAATACAAAAAGATAACCTCTGCTTTCAGGTTGCTTACAATCTAGGGGAAGATATCACATAAAAGGAAACTGAAAAAGAGGAGAAGGGGGTGCCCAACTCAGGTGCACAGTAGAAAAGTCAGAGAAGTCTCAAAACCATATAGCCAAGTGAGAAATGAGACACACTGATCTCTCCTTAAAAGGAGGTTTTGGAGTTTATGGCTCCACCCTTCAGAGAGACTGAGGATAGTGACAAGGTGGTGTACCAAGATTGATAGAACATTGCAGTATTATACAGTGTGATCATTCATTTTATTCACAGATCTTGGTGTCCAAGCCAGAAACAATATATTCACTCTATTTAGATTACTAGTTGATGAGATGGACCCTGCCATGTTCCATCTGACTCTCTTGTGTCTTTCCTCTTCTGTGGTAAAACAGAATACTTTCTATTTTCTGTTGATCAATAAACAAGCATTTATTAGTCTCCCACTGTGTGCCAGTTCTGCATTGAGTGTTTAGGATATAAATAAAGGCAAAAGACAGTCCCTGTCCTCTAAGAGTTTAGTCTAATGGGGGAGATAATATGAAAATAACTATGTACAAGCAAGATGTTTACAGGATAAATTGGAGAGAATCTCAAAGGGAAGTCACTAGCATTAAGGAGAAGTAGAAAGCCAGATTGTAGTTGGGACTTGAAGAAATTCGAGAAAACTAGAAGAGAAGAGAGAGGTGGGAAGAGAGAACATTTCAGGCACAGAAGACAGTGAAAATGCAAAGTGTAGAGAGGGAGTGTCTTGTACAAGGAATAGCAAGGAAGCCAGTGTCACTGGGTTTATGACTATCATGGGGAATGAAATATAAGGGAATTAGAAAAGGAGGAAGTCTCCAGTAATGAAGGATTTGGATGTCAAACTGAGACTTTTGTATTTTATCCTGAAGGTGACAGGGAGCCACTGGAGTTGATTGAATGTGGGGGTGGGGTGAGTGATATGGTCAGTTCCATACTTTAGAAGGATTAATTTGATAGCTGAGTAGAAGATGGACTGAAGTGAGGAGAGACTGGTATTTAACTTTCTATAGGTGTGAAGCTGGAAGCTCAAAGAGATTATTTGACTTACCCGAGGTCACCTGACCAATAAACATATGAAACAAAATTCAAACCCAGATGGGTTGGCATCAAATCCATACATCACACCAGGCTATTATATACGGGAATCTCAAACCACCCTCCAGGTTGAAGGTATAGACAAATGCCATATCACGTATGTTAGCTCTAGGATGTTTCAGAAATGTATAATCATCACTAAAGAAAAGTCTGACAATACAACCAGGGACAGAGTTCTAAGTACAATCATAGCACTCAAGATGTCTAAGATTGGAGAAAAAAATATCCATTGGGTTTAGTGATAAAGAGGTCATTTATTACTTCAGAGAGAATTTTTTAGCTAAAGTGGTGGGGAAAAAAGCCAAATGGCAAGGAATAAGTGGGCCATTCAGAAGTTCAGACAGTAATATAAATTACTGTTTCTGAAAGTTTGGCAGTTAAGAGTAGAGGAATGAAATGATAGCATGAGGAGTTGGTAGGGGTAGGCAGGATCAAAGGAAGGTGGATTTTGTTTTGTTTTTAGAAGAGAGGTGTTTGTAAGAAGAGAGGAAGGATCCTTTAGAGGGGGAGATACTGAAGATGGCTAAGTAAGGGAGAATGGTCATTAGGTCATAGGAGATGGGAGTAGATAGTATCAGAACTGCAGGCAGAGCTGTTGGTCTTGGCAAAGTTCTGAAAGTAGAGAAAAGAGAGAAAAGATGGCTGAATATCTAAGCTCCGAGTTGGAGAGAAGAGACAATGATGGATTTCACAATAGGTATTATAGAAGATATCACTGGATTAATCAATCAATTCTATTATATATTAATACATCATATATTAATATAACATATATAACATTACCATAGTATATGTAGTACTATAATATTATGTAGTATATCTATTTATACCATGTTTTATAGAGAGAGACTTCACAAAAGATAGTATAGAAGATATTCTTGCATTACTAGACTCTTTCTACTACACCATGCTGTTATGTCAAGGGTTCTCAAACCACCCTTAAGATTGAAGGGGTGGATAATTGTCAAAATGACTTGTGAGTTTCCTTCTAACTCTGACATTCTGTGAATGACCTCAGTAGGACATAATTTCAAAACATTCCTCTGATGCTTACTACCCATTAGACTTTTACAAGTAACTCAATGCCCCTAGCTTCAGATAAGAATCTGAATTTGTTTTACTCAGCTAAATTATATAATCAACCCTGCCTTTTAGTTTTCTCTAAACTGGTTAGATTAATAAATTAGCTAAATTAATTTGCTACCAGGTCCTAATCCTCCTCCTCACTACTATCCAAGGAAACTATAATCTCTAGGATATCTATATACTCTTCCCAAAAAAGAAAAAATAATACTGTAAGTTCTGAAATGCTTGGCTGTATCAATCAATCAAACAATGCACATCTATTAAGTGCCTACTATGTGCCAGGAACTGACTATATTAGACGCCATATATTCGTGGATCTGATCTGGAGGAGAATGCTTGGATTTATATTGAAGAAAGCTAAACAGAGTGTCCATTTGTTTGACATTTGTAGCAAAATCTTAGCAAGTGGTCAAGATGAAAATTAGTTTGGAGATTCAGTTATTTGCTGAATTCCTTCACCCCTATATTCCCCTATATGAGTACACATATACATAAACACACACACGCACACACACAAAGTCACACACTTGCAGATAGAAATTCTAGTGTCTCAAAACTAGTGGCTTGCTAAGTCCAACAAAATGTCACCTTCTGGTTTTCTGATCTTTGGACATTTTAATTTCAGATGCTTGCCCCGAGACTGTAAAAAACGATTCTCACTCTGAATACCAAGAACTTGATTCCAAATGGTTTTGATGGATAGTCAGGATTGCTGCAGCTGCTAATGGATGATTTTAAACTCAATGATGTATCTCAGTTGAGCATTAGTTCCACCTCCAACTGTGATAGATTTCTAAGTACAGATGGTTTGTATGCATGAATGTTTTTTGTACAATCGAGGAATAGTGCTTAGCATGTCCAAATCACAAGGAAAGGTCAAAGGCATTCATGTGAAATTAGGGATTAGGCTTAATTCTATTTCATTCCAGAGGAAAGAACCAAGGACAGTGAATGAAAGTCACAAAGAAAGAACTTTCTGTTCAGTATAAAAAATCTTTCTAACAAGCCAAAATTAAAGCTGCCTTATGAAGTAGTGAATTCTCCATCACCCTGGAGATCTCAAAGCTGAATGACCACTTGTCACAGACAGTCTGGACAATACTCCTGTACTGAGCAGGGAGTTGAACTAAGAGACTTAGAAAATTTCTTCTAATTATGGAATTCTATGATCCTATGAAATAGATGTAGACCAGAACATTTAAGGATAAAGGGGTGAGAACATTGTAATGCAATGAACAATGGACTTATTATAGTCTGAAAAATCTGTGTTTAAATCTTATCTCTAACACTTTGCTAAATGTGTGATCCTAAGCAAATTACTTACTCTTTTGGAGCCTTAGTTTTCTCATCTGTAAAACAGATACAATATTTTCACTGTCTGCCTCAAAGAGTTATTGTTAGATGATTTGTGATAAAAATACTTTGTGGTAGATGCTTTAGATAATTTATGATGAAATACTTTGTAACTATAAAAGGATATATGTGTGTATACATACATATGTACAAATACTTTCTCTCTCAATATGTAGCATTGCATTATAAGGATTGAATAAGACATTTTATGAGAAAATACCTTGTAACTATGAAAGAATACACACATATATACACATATGCACACATATTTTCTCTATCTAGTATATGACAATACCAAAACAACCCTAGGTAATTTGCATAGCCTCATACTTACACCTAAGAGAATTTTCAGGCAGTTAATAAGAATTTATTAAGTGCTCACTGTGTAGAAGAGAACAATGATGTGGTGCAACGGATAGTGTAAGGGAGCTGGAGTCAGGAATTTCTGAATTCAAATCCAGTCTCAGACACTTATTAACTGTGTGACCACGGTCAAGTCACTTAACCCTGTTTGCCTCAGTTTCCTCATCTGTAAAATAAGCTGGATAAGGAAATGGCAAACCACTCCAGTATCTTTGCCAAGAAAACCCCAAATGGGGTCACAAAGAATCAAACATGACTGAAAATAACTAGACAACAACAACAAACTATGTATCAGAAACTGTGCTAAGAACTCAAAATATAAAGAAAGGCAAAAGCAAATTGTGGGATACTAAGAAACAATTTGAGAAGAGATTGACATTTTTCCCCATGAAAAGTGGAGAAGGGAAGTACCAAAGTGCATTGACTACAGGCATCCAACAAGGGATATGAAAAGCGTCACCAGAACCTTGTATTGAATAACCACCCTAAGGTAACACCTATTCAGCAGAGCTCTAAGTGCCTGAGATGACAGACAGAAGGATTACCTAATGAAAGAAGCTGTTATTTTTTTATGTGCCCTAATATGGACCCTATTCAAGAGCATGATAAATTTAAAGCTAGAAGGAATCACCTTACTAGTCATCCAGATCAGAGAAATTTTTACATCACCCCAAGTGTACTGGTATATAAAATAGGCATACAAATAAAACATTAGCCGATAATAAATCATAAAGAAATTTATTTTTAAAAAATTCCTTTGATAAACATACAATTTTACCATTTATTAAAAATAAAAGCAAACTTGAGTACTATTAAGATGGGTGTGCTTATTTATTTACAAATAAATACTTTTCATTGACAAAAACAAATTTCTCAAAACATTATTTTCTTTATTTGAAGATTTTAAAAGTCGTTCAAAATATTCCTTGGTTTATTGTGGTATGCTGCACGCTTGGTATTAAGATGTCGTTTTAATTTGGCTTGGTTTCATATTCTCCGCAGCCAAAATTTCATTACAAATTAAGCAAAGAGATTTTTCCACACCACCATCATTATTAGAAGTAAATCCATATTGCAAAAATGATTTGACATATTTTCTTTTACTTGTCAATTTAGGTGTACTATAACCTGGTTGCACAGATTGCTACACTGCCGTTAGTATTTTTGCCTTTCCTGTCTAAATTTAGTCACTTATCCATAACTGAAAAATATTTTCATCCCAAAATATAAATAAATATTGCTAATAATTTATCAAATAAATCTTAGTTTTAGTATGAAATTACATTTGTTTGTGCTTAATTTTAATAATTGATATTCACACTTATCTACACATATAGCAGTGATGGTGGAGAAATATTAAAGGGCCTTTGTCTTTACTTGCTGCAATTAAACATATATGTTTCTGTAAAAGAAGGAGATAAGAGCAATTTTAAAAATCAAACATTGTAACAATCCAATCCAAAGATATACTAATTTGATACTTACATAACAGTAGGAAAATATTTTAAAAATGTTTATTTTCTGTAATTAAACTATTATGTTTCTATAAGAGCAGAAAATTTTATATGTTCAGTAAAAACACTGCAATTCAAAACATACAATAGTCTCAAATCTGAGCGGAAGTGTTTCTAGTAGCATTCGTTGGCATTATGTGGCATGAAGGCATGCACAGTGCAAAGTGTGCATGTTGTATGTTCAGAACCAAGGCTACAGTGAAGTTTGTGCAATGTAACATGGACAAGTGCTGCCAGAAACACCTTGGATTCATTACATGCTTGACTTTGAATTAATTTTTGGCCATTGTACATTCAAAAACTTTTTATTATGTTTATTTTTTTTGCAACCTCCACATTGCTTTATGTGACCCCTTATGGGGTGACGACCCAAAGTTTAACCAACTTCTTCATTTTTTTTGAATCTTGTGAATTGGATGTTTGAAAAAGGAATTGGTAGTTAACACACTAAATGATGTCATTCATTCAATTGGTCAGAAAGCATTTATTAAGTATTTACCATTTATGTTTTTGTCCAGGTAGGTAGCTTAGTGGATAAAGAACTAAGCCTGGAGTCAGGAAGACCTAAGTTCAAATCCAGCCTCAGACATTTGCTAGCTATGTGACTTGTCCAAAGTAAAGTAAAAGCCTCTTGCACAAGCGTACATTTGCAAATTTTGTCATCATCATAATCTTCATCACCATTAGTACTCATTATTCTAGCTCCTTAGGTTAATAAGGAGAAAATGTTCAGAAGCTACTCTCTGCACTTACAAGAAATTAAATTATATAGCCCAGTTAATGCTGAATTATTGTTACAAAATAAATTACATCACTATCTGATCTTTGCCCAATAAAAAGATGGAAACAGCTTGTGTAAAAAAAAAATGGAGACAGCTCATGCTGGTGATTAAGGACCCTGAAGTGGGGAGATCATTTTTTGAAGGAAGGACACCATCATAGCCACAGTCCAAAAGACTCATCAGAATGCTATTCCAGACACAAGTCAAAAAGATCACGGGGGAAAGAAAAATCCAGAGATTTTGGTAAGAGTCATGAAACAGACATTGGGATCGTGGTTCAAAGTCAGTCAATTAACAAATATTTATCACATGCTTGCTATGCTGATGATATATATCTCTAATGGGACTCAACCCTATACAAAACAAACTATTTCCAACAGATAGCTGTAAGTCCATCTATTGTATAACCTTCTCAGTGAACATAGGTGAACCTTGATTTTTTTTTTTGGCAATCAGAGCATTCATTTCAAAATTAACCTGCAAATAAAATGTTTGTAAATCAAATACTATTTTAGTAAGACTTTATATTTGTGCCATGATTGTATGCTTTTTGAAGTACTTTTTTTTGCCTCACAAGAATTCTGTGAGGTAGGAAAGGTAACTATTTTTGTGCTGATTTTACAGAGCCAGGACATTAAGTGTTTCATCTAAGGGCATATAGTTAGGGAGTCACAGAACATGTACTAGAGCCTGGAATCTCCTAATTTCTATCTCAATGCTCTTTTTAAAATTTTTTGTTTTTATGATACATTAATTTCTAAAAATGTCCCTCCCTCCCCTGCCATCTATCAAGCCTTCCCTTGTAACAAAGATTAAAAAAGAAAATAACAGCTCTGATAAACTAACCAAACACATCAATTGTACCCAACAACACATACAACACTCTACACCCACAGTCTCCCACCTCTTCAATAAAGAAAGAGAGATGCATTTTCTTCCCTGGTGCCAAGTTTGGATATTATAACTATAAATTGTTCAGCTTCATTTTATGGTTCATTTATTGTCATTTTGTATATCATTTTCTGTTTTCTCTTTATTTCATTCTACATCATTTCATAAAAGTTCTCCACTGCTTCTCTGAATCAATCAACAAGGAGTTGTTAAGGACCTACTGCGTGTGAAGCACTGTGCTAAGAAATGAAACTATAAACAGAGAAGGGAAGTAGCCCTGCCTTCAAGAGTTTATACTATATCAGGGAGAGATGTATAAATGTAGAAAAATATACAAAGTAATTTGGGAAGGAAGGCACTCGAGAGCATCAAAAAAAGCTTCATGTAGGAGGTAGCATTTGAGCCCGGCTTTGAAGAAAACTGAGGATTTTAGAGATGGCCGTGAGATGGGAGTGAATTCTAGGCTTCAAAGATACAAAGATGGGAGATGGAATGTTCAATGTGAAGGATGGGGGGCAGCTAGATGGCACCATAGATAGAGTACTGCACCTGGAGTCAGGAAGACTCATCTTCCTAAATTCAAATCTGGTCTCAGACATTTATTAGCTGTGTATCCCTAGGAAACTCACTCAATCATCTTTGCCTCAGTTTCCTCATCTAAAAAGTAAGTTGGAGAAGGAAATAGCAAATTACTCCAGTGTCTTTATCAAGAAAGCCCCAAAACGGTGTCACAAAGAGTCAGACATGACTAAATAAGTAAGAAAGTCATTTTTGCTGTGTGGGGACAAAAATCACCTCAAACAACCAAAAGAGCAACTGAGGCAGAGCTTCTATCCAAAGTACTTTATTAATGGGGCCGGGCCCCCTCTAATGAAATGGGTCCCCAGACCTTCCACATGGCCTGAGATACTCCCTCCTTCCAGTGCCTTACTTCTATAATGCTTAATCCCTGATTTATTACCTGAACATTCTAAAAAGACTCTACAAAGTACAATGGTAAAGAATACCATTGGTTGACACATGATGACATCATGTTGACACAAGATGATAAACATTATATGTCAGCAGGGTCACAGATTGGATGAAGCAGGAACATCTCTGATATCTAGGTATGCACAAGATGGATGGGCTTCCCTTTAAGTTAGGTAAGAGGAGATGGGACGAGCTACACATATGCTCCAACAATATATTGGGGTGCAGGGGAACTTTCCATGTCCACCATGCTTGGTTTGGTCATGCAATTTGAGCAAAACAAGATGGAGATATATGTGTCAACATTCTTGTGGTTACACAAGTAAGTTCCATGGCTGGTAAACATGCAATGAACATTACATTAAAGTATGAGGTCTATTACAGGTTCCTTCTGTTAGAACCTGTATTCCTATGTGATGATACAAAATATGGATTAATACATTGCTTATTCTTATATTCATTATTAGGCGATTAACTAAATCTGTATTACCAGATGAGTATAGTAAAACAATTGCGAACACTCATTACCCCTTATGGAATCTTAATGAACTAATACCAATTAGAGTTTGAGGAGGGGTCCTCAACGAATCATCTCTCTCAGTTGCTCCATAGTACAGGAGAGCAATGCTTAATAAGATTGGAAAGTTAGCCTAGGGGCAGGTTAGGAAGAGTTTTAAATGTCAATACTGGGATTTATATTTGATCCTTGAAGGAATAGGAAGCCACTGAGTTTATTGAGTAGAGGAGTGGCATGATCACGCCTGTGCTAAGAAAACCTCTTTCACAGCTATGGGGAAGCTGGATTGGAAAGGGAAGAAGCATGAGGCAGGAAAGTCAGTGAGGAGGCTATTGGAATAGTTCGGGCAATAGATAATGAGGGCCCTCATTAGGACCGATGCTAGAAATGTTGTGGAGGTAAAAATAACAAGATTTGACAACTGAGTAGATTACGTAGCATGTATAAAAGAGACAATTGAAGAACAACGTTGATACTGAGAACCTGCAAACCTTGAAAGATGCTGATGCCCTCAACAAAAATAAGGACATTCAGAAGAGAGGAAATGTAATGCCTTCTTTGGACATACTGAGCTTGGGTTGCCTATGTGATACACAATTCAAAATTTCTAATAGGAAATTGGTGATATGGGGCAAAGAATGATAGATACATAGATCTAGGAGTTATTTGCTTATTTAAACCTCTGAGAACAGATGAGATCACTAAGGAGAAGAAAACCTCAAACAGATCTTTGGGGTACACCCACAAGGAGTAAGCATGACATGGTTAATGATCCAGCAAAAGATACTGTAAAGGGAAAGTCAGGCAGGTAGGAGAATCAAGAGTGAGCAGTGTTGGGAAAACCCAGAGAAGAGAGGATGATCAACAAATAGGTCAAGAAGGAAGCTGTGTGACCCTCAGCAAATCACTTCACCTCTGTTTTCCTCAGTTTCCTCATCTGTATAATGGAAGCAATAATTGCAGAGCTTACTTAGTATGAGGATTAAATGAGATAATTGTGAAGTGTTTAAGACAGTGCCTGGCATGTTGTAAGTGCGATGATGATGATGATGATGATGAAAGACGATTGGATTTGTCACTTAAGAGAACATCGATGACTTTGGAGAGAGATCAGAGCAAGTTGAATCTCGAGTCTAGAAGCTGAATTGCAAAGAATTGAGGAAAGGGCAAGAAGATAAATGCAATGATTGCTTTTTCTAGGAATTTACTTGAGAACTAGAGTAACATAGGACAATAGTTTAAGGAAATAGTAGGATCTAGGAAAGACTTTTTAAAAAAAAGTTTGGACATAAGCATGGTTTTAGGCAGGGAGGAGCCAGTGGAAAGGGAGATTAAAGATTAGAAAGTAAGAAAGGGAACGATGATGGAGGGGAACAATCTGCTAGAGGTGATGAAAGCATGCTAGGAACATGGGTTGATTCATATTTGCTGTTTCTTTCAGTTCAATAAGAAATATGACATACATCTATTATATTCACATACCACAATTTGTTTGATCACAGAATTTATCACAGATACGGAGAACTGGAAGGAATCTCAGCAGCCATTCACAAACGACCAGTATGAAGTAACAATATATTCCAGTGGAGGATAGTTAGCCTATGCTTAGGAGTCAGAATGATGAGTTTGAGTAACAGCTAGTACTTTAGTCAACAATGTAGGGTGTATGTCTCTGTGGACAGCTCAAAAAAACACCTCCAAAAACATGTATGAGAAGAAGGTTGGGCAGATAAGTGGCGCAATGCAAAGGTACTAGGCTGGTTTACCATTTCCTTCTCCAGCTGATTTTACAGGCAAGGAAACAGAGGGAATTAGGGTTAAGTGATCTGCTCAGAGTCACACAGCTAGTACGTATCTGAGGCTGGATTTGAACAAAGGAAGATGAGTCTTCCATACTCCAGGTCAGCCACTGGGCCACCTAGCTGTCTCTCAGTCATTACCTGTTTATCTTTTATGTAGCTTGCTTTGTTTTCATTTGTTTGCTCTTTGTCTCCTCTATTAGATGGTAAAATCCTTGAGGCAAGGATTGTCTTTTGCTTCTTTTATATTACCAGCACTGAGCATAATATCTGAAACATAGTAAGTGTTGAATAAATGTTTATTGATTGATTGAATTTGTTCTGTTGTTAAGACAAGAAAAAGAGCAGACAAACTGAATGATAATGAATGTTCCAATCCTTAATTCTTTGGCAAAGAATTTACTTGGAGATAATGTTGCTGCCAATTCAAGTAAATGCAATTAAATGAGTAATAAACAATAAAAACCAGCTTTGTCTCTTGGCTCAGGTTACGATGTTTAAAAAGGTTCAAGAGATGTAGTTTCTGGTAATTTTATCATTTTTGTTAATAAGACCAGAAGGTCATTAATAAAAGGATGGTCATTTGGCCATTTCTTTTAATCCAAAGGTCCTCTAATGGCACTGGAATCACAGTTTACGTGCCCTTTGAAGAGGAGGTATTCCCAAGGGGTGCCTACTCAATTCTGATTGCTTAACAAATAGGAGGTGGGCTATCTTGGGATAAGTGATTTATTTAGGTCACTCAAATCTTGGCCAAAGAAATATCAATTTCCATCTTACTTGTCTTGATGACAGGAAGAATCAACATTTTCCCAGGTTGTTCTGAGCAAATACATTGATACACCCATTACAGGGTTTGGGTTTTTTTTTTTTTACTGTGTGAAATCTTGGCCTAGGTAAGTCTCTAAGAGAGATTTCTCACACTGGTTGATTTCTGGAGGAGGAATAGAAAAAGGGAAAAACCTTGGTCCTAATATATTAATTAGTTATTAAATATGAGAGAAATATTCATTTCTCACAAGGTCAGTGTAGTTCCTATTCCAAGCCATCAAAAATTCCATCTGATGATCCAGAAAGCAATATTAAAAAAAATTAAAACTACAACTTCAATTATCTAGCAGTGTTTTTCAACATAGGTTAAGTATGTTTTCTAAAAATAAACTGGAGAATTCACAAAGAAGTTCTTAGCCCGGGTGGTATAAGTAGAGACAGTTAACACAAGCCATCAAAGGATGCAGCCTTTTATTTTTATTAGTGTAGCTAATGATACAGCAAGCGAAGGTCACAATGACATGAGATTTATTGGTAAGGAAGACCAACACTAGCATGGGGTTCTATGTAAACTTTTAAAAACCACCAATCCTCAAACCTTCATGTGTTGAGGTGTTCCTCATGATCAAGTTCTCATGAAGAGAAATTTATTGATGTATTATTGGATAAGGGCTAGCAGTCTTACTGATCTAAGTAAGGAGAAAGACTATTGCTTTGTAAGGGAGCACAACTGATTAACATCGTTCTATGTTGGCAGAAAATGGGAGGCTCTTCACAGATCACAATGAAAAAGCTGACAATTTTGAGAAAAGGTCATATCTAAATTTTGCCAGCATACTCCAATCCAATGATTTCAATAATGGCAAACGTGCAACAACTCTTAAACATTTCAAATATCTTGTTCAAAGAGGCTTATTTGTGGTCTTGCACAATGTCATTGTGGTAAGAGTAACAGCTACCAAAGGTCTGGCCACAGAGGCGGGGCTAAATGAAAGGGAACTACCCCTTAGACTTTGTTGGTACATTGAAAGTAAGGCCCGAGTCATTGACAGAGAATCAGTATCCAGACTTAATAGTGTTGAATGCCCAGTGCCAGACTTGATAGATGTTCCATAGTGATATGAGTCCCTACACCATTTGAGCTAGACATATTTCTGTGTAAAGAAAAGGGAGATTCATAACTGTTGTATGACAAAAGTATATGTCTTCATTAAAGGGGGAAAAAGCAAGTTGTCTATAGTGCTACTGGAGCAGCTAGGTGGTACAGTGGATAGAGTACTGGCTTGCAATTAGAAAGACCGTCTTCGTGAGTCCAAATCTGGCCTCAGCAACTTAGTAGCCATGTGATCATGGGCAAATCATTTAACTCTGTTTACCTAAGTTTTCTCATCTGTAGAGCTGAAGAAGGAATGGCAAACTATTCCAGTATCTTTACCAAGAAAATCCAAAATGGGGTCACAGAAAGTCAGACATAACTGAAATGAGTAAACAATAACATAGTGCTACTGACCATGGATACTAGGAATAGATATTTGCCCATTGTAGTATGACATTTTGACAATAAACAGCATAGTCCAGCTGAACATTTTTGAATCTATCCAAGGACTATTACTAATTGATGTCTAGCTACTTTTGACCAATTAAATAACATCCTTGGCATTTTAAAAATTAGCTTGTCACTAGTGATATCTTAATGATATATCTACTATATCTAGATTCCTTTAGTAGTTTAAATGAAACGTAAAAAGAGAAACAGATACTTAATAATCACTGCTTAATAATCAAAGCTGTTGCACATGCTTTGCCATTATTGGAAGCATTGGATTGGAGCATGCTGACAAAATTTAGATATGACCTTTTCTCAAAATTGTCAGCTTTTTCATTGTGATCTGTGAAGAACCTCCTATTTTCTGCCAACATAGAACGATGTTAATCAGTTGTGCTCCATTACAAAATGACATTTTTTCTCCTTTCTTAGATCAGTAAGACTGCTTGCCTTTATCCAATAATACATCAATAAATTTCTCTTCATGAGAATTTGATCATGAGGAACAGCCCAACACATGAAAGTTTGAGGGTTGGTGGTTTTTAAAAGTTTACATAGAACCCCATGCTAGTTTTGGTCTTCCTTACTTAATGATACTTTATAATCATTTGAACTACACACTAATAATGCAGATGCTTCAATAAAACAAAATTAAACTGTCTAATTTTGGGGAATGAGAGGAATATCATTCAGATTCTCTTCCTTCATAGAGTTCTGTGCAGCGTATAGTCATGGAGATAATCTCAACCAGAATTAAGATTCCAGTTAAAGACTTTGAAGACACTGTCAAACACAAGATGGATAGGCAGAGCAGAAAAAATGTCTGATATTAGACAATTTCTTCATCATTTCATAAGCTTTATAAGAGATTAATGATACAACTCATCTTACTGATGCTTAAAAAGAGCCTGCATCCATGAACTTTGAACTCATTAGGGTTTATCTTTGCCTTTCATATGATGTACACTCTTTTCTGGAAGATGGTAAATGTAAGTCAGACCCAGACGCTAACTATAGATGTATCTCAGTGAGAGGAACTTTTTGGCTACAATGAGAAAGCTGGAAATGCTTTCAATGAGGGTGGGGAAATGTGTATAGAAAATGATATATACGAATTCCTCCCATTATGAAAAGAAATATGTCCACTCATATTGATGAGAGTATAATTTTGAAACAAAGGAAGGAACAGGAGGGAAGAATTTCATTTCACTCATTCATAGGTTCAATGGTAACTGGCATTGCTCAGTGATTTGAATAGGAGACTTGCAAAATTATGATGAAATGGAAAAACTGAACCTGCCAACAAATGTAAAGTTGGATGCATTGGAAGCTGAAGTCAGATGCTTCAGGGTTTTGATGAATCTTTTCCTACAAACACCACCAGAGAATGGCTTGATTAAAGAAATTCCATTAGTCTTCCGTGTTCTGGATTCTCTACAATTTATTTAGTGCTTTTCAGTCTTGACTGTTACAAGCTAATCATGAGAGAGTCCTTTAGAAAGAAACATACTTAAAAAGCAGAGAAATATAGTGTCCCAACAATGCTTTGACTCACTCATGATTTCATATATTGAATAAAGAGTTAACTATAATGCAGTGATAGGAATTTCTGTAGCATGAGAAGATGAAGGAACTTTATTTTGGTTAATTTGGGTTGTTATTCAATATCAGGTTAAATAGAACAATCATGAGAATTCACTGTATTTTTAATGTATCTCATTATCAAGTAGGAATTTGTTATTTTTTCTTTCATTTTTAAAATTTGTATTTTAAAAGTAAAACAATTTTTTGAAAATAATAAGCTTTAGTTTATTTTGCTTGGAGAATAAAAATAATGTTTTTTACAATTGCAATTTCAATGAATGTTCACCTTTTTAAAAAATAAAATAAAATTCCTTATGTGCCTATCCTAACGAAATGTATTGCATACATATGTAAGTGGAAAATCTTACCATGAACTTTCCAGTGCTTGCTCTATCTTATTGGGATGATTTTACTAGAAATATCTCAGGTTCCAGATGACTCTACACCCATCTGTCTTAGGGAAAAACAGCTTGGTAGCAAGATGAAGAAATCTGTTCTGAGGCTGCCCAAAACAGGTAAGCTGTCAAAGAATCTCTGATGGGTGAAACTCACACAGATGCTTAAGATGTAGTTTCAGTGCACTGATACTACCATTACCTATCTAGACCTTAGGAAGAGATTGTCATAAGCAAGTTAGTTCCCAGAAGAAAAACAGTATCATCTACAAGTGAATAAATAATTTTTGGTGGCACCTATAGTACTCAGGATCTTTTCATTAAGTTTGACTATAAAATGATGACATAAATCACAACAACAAATGAGCCAGTGCAAATAATGACATAGCAAAAAAGAGCACTGGATTGTGGGTCAGACAATAACAGTTAAAATTCAAACTCTTCTGATTATTAGCTGTGTGACCTTGGGCCATTTCACCTTTCTGGGCCTCAGTTTCCTCACCTGGAAAATGAGGAAATTGGACTAGGTGTTCTCTGAGTTTCCTTCTGGATTTGAAGTCTGGTATGCTATATAACAAAATAATGAAAGGCAGTGGAATCAAAGGAGCAGAACTCCAGTCTTGGAGCCAGAAGAGCTGAGTTTGAGTCCTGACTCTTGTTAATTATATACTCACAGACAGTCAACATCCCTGAAAACCTCATCTTTAAAATAGAGATGATAGGATTACTGGCACTATCTTCCTCACAGTGTTGTTGTGAAGAAAGTGCTTTGTAAACCTGAAGTATAGGGATATGAATAATTATTCATTACTGCATACAGGAACATGCCTTTAAAACTGTGTAGCTCCATACGAATGCATTGTTAACCAAATGAATTGCACAGAATATGTCTGGAATCTACTCTGGGAACTACCTCTAGCAGTCCGTTTATCAAGCACAGAATAACTTACTAGTTTAATCATCAACAAACATTTATTAGTCAGTTATTATGGGCCAGTCACTGTGCTGAGTGCTGGGGATACAAATACAAAAAGATAACCTCTGCCTTCAGGTTGCTTACAATCTAGGGGAAGATACCACATAAAAGGAAACTGAAAAAGAGGAGAGGGGGGTGCCCAACTCAGGGGCATAGTAGAAACATCAGAGGAATCCCAAAGTCATGAAGCCAGGTGAGAAATGAGATGTCCTGCACTGATCTCTCCTTAAAAGAGTGTTTTGGAGGTCATGGCTCCATCCTTCAATCAGAGAGACTGAGGATAGTGACAAGTTGGTGTAACAAAACTGATGGAACTTTGGTACATTATATAATGTGATCATTCATTTTATTTGCAGAACTTGGTGTCCAAGTCAGAAACAATATATTCACTCTATTTAGGTTGCCGGTTAATGAGATGGACCCTGCCATATTCCATCTGACTCTCTTGTGAATTGCCCGTACTATGGTAAAACAGAATTTTAAGGAAAGACACTCTCTGCTTTCTGTCAGTTAATTAGCAAGCATTTATTAGTCTCATACTGTATACCAGGTGTTAAGTCCTGGGGATATAAAGAAAGGCAAAAGAAAGTCCCTACTCTCAAAGACTTCACAGTCTAAGGGAGATCACATGAAAACAATTATGTACAAACAAGATATATGCAGAACAAATTGGAGAGAATCTCAAAGGGAAGAAACTGGAATTAAGGGGTATTAGGAAAGGCCTCCTGTGGAAATGGTGTTGTAGCTGGGATTTGAAGAAATCCAGGAAAACTAGAAGGGAAGACAGAAAACTTCAGGCACGGGAGACAGTGATAATGCAGAGTGTAGACAGGGAATATCTTATAAAAGGAGTACCAAGGACGCTAGTGTCCCTGGATCTAAGTGTATGATGGAGAGTGACCTTCAAGGACATTGAAAATGTAGGAAGGGCCAAGGTTATGAAAGGCTTGAATGTCAAACACAAAATGTTGTGTTTTATCCTAGAGGTGATAGGGAGACAGTGGAATTGATTGAACGGTGGGGAAAGGGTGACATGGTCAGTACCATACTTTAAGAACATACTTTTGAAAGATTATAACAAAATTTGGTTGCCCTGAGAAATTCATCCGTATTGTACACCAGTTTCATGATGGCATACTCGCACTGGTTCTGGATAATTGATAATGCTTTTGTGCTTTCCTTGTCACCAGTGGAATGAAGTAGGGTTGTATGTCTTCTCCAGTGCTTTTTAGCGTGTTTTCAGTGAAGCTGTCAGATGTCTTTAACAAAGACAAAAAAATGGCATCAAGGTTGAGTAATGCGCTGACGGTAAACTACATAGAATAGGCTACAAGCCAAGACTAAAGTAGAGGGAGAATGGGTGTGCAACTTTTTGTTCACAGATGATCATGTATTCAGTTCAGCCTCCAAGGCTGAAATGCAACAGAGTAGGGATCAATTCTCTGCCTCTTTTTTCTACCTTTGGCCTGACAACACTAAGAAAATATTTCATTGTGGAGTTCAAAGCAGTGTTTGGCAGTGGTATTCTTCATCTCTCCCCTTCTATTTTCATGGGTGGTCATGTGGGAAGCCCAGATGAACCTAAAACAGGTGATGTGTGTGTGTGTGTGTGTGTGTGTGTGTGTGTGTGTGTGTGTGTGAGAGAGAGAGAGAGAGAGAGAGAGAGAGAGAGAGAGAGAGAGAGAGATGTTATTCTTAAGAATAAAGTTGGGTGAATTCAGGACTGATTAAATAACTAGAGACAAAGAATCGTCTGATTCAATGTCAACTTAAGAGGAAGTCTCTAGCAAAGTGCCTCAGGAATCTAGTACTGGCCTATGCTGTTCAATATCTTTATATTATCTGGATGAATCCATAGGACACTTGCTCATCATAATAGCACATACCCTGAAGCTAGGAGGAAGACAGAGGTATGCTGGAGTCAATCTGAAACCAGCTCCAGAGAACGAACTGATAAATTTTCGTTGATGCAGATCAAGACTTGATTTATTATTTTGCTTTTTGTCAAGGTTTAAGAAAGTGCTAATGTAGATTAAATGTAAAAGTGTGACTCAAATACATTTTCCTGGTTGTTAAACAATTCTCAACATAACCCTGAAGAAAAAGTTAATAATTTGAATGATAGAGTCAAGATAAAGAATGATCATGAGTCAAATCTAATATGATGATATTTAATAGAGATAAATGTAAAATTCCACACTTAAGTTCAAAAATTTGGTTACACAATTATAGGATTTGGAAATTGTGGCTTGGGAAATGTTCCCAGGTAAGAAATCTAGGGGTTTTAATGAATGGCAGGCAGAGTATGAGTCACCTGTGTTGACATGGTAGCTAATGCGGTCTTAGTCTGCACAAATAGTCTTTGTGATAGCCAAAGCAATGAAAGTGACTGATCCTATGTTCCCTATCTTGGTTACAACTCATATGGAGGATTGTGATCACTTCCAAGTGCTGAATTTTAGAAAGGACATTAAACAACTGGAGTGCAAAGAGGATGTCCAGGCATATGAAGGGCTTGCAAACCATGTCATACAAGGATTATCTGAAGTAAGTTGGAAAAAAAGAAGATTTAGGGAGAACACAATAAGTACCACCAAAAATTTGAAAGGCTGATGTGTCTTGTTTTAATTTACCCCAGAGATCAGAATCAGGAGCATTAGATGGCGTATGTAAGGGACAGATTTCAGTTCCATATAAGAAAATAATTCTTTGTGTTGTTGGCTTGGGTGGCGGGGTTGCAAAAGTCAAATGCAGTGCCTCAAAATACAGGGTGTTAATAACAACTGAACCATCACTGGTCTCTAATCCCATTAGACAATACTATTGTAAAGAATTTCTCTGTTCAGAAGTGGTTGGTACCTAATAATCTCTAAAATCCATTTCATCTCTGAGATTCAATGACTATTCTCCATCTTCAGTAGGTCTTCTGACTGCTGACTTTGGACACCCCACTGTCTTGTCTCTTGGATGTATACTTTCCTCTTGATTTCTACAGCTCATCTGGTCTCTGACTCTTGACCCTCAAGTTTTGTGTGTGTGTGTGTTGCTTCATTTCATCTAGTATCCTTGACCTGCTTGTTCATAATTCAGTTGAAGTGGAGAGATGTATTCAAGCAGAGGCAGGATTGCAGGTCTTTTCTTGACTCTTAACCTGCTTCACCTTATCCATAAACTGTTGTAGCTAATTTCTAAGGTCTATATTATTGTTAGTTCCAACACATCCTCCATTTCCCCTCCCTTTACCAATGACCCTTGCTGCCCTTGGCTCTTATAAACCAGCTTCTATTCAATCTCCTTTTAGTTACAAACCAGCTTAGCAGAACTGTCCTTTAAAATGCAATTAAACAAAATATAATGAGATTTTGAAATAGAGATTAAAAGGTATTGTCTCCATATTATGGAGATTCCCTGAGAATCATTTTCTAGTTGATCCCTAGAAATCTAACCAGGGCAGGAAAAACTAATGAAAAGTTAAAACTAACATTTGCAAAGCTGTCTGATTTCAAAAGGTCTAGCATGGTGGAAACCTTATTTGGGAATCAGAAGACCTGAATTCTAATACAGATTTTGACTATAATTTTTGTGTGCTTGTGTAAAAAAGGCTAGGTTTTATTTTTAGTATAGTTCTTTACATAGGACAAAGACCATAGTTAAATTATTAATATCTCCTTAGACTTTAACAAATTATAAAACTGTTAAAATGTAATCATGGGGAAAATACTTTAGTACTAACCACTAAAAATGTTTCTGGTACTGTACATAAACTCAAATTTTCTTTCCCTAATTTTCCCAGTCTCCTCTGCAGTTCTGATAGAGAAACCTAGGCAACAGTCATCTGAAAAAAGATTATTCAGGTATGGGAAAAATGGTCTGGAAAATTGGTCTTGGCATGACCAAGTGAAGATTGTACTCTACCTATGTAGCATCTGACTCTCTAGTTGGAGGATACTCTTATCTCACTTCCTCTCACAACCTGAATATCCCTGAAAGTAAGATTTTCTTTTAAAAAGCATGCTCATAGTACACATTTAAAAAAAATACTTCAAAATGCTCCTGGGATCTGTTTTTATTAAAATGTATCTCTTTTTACAAGCATAGTTGTACATGCAACAACTTCTTTCTTTCTAATTATTTTTCATTTTCCTGCTTTATAACTTTGAGCTGAGAAAATTTAAACACAATTTTCCTCATGAGATTTACACCCTCATTGTACTGTCTTTTTAAAAAAAATATTGTGGCATAATAGATAAATTTACTGTTATTTTAAGACATAAAATAAATTTTTATATTTTTGGGGGGGAAGAATTTGACTCTAAAACGTAGAAGGTATTTTCTACATTTATGTAGCAAATCAATTTTTTAACTTGAAATATGAGAGCAGCAATTCAGGAATCATCTTTCAGGCACTACTTTACTATAAGAAATTCCTAAAATTTATAATTACGTATGACTACATAACTTACTACACAACTCTGGGCAAATCACTTCTCATTTCTGTTTGTTTGTTTTATGTTTGTTTGTTGTATGTTTGTTGTTCAGTCATTTCATTCACATCCAAGACTTTGAAATATTTCTGGGATTTTCTTTGCAAAGATACTGGAGTGGCTTGGCATCTCCTTCTCCAGTTCATTTTACAGATGAGGAAACTGAGGCAAACAAGGTTAAGTAACTTGCCCAGGATCACACAACTAATAAGTATCCGAGATCAGACAAAGATGAGTCTTCCTGACTCTAGGCCAGGACTATTTACTGCATCATCCTGGATCTTAGTTTCCTCATAAGTGTTTGAGGGGTTCAGAGAAAGATAAATCTACACTCCCCAGTGTGTGCTGTGTGGCAGGATCGGGACTCCATTTCCCAGGAGAATACATGCCCACAGTGCAAGGAGATTGTGTAACAAAGAGAAGCATATGGCATAAATGAATGATTGCATCAAGGGGATGACAGAGACTAGTGGGTTAGAGGAAGAAGGTAAACTACATAGAAGGATACTACAACGCAAGACACAAATTTATACAGATTTCTTAGTCCCTATGTAGCAAAGAAACTAGAAATCCAGGTTGTAAGAGGAAGTGAGACAAGAGTATCCTCCAACTAGAGAGTTAGATGCTACATAGGTAGAGTGGGCCACTCTTCACTTGGCCATGCCAAGACCAATTTTCCAGACCATTTTTCCCATACCTGAATAATCTTTTTTCAGATGAATGTTTCCTAGGTTTCTCTATCAGAGCTGCAAAGAAGACTGGGAAAATCATAAATATTAAGGTTTCTGAGACTTGTTTGTTGCATTTTGCAAATGGGAACCTTCCTAGGGGAAATTCCCTCCCGATTACGTTAGAAAAGAAAAGAGTTGAAACGTTTTCAACTGAGGAATGTATACTGAGAATGTTCCTAATGTTTTTCATTTTCTTTTCAGTTCCAATTCAATGCTTTTACAAACATACCTTTATTTATTGCATTTGCTTTTTTGTGCTTTGCAGATATTGCATTTTTTACAAATTGAAAGTTTGTGGCAACTCTGCCTTGAGTAAATCTATTGACTCCAAATTCCCAACAGTATGTGTTTTTGTTGTGTCTCTGAGTCACATTTTGGTAATTCTCCCAGTGTTTCAAACTTTTCCATTACTATTATATCTGTTATGTTGAGCAGTGATCTTTAATGTTACTATTGTAATTAGCTTGGGGTACCACAAATCACACCCATATAAGACAGGAAACTTCATCAATAATTGTGTGCTTTCTGATTGCTCTACTGACCAGTGGCTCTGGTCTTTCTCCCTAACCATGGACTTTCCAATTCCCCGAGATACAACAATATTGAAATTAGGACAATTAATAACCCTACAGTGGTTTCTAAGTGTTCAAATAAAAGGAAGAGTTCATTGGTGCAGCAAATGTCATTGTTATATTTTAAGAAATTGACCAAGTCTTCTCAACCTTCAGTAACCACTACCACAATCAGTCAGAAGCCACAGCATTGAGACAAGACCTTCCACCGGCAAAAATATTACAAATCGCTGAAGGCTTATATGATGGTCAGCATTTTTTATCAATGAGGTATTTCTAATTAAGAAATGCACATTGTTTTTAGACATAATATTATCTATTTAATACACTATAATAGAGTAAATATAACTTTTATATGCACTAGAAAACCAAAAAATTCACGTAACTGGCTTTATTGCAATATTTGGTTTATTTCAGAAGTCTAGAAGTAAATCCATAATATCTCCAAGGTAGGCCTGTATATGAGTCTATACTATCGTCTGCCTGAATTTTTGTTAGCATTGTAATAACTGAGTATCTGGACTGTGTTTATTTTAGAGATTCCCTAGTTGACAAGGAAGTTGGAACTTGAGCCACATGAAATACATTTATGAGAAGATGTCTTCAATAAATATGACTCAAACTCAAGAGAGTCTGCTATCTGGCACATAAGCCAAAAATAAAGTATGGGTATTGTATTGGATGCTCTAATTTCCCTTCCAGTTATCTTATTGTTTTGTTTAACATTGGGTCTCTCTGTCTCTTGCAAGGTTGAAGTACAGGGAGTGATAATGTGCCTAATCCCACTACTGATCAGCACAGAAGTCATGAACTACTTATTTTCTTACCTAGGCTAGTTTGACTCAATTCAGGCAACTTGGTGGTTTCCTGCTTAATGGGGCTCACCATATTAATGCCAACTTAATGAAGACAGTGATAGGCTAACTCCTGATTGCCTAGTTTTCTAGTTCTAAAATTTGTTATTCTATCTGCAAACTCACAAAAATTATGGCCAGGGGACTCTAAGATTTCATTCTGCCAAGCGCCTGCTATCTTATCTTGTATATATTCCATTTCTACCACTTCTTCTCTGCTCAGATTTCCCTAATCCTTTGGGGAAAAAATCTTACCTTCCTCCTACTCCACTATTGGTCCTGATCCCCATAATCATACGGATGCCCTGACAGTAACCTGACAGGAGATGTGGAAGATGTCATTTGGGTATATGAGATGACAGCCAAATGGAAGACCCTCTCACAGAGTTAACTGGAAGGTATAACTTGGGTATGTAAAGTCTAGCAGGAGTAAATAAAATTGTAGAATATGGGATTTGGTGCAAAGGTTGACTAGAGTAATGAAGATCCAGTCACTGGAAGGGGAACAAAGTGGAGAGAGTTCAGGGAACCATGACTAACCAAACAAGTTTGGAGCACAAAAATGTTGCATCTTAAAGAAAACTTAACTGTTCACTTGACCAGTCATAAGATCTGCATTTTATAGGCCAATCAGTCTTGCTCTACCCTTTTGCAGAGTGATAAATATCCATCTATGTGTGCTGATGCCCTATATTCTCAAACTACTGCCACTTCTTTCTGATCCTTTTCACTGCTAGATGTCTAGGACTAGCAGGGAGGGAGGGGGAAAAATTTAAAACTTATGGAAGTGATTATTGAAAATTGAAGACATATAAATAAATTTGAAAAATAAAAAATATATTTTAAAAACGATGACTTCATTATGAATCTAGAGATAGAAAATGGTGGTGACATGATGCAAACAAGAGCAGGGCTACATTTCCCAGGGTTCTATTTGCACAAGCTTATCTGATCAGGACTCCATTTCCCAGGAGACTGCTTCTACACCCTTGCTTCTAGCTAATTATTTAAAAAGAAGCCATAGAATAGGGCATGTGAGGTTGTTTGCACCAGGAGGATAACAGTCATTACTGGGCTGAAGGAAAAAGTAAGAAGACAGAGTATATGTATATAGCAGCAGTGCAGGTGGCAAAGTCCAGTGGTCTTGAATGGATTATGAAATCACTATGTCAATCATAACAGATGACAAGGAAATGGCTTGTGAATATGGCTGGGGCTTGCTGAATAAAGTATGTCATGTAATATACATCCCAATCAGGATGGTTTGCATCCCAGTGAAGGAGTCCCTGGGCTCAGAGGAATATTTCCCTGGAAGTCATAGCAGCCGGGCAGGTAGCAAGGGTCAGTGGTCTTGGGGATATTATGGTAACTAGGGCAGATAGCAAGAAAATGACCAGGGTAGAATTCTACTTCTGAAGTAACTCTCACATGCACCCCTCCTTATTATTTCCATTGACACCATCGTATCTTGGCATCCTCCAGGAAAAACACATTAACGTAGAGATATTGAGAAAACTATGGCCAAATACTTTAAGAGATTTATTGACATTCTGAAATAAAAGCTAAAAGGGAAGATATTTAAAGCAATTAATATCAATACAATACCAATCCAAAGGGATATTTTAGAAATTACAAAAGAATTGTAACAGATCTGGAAAATAATACAGATCTGTATAATGTTGACAAAACATAGGCCCATCACCCTTAGGCAGCTGCAGAATACTTCCACAACAAAAACAAAATGAGAAAAAACATTAATGAGATAGTTCTCAAGTATAAGACAAACTTGTTAAAAACCTATAGAATACTTCTGGAATAAATAGATATCACTTTACTGAGCAATAGTAAAGAATGACAACATTGTCCAATCTGTCATTGGATTTGTTGAATGTAATTGAGATTTTGCTTACCTCTGGATGGAGTCTATAAACAATTAAGATCCAAGAGTGGAATTAAAGGACCCTCCATGAGCAACATCTATACAATGAACTCAGCCAGCAATATGTTAACAAAGAAAGAATGTCTCAATCATGCAAATTTGTTTGAGGAAACAACAAGGTTTACGGTGTCCATTCAAGACCAGATTGTTACCACTAGAAACTACATATCTTAACTTGATGATAAAGTAGATTATGCAAGAAAATGGTGAAGACGTTACAACATATCAGTGAAAGCTGTAAAAATTTAGCATCTACCAAATACCTAGTGAGACCTGATATAGTGTTAGAATTGTATGTATGAAACTTCCTATTTGATATCAACTGTAATAACAGATGACAGATCCCCATTCTACAAATATGGACTTCAAAACACACTGGAAAACTCAAGTGATAAACTGTACTGGAATTGAACTGTTATTGCATACCAAAATCTTGCTTACAATCAACCAGACATAACATTAATTTATAAACATTTAAGAACTTTATGACATAGTTGTCACCTTCCCAAATACTCTAAATTTCCAAGCTACATGGAATGAAAAGTTCTCAAAGGATAGAGAGTAGAGGAGAAAGAGGAAATCAATATCACTTGGGAACAAGATGAGGTGCCTATCACTCCTGTTTTCCTGTCTGCTACTAGAATTATTCTGAGCCTGTTTTCAATGACCTTACAGAATATAAGCTAATATCCTAATATATTTCTTCAATTATGAAAAGAAGTTATTTTATCCATCTGTGTAATAGTGCCTAGAACACTGAACATAAAGAAATAATAACAGGATAGAAACTTGTCCAAAAATTATTTTAGTTTGAACATCTTTGAAAAAGATGGAAAGGAGATAGCAACTCACATTTTAAAGTTCACAAACAAACTTCCTCACAACTATAAGGTTGGTAATGCAAATATCACTACAACCATTTTACAAAAATTGAGTCTCAGAGAGGGCAAGATGAGTTGTTCCAAAATCATAGAGTTATTAAGTGGCATAGTCAAGACTTATTTTCATCTAAATCACATGAAGTCAAGCTTGTAGTTGTTGTTTTCTAGTACAGTACACTGACACTAGAATTCAAGTAACTGACTGGGAAAATGCCCCAAAAGGGGGGAAAATAAGACTATAGAAGATTACTTTCTTGTTGAATAGGTATTTTCTTCTACCCTTTTGGATGAGGAAGAACAATGCATACCATCAGAGGAAGACATAAAAGTCGAGGCTACTGCATCCAAAACCTCCAAAATAAATATGCAATCGTCTCAGGGCATGGAAGAGCTCAAAAATTATTTTGAAAATCAAGTAAGAGAGGTAGAGAAAAAGTCGGGAGAGAGTGAGTGATGTAAGAAAATCATGAAAAGCGAGCCAACAGCTTCTTAAAGGAGATCCCCAAAAATGCTGAAGAAAATAATACCTTTAAAAATAGACTAACTCAAATGGCAGAAGAAGTCCAAAAAGCAAATGAGGAGAAGAATGTTTTAAATAGCAGAATTAGCCAAATGGAAAAGGAGGTTCAAAACTTCACTGAAGAAAACAACTCTTTAAAAATTAGAATGGAAAAGATGGAAGCTATGACTTTATGAGAAAGCAAAAAATTACATAACAAAACCAAAATAATGAAAAAATAAAAGATAATGTGAAATATCTCATTAGAAAAAACAACTGAGCTAGAAAACAAATCTAGGAGAGACAATTTAAAAATATGGGACTATCTAAAAGTATGATCAAAAAGAGAACCTAGACATCATTTTTTATGAAATTATCAAGGAAAAACGCCCTGATATTCTAGAACAAATATTATTCTAGAATAAATATTGAGAGAATCCACCAATCACCTCCTGAAAAAGATCTGAAAAGAAAAACTCTTAGGAATATTGTAGCCAAATTCCAGAATTCCCAGGTCAAGGAGAAAATATTGCAAGCAGTCAAAAAGAAACAATTCAAGTATTGTGGAAATACAATAAGGATAGCACAAGATCTAGCATCTTGTACATTAAGGAATTGAAAGGCATGGAATATGATATTCCAGAAGTCAAAGGACCTAGGATTAAAACCAAGAATCACCTACCCAGCAAAACCGAGTATAATACTTCAGGGGGGAAAATGGTCATTCAATGAAATAGAGGACTAGCAAGCATTTTTGATGAAAAGAAAATTTGACTTTCAAACACAAGACTCAAGAGAAGCATGAAAAGGTAAACAGGAAAGAGAAATCATAAGGGACTTACTAAAGTCAAAATGTTTACATTCCTACATGGAAAGATAGTATTTGTAACTCTTGAAACTTTTCTCAATATTTGGGTAGTTGGAGTGATTGTACACACACACACACACACACACACACACACACACACACATATAAATATAAATATATACACACACACACAGACAGAGAGCACAGGGTGAGTTGAATAGGAAGGGGTAATATCTAAAAAATAAAATTAAGGGATGAGAGAGAAATATATTGTAGGAAAAAGGGATAAATGGAATAGGGCAAATTATCTCTCATAAAAGAGGCAAGAAAAAGCTTTTTCAAGGGAGGGTAAAGGGGGGAGATGAGAGGGGGAAAAGTCTTATCACATTTAACTCAAGGAAGAAATAACATGCACACTCAATTTGGTATGAAAACCTATCTTACAGTACAGGAAAGTAGGGGAGAAGGAGATAAGCAGCATGAGGGGGATGATGGAAGGGAGGGCAAATGAGAGGAGGGAGAAATTAGAAGTAAACACTTTTGGGGAAGGACAAGGTCAAAAGAGAGAATAGAATAAATGAGGGGCAAGATAGGATGGAGAGAAATATAGTTAGTCTTACACAACTATTATGGAAGTCTTTCACAAAACTACACATATATAGCCTATATTGAATTGCTTGCCTTCTTGAGGGGGATGGGTGGGAAGGTAGGATGGGAGAGAAGTTGGAACTCAAAGTTTTAGGAATGAGGGTTGAGAATTGTTCTCATATGCAACTAGGAAATAAGAAACACAGGTAATGGGGTATAGAAATCTACCTTGCCCTACAACAAAAGAGAAAATATGAGGATAAGGGAAGTGAGGGGTGTGATAGAAGGGAGGGTATATTGGGGGAAGGGGTACTCACAATGTACAATTTTGGGGGATGAGGGAAGAGGAGAGATAGGGAGAAAATTTGGAACTCAGAATCTTGTGGAAATGAATGATGAAAACTAAAAATAAGTAAATAAATTTAAAGAAAAGAATTTAGAACTTAGTAGAACCTTATAGTTTAGTAGTTCAGTAAGTAAATAATTTAAGATTTGATGCTTAAATAACTATATGTAGGCTACGTGTGTTCCCATACAAGATATGTATGTCTGCATGGGTTATGTAAATATATGGAAGTGACTATCTGTATAGAGAAATGTCTCTGGAATCTGGCCCACCTCTACAGAGAGGAAGAGAGAAGGGATCATGCTTGTCACATCAGAAAACTAGCTGGAGGAGGAAGAAGATCAGGAGGACTATGGGGCTGGATACTCTTTTCTATGGTCTCTAAGAGGAATATTGTAGTAAAATTACATCCATTTTCCCTCTCAAATATGCTTGGTCTGGTGTACAATAACTCAAGAACAAAATCTGTTTCTGTTTAGGGACAAGTAGCCTTAAGCTAACACGCATCAGCTCATTCATTCCCACCAAACACTTGACACAGAAAAGACCATCACAAATAGCAATTTTCAAGAAAACTCATTTATCCAAACAAATAGCAAATGGAAAATAGAGAAGTTATACAAATTAGAATATACTAAAGAACATACATTTATGGGTAGTTCATTGAACTCTTTAGCCAGGAGCAGGATGAGATCTTGGCTCAAGCTGAGAGAGCCTGATCTCACCCAAGAGAAAGTTATCTCTTGAAAGTCTCTAGGGTGAAAATCTTGGACATGTTGAGGAACTGGCTTCCCTTACATGCTTGGCTTTTTCTAAGTCTTTCCCTCCTCTCCCCAGAATGTCATCTTTCCTTGTGTCTATCTCCCAAAGAGTCTCTGGAGGCACATGTCTCTCTCTAAAGAAATCCTCACTCCAACTTCACCCCTTCTCCCCCAGGTACACAGTATCACCTCAGTATTCTCTCCACCAATTAGGAGTCCTATCTCCTTCCACAAACACAGCTTCAAACAAAATGATCCAAGCCGATTGGAAGCCTGACTATACACAGTAAACATAAGTGAATTGGTGGGGTGTGAAAAAAGGGTTACAGAAGGTTTGAGGAACAAGAAGATCTTTGTCTGCTTTGGATAAGACGGGAATACAAAAAAGCATTATATTGGAGGTAGCATTTGAGTTTAGTTTTAAAAGACAGAAAATCAACAAGTGAGCAATGGGAAGGACAATTAAGGCACAGGGAAACACAAAGACAAAAAAGAGTAAGGGGTCTTCTTGACATTGGTCTTCTAGGGATGACATTTTTTAGCCCTAACAATGCATGAAACTGGTCCACCAAGGTCAGAGGAGTTATTATCTTTATGAATGGAGTTAGAGCCTGCAAAGATCAAATCATAGAACTTTAGGAGTATTGAAAAAAGTTAATGGATGGGACGGTGAATGAAAAAGAGACGAAATGATATCCAATGTCGTTTGTTGAATTGTTAAAAGTAGATGTGAAAGCCCTAAACAATATAGGCTAGAAATCAGAGATGGAAACTCCATGAATAAGGGGTGAAAGTACATCACTCTTCTCTTATTTGGACACAGAATTAAATGGATGGAGGTGAAGCAGGAATCTGACTATTGTTGCAGACATAGTTTTAAAATATGTTCCATTTCTTTTCTGCCTAGTTCCACCAACCTTAACCTTGACCTTCCCATCTTCCTAGATGCCAATCTACTCTGAAAGTTCTGAACCTACTGGTACAAGACTGTCTCTCATTCTTCTTAATGTTCCCTATGGGATCTGCCTGCTCCTAGGACTGAAAGAAGTCTTGTCTGCTGATTCTTAAGGAGACAGAAGGGTACAGATGGGATTGCACATATTTTTCCAAAATGTGAACACCAGACAGACCTTAGACAAGATGGCAAGGAATAAAAGATGAACAGCAAGAAATATGAAAGTCTCTTCACACATGCTGGAGATTGTATGTATGTATCTGCTATTTTTAATTCATTCCAAATGGAGATAGATGTTAGAAAAGACTCTCCTCTCACAATTGTATTATGTATGACTTCCCTTTCCCCCCACCTTGGAAGGAGTTGAAAGAGCACTGGATCTGGTATCAATAGACAGGTTCAAATCTCAACTAATATTTACTGGCCACCTTTACTTAACTGTCCAGAGCCTCTATGCCTTCATCTGTAGGGACTTGATAAATTTCTGGTGACTGAATGAATCTGTAAAACAGGGATAATATGGACACAACCTTCCTCATAGAGTTGTTGTAAGGAAAGTATTTTATATGTCTAAAACACTGTTTGAATGTGAACTATTAGTATTATAGAGAGGGCATGGTGCTAGTGTTATTTCTTGTCAGTTATCACAGTTGTATGTTGCAGTAATTGCTAGAAGTTGTTAGCCCACAAGATCATAAACTTCATTAAATTGGAGAGAGAGAAAAGAAAAGGCTGAACTTCATGCCATGATGGCATGTTGTGACTTGGCACATTTATGTAATAAAAATATTATAAAAATAAATATTTTTATGTAATAAAAATAAAAAAAACAAAATGAGCATTCTCATCTTGTATCAGCAAGTAAGGAAACTGAGGTTCAGAAAGCACACATGGTTTGCCCAAAGTCACATGGTAAGTATCAAAGCCAGGATGGAAACTCGTATCGTCTATCTCCAAGCCTAGTGTTTTTTATACCACTCTGAGCTTACTCTCTAAGAAGAAAAAGATATTTAAATAACTCTGTAAGGTTCACAAACCACTTTTCTTACAATAATTCTTCCATCTCATAAAAGAGGAAAAATGAGACTTGAAGAGTTGAATGACTTGGGATTAGGCCATATAGCTAAGAAGAGAGAGGCAGTCAGGTGGTACAGTGGATAGAGTGTCACGCCTACAGTCAGAAAGAATCATCTTCCAGAGTTCAAATCTGGCCTCAAACACTTACTAGTTATGTGACCCTGGGCAAGTCCTGCTTACTTCAGTTTCCTCAGCAGTAAAATGAGCCAGAGAAGGAAGTGGTAAACCATTCCAGTGTCTTTGTCAAGAAAATCCCCAGTGGAATCACAAAAACTTGGGCAAAACTGAAACAAGTAAAAAACACAGCTAACAAGTGTGGAATTGAGATTTGAGTCAAGGTCTCCTGATGCCATTTCCAGTGTCCTTTCCACTCCACCACCTTACTTCCATCAGGGACACATAGGAGCAGAATGCATATCATTGCCAGAGAAAATCTGAATCTTCAGGGGAAATGATTATATCACAGTCACTTGCAGACATTTCCTGGTAAGCTCGGACTTCCCTAGTTTGAAATTTCTGCTCCTATTTCTGAGTTTTCTGTGATTTGATGTCACAATATCTCAAAATCTGGAAGGGGCCTTAGAGTCTCTTTAGTCCAAACCTTACCCAATCAAAAATCCCTTTTATAATGTATTTGACTAGTAGTCATCCACCCTTTGCTTGAAGACCTCTACTCACCAGAGACCCACTACGTTTAGAGACAATCCATTTTACCTTTGGGTAATTCTGATTGTTAGGAAGTTTGTTCTGATAGAAAGTCTTAGTTTGCCTTTCTACCCATTGCTCCTAACTCTGCCTCCAAAGACCAAAGAAAATAACTATAATACCTCTTTAGGAGCTAGCCTTTCAAATATTTAAAGACAGCTGTCATGTCTCTCCTATTCCTTGCCTTGTTTTCTCCAAGCGTATTACATCCAGTTCCTTCACCAGATCCATGACACAACTTGGCCTCTGGTTTAGGCATCTTTGCCTCATAATTTGGACATCACTGCTTTTATCCAGATTTTTTTCAAGCCCTATAATTGAAATCTTTTGGCACCTAAAAGGAGAAAACACAGAAAGTTTTTTTCGGGATTTGCTCCTGATTCATTTTGCAGCAATGACGAACTTACATAGGATGATCTTGTTCAATCCTTTGCATAGTTGACTAAGAATGGCATGATTTTGAGTACATGCTATGATTCTAAGCACTTCTGCCTTCCCCCATCGACTTGCTACAGTGACTGAAGAAATAGAATATAGCCAATATATGTTTGGAAAACAAGGTAGGGGTGATGTGGAATTAAGAAAGAGCCAATGGGAAGGAAACTGCTGAAGGGTCTGGGGAGAGACCTGACCTAGTTAACATAGTGCAGTGGGGGTCAAGGGAGACTTGACACCCAGAGATAAAGAGTGTACTAATAAGGAGGAAGCCTTTCTGGAAAATAAAGCTACAAATCCAAAAAATTAAGAGCCACACCCCTAATAGATAAATTGTTAAAGTCTGAATATTTTTCAAAAGAAGAAATGTAGATTTAATGTCTATTTGACAAATGACTCAAAATCACTAGTATCAGAGATGTGTTAATTAAAATAACTGAGCTATCAGCTTGCATCCATTAAATTGGCAAAGAAAATATGGGAGAACTCAATGTTGGTGTACTATGGGAAAACAGGCCTGCAAATCCATGGTTAATAAGTGCTCATCTTGTCCAGTTGTTCTAGAAAGCAATTTGAACCACTACTAAAAAAAAAAAATGCTAAATTGTTTATATCCTTTGACCCAGAGATCATAGCATGGATTTATACCCTAAGGAGGTTGATAACAATGAGAAAAGTCCCAGAAGTACTAAAATATTCATAGCATCATTGTTTGAAATAATATAAAAGCTAGAAATAAAATGTGCCCAACACTAGGAGAGTAAAAATGTGGTATATGACTAAAAAGGACATATGATATAGTAGATTGAAAGCTGGCCCCAGAGTCAGGCTCTCCTTTTGGCTGTGAGACTGTGAGTAAGTCACTTTTCATTGTCTCTAGGCAAGTCTCTAAGACTGCAGAGAAGGAAACATCTGCTTTGCTTGAGAAAATTCCTCAGCAGTCACTCCCTACATTGACAAAACCACAGATCCTGTCCTTCTCTTCCCCTACTCTCCCCTTCAAAAAAAAAAATGTCTGTAAGGAAGAATGAATGTGAAGAATTGAGAGGAAAAATGACAAGGAAAGAACCAAAATAAAAATAACTACAACAAGGTACATAAAGTCCACACTAAAAGGCGATCAAATTCTGGGCACATTTAGCAGTGTTAATACCATATAGTCAGAGTTAAAACACAAATCCTTCCTTTTTTGTTACCAAAAAATTAACTACAGAAGTGGAAAGTAATATCTATTATGAGTAACTATTAGGGTTTTTTGCTGAACTGTTTTTGAGGAATATAATCTGTCAGGGGGTAAATGTTGGGAAGTGTTTGCTAGGTCAAAATAAGATGCCTTAGCAAACAAGTTTCTGAAAAGGAAAGGAAAGCTGAAGGTGGTATGTGGGTGAAATATGGCTACTTGAACATTGTTCCCTAAAGCCTAATTCAGGGATAGGGAATCTGCAGCCTCAAGGCTACATGTAGGTCCTCAAGTGTGGCCCCTTGACTGAATCCAAACTTCACAGAACAAATCCCCTTAAGAAAAGGATTTGTTCTGTAAAACTTGAACTCGGTCTAAAGGCCACAGCTGAGGACCTGGAAGGCCATGTGTAGCCTCAAAGTGGCAGGTTCCCTGGCTCTAATTCCTTAAATTTATATGGAGTTTACAGTTTACAAAGCCTTTTCAAATCCATTATGTCGGCAGCATCTAGGAATGTCCCACTTTCCAACTCCCAGGGTTCTCTGAAAGGACCAGTTCCTGATCAAACTCCATCACATGTCATTGATGCTCCCAAAGCCCAGGTGAACTTTGTCAGCAGTCATTACCACAATTTCACAAATGAGGAGACTAAGGCCCCCAAAAGTGGAGTGTTGATGGCAAGGGGCAGGGGCAAGATCCAACCCAGATTTCCTGATTGCTCATCCAGTGCGTTTTCCAGCATATTTCTCCTAACACCTGCTAGATCCCTCAGTCCTTTGTACTGCCCTCACTCCCTTCCCAAACATCTTTCTCTTCTGCATTCACTGGGCCAAGACCCAGGGACACTGGAGTATTTGTGAATTGAATCACCTCTTCTGGTACTCTGGACCTGTGCTACGTCCCTGCATCCCTAGTGGGAGCCTGAGAGAGGTGGAAGGGGCCCCCAGCTGTGACTGGACAGCGCAGGCTGGAATAAGTGAGCCTGACAAATTCAGCAGCTCTTTTAAACAAAGAAGCAGTTGGTAGTGCTGAGGAACGAAGAACTGCCTTTCTCCACTCCTGCTTGTCTTGTGCAGAAACATAAACAAATAGTCATTAGTGGGGATCTGCTCTCACTAGCACACTTACAGGAAGTAGGTAGGCCAGGGCTCCCAGTGTGCCAAGGTGCGTGTTCAATGTGGCTCATTAATAACGAGCAAACCGAAAGTTGCCAACCTTGGGTTCATCTTTTTGTTTTTTTGGGTTGTTTTGTTGATTTCTTGGCAGCAAGTTTTCCTCAGCTCTGAAATAAAACCAAATCTGAGACCACAGAATGCATGGCTTTAATCTACTGGGGAAGAGGTTTTTTTCAATTAAAAAAAGTTGCACCCTTCCTCTCACCCCAGCTAGTAGCAAAATAAAGATGAAAGTATTCACTGTCTCTGATGGGTAAATGGAATAACGTCTGTCTCTGAAGACTAAATGCTCAGGTTTAGAGGAGGGTGAAAGGGCAGGATTAGATAAAGCCTCCTCAGTATCTGCAAAGAGCTGGCGCCACCTTTAGTCAAAAATCAGTATTTACTATAGTGTTCAGTTGGTGTTGAGGGGCCCTCCTGGCTGTGGTCTAGAAACAAATGTGTAGAGCCATATGAGTGGATGGTAGGTATGGTTTCTTGTCAGACTCCACAACATCTACTGTGTGTGAGGCACTCTGCTGTTCAGTCATTCAGTTGTGCCCAACTTTTCATGACCCCATTTGGAGTTTTCTTGGCAAAGACACTGGAGTGGTTTGCCATTTCTTTCTCCAGTTCATTTTACTGATGAGGAAACTAAGGTAAGCAGAGTTAGTGACTTGCCCAGGATCACATAGCTAGTAAGTGTCTGAGGTTGGATTTGAACTCAGATCTTCCTGATTCCATGTCTGGCACTCTATTCACTATGCCTTGGGGTACAGTGATGAAGTGGCTCAGGAATGGTTTGACTTACCCTGCCCAGATGCCATAGAAGATAAGGGGTGGAGATAGAATCTGAAGTATAGTGTAGGTGAGGCCAGGGTTGCTGATATGAACCTGGAAGCTAGGGGAGAGATGAGGTCAACAGCACCAACTCACTATGAGCTTAAAATAATAATAATTGAAATTTATAGAGCACTGTAAGAGACATTTTATCTCATTTGAGTCTCACGATGATCCCAGAAAGTAGATTCTATAGGTGTTATTGTCCCCCCCATTTTTACAGATAAGAAAACTGAGGCCTAAAGAGATGAAGCATTTTAACGATGGTCACACAACTAGGAAATGTCAGGGGCAGAATTGGAACCCAGATTTCTGGTGATTTCTCTTCCATCCCCTTTCCACTTTTCTTCCTCCTCTCTGTACGGAAGATGAGATAGGGACGTATTTAAGTGGTGCAAGAAAGGCGTTATTACACTAGCTGCCACTACCATCACCACTCCCGACCCCATAAAGCTTGCCGTTTGAATGTTGAGGATGTGGAGACTATGTACAAAAGATGCCTTAATGGGGCAGCAGGGTGACACAGAGGAGTCAGGAGGACCTGAGTTCAAATCTGGCCTCAGACGCTTGACACTTACTAACTGTGTGACCTTGGGTGAGTCACTTAATTCCAATCGCCTTGCATTCTCCCCATCCTCCCGTCTTCAAAAAAATGCTTAAAAGTGTTGAAGGTGTGCTTTTTCTAAGTTGTTAAAAAAAAATCCTTGGATATTTACCACATATAAGCCAGGTTAGTGAGCTGGTCCTCTAGAAAAGGTCATAAATGATGTCTTCAGGAGGAGAACTGAACTGCAGAGAGAAAAGCTACAGAAAACCACAAACAGGAAGGATAAGGGGCAGGTGGACTAGAGGGTAACAATAAACCAGTTTACTAGCTGGAGGCAACGAGCAGCTGGAAGCATTTTATTTCAATTCAGCAAACATTTATTAAGGAAACATATTATTAAGTGCCTATGGTCAAGGCATTACAGGTGCAAAGGGAAAAAAAGTATGGAAATAGTCATGCTATTTTATTCTGGGTGGGGGTAAGGGGATATACGAGATGTACAAAGTTAATTTCAAAAAGGAGCTAATTCTAACAATGAGGGGTGGGATGGGAATCCCATTGAGAAAGACCTCATGTAAGAGGTAGGGCCTGAAATGAATTTTAAAAGAAAATAGAGTTTCATTGAGCAGAGGTGAGGATGGAAATACATTCCAGATTTGGAAGGTGGTCTATACAAAGACACAGCAACAAGAGCCTTGTCTGGGAAAAAGCTAAGAGACCCTGGGATTCTTAATCTGGAATCCACACATCTCCAAGGGGTCCATGATAGCTTTCAGAGTTCATGAAATGATGGGGGGAAAGTTCAATTTGTATTTTCACTAACCTCTAACTGAAATTTAGTATTTCCTTCAATTATCCTAAAAGTTATTTTTAATTACTCCAAAAATTTTCTTTAAAAAAATCATCTGAGAAGGGACTCCTTAGCTTTTCTAAACTGCCAAAGGAGTCCATGATACCCCCCAAAATGTTAAAACCTCCCTCTTCAGAACATCAATTTGATTGAAACAGACAGTATATGAGAGGGGAATATATGACGTCTGGAAAAATAGGTCAGAGTAAGATTGTGGAGAGCTTTAAATGCCAGGGTGAGGAATTTGTGTTTTATCCCAGAAGCCACAGGGTGCCAATCAAGACTATTGAGAGGCATTTTCAGATATGCGCTTTATGAATATTAGTCTGGCATCTTTGTAGAAGATATATAAAAGAGCAAAACTAGAGTATGGAGACCAGCTGGAAAGCTACTGAAATTGTCCAAATAGGAGTCTGAACTAGGGTGGTGGCCATATGAACAGAGAGAACAAGGCAGATATGAGAGATGCCATCGAGGGAGAATTCAGAAGACATGGCAATTGGCAACTAATTGGGTGTGTAGTGATCAACAGAAAAGAGTCAAGGAAGAAGGCAACACAGCAAAATGGAAGAGCTATGAATCACGGCAAAGGAACAAATCCCAATTCCATGAAGTTGAATTGCCATTTTGGTCAGCACATTAAGCATCAAGACTAGACATGGATAATTTTGAGGGAAGGGTGCTTCTTTGAGGTGGGAAGATAGCAATGATTATTTCTGTGCGCTGAGGTACAAGTCCTATTCATTTTCATTAATTTTTTTAAATTAAAATGTTCTTATTTTGAGCCTTGAGTGCTTTGGAAAGGAAGTTCTTGGTTGCTCTTAGAGAGTATCCTATTCTAAAATTTCCAGATCACCTTGGTGGAAGTAATAAGCAGGAGAAGTGAGAAGTTCCCAAAATGTACCCATCGCCTTTGAGTCAAGAGAGAGTCTCTGACACAAGAGTTACAAATACTTAACATATATTCTTACTCTCAATAATATGGGAATCCCCTCCAATGGTGTAGATTTCTACTCTTCTCATCCTGTGCTATTTTTGTTCACATTTTCTCATAAATCCTCCAGATAGAATTTCTAAGGGCATGCTGGAACCAGTTCATACCAGAGAATGAAATGGAAATTGAAAGAAACCATCGATCATCTGAAAGAGATCTCTAAATGAAAACTACTTGGAATATTATAGCCAAATTCCAGATCTGCTGTTTCAAGGAGAAAATATTGCAAGCAGCCATGAAAAAACAACTCAGATATCATGGAGCCACAGTCAGGATCACACAAGATGTGTGTTAAAGAGGAAAGGGCCTGAATATTATATCCTAGAAGGCAAAGGAGCTAGAATCACAACCAAGAATAACCTCCCCAGCAAGACTGAGTATAATCTTTCAAGGGGGAAAATGGAAATTTAATGAAGTAGAGGACTTTTAAGCATTTCTAATGAAAAGACCAGAATTGAATAGAAAATTTGACATTAAACACAAGTCTCTAGAGAAACATAAAAAGGTAAAAATGAAAGCGTAATCATGATGAACTCAATAAAGCTCACCTGTTTACATTCCTATATGGGAAGATGATTCATGTAACTCTCAAGAACTTTATCGTTATTAAAGCAGTTAAAAGGAGTCTCGATAGACAGAAGGCATGAATGTGAGAATGTTGGGATGATCTTAAAAAAATGAAGAGGTGAGAAAGAGGGAGAAGGGGTAAGGGAGAAGTAGAATGGGGGAAATTTTCTCACATAAAGGAGATGCACAAAGAAGCATTTTTATAGTGGAAGTAAAAAAAGAGACAGAGAGAAGAGAATATCTATGGGAGAGAGGCCCTATGGAAGAGAAATTTTATTTAGAAAATCCAATATTCCTCATTTTTATTATGAAAAGTCTTCACAATCTCCTCATCTCACTCAACTTGCAAAAGCCAGTGGAAGACACAGGGCCTATGACCAAATAGTTAACCCAAATTTTACAAAAAGATCCTGTAAACACCCCATAAAAGAAAGAGAAAAAAAATTGACTCAGATAGTGAGGGCCAAAAAATTTTACAGGGATTTTCCTGATCTCAGGGCCCTGGTGACCCTGACCCTCCCCCTCCCCATTGATGTGGGAATGATAACTGTTGTTTACAAGAAAAATATTTGAAATAGAAAGACAAACAGAGTTAAAATAAAGAAATGGAGCAGAATCTATTATGCTTTAGCTGAAGTAAAAAAGGTAAGGATAGCAATCATGATCTGGGACACAGCAAAAGCAAAAAATAGATCTAATTAAAAGAGATAATCAGGGTTACTGCATTTTTCTAAAAGGTACCATAAATAATGAAGTAATATCAAAATATTTTACAGCAAGTTTCTGATAAGGCCTCATTTCTCAAACATACAGGAACTGAGTCAAATTTAGAAAAACAATAGCCATTCCCCAATTGATAAAAGGTCCAAGGGCATGAGCAGGTAGTTTTCAGAAGAAAAAAATCAGTTATCCATAGTCATAGGAAAAAGTGCTTTGAATAACTATTGATTAAAGAAAAGCAAATTAAAACAATTCTGAGGTACCACCTCACACCTATCAGAAATGACAAATGCCAGAGATAATGAGGGAATAGGTATACTAATAAACAATTAGAGTTTCTACTAATTCTAGGGAGTAATTTGGAACTGTTTCCAAAGGGTTATAAAACTGGGCATATCCTCAAACCCAGAAGTACCACTACTAGGTCTATATTTCAAAGAGATCAAAGAAAAAGGAAAAGTTTCTATATGTTTAAAAACATTTATAGCAGCTCTTTTTGTGGTGGCAAAGAACTGGAAATTGAGGGGATGCTCAATAATTGCATTGTGGCATATAATTATGATGGAGTACTATTGTGCTATAAGAAATGGCAAGGGAGGTGGTTTCAGAAAAAAAATCATGGCAATGATGGGGTACAGACTCTGGGAACCCCTTTGAACTCTCCCTGAATCTTTCCATTTAATCCAGTTTATCATACCCAAATCTATTACCCTTAACCTAGCCTAGCCCTCCATTATCTGTTACCTCTTGATTGCCCCACCTGCTTCCCACCCCAGCCCTCCATTGTCTGTTACTTTCCTGATTGCCTCCAGCAGTTTCCCACCCTTGATCATATCAGAATCCTACTCTCTTGATTCTGACCTGTAGTCACCCTAGTCCAATTAAGATCCTCTTTGGACTCCTCCCATCATCCCAGACTACTAGACCACTCCCACAGCCCTCCCACAGTCTTTCTGTATATAAGTTCCATCTCTCCTCTATGAAAGGGCTCAGATTCAATCCAACCCATTTGTTAATACAAGCATCACAAATGGTGAGGCTTCTTCAGAGTTAATCCCAAAAGGTAAATCTTTAATAAACTTTGTTTTACTTTGGCTGAAAGAAGGCTTGCGTTGAATTCATTCAGGCAGGACCCTGGGTGTTGGCATGTTGGGATCCCAAGCATCTCAAACCTCGACATGATGGTTCCCTGACCCCAACAGCAAGACTTTTTGAACTGGCACAAAGTGAAGTGAGAAGACCCAGGAGATGATTGTGCACAGTAATAGCAATGCTGGAATGATGATCAACTGTAAAAGATTTAGTGTGTTGTCTAGTCATGTCCAACTCTTTATGACCGCATTTAGAACTTTCATGGGCCACATAACTAGTAAGTGTCTGAGACCAGATTTCAACTCAGGTCTTTCTGACTCCATGTCCAGTTCTCTATCCACTGTATCACCTAGCTCTGTTGACATCTAATGAGTGTTAATTGTTTTATGGGACCCATCCACATTTTGTAATCTTTACTAGAGGATCAAAACTACAGGATTATTGTCTCTTTGGGAAAGATTAAAAACTCGCCTAATTGATACAGCACTTTGGTTTGTAGGTCTTCAAAGACTGATAAATAGATGTCCTAAAATTTTCCAGAAGCTGAAAATATGAGGGATAACAAGTTTTCTTTTAATTATAACTTTAACTCAGAATTCCAGAAAGCTAAATTTCTGAGTTCAACTCAAGGGCTAGAAAGTTAACTTTTGGCAGATGTAAACTCAATTATAGAGATCAACACAGTATAAAATCAATTACATTTTTTCATTTTGATCTTTTCAGGAACAGGCCTAGGAACAAGGAATTGTTTAGTGTTCAGTGAAGAACAAGGCCTCTGAATACTGGCATATGGCTCCTAAGCCTATGGTCCTGCTGTTGCTTCTGTCTCTGTCATGTCTCTTCCTGTTTTTAGGTAAAGGAATATTGGAGAATGCTACAATCTTGTGAGACTCAGAAGGTAAAAATGGCAAGCTACAGGTCCAGGAGCTAAAGTGCATGTCAAGTTTGTGGCCAGTCAGTCCAGCATTGGGTCCTGGAAAAAAAGACCTGAGAGACTTAGACCAAAAGTAGCTGAAGTTAAGATTCATCCAATGGCTACACCAAATTTGCAACTGAATTTGACAGGGCAAATGTTAAGGTGGAGCTAAATGCTGAGTTTGAGCCCACTGCACCCAGGGCTCAAGTGATATTTGCCTCCAGGCATCCGTAGGGAGTGTTTGTAATCTATATCTTCTCTATAAATATTCTTTTATAAAAGTTAATTGATTAAACCTAGAATACTAATCCTTAGTGGTTAACTGGGGTAGGGAGGGGGTATAGATACCAGAATAAGAGTATAAGTAAATAGTATTAGAAAGAAATAAATGTTCTTGCTGTCTCAAGAATCCTGAGGCATTCATTTCTAAAATATATAGAGAACTGAGTCAAATGTACAAGAATACAAGTCATTCCCCAATTGATAAATAGTCAAAGGATAGGAACAGGCAGTTTTCAGAGGAAGAAATTAAAGCTATCTATAGTCATATGAAAAAATGCTCTAAATCACTACTGATTAGAGAGATGCAAAGCAAAACAACTCTGAGATACCACATCACACCTATCTTATTGGCTAACATGACAAAACAGGAAGATGATAAATATTGGAGAAGATGTGGGAGAGCTGGAACACTCATTCATTGTTGCTGGGACTGTGAACTCATCCAGCCATTCTGGAGAGTAATTTGGAACTATGTCCAAAGGGCTACAAAAATGAGCATACCCTTTGATCCAGCAATATTGCTTCTAGTACTATATCCCCAAGAAATCATAAAAATGGGAAAGGGTCCCACATGTACAAAAATATTTATAGCAGTTCTCTTTGGCATAGCCAGGAACTGGAAATTGAGGGAATGACCATCAATTGGGGAATGACTGAATATGAATGTAATGGAATACTATTGTGCTATAAGAAATGTTAAACAGGAAGACTTAAGAGGCCTGGAAAGACTTATATGAACTGATACTGAGTGAAAGGAGCAGAACCAGGAGAACTTTGTGCACAGCAAGAATCACAGTGTGTGAGGAATTTTTCTGACAGACTTAGCCCTTCACAGCAATGCAAGGACCTAAAAAATTCCCAATAGACTCGAGGAAAAATGTCTTTTCCACATCCAGAGAAAGAACTATGGAATTGGATAGTAGAATGAAGCAGACCATTTTCCCTTGTGTTATGTTTTTTTTGCTTTCATGGCTTCTCCCATTCATTTCAATTCTTCTATGTGACATGACTAAGGTGAAAATGTATTTAATAATAATGTTTGTGTAGAACCTATATAAAATTGTATGCTGTCTCAGGGAGGGAGAAGGGAGGGAAGGGGAAAGGAAAGAAAGGGAGGGAGGAAAAAAATCTAAGATATATGGAACTGATTGTAGAAAACTGAAAACAGGTAAATTAATTAATAAAAAATAAAACCAAAAGAATAAAAAGAATCCTGAGGCATGATATAGTGATTCTAGCTCTGAGAATCAGACTAACTAATGTACATATCAGTTGAGAGAGGAAGTCTTTAATTTCATTACAGTTGCATTTTGTTGTATCAGGTAGAATTCATTTTGGGGAGTCAAACACAAGGAGATCCATTTTTTATTATTTATAGAGCTATAAAAATATCATGTACTGTAAAAAAATAGGTTTTTTTTTTAAAAAAAAAACTTATTCTTGTTATCTTCTTATGTTTGAGTCCCTTGGTACATGTGTAGGTCAAAAAAAATTTGTAAAGTATTGATTGGTAGTTATTGATGTTCCTTAAATTGCCCTTTTTTAAAAAAAAAAATAGTGCCACAGATTTTTTTCTCAAGTTTTTCTTTCTCTTTGGGATATATTGCAAATTAATTCCTTGATATTTTAAAATTGTGTTACTTCCAGCAAAGATTCCTGGTGTGTGTACTTAGTCTGATCCAGCTGCTTTTTCCATCTTCATCTGTTTAGGGTCATTTCTTGCTCTTCACATGGCATGTCAGCAATTGATGTGTTACTGTACCAATTGTGATTCCATTATCACCAATAGTAAAATAATAGCTTGCTGTTACATTCTAACTGATCTGTTGACCTCCTTCCCATTTCAGATGCTCTTGGGTTGACCTGGTCCTCATTTCTGGCTTTCAGCAAACTCACCACATCATATTTTGGTGTTTTGTAAGGTGATGTTGCTTATATTCTCCTACTATTTTTCTCTCAAATGTTTTGCCGCTGAATTTGTAAGTGAAATCAGTGTTATTTTTGACTGTTATGTCTCCCTGTTTGGCAACGTGAAGTAGTTGGTAGCTGAGGTAGTCTCTATATTCTTTTGGCTTCTGTTATTGTGACTACTTTCTGTAGGTTAAACTCTTACAGGAAATGATGGTATTTCAAGTCACATTAAAATCTGTTTTTCTTCAGTGCTAATAGCTTACTTGAGTAGATCAGTTTGGAACTGTTGGAATTTCGTTGTTGGGTTGGTTTTTTTTGCTATCTTTATCCTTTCTTCTAGCTTTATGTTGACTTTTGACCTTTGTTCTAATGAATGAATGTCTGCCTACAGATAACTGAATAAAAAATGACTCCCATAGCCTAAGCAGTCATTTCCTGTTTTATGATAGCCATTCCATTTTTGTGATGTTCAGTGCTCACTATATGCAGTATCTTTTGTTTATCTGATTGAAGAAAGTATTCATCACAAAGGTATGGAACTTCTAAGCAGTCTATAAGCCTTTGATATCTTTTTAAAAATCCTGAGTCATATTTTAAAATTTATTTTTCATTATCTTCCCTTACACTCACCTTTTCATTGAAATTATCAAGTAGTAAGGTATGTGTTTAGTGAATTTGAGGGTCTCACTGAGTGTGTCATAGATTTCTCTACTTCTTCATCTACTGCAGTAGATTTGGGGACGTAAGCTGCAATTACCTTTAAGGTTATCTTTTCATCTATCAGCTTCTGAGCACTTAAAAGCAAGATGACCAAGTGTCCTGTGAATTCATGTTTTGCATTGCCTTTGAACACATGATGAAACCAACTTTAGCAACTTCTTTTTTTATCCTTTCCAAAAGTAATCTTTAAGACATCCTTCCATTTATCAGATTATATTTTCTCATTTCATGTATAAGGAGCATATGCCAGAAAGCTACAATTAAACACTTTCTGTCTTTTATAATAAGACCTCAGCCCCCACCATGAGCCTAGATCATCAATAGCTGAACGGGGCTGTGAGAACCTGCTTTCCTTCCTGGATATCTAATGCCAGTCCTTCCCTCCTCTAACCCCTCACCTGTCCTGTGAGAAGATGGCCACTAGGGAAACAATTTCAATGCACCCTTTTCCTCTTCCACTGCCCTATAAAAGTAGACAGCCTGAAAGAGTAATTAAGGGAGTAGCAGTGGTAGTAGAAGTAGCAGCCGTAGTAGCAGTAGTAGTAGTAGTAGTAATAGAAGTAGTAGCAGCAGTAGTAGTAGTAGTAGGACCAGGGCCCAAAACTCCTGATGTCTGCCTCAGAAGATTACCCAGGGGAGGGGTGATTACATCCTGCCTACCACATCATCCCATGGCGCATTGATGTGAAGGGATTAAAATTATCTGGCTCTTCCACACACACTGGAGCAAAGACCTTAAGAGGTTCTCAGATCAAACAACAATATACTTCCCCCACCCTCAATAGAAGCAAGAGCATTCATCCATTCCATAACTGACAAAAAAATATATATGACTAGAGTAGGAGAGGAATTAAACCAGGGAATTCAGTCCAAACCCTGGCAAATGGGTCTGAAATATGCAAGCTTGGTAGAAGGGTTATATTAGGGAAAATAAGAAAACAAAAATAAAACAAATGCAATGAAAATACTATAGACTAAGAGAAGTCCTTGATAACAAGCCCAGACAAAGAGAGTAAATGCACAACACATACATAAAGACGTGAAACTCTTGGAATATCATATGCCCCAAAATAAAAGGTATTGGCTTACAACCAAAATATTGTACCTTGCAAAAATGAGTATAATCCTACAGGAACAAAAATGGATCTTTAGGATAATAAATTATTTTTAAACATTTCCGAGAAAAGACCAGAGCTGAGCAGAAACTTTGAAGGGTAAACACAGGAGTCAAGAGAAACCTGGAAAGGTAAGTACACATGAGCAATTGGAAGGGGCCAAATAATGTTGAAGTGTTTATATTCTAACAGAGAGGAAAAGAAATGTGTCCTTCAGACTCCCATTGTACCAACAGCCACAAAGAGAGCTAAGTAACAAAAACACAGAGAATGACTACGGTTTCGATGTTTATTTTGAGGAAAGGAAAAAAGGAATAAGAAATTAACATAACAAGAAAGAAGTGGATGCGATGAAATGTATTGTTTCAGGTAATTCAAGTTATAGGAGAAGAAAAGTATATAAAAATGGAGAAAGATGAGAGAACCTGATATCTCATGAACCTTGCTCATAATCACATCTGAATCAAGCAAAGGAAAATTTGTTATAGAACTACATTAAATTCAACAAGAAAAAGATGGACAAAGGATGAAGGAGGGCAGAATTGGGGAGGAAATAATCACAGACAAAGCAAACATTATCATCATATGGTTGATCATAAAGGGGAGATTAAAAAGCAAAAGAGATAATATCCTGTGCTTGATGAAGAAAGAGGAGTAAGAACTGACCATATCAGTTACAGATAAATAGTATCAATCAGATTCCTTCTTTATCTCTCTCTCTTTTTTTTTTACCAAGAGTTGTATAAGAGAAAAGAAAAAAAGAAGTTATAATGGAGGGAAATGCACAATTAAAATCATATTAATTGAATGAAGTGAACTCAATGTAAAAATTCAAGGGTATAGCTGAATGAATTAAAAGTCAAAATCCAACAATATGTTGTTCAACATTTGAAACACAAAGATTTACACAGAATTAACTGTGGGGCAGGAACAATACTTAATATGCTTCAAATGAATTTTTAAAAGTAAGGGCAGCAATCATCTCAGAAAAGGCAACAGTAAAAAATAAGCATATAAACAAAGCATCCTTTAATTCCACCACAGGTAATGAAATAATACCACAGATAATGAAATACTTACAATACTTAATATTTATACAAAATGGCACAGCATCCACATACTAAAGGAAAAAAGTTAATCAAATAACAAAGAGAAATAGACATAAAAATAATAATTGAGCACCTTTTCAGAATTAGATTAATATACTGTTTATAATGTGAATGTCAATGTTGACATTTTCTCCAATATGATGTCAGGTTATTGGATCACATTCCCCCATTTATAGTAATGATAGTTAAATTAATGTACATAGATTTTCTAACAACTGATTCCTCGTATTCTCTGACCCCTTTTCTGCCACTTTACCACTATCACTGTAGAAGCAGAAAGAGAGTGAGGAGCATTTTATATTTGTCTTTGTTTCATGAGTTGCCATAGTCAACCTAATGGAAAAGTGCTTTTTTTTTACATTTTATTAATTTAATTTTTATATTTAATATTCCTCAGGTAACAAAGACTGGCATGAAGTTAGTCTTTCCAGTTAGGGTCCTGCTGAAAGAAACCAAGTTTACCTCCATAACACTAGGAGGCATCGGGGTTGGAATTTTGTGGAGGAGTAAAAAAAAATATTAATACATAATACTTTTATTAGAAAGATGTTGGACTACCAACTGTTCTCCTAATCTCACCCTGATTTTTTTTCTGCTTCTGGACGTTAGCACAATTCTTCCCCTATGCCTGAAACACACTCCTTGCATATCTCTATCTAATGAGATCATTTTCTTCCTTTAGGGAAGGACATCATCTCTTCCAGGAGCTAGGCTCATCCTCACACAGACAGGAGATTTTTCCCTCTCCCCTCACACTTCCCCCAGCCAAAAGTGTTTCCTTCTTCTGAAAGTTTCTTGTGGCATTTCATAAGGTATTCTTAAATTTTTTCTACTCAAGACCTCTTTTCATGTTTGGCATTGCATGGCTTGAGGACATGTGCAGTGCAAAGCATACATGCTTTGTGTTCAGAACCAAGGTATCAGTGAAGCTGCTTGATGGGACAAGCCCTTCCAGAAGCACCTTGGATTCATGATGAGTTTGATTTTTAATTCATTTTTGGTCTTTGTGCATTCAAAATCTTTTTACTGTTGCCAAACTTTTTGTGACTCTATATGGGGTCACAACCCACAGTTTAAAAAGCACTGAAGATGTCATCTTTGCTCTTTTCATAGTCTACCTTTCCATGTGCATATGTTATTTTCCTCCATTAGATTGTAAGCATCTTTAAAGCAAGGGTTATGTCCCTTTTTATCCTTGTACCTCAAGTACTGAATCCTCGGGAATGTTATAGGCCCCTAGTGAATGTTTATTGAATTAACTTGGTTGATTACAACACGGGGGAATCTGCCCATTATGAAAACAGTTGTATGTCACCTGTGCATTCTGTCTCATTTCCAGACTTGGAAGGTTAAGTGTAATGTAGTGGGGAAAATACTGGACCAAGTCATTAAGTCTGGAAAGTAATTTAGAATTACGCTAAAATAAAGTGATCAAAATGTCCAGACCTGTGTGTTAGTCAAAGGAAGTCAAAGATAGAAAGAGAAGTCTCAAGATATCCAGAACAATACTTTTCACAACAAAAACTGCAAATAAAGTGGGCACCTATTAATCTAAACAACTAAATAAATTGTGGTACGTGAACATGATTATAAGATACTTTGCTGAGAGAAGTGATGAATATGGAGAATACAAAGAATCATGTAGAGAATTCTATGAATTGATCAAAGTAAAGTAAGCAGAATCAGGAAAAAAATATATATGCAATGGTTACAACCATGTAAATGTTCCAAACAAAAGTGCAATGATAAAGATCAAGATTTCAAAGAAGAGAGGATAAAATGCATCTCGCCTTTTGGAGAAATAGGAGACTAGGTCTAAAATATTGCATATACTGTCAAGCAGGGTTGTTGTGCTGATTCATTTTGCTGAAATCCTCTCACTTCTCTTTTATTTTGTATTTGTTACCAGGGTGGCTGTCTGAGGAGGAAAGAGAAGTTAGAGAAAGTAATATGTTGGGGGAGGGAGGCGGGAGGGTTAGGTGAGTGGGAATTGAGCTTAGCATGAATGCCTTTCCTTATTGGGCAATGGAGATAGAATGGGAGTATGATTGGCTGGTGGTTTTCAGGAGGTGCTTGGAGCTATATATATGTTGGGCTCACGGGGAGGGACGCTCTCTTGGGATGTGATCGCCGAACATTAAAGACCACTTCTGCTACCTCCGGCGTTCTGTCTGGTTATTCCTCCCAGAGGACTGGGAGGCCGGTGGCGCCCCGAAGACTCATCATGACTGGGATTGGTGAGTAGGAGAGCAACCTAGCTTTAGGCGCGAGGACCCCGTTTGGGACAACTAAACGGGTTACCCCTCGCAGTAATACATCTGGAAATTAAAGTGAAATAAAAACAAAAGATAGCAATAAAAATATGTTGTAATATTCAACAACCCAACTCTAGGCTGGTCCCCCAAAAAACTTTAATTCTTTCCTCTTTAAGAAATCGCTATGGGAAAGTATCTACAGCCATTGTCAGCAACATATTTCAATATGGAACTGTCCTTGGGGACAGGAAATTATCCCTTATGCCTTAACTAAATCCATTTCCTCTTGTTCTTTCCACATTGAAAAAGCATAGCAAGGGTTCAAGAAAAAGTGAAAGGAGTAAAGCAGGTGGAGAAGATGCTATAGTGACCACAGTAGTGGTATGGCCAAAATGGGATACAAATGAACTTGCTGCTATTATCCTAAATTACATGTGGGAAGCAGTCTGAGTTTTAAAGGGAAAGCAAACATTTAAGATAGGAAATAGAATTTATAATCAAGAAAAATGATGGATTGAGGAGGATAGCCTTGGCAGCAACAGCCTTTTTTCATCAATAGTAGATGTAGTCATTCCAGTACCAACAGAATCCAAGTCAGTTTGATTGAGTAACATTAGGTCAAGCATGAATTACCCAAAGAACTTCAGGTCAGAAAAGTGAGATGGTGTAGCCTCTGGGAATAATGCCAAATGGGCAAGACATGTCTGGGATAGAATCTGGTCCAAATAACTATGGGAATTTTCTAGGAGATACAACAGAATATGGCAAGCAGAATAGAGAATTCATCACCAGCTCCTCCACCTCCTTCCAGATTCATGGATGCTACCAATGCTACTAGGTCCAATGGATAGTGTTCCTTCTTCAGAAGATAGCAGCAGTCAAGACAATGGAGAATTTGTACTCTCACCATAGCATATATTTAACCATAACAACAGCAACTTTGATAGGTTATCCAACACTTTCGTAATGAGGTCAGTGAACCAGTTTAATTATCAGGTAAAAAACATTTTTGATACTTTAGTAGAGGTGAACTTTGTTGGTGTCCTACCAAGAATATCTAAGATGTGTGTTTTACTTTATAGATCTGTAAAAATAAGCACTAGTATGAGTGTGTTTTTTTAAATGGTGTTCTCTACTTTTTATTATGAAAAGCATTAGAGATTTCTTTTTGGAAGGTATTAGATTTCCTAAGTTAGCAGGAAAAAAAAAGAAATTGAATAAATCACAAAGGAATTTTCAAAGGAAAAAAAATCCAGTACAGGTAGATTTATAAGTTCATTTTACCTAGTATACAAAGAGTAATTAACTGCAATATTACATAAATTGTTTGCAAAAATGGAGAAAGAAGACAATTCCTTCTGTGATATAGGTCCCAGTACCTAAACCAGGAGAGAGAGAGAAAGAGAGAGAGAGAGAGAGAGAGAGAGAGAGAGAGAGAGAGAAAGAGAGAGAGAAATCTACAGACCAATATCTTAAATTAATATGGATGCAAAAACATTTAATGAAATATTAGCAAAAAGCAACATATTTAAAAGTTTCTACATTACAACTGGTAGATTCACATTAGAAATGTAGGGTTCTCAAAATATGAGGGAAATTATGAACATGTGTGTGTATAAATTTTAAAATGACAAAAAACACAAGATATATATTAAGAGAAGTAAGCAAGACTTTTGACAAAATATTCTAGGTATATTTAAAATACGTATAGGATTAAGTAGAACTTTCCATAATATGGTCAATGCTATCTATCTAACACCAAGACCTAACATTAACTGGAATGGAGAAACCCTAGAGGCCTTTCTAATCAGAGTGGAAGTAAAGCAAAGATTTTCATTTTCTCTATTATTATTTGATATGTTTCAAAAAGTACTTGCTTTAGTTCTGACAAAAAAAAATCTGGGAATAAGAGTAGGCAAATCTCCTATTTCCTCCATTCTATAATTTTCCTCCCTTCTGCTTGGCATTTCTACTGTTGCTCTTAATGGGAATATTGGGGAGCTGGACTTTTTTACAACATCTGACCAGTCTCCTAACATTGATATTATAGGATCTTGCCATCCTTTTTTCTTCATCCTCAGTTGCTCTTATATTTTAGACTTTTATCATAGAATTAGAACTGATCTTAAAAGTCATATAGACAAATATTTTCACTTTAAAGATGAGAAAATGGAGAAGGATAATAAGGGAAAATAGAATAGAGGAAAATTCACAATAATTACAATTTAGAATGTGAATGGGATGAATTTACCCATAAAATGGAAACGGATAGGAGAACTATCTGATACTGGCTAAGAGATGGAGAGGAGGATTAGTGGAACAGAATAGACATACAAGGTACTAAAGAACTACAGCAACTTTGTGTTTGACAAAAGTAAAGATTTCAGTTTTTAGGATAAGAATTCATTATTTGGTAAAAATTGTTGGAAAAGTTAGAAAGCAGTGTGGCAGGAATAGGGCATAAGCCAATGTCTTAAAGCATGTACCAAAAGAAGGTAAAAATGGATGCAGGACCTAGATATAAAGGGAGATAGCATAAGAAAATTAGATGAACATGGCACATATTACCTATCAGATTCATGGATAGGAGAATAATATGTGAAGAAACAAGAGATAAGAGCGTTATTGAGTCGTAAAATGGATAATTTCAATCATCTTAAATTAAAAAGCCCTCACGTAAATAAAACCAATGTAGCCAAGACTGGAAGGAAAGCAGAAAATTGGGAAGAAACTATCATAGGCAATCTCTCAGACAGGCTCATTTCTCAATATATGGAGAACTTTGTCAAATTTGTAAGAATACAAGTCATACCCCAATTGATGAATGGTGAAAGGATATGAAAAGTCAGTTTTTCAATGAAGAAATCAAGACTGTATATAATTATATGAGAAAATGCTCTAAATCATTATAGAGTAGAGAAATGTAAATTAAAATAACTGAGATATCATCTTTCACTATCAGATTGGCTAAAATAATAGTTGTTCTTCAATTGAAGAATGGCTAAATAAATTGTGATAGATGGTTATGATGGAATCCTGCTACGATATAAGAAATGATGAGTGGATTGATTAAGAAAAACAAGGAAAGACTCAGACCTTGAAAGAAGATACTATCCACCTCCAGAGAGAGAATTGACAAATAGGAATATGCAGAGTATGGTCTTACATATATGTTTAAGTGTGTATTTTTGTATGTATGTGTATATATATATAATATATATCTGGGTGTATGCTTATGGATATGTATGGGTATACACATATATGTGTGTGTGTGTGTGTGTGTGTGTGTGTGTGTGTGTTTAATTGTACCCTTCTCTAGGGTGGGAGAGAAGGGAAGGAGCAAAAAAATTAAAATGAAAATTACACAGTAGAGAATGAAATAAAACTTAGAAGAAAGTATAGAAAGGCTGGGTTACTTTGAAAACAAAGTATAGGATTTATTACATAGGTTTTTATGAAATGGAAATTTATTGTTTTATATAGAATCCTCTCATGTTCTGTTGTGTACATAGAAATTTTATTTTTAAAAATTTTTTTTAAAAAATTATTCATTTTAAACAAATACAAAAGAAAAGAAAACGATGAGGAAATGGAGGTGCAGAAAGGTTAATCAACTTGCCAAAAGTCTCATAAAAAGTGGCAGAGGCAGGACGTGAACCCATTTTTTCCTGGCCTCAAATCTAACACTTTCCGCTGTATCACGTGTTCTTTTAAAATCTGAGTTCTGGACGTCTTTCCCCTTTATCTTCTTCATCAGGATCATCAGCAGAATTCTGCTTTTGAAAACATTCCATGTCTCTGGAGATAACTTCCCATATAGAATCTCAAGAATGGGATCCTAGTTCAGCACACTTTGAAATCTGCTCCCGTAAAGACTAATGTAATTGTTAGATGAGGTCTAGTATTTCCTTCTTTATCAGTCACTAACTCGAAGTTGGAATGGTTACAGCCTTCAAAGATTGCTTTCATTCACAAGTCAGTTCCTCCTTACTGACTACAGTTAGGCATACAATTAACTATACCATATGGTCACTTATCCCCCTTCTGAGAGGCAGCAGAAGAGAGAAGATAAAGGAAGAGATGAGTGACATTAAATTTTTTTCTATGCTCTTCTAAGAGCTAATTGAAGCTTTTGCAAATACTAGGGGGGTAATTGGGGTATTGAGTATTGTGATTATTCAACCTAGAAGACTAGATTAGGAAAGAAAATTCAAGGGAAGAGGACTTTGACAGCCTATAAAATCTGGGGCTCCTAAACTCACTCTGACACAGCTGTAAGAGAGAAAAAAAAAGGTACAGCAAACAGGAAAGTTATTGCAAGGATGGCTAGAGGTGCCCCAAATGACAAAATGATCTCAATTTCTAGCAGGTTTGGGAAGGAAAGGAGAAATGTTCCAATGACCTACAGAAATGATGCTATATTTATTTTTGCCATAGGTGATCAATAAATATAAGTGTACTAAGTGTGAATTGGGCTCTGTTCTAGAAAGGAAGATTAAAGGATAATGGTATGTCCTTCTGCTTTCCAGCTTATTAAGAAAAATAGAGGGTTCCCTCAGCAATATATACATAAAAGACTCCAAAAGAAAAAAAAGAATAAGAAAAAAAGAAAGGAATCCAAAACAGGGGTGTCCTCACATCAAGAGGTTAAAAGGTAGAAGAAACTGATGCAAAGAAAGAATGTGAGATGTGTATCTGAGAAATTGGAGTTCCAAAATTAGTCATAACAGAGGTCTGAGAACTGCATTCTGGGATTTGTGGTTCAAGGGGACAAATACACCCTCACAACCCTAAGGACGATTTAGACCCTCACTCTCTTTAAGCCACAAGGAAGGCTTGAGTCATGCCTGGGAGTTTTAAAAAGAAACATAGCCTTCAAGAGAGCAGACACAAAGGAGTAGAAACTGAAGGGCTATGGGGAGTCCCAAGCCTGACTTAACTAGCTATGCTGAAAGAATCAGGAGAACAGGAGCAACAGAAGAAACCGAAAAGGAGAGCTGAACTGCAAGAAAAGGAGAAATCCAGAGGAATCTTGGAACAGAGGACTCGGATTGAAGTTACCAGTGGTACCAACCTCTTCAAAATCTGAGGGAAATTGCAAAAAAAAAAAAAAAAAAGTTTGCTCTTTCCCCAACTTCTTACTGTGGCTGTCTAATAAGAGACACTGTACTATATTCTGCATGTTTCTCTTTCTTAAATGTTCCCTGGGTCATGAAATGGACTCAAATACAGAGAAATCAGTCAGTCAATAAACAAAAAGCAAAAGGAGATATATACGAAAAAATAATTAGAGCCAAGAACAAACTTCTGTCTGAATTTTTCTAACTGGGGGATCTAAGTTATTGTAATTATTTAATGAATTTCTATCTGATATAAATTCCATAAAACAGTAGAGAAAGGGAGAGATCCGAATGCCATTATATTGTCCTAAGTTGATTGTTGTGATAGGATATGGCTGATTCAATCTCCAATCCCGGTGTGAGAAAAATAAAGTCCGGGAGAGGCGTAAGTAAAGCTGAAATTCAGCTCTAGAATTCTCTTCTAGAAGGAAAGTTAGAGCTGATAGAACAAATACATTCCACAATGCCACCCACTGGTGTTATACCAGAAAGGATGAGTCAGGAGGAGAAAGCAGCTTCTCATGCTCTACAGAAAGTGATACATAAATTCCATCAGAAACAAAGAGGTCTGTTATTGGATTCAGAGGAAAAAACAAAACAAAACATGTCATGATAGTGGAATTCCTGTGCTAATGAGCAAGGAGGTGGTAGTATATTGACTGATATGAACAGTCAGGACAATCATGATGGATGTGACAGAAAACTTAGAGATGTATCAGTCATTAAGACTATTACTTACCATTGGTTACCTCTATGGGAAAAACACTAGATCAGATTCCTTAGCTTTCAATAGGTATGAAAGCATATTTTGATGCACAATCTTAATTATTTCATCAATAAACTATCCATCAGTGAAGATTATTCCCTTACCCCCAATAAACACACACAGACACATAGATTTGCTCATTCTGTGTGATTCTTGTCCATATCTTCCAATAAATCCTCCAAAGATCAGTCTAATAATATGAAGATTTTCCTTTGTTTATATGTTGTTGATGTAGTTGGTATCTTGGGGGTGCCAAAGCAGCACTCCTAGGATATCTATGCATTCACTTCTTCCTCACTATTCAACTAGCTTATCTGCTTCTGGTCATATAGTGCTATTCTGGGATTGAAAGACTAGTTTTCAGGGACTAAGTCTTTCCTATTCATTCCCCAGCATTCTGTAGCAAATGCTGTCTAAACAAGTGGTTTTATGATGTCTGCCAGCACAGTAGATGAAAAGTTGCAATGATACTTAAACTTAGATATACTAGTGAAATTTAGTAAAAGAGCTGACTAGGTCTCATATAAAGAGGGAATGCTAAGAACGTAACTCTGATATTTGTTCACGTGCTTTCCCAAATGCTCTTGTCCAGACTTGTTAAGTCTCATGTTGTCAGTGCCTATACATCCACAGATTCAGCTCCTGAGATGGCAGTCACATGAGTGGAGGTCTCTTTATATGGAAAGAAAATGTCTCATTTCTGATGTATGTTAGTGATACCTCAGTAATCTCCCCATTTCTCAGGGTTATTAAGGCAAGAGTCAAGATACAGGGAGTCAGAAATGGAGGTGGAATATTTGAACTTTGTCTTTCAAGTTCTTGAACAATCAGGACTTTCATATTCAGTCTATGCTCATGAAAAACACATACATTTACATTCCCAGAACTGAAGGGCCAGAAAATGATTCTTTTTTCTGCTCAGATGTGACTGTCTATAGTAGTTCTTAACTTTTTTTATGTTGTAGACTTCTCAAAATAATATTCTCATATGCATAAAGTACCAAAGATTACAAAGGAAACCAACTACATTGAAACAAAGATGTAACCAACAAAATTCATAGACACTCTGAACCCAAGGGGTCCATGGAACCAGATTAAGATTCCTTGATTTTCTTTACACATGGATCCCACAATAGCCACCCAAAGTCAGAGGCATTTATGTTGGCAAACAACCTTTAAAAATTTGGAATAATTTGGAACTATGCCCAAAGGGTTATAAAATTGTGCATACCTTTTGATCCAGCAATACCGCTGCCAGGTCTATATCCCAAAGACATAAAAAAGGGAAAAAGAACTTATTCGTACAAAAATATTAATAGCAGTTCTTTTTGTGATGGCTAAGAATTGAAAATCAAAGGGATGCCCATCAATTGGGGAATAAGCTGTGGTATATGATTGTGATAGAATATTATTGTGCTATAAGAGAGGACAAGCAGGATGATTTCAGAAAAACCCTTGAAAGACTTACATGAACTGATGCAAAGTGAAGCGAGCAGAACCAGGAGAATACATACACATACTACACGTACGACTGTAATATTAACATAATACTGTATGTAGTAGCAGCAATATTGGTCAGTGAAGAATTGTGAATGACTTCACTAATTCTCAACAATACAATGATCCAAGACATTTCCAAAGGAAATGGAAGCAAACTATTTGCTTCCAGAGAGAAAATTGATACTGTCTGAAGAAAGACCAAAGCATGCTATCCTCCTTCCTTCCTTTCTTTTTCTTTCTTTCTTTTTTCTTTTTTCTTTCTTTCATCTTCTCGAATAAAATGACTAATATGAAAATGTCTCACCTGTCTTCAGCCCAAGGAAGACAATAAGGTTGCCTAGTCCCTGCATACCTGGCTTTTGTTTTATCGTGTTTTGATCTCAGCACTCCAGTTGCCTAAGCAAACAACAGAAATTTTATTTTTTAAAAAACTACCATTTTATACCTTTTCACTCTAGCTTTTGCTTCTCCAATGTCCCAGGAGTAGGTGTGGGTGATGTGGCCAGAGCTGCTGCTGCTTGATGCTGCTGAATGGGTCGGAGAAACCCTGCCACCTCCCTCCTCTCATAAGTAAGAATTAACCAGTACTTAAAGCATGAAACAATAACACATCCCTTTTAGTCATCTAAATATATGGTCCTCTAGACTGTGCTTGATGGCACAGTGTCAGACCTAAAGTAAGGAAGAGTCATCTTCCTAAATTCAAATTTGGCCTCAGATACTTAGTAGCTGTGTGACTCTGGGTAAGTCATTAAATTCTGTTTGCCTCAGTTTCCTCCTGCAAAATGATCTAGAGAAGGAAATGGCAAACCACTCCAGTATCTTTGCCAAGAAAACCTCAAATGGGGTCACAAAAAGTCAGACACAACTAAAATGACTCATGGTCCTCTGATCCTTGAAGGACTGTTGAATAGATACTCACATTCATCCTGGAACTATACTGCCCAAGAAACTCTGTCCAGCTAGGTATGACCTGGATTTTCATTTTTCTTTTACCTGTAGCATTCTTCCACAAGTGGTTATCTTTTCCAAGAACAGTGAAACTGCAAGAAGCACCTACCACAGGGCAATTTAGGGACTCCAGACCTCTCAGACTTGTAAAACAACTACTGGAAATGCCTATCTCTCAGAATGTGTGTTCAGTGACCTGGGTTCAGGTACTGAAATACAAACCAGAAGAAATAGCCTAGGACTTGAGGTCCTACCTCAAACTCACCTAAGCAAGCACATATTTAGTATCAATGTCAAATATTCACTTCAGGCTATCATACCTGTGCTTAGAAGACAGGAAGAGGACCAGGTTGGATGTGTCACAAGCGAGTACCAGCTTACCATGAGAGGAAAATAGAACTTTTCCACATTTCTTATACAACGCAGATGGGGCAGTTCATCCTAGCAAAGTCACCAATCATCCCTGACATGGCACCTGGTCCTGGGAACCTACAACCAACCAAGAACCAACCATAGTATCTGTGCCTTTAGCAAGGGGCCAAAGCCCCTTTCCATTCCCATGGACCCCCACAGTGTATGTTCTATGGGCTTGTCCCTGTAACATTTAGTTTAATCATCTCCCCATCAGTGGGTATCAACTGTGTTTCAAGTCTTTTGTTACTACAAAAAGTGCTGCTATGAATATTTTGGTGTTATTTGGGACCTTTTTCAAAAAATCTGTAACATCCTGAGGGCAAATATATCATTACATTCAACCCTGGTTAGATGCAGCTTATCCTTGACCAGAGCCAGTGACATTCCTATATTTTCAGCTGTAAGTCTAGGAATTCAAATCTCATTCTCAGCAACCATCATTAATGGGTTACTCCTTTCCCATTTCTACTTTTCTTTTTTTCATCAATAGGCAGCATTCATTTAAAAAATTACCTGTCCCAGGGCAGTCTTTAGTTGCTTGTTTAAGATTTTATAATCTTAGACCAATGCCTGACACCATACACAAGAATAAAGTCCAAATGGGTACACGATCTAAGTATAAAGATTGATACCATGGATAAACTGGAGGAGCAAGGAATAGTGTATTTATCAGACTTATGGAGAAGGGAAGAATTTTTGACTAAAGAAGAGATAGAAAGCATTATGAAGTGCAAGATGGATAATTTTTATTATATTAAACTGAAAAGTTTTTGCACAATCAAACCCAATGCAACTGAAATTTGGAGTGATGTAGAAAACTGGGAAAGAATTTTTACAGCTAATCTTGGGGATAAAGGCCTCATTTCAAGAATATATAGAGAACTGAGTCAAATGCACAACAATACAAGTCATTCTCCTGTTGATAAACGGTCAAAGGATACGAACAGGCAATTTTCAGAGGAAAAAATTAAAGATATCTATAATCATATGAAAAAATGCTCTAAATCACTTTTGATTAGAGAGATGCAAATCAAAACAACTCTGAGGTACTACATCACACCTATCAGATTAGCAAAACATGACAGAACAGGAAGATGATAAATGTTGGAGAGGATGTGGGAGAGTTGGGACACTAATTCATCGTTGGTGGATCTGTGAGATCATCCAACCATTCTGGAGAATGGTTTGGAACTATGCCCAAAGGGCTACAAAAATGTGCATACCCTTTGACCCAGCAATATCACTTCCAGGATTGTATCCTCATGAGATCATAAAAATGGGAAAGGGTCCCACATGTACAAAAATATTTACAGCAGCACTCTTTGTGGTGGCCCAAAACTGGAAATCAAAGGAATGTCCATCAATTGGGGAATGGCTGAATAAATTACGATATATGAATGTAATGGAATACTATTGCGCCATAAGAAATGATGAACAGGAAGACTTCAGAGAGGCCTGGAAAGACTTATATGATCTGATGCTGAGTGAAAGGAGCAGAACCAGGAGAACTTTGTGCACAGCAATGACCACAGTGTGTGAGAGCTTTTTCTGGTAGACTTGGATCTTCATAGTAATGTAAGAACTTAAAAAAAAATTTATTCCCAATGATCTTCTAAGGCAAAATGCCTTCCACACATAGAGAAAGAACTATGGAAGTCAATCGCAGAATGTAGTAGATCATTTTTTGTGTGTGTATTATGTTTTGGTTTGTTATATGATTTCTCCCATTCATTTTAGTTCTTCTACACAGCATGACTAGTGAAAATGTATTCAATAGGAATGTATGTGCTGACCTTATACAAAATTATATGTTGTCTCAGGGTAGGGGGGAGGGGTTGGCGGTAGGTAGGGGGGAAAATCTAAGTTTTATGGTAGTGATTGTAGAACACTAAAAATAAATAAAATTAATATAAAAAAGATTTTATAATCTTTGATAATACTGTCTTTTCATTAGTGCTCAAGTGAATCTCCACAAATAAGTAGTAGCCATCTTTCCTGACAAGTCTATGGGATTCTTTCTCTCATGACTTGGATATGGAAAAGGAAAAACTCACTTTGATTGCTTTGATTTATTTTTAGTTTGATTATAGGATTAGGCTTCCTTCTGTAGAAATATCTAGCCCTAAGCCAAACCAGACTAACATAGTTTCTTAAGTCTAAGTTACCCATAGATTTAGTGAATAAATAAGTTGAGAAGACTTTATCATTTAGTAGCAGAAAATTTAAAAGAATCAAATAACCATAAGATTTTTAGGTTTTTCAAAAGTACCCCTTTTCAGCAGAAAGTGGGGTTCACCAGAGGCCAAGTTCCCATTTATAGCAGCTGGAGAAAGGTTTGCCAGAGGTAGATTGAGCCCCTTTTTCTTTTTCTTTAGCTACAGTCCAAGTTAGTAACGAATTCTGCTAAGGAAGATGGGGTCAGAGAGTGGGGAGGGTGGGGAGACTGCTAACCACTGACCACAAGTTCTTCTTTCCCAGTTCACTTCCTAGTTACAAAAGGTACCAATGAGAGGAAAGACATCTAGCATAGGATTAAGAAACGTCTGGGAGAAGCTAACTAGTCAGATGACCTGCCTTGTCCAATTGAATTATGTTCAAAACAAGCGTCTGTCATTTTTTTATTGTATTTATTTATTTTTTGTTATATTTACTTTTTTGTTATAAAAATCATCTCTGTAAATCATTCCTTGTCTCTGACCTCTGAGGAGGCAGCTGACTTGGTATAAATTAGTTCTGCAAATTAAATCACAGGTGCTCGGTAATTTTGTCCTCAGTTTCCTTTTTATGTCATATAATCAATTTTAACAGATCCATTCTCCAGAAAGACAATGGCCCTTTGCCATCATTGTTGGCAGGTGGACAAATAGCTGACTCAGCATCCTTCTGCAGGGAATCATCAACTACCTTTCTTCTTCTCTCCTTCTGAAACTTAGCAGATGATTTCTTACCTGACAACAGATGTGGATCTTCTTTGAGGATGAGCCGCTGCTTCCTCAAAGCAACTACCTCTTTCTTCTCTAGGAGGCTCCTCAAATTTGTCTCCTAGCCCTAAATGTTCAGCTGTCCTTCCATTTCACTCTTCACCTCCTCTCTGCAAAAGGTCATTGACAAGAAGGACAGAAAAATCACCATCAGAAATATGACAGTGTGACCAAAAGTAGCTTCTTGAGCCACCCCATAGAACGCACCAATAACATCACAAAATGTCAGGAGCAGGAATTCTTAGCATGTGCTTTCAAGGGTTCTCTGAGGGCAAGGAGGAGGAACCATGACATCTTGATTTCAACATATTAAAACATATGAACCAAGGAAAAAAGATTCCTCTCCGCCTTTTCAGAGTCTTTTCTTAATTATTTCTTTTCACACTGAAGTCCATCTGTCCATCTGGCTTCTAAAAAGACCATCTCATTGTCTTTGAAAATCTGGAGAGCAACCCCTCAAGTTTTTTCATTTTTCCTTCTAGGAGGGATGAGTCCTCCCTTTGACCTTAAGATAATACTCACTTGGCTATAAAATAAATACAAACATCACATACTCAATTTAAGATGGATAAAAATATAAGAACTGCTCAAATGACCAAAGGGCATCAACTGATACATATTAGAAAACTAGAATGAAAATTTTAATTTTATAGTAAAATTTTAATGTCTGCTTATAATTATTTTTGTTTAAAGTATATTTCCATAGATAGGTAAAATTATAGTAAGATTATTTTTAAATATTAAAAAAAATGCATCAAATTGATACAATTGAGTAGCCTGGTGCATCTGGTTACACTACAAAATTCTGCCCCTCTCCAAAATTACTGAGAGTGAGAGCTGCATCTTCACTTACAAGCCAACTAAAACTTCTTGAAAGTGCCCCAGTTCGAACTATAAAGTCAATCAAAGAGGTTTCTCTTATACATGTGGTCAGTAGACTGGAACCAGTTATAAAATGTCTGTCTGTACTCCAACAATCTCTCCAAAGAATTTTATTACACATCATCACAACTTGCCCAGAAGCAGCTCCAAGCTTCACCACCTGAGGAGACACTGTCAGAGGTACCTTTTATGTGTTCCAGTCTCTGAAATACTTGGAATAAACCTCATTTCAAATTACATCTGTGAGTGTCTCATTGCACTATGTGGTGCAGTGGATTAAGCACTGGGCCTGGATGCCAGGATGGACTGTGTTCAAATTCCACTTAGACACTTACCTGACTGGATGACTTACCCTCTGCCTGCCTTAGTTTCCTTATCTGTAAAATAGAGATAAAATAAATAAATAAAGTAAAATAACTCCTGCCTCTGAAAGTTATTGTGACATTATCAAATGAGATAATATTTGTGAAGTATTTTGCAAACCCTTAAAGTGATAAGTGATAGTTATTATTCATTTATCTCTAGACTAGATATAATCCTATCACTGGATGAGCTAGTATGGTCCTCAAGTGACAGAACAATGTCTTCTCTGTCTTTAATTTCTGCCACTAGTTAACTAGCTCAATTCTCAAAAAGTGCCGAGTGACTAAAAATGTGTATCAATCAAACTTTTAGGGTGATTTCAGTGTTAATGTTTGAGGTGGCACGGTAATGGAAAGAACACTAGTCATGGAATCATAAGAACTGGGTTTCAGGTTCCTCCCGTACCACTTCATAGCAGTGTGACCTTAGACAAGTCACTAAACTTTTCGGTGTTTCAATTTCCTCATCAATAAATAGAGCCTAATTGAAATCAACCTAAAGGCAGTGTGAGGATCAAATTAAATAATGGATGAGAAAGCCCTTTTTATAATCTTATAAATAAATGTCTACTAATATGATATTAACACATTAAAGATTCTTCATGTGCTTCTTGTAGTCAAGGGACAATATACGCATGCATTGTACCATTTCCATTTCTATATTTTCTGATCACATTGTTTCAGTTTGAATGGGTGTAATTCCAAAAGCTTGACATGTGAATCTGGCTCAGGGTTATTTGACTGAATAAGAATCTTTTAGTTCTTTTCTAGGTGGGTGGTATTTTTTCCATTTGGTTGTTATTGTTGTTTTTAATATTTCCAAATGGTGACATCTCTCCGTCTAGTTCCTTGCCAATGAAAAAAACCTTTCCTGACTTTTAAATTGTACATTCTCTAGTTATATGTACATGTTTCAATCTTCTAACATTTATAGTTCTATTTCTTTTGGTTATATCTTCTTCCCTGAGTTGAAAATAGTGACCCAGATCATCCATGGCATTAAAGATTTATCACTTCAAATCCTTTTTTATAAGACTATTCATTTCTAAATAGTATCTCATTTGCTGAGGTTATAATGCAGCAAAAAAAAATTTTTTAAAGAAATCAATGTTTCCTGGAGCTCTGTATGAGTTTTCAAAAATCTGTAGGATGGTGAGTTTTTAATAAATCCAACTAATTACCTTTTTAAAGATTAGATGTCAGGAATGAATCCTTTAAATTTGCTGCTATTTAAAACTAGTAATAAACCCTATTTGTTAAAAACTAAATGTAGTTTTAACATGAAAATACCATCAGGGGATAGCAATTTCTACAAAGATTTTCTCACAGTTAAAGTGTAAGGGGGGGAATATATCAGTCCAACAAAGGTGCATCAGTGGGAGCAGTGAATGAACATAAGCAATTTTTCCTCTTTGCTGAGAACAGGATAAATTCATTTAATACATAATCCAATAGAAGCATTGCTATGGTAACAGGGGAAAACAAGGAATAAACTCTTACTTTCTGCTGGTGGTTAGGGAATATATTCACTTGTCAGATGTTTTCTTCCAAAACTTGTTCCTCCAAATATTTGGGATCTGAAAAATGATCATCTAAGCCTTACAAGTATGTCTTGCTTTTCTATAAGTAGTGAAAAACATATGACACTAAAATTTTAGTCACAGTTTAAGATTTAGCTCAAATACTACCTTTTCCATGAAGTCTTCCATCATTATCCCTTCTCTTTCTACTACGTAATGCCTCCTAGCACCATCATTTATTGCAATAATTGCCAAACCACTTAGCCTCTAGGCCACTTCTGGTAGTTTTGTATTTATCTACTGATCAAATCAAAAAGGTCCAACATATGAAGTGTTGAGCTAAAGTCCTGAGCAGTATTATAGCACTGTAGAATATATTTATAGAATAATATTAATATTTAATAATATGGTATAATAATATAATAATATTTCTATATTATATGTAATATATACACACACATGTAATTCTATACTCATAACTCAATAGAAAGTATGTTTTTGGCTCAGGAGAGTTAAAAGTGAAGTCAGAAATCCAAGCTATGAACAAAATTTAATGGCATCTTTGTTCTTTTTTTGCTATTTTTTAACCTTGTATTTTTATGAAACACCTTATCCTAACCCCCAGTGAGCTACTGCTATATGTATAATGGCTATCTATGTAGAGCAGTAAGCCCCAAGTCTCATGGAAAATGGTAGATTCCAGCCAATGCTATGAGAGTAGGCTCCATCACAATTCAACGAACAATAAATCTGAAAATTCAATCACAGGACAGGTTAAGGATGGGGAACCTGCGGCCTCAAGGCCACATGTGGCCCTCTAGGTCAAATGGGGCCCTTTGACTGAATCCAAACTTCACAGAATATCCCCTTAATAAATCCCTTTAATAAAAGGGTTTTTTCTATAAAACTTGGACTTGGTCAAAAGGCTGTACTTGAAGACGTAGAGGGCCACATGTGACCTCGAGGCCACAGGTTCCCCACCTCTGGAATATGTCATATTCACCTCTCTCTCTTTTCCATCTTCACCCACCTTTATTTCTGTGATCATTTATAATGCTCAAAGATCCCAAAGCCTCACATTGGAAGCAGAGGTGACATATAATACCCTATCTCCCCACAAGGCACTATCCTAAAAGCCTTTGGAAAAAACTTGTGAATCATCACTGATAAATGTAAGAGATAAGACTTTTCCCAAATGTTAGAGGAAAGCTGAAAGATAATTTTTGTGCTACTGCTGCCTTCCACAAACCGACCTGGTCAGTTTGGTCAATAACTCCTGAAATAACATGCAGGCTTCTCAGAAGTATTTGCAGTTCCCTATTTCTCCTGTCCTTGAAATTTCAGCTAACTGTTAAAAAAAAATCTTTCAATTAATCTTGATTGGATAAATGTGTTTTGTTCATGAACTGTCCTTCCTTTCTTTCATATGATGACTTGCTTAGAACAAAAATCATACATTTATAGAGCGCTGACTGCTAAATGGCGGGGAAAATGATCACTGTGAGGAGAGCATTTTATAAACTTTAAAGGACAATACAAATATACTTCTTTCAAGAGGAATTGGTGGCTTACTCTTTTTTTTCCTTGATAATTTCATGAAGGATGATGTCTAGGCTCTTTTTTTGATCATGGCTTTCAGGTAGTCCCATAATTTTTAAATTGTCTCTCCTGGATCTATTTTCCAGGTCAGTTGTTTTTCCAATGAGATATTTCACATTCTCTTCCATTTTGTCATTCTTTTGGTTTTGTTTTGTGATTTCTTGGTTTCTCAGAAAGT
>CM053774.1:36370459-36467018 GCA_028658325.1 Potorous gilbertii | reverse complement strand
ATGTCTAGGCTCTTTTTTTGATCATGGCTTTCAGGTAGTCCCATAATTTTTAAATTGTCTCTCCTGGATCTATTTTCCAGGTCAGTTGTTTTTCCAATGAGATATTTCACATTCTCTTCCATTTTGTCATTCTTTTGGTTTTGTTTTGTGATTTCTTGGTTTCTCAGAAAGTCATTAGCCTCCATCTGTTCCATTCTAACTTTGAGAGAACTATTTTCTTCAGTGAGCTTTTGCACCTCTTTTTCCACTTGGCTAATTCTGCTTTTGAAAGCATTCTTCTCCTCATTGACTTTTTGAACTGGTGGCTTACTCTTAAGAGTCTTAGAGTTGGATGTCCTGGTTTTGACTCCATTCTATGATATTTTTGGACTATGTAACCCTGCACGAACAGGTCTCTGAGCTACAACTTCATCTATAAAGTAAAGATAATAACATACTACATGGGATGGTCATGAGGGAAGCTTTTCCTAAAACATAAAGCATCAAAATTTTTAAAATACGAATGCTAAAAATAAATAATTTTATTTTTAAAATTAAACTTAAAGCACTACAGAAATGTAAATTATTATTTTACCTTATTCCTAACTCGAATATTCCCTTTCAACACTTTCTTTAAATGATAGGTATTTCCATACATGTCTTTTATCTTCTACTAGATATCACCTAAATATCTAATGCTTTGAGATCAGGAATGATATGTTTTTAATTTCCCCAATGTCTTGTATAATGTAGGCACTTAATAAATGTTTGTTGAATAAATGTCAGATTATGAAGGAATTTTAAAAATTCCCTAATCTAACTCCTTCATTTTACACATTTTATGTCATTTTGTGGTAGTATTTTATCCTGAGAAATTATAGAATCTTAAAATTAGAAGATCTCTCAGAGGTCATGTAATCAGTCAGATTCTGGTAACTGGTTTAATAGCCAGCTCTCTGGTGGGGAGAAAATATATGCAGGACACACCTTTAAGATTAATCTGCATTGGAATACCAGCCTGGGTGAACCTGAGTTCAAATCCAGCCTCAGACACTTAAAAACTATGTGACCCTAGGCAAGTCACTTAATCCTAACTTCCTCCAAAAGAAAAAAAAAGATTAATCTGCATTATTGAAATTTTCTCCATCACTTTATTAAGTCTAGACAGTCAACAAAATAATGCATTAAGATTTGATTTAAACCTTTTACAAATTTCTGAGATGTAAATGCTCACATTGACAATTAAGCAATGATTTCCAAGAGCTAGTTTGAACTGGCTTCAGGATACCAATTACCCAATCAAAAATTGCCTCTACAACATTCCACAAGAAGTCATTAGCCAACCTTCACTGTTGAGGTCCAGCAACAGGCTTCAGTGTTGAGAAGCCAGAGTTAAGATAAAAGGGGAAGCTACATGGTACAGAGGAAAAGTGTTGAATTTGAGCTCAGAGAGGACCTGAGTTCAAATTCTCACTGACCATGTGAATGGTCATTTGAGAAGGTCATTTATCCTCTCTAGCCTCAGTTTCTTTAAGTGTAAAATAAAGAATTTGGACTGATAATTTCTATGGTCTCTTCTTTCTCTAAAACTGTGGACTTAAATGCTTCATAATAACCTCTCCGATTCAGAGAAAACTATTTGGGAAGTCCTCTCTAAAATTATGATATCAGACTTTAAGCCTTCTAGTTCTAAACTTATTACCTCAACATCCAAATTAACCTGAGATTCGTTGATCTGGATGTCCCCTCCAATGACACACCTTCCCTCCATCCATCCTGCCCATCTTTTGGTCTCTTTAATTGTAAGTATTGATTTGCTTACATTAAACTTGTATATGAAAGTATTCTAATTGGTGTTGATACAGTTTCCAGGGTCTAATACCCACTTTTTATTATCATTTTATTTTATTAATTATTTATTATTAATTTTTTTTAAAAAGTAGCTAGGCAGCACAGTAGACAGAACACCATGCCTGGATTCAGGAAGACATATCTTTCTGAGTTCAGATCTGGCCTCAGACACTTTAACTGTGTGATCCTAGACAAGTCATTTAATCTGTTAGCCTCAGTTTCCTCATCTGTAAAATAAGTTGAAGAAAGAAATGGCAAACCACTCCAGGATCTTTGCCAAGAAAACCCCAAGTTGGGTCATGAAGAGTCAGACGCTACTGAAAATGACAAAACAAACTTGTTTAAAGCTATTATAGTTGAATGTGAAATATTTTTCATTATTATTCTTTCTCACAGATTTATATACTTATATAAATACAGATTTATATACTTCCAGACTCTGTACTTGACTAAGATGTAGAGAACACAACACTCCACTGTCTTCTCTTTGATCTTTGCCCTATCAAGTCAATGATCTAACAATACGCAGATAACATATTCACATATGATGTCCCATAAGAATGGTAGAGTAAAATTTTAGTCCAAGTTTTGAGAGTCATCCAATTAAGAAAAAGCCAAATATTTAAGTGCCAAATGGCTTTTGTCTTAATTGCTCTTGGGCTTTCCCCATAGGCAAAGAATGACCAAAGAAACTAGGTCATGTATCTCCCGTAAGCTTTTAATCATGATGTCAAGTACATCTCTGTCCTCCAACTTGGTAAGTGGACAGATATTACTTACTTGTTGAATTCGTATTCATCACTGGTACCTTCCTGGCCTCTGCTCACTGACTTGAGCTCAATTTAGAGTGGCTATGTGAACAGCTTGAAAATGATGTACAAGGTTGTAGGTAAAGTAGCATTAAGTGTTTCTCCACTGCCAAAAAATCTGGAAAGGGGAAATGTCATGCAATCTGTGATTAAACCCCATCAAAATAAATTGACTATTGCATATAGTTTGAAGAGTTTGTGAAAGTCTGCATTCAGTGTCAGGACTAATCCAGGTCGGTTGCTTGGGAGCTATTCATCCATTCTGCTCCAACAGGAATCAGTAGCCTTGTGGCATCTCCTCTGAGCATAGAAACGTGTGTCCAGGCATTGTGGTGCAATATAAAGAGTGCTAGATCTGAGTTTGAATCCTGATTCTATTTCCTACCTATGTGACTTTGGGCAAACCAGCTAATGAACTCCCTAATATGACTTCTTCCATCCAGTGACACTGGCTTCCTGGCTATTCTGTGAACAACAGACTGTATCTCTGGGCACCAGACACTCTGGTGAATGTCCCTCTCAACATCTGGAGAACATTTCTTCAGTTCAAAGAGGGAATTGAGCAATATGCTATTGACAAAGTGTTCACATAAAAAGTGTGCAGCTCTTCGTACAGTGTACAAATGAAACTCAGGACTCAAGGGCATGAGCGTAAGACTCCTTATTAGTGGAGAATGATTACTCACTCTCCAGCCTGTGCAAGGGCAAACCTGACAAGATCTTGGGAGAAGAGAGTCTGTTCTGGCTTCCAGCTTCAAGAGAGGAAATATTGGGTTTCAGAGGTCCTTGAAGAGAGAAAAACTCCAGGAAGAAGTCAGTATATAGAGGAGTCAGTGCCTTAATCATGCTCCCACCCTCCTCTTACCATGCTAGGTCCTCAGATAATTTCTTCTTGGTTTGACAGCAGAATGGGGAGGATGGCCAACAAGAAGACCAACTATCAGCCCATTGCAATAGCCCAGGTATGAGATGATGAGGACTTACAGCTGGGCTGTGGTAGTGTCAGAAGACAGAAGGCACTATATATGAGAGAGGTAAGTGACAAAGGTGGGGATGATGCGACTTGGCAACTGATTGGATGTGGGGGGGCAGGGAAGGAAGGAGGAGTTGAGAATGATAGCTAGGGGGTAAGCCTCAGTGAAAGGGAGGATTTGTGATATAGCAGAAGGAATATCCACCCCAAAGAAATCATAGAGCCTTCCTTAAAAATATTGAAGTAAAATACACTCTATTTGTGTTTTTTAAAGATAGGTTTCTTCCATTAGTGTTAAACTATCATAAAAGTAAATTCAGAAACAAATTAAACAATTCTTTCTTCAATTATAGCCTGACTACAAAATATAGCATTGTATTTTAGAAATTTCAGTGAAACTCTTTGCAGATTTGGCAATGTTCTACTGAATCTTTGGAGAGCTGTCACAAAAAATTAAGGTAGGGCAACCTGAATTAATTGTTGTCTCCTGTCAATGATTTCAAGTTGCTCTACCTGAATTTTTTGTGACATCTCTCCAAAGATTCAGTAGAACACTGTCAAGTCTGCAAAGTGTTTCACTGGTGGAATGATATACAAATATCACCTATTAGTGTTTTCTCACAATTTCCCCCTGGGCTTTCTAGACATTACCACAGGGATTTTTATTCCTTTAGCCAACACTATAGCATCATAGGGGCCATCTCCAGTCCTCCTGATTCCTTGCTGCTGGACCCAGATGACTCAGGAGGAGAAAATAAGGCTGGTGACTTTGCACAGCCCTCCCTCACTTAAATCCAATTTACTTGGAAATCATGGCATCACCTTCCTGATGTCATACTGCTCTTCAAGAATCAAGTGTGAACAACAACAACCTATAGAATCATACCTTGGTGGATTTCTAATTTAATGTGTGTGGCTAATCCTTTCTCCAGTGCTAATTGCAATCCATACATGCTTCTGTAATTCTCATTTGTGTGTGTGTGTGTGTGTGTGTACATTGTCTCCCATGTTAAACATGTCTATTCCTCATGCCTGGAATGCTCTCCCTCTTCCACTCCCCCTATTGACCTTTTGGGCTTCCTTTCAATCTCTACTAAAATCCCACCTTCTACAAGAAGTCTTCCCCAACCCCTCTTAATTCCAGTATCTTCCCTCTGTTAATTGGTTTCCATTTATCTTGCAAATATCTTGCTTTATATATAATTGTTGTTGCCTTGTCCATTAGATTTTAAACTCCTTGAGAGCAGGGACTATCTTTTTCCACTTTTTGCCCAGTTCCTGGAACATAATAACTACTTGATAAATGCTTATTGATTGACTGATTGATAAACCTTATTCTTAGGCACTTTTTCACTTTCCTCTTGGTATCCCCAGCTCATAGTGCCTGGTGTTGTAGGCACTTAATAAATGCTGATTAATTCTTATTAAGTAAAAATCCAGGTTAGAATAAAACCTGTCAGTTTTTCATTACATGAATTTTGGGTCCTCTATGACCAAAATCTGGCTTGCTGATAGTATCAGCAACAGCAGTAATTGTGTGTTTGCTTTTTAATCTCTTTTCCCAAGGAAAAATGTTGCCATAACTTCCATTTTCTTGTCACCCGAAAACCACCCTTTTGGTTGTTTAGCCATTTTCAGTTATGCCTGACCCTTTGTGACCACTTTTGGGGAAATGTAGTGGAGTGATTTGCCATTTCCTTCTCCAGCCCATTTTATACATGAGGAAACTGAGGCAAATGAGGTTAAGTGACTTGCCCAGAATCACACAACTATTAAGGGTAAGATTTGAATTTGGGTATTACTGACTTCAGGTCGCTCACTCTAAACTACCCTATATTTACATATGTTTTGAAATTCAAAAGGAGCCTCTAATTTCCCTCAAAAAATTTCTCAAGCTAATAGGAAGAATTTGTACCTAATGACCATCACAACAAACACTCACAATTCCAATTCTGGATACCTGGCAAAGGGACACAAGATGGAGTAGGATGCAGGCCAGAAGTTCCACTTAAAGTTGTGCTGTTCTACATCACCCTTAAAAATTATGCTACATAAAATGCCAGACTTGATACTATACAAAACCACACTTCACCATTTGAATGATTTTAATGATTGATCTTAGAAACTTGCCAGGTATACTCAGAGATTAGATATCCATTTATATAGTGCCTTCCTCCCACCTTAAAACACACTACTTAAAGAATTGTTAATCTTTGTATAGAGTTTGATCTGGAACACTTAAAATTTTGGATTATTTCTGAGTAACAAATGAAAAAAATAAACATTTTCTTTTTTTAAAAAAAAGTGAGATTTTTTTTTTAATGTTCTTGGACTATTCCCAATGGTAATTTTTTAAAAAGCATTTTATCTGTTTTTATCAGCCAAGATCTGTTTTCTCACCCTCCCACCCTAATCTTCTGCCTCAATTGAGAACATAAAAAAACCAAAATCAATTAAAAATATATAGCTAATCAAAGCAAATTTCCACATTGTCCATGTTCAGAAAAATATTTCTTAGTCTTCATTCTGTGTCCTTCCCCTCTCTTGTGTTCATCCTTTGTTTTTGAAGAAGACTGTATCAGAGGAATGATGACATAACTTGCACTTGACTTTGTTTTGAGTGAGGGAGGGCTGTGCAAGGTCACCAACCTCACTTTTTCTTCCTGAACCATCTGGGTCCAGTGACCAGATATTCATCAGGATGACTGGAGATGGCCCAGGTTGCAATGGGAGACCTTGGCCCTTTAGGACAAGGCCTATTCAGGTACTCACTTAGGATGAGGTAATACCCATTCAGTGAACAGGCCTGTTTAAGAAGTAGTCAGAGGATAGCCCCTTTAAGGAGCCAAATAAAAAATAACTAAATAAAAATAACTAACTAAAAAAATAACTAAATAACTAGCGTTGTCCAATCTATGGACTTCAGAGTCCAAAAGGTTTAAGGGAAGAAGGAGGGCGGGGGGAGGGGGAGGAGAGAGGAATGGGGAAGGGAAGGAAAGGAGGAGGGGATGGAAGGGGGAGTGAATGGAAGAAAAAATCCTATCAGGAAGGATATGAGTAACACGTTTCTTCAATAGTGTTCTGGAATCCTGGTTAAGCATTTAGGACAATAGTCTCCATCACATTTATATACCATAAATTGTTACTCCAGTTCCAATTTATGGGCACCCCCCCCCAGATTCTCATTCTTTGCCACTTCAAAAGATCTATATTTTTGTACATCCTTAGAATATGTTTTACTTAGGACCACTCCCTCCCTTGGGGCAGCTAGGTGGTACAGTGGATAGAGCACCAGTGCAAGAGTCAGGAGGACCTGCGTTCAAATCTCACCTCAGACACTTGACACTCACTAGCTGTGTGACCTTGGGCAAGTCACTTAACCCCAATTGCCTCATCCTGGGCCATCTCCAGTCATCCTGATGAATATCTGGTCACTGGATTCAGATGGCTCTGGAGGAGAAGTGAGGCTGGTGACCTGCACAGCCTCAAAACAAAGTCAAGTGCAAGTCATGTCATTATTTTTCTGATGGCATGGTCTTCTTTGGCAACAAAGGACGAACACATACTCCCTCCTTTAATTTCTCTTCTGTCTGACTCCACTTCCTGTTCTCTCCTTTCTCTCCTATTTTTCCCTGTTGAGTAAAATGTATTTCTGTAGCCAACTTTGTGCATGTGTATGCACATATTCTTCCTCCTTTTGACCAATTCAGATGAAAGTGAGGTTCACGTGTTAGCTGCTCCCCTCCACCCCCTCCTTTTTGTACAGGTGTCTACTTGTCACTGATCATATAAGAAAAATTTCCCTAACTTTTCTTTCCCTCTCCCCTCTCCCTCCAATGTATTCCTCTTCCCCTTTCTTTTCATTCTTTTCTTAGGATCATCAAGACATGACAGAATCATACCCAGACTTTGTCTAACTGAATTCTCTCTATGAACAATGATGAAGTTAAGGTTTGGAGGGTGCACTGGTATCACTTCCCAGCATTGAATGTAAGTAGTTTATTCTTGGTTAGTTAGTCCTTTATCACTTCATTCATGCTTACTTTTTTATGCTTCTCTTAACTTCTGATTTTGAACTTCACCATTTCTCTGCACCTCTGGTCTTCCATGAGGGATGCTTGAAAGTCTGCCATTTCATTAAAAATCTATTTTCCCCTGTAACATCATATTCAGGTTTTTCTGGATAAATTATTTTTTGGTTGTAAGTCCATATCTTTTGCCTTCTAGAATATTGTATTTCAAATTCTCCACTTCTTTATAGTTGTGACTGCTAAATCAAGTCTGATCTCATAGGTGTCCCATAGGGTTTCTGCCTTCTCTTTCAACACTATTTCTCTTGATGGTCTCATCAGCTCCCATGAATTTAATTACCATCTCTATGCTAATGATTCTCAAATCTTCCTATCCTGCTACAACCTCTCAGCTGACCCTCTAATATTGCATCTCCTTTCTGATATCTTTTTCCCTACACCTTCCCTTCAATGCTCTCCCTATTACTTTAGATGGCAACACCATCCTCTCAGTACCTCAAGCTCACACACTAGGTGTCATTCTCAACTCTTCAGTATCTCTCACCGTCCACATCGAATCTGTTGTCAAAGCCTATTGATTTTACCTATGCAACCCAAATACGCCCCCTTTTCTCCTCTAACACTCCTCTGACACCATTTTGGTGTAGGTCCTCATGGCCTCATGCCTAGGCTATTGTAATAGCCTACTAGTGAATCTCCCTGCCTCAAGTCTTTCCCCACTCTAATTTATCCTATATTCTGCCAACACAGTGATTTTCCTAAAGCATTGACCCAATCACATCATCCCTCCACTCCTCAACTAAATAAAATACCAGTGACTCCCTATTACCTCCAAGATTACATACAAAATATTCAAAGCCCTTCATAACTGAGCCCCTACTACATTTCTAGTCTTTTTACACCCTACACTGTTGTTGTTATTTAGTCATTCAGTCCTGTCTGACTCTTTGTGACCCCATGGATCATAGCATGTCAGCCCCTTCTATCCTCCACTGTCTCTCACAGTCTGTCCAAGTTCATGTTTGTTGTTTCCATTACCCTATCCATCCCATCCTCTTCCATTTGCCTTCAATATTTCCCAACATCAGAATCTTTTCCAATGAGTCCTGTTTCCTCATTATGAGGCTGAAGTAATTAAGCTTCAGCTTCAGTTTTTGGCCTTCCAATGTATAGTCTGTATTAAATTCTTTAGATATTGACTGATTTGATCCCATTCCTCTCCAAACGACTGTCAAGTCTTTTCCAGCACCACAATATGAAAGTGTCAATTCTACAGGGCTCAGATTTCCTTATAGTCCAGTTTTCACAACCATGCCTTGCTACTGGAAAAGTGGTAGTTTTGACTATAGGGATCTTTGTTGGCAAGGTAATGTCTCTGTTTTTAAGTATGCTGTTCATATTTGCCATGGTTTTCCTTCCAAGGAACAAGTATCTTTTAATTTCATGGCTTCAGTCACCGTTCAGAGTGATCTTTGAGCCCAAGAATAAAATCTAACACTGCTTTTATTTCTTCTCTCTCTAATTGCCAGGAAGTAAGGGGACCAGTTGCCAAGATCTAGGGGGTTTTAGGCTTCAATCCAGATTTTGTATTTTTCTCTTTCAACCTCATCAAAAAGCTTCTTAATTCTTCTTCACTTTCTGCCATCACAGTGGTTATCATCTGATTGTTGGTAGTTCTCCCAGAAACCTTAATTTCAGCTTTAGATTCATCCAGCCTAGCATTTTGCATGATTTACTCTGCATGTAAGTTAAATAAATGACAATGTACTTCTTTTCCAATCTCAAACCAATCAATTGTTCCATGTTCCATTCTAACTGCTGTTTTTAGCCCAATTACAGGTTCCTTAGGAGATAAGTATCTGGAACCCTCATGTCTTTAAGAATTCACCACATTTTGTTATGACCCAAATAATCAAAGGCTTTAGTATAGTCAATGAAGCAGAAGTAAATGTTTTCCTGGAACTCCCTTGTTTTTTCCATAATTCAGGGAATGTTGGCAATTTGGTGTCTAGCTCCTCTGCCTCCTAGAAAACCAGCATGGTTTTCTGATAATTCTTGGTTTGCATATTGCTGAAACCTAGTTTGCAGAATCTTGATCATGATGATGAAATAAATAATGTGAGAGTACAATTGTCCAATAATTTGAACATTCATTGGCATTGCCCTTCTTTAGGATTAGGGTGTAAACTGATCTCTTCCAAATCCTGCCACCAGTAAGGAATTTTCCAAATTTGCTGGCATGTTGAGGGCAGCACTTTAACTTTAACAGCATGATCTTTTAGGATTTTAAATAGTTCTGCTGGAATTCCATCACCTCCACTAGTCTTACAGCTAGCAATGCTTCCTAAGGCTCACTTGACTTCATTCTCCAGATGTCTAGCTCTAGCTAATAATCACAACTTATTATCTACCTGGTACTACTTGATCCAGTGACTCTGACCTCCTTGGTGTTCCATGAACAATACAGTCCATCTCTCAACTCTGTGTATGTTCTCTGACTGCTCTCCTTCCTCATCTCTGCCTATTGGCTTCCCTGACACCTTTAGATCCCTGCTCCTCATCCCCAATCTCATCATCTACAGAAATCTTTCCCAAATTCTCTTAACTCTAGTGCCTTTCTGCTCTTAATTATTTCCTATTCACCCTCTATATAAGTTATTTATACATAACCGTTTGTTTGTTCTCTCCCCCAATAGGTTATGAGCGCTTTGAGGGCAGAGACGGTCTTGTGCATTTTTTGAATCTCCAGCACTTAGCACAATGTCTGGAACACAGTGATTATAATTATTGATTGGTTAATAATTATTGATGGATTGAATGATCCTAACTGTGACTCCTTAGTACTTGAATTTTTTTCTTTGTATCCCCAGCACTTAGTACAGTGCCTGACACATGGTAAGTACTTAACAAATATTTATTGATTGAATTATTTATTGACTGCTTGCAATATTTTTTTCTTTAACCTTCTGAAAGTTTTGAATTTTGGCTGTGATGCTCCTGAGAGTTTTAATTTTAGGATTTCTTTCAGATGATTGGTGGAAAGAGGGAGGAGTGATCAATAATTGCTATCTCCCTCCCTTTGTTGACCTTGAAAAGCCCAGAGAATATCTCCCTGGGAAAAATCCTGGAATAGTAAGAGCAGCAGAAACAGTCCTTATCCCATGAGGCTAGGAAGATCACTAAGGAAGGTCCCTATTGCTGTGGTTTAAGGGGACCAGTGCAGGATTATAGCTGTCCCTGACAGTCCCACCTCAACAAACCAGAAGATCCTGAACCTTGGAAGGAGGGAGGGTGAAGTCCACAACTGCCAACACCAGGACCCCAGGTGTGCTTCAGCAACCCAGGGGAATCAAGAAGATACTAATGCAGAAGGGATCACCAAACACTGAGTTTGTCTATGCTCTAGCTCAGCAAAGGAGACTTGTGGCCTCCCCTACACTTAACGAGCTAACTCCAGGGTAACTGTGGGGAAACCCAAAAAGACCTTACCTGGCCTCTGCTTTCCCACATCAGCCAGCTCAGCACCAGGAAAGCTGCAGCATTTTAGCTTCTAGCTGAAAGAACCAGAGGCCACAACACACAAAAGCACAAGAACTGTGAGACAAAGCCCTCTGTGCCCCAGATGCAGAGACCTACTTTAAAAGCCATTAAAAGGGTAATTATCATGAGTAAGAGGCAAAGCAGAAAAGACCATAGAATCTTTCTATGGAGACAAGGACCAAAACACAAATACCAAAGAGGTCAGCATTGAGACTGTACTCCCATCTGAAACTTTAGAAAGGAATATGAACTGGTCTGAAGGACAAAGAGCCTTCTTGGAAGAGCTCAGGAAGGATTTTAAAAAGCTAAATTAGAGAAATAGAAGAAAAACTGGTGAATGACTTTAAAATATGAAAAAAGAAATCACAGAAGAATTTAAAAAGACAATTGGACAAATGGAAAAGGAAGTACAAAACCTAAATGGAGAAAATAACTTCTCAAAAGGAACAACTGGACAGATAGAAAAGGAGATGCAAAAGTTAACTGAAGAAAACAATTTGATAAAAATTAGAATCAGGCAAGTAGAAGCTAATGAATCTATGAGACATCAAGAATCAGTCAAACGGAATCTAAAGAATGAAAAGATAGAAGAAAATGTAAAATATCTAATTGGAAAAACAACTGACCTGGAAAATAGATCCAGGAGAAAAAAAAAATCTAAGGATTATTGGTCTACCAGAAAGCCATGATGACAAAAAGAGCCTGGAAAATATCATCCAAGAAATCATCAAGGAAAATTTCCCAGAAATCTTAGATCCAGAGGGCAAAACAATCATTGAAAAAATCCATCATTCACCTCCCAAAAGGCACCCCAAACTAAAAACACTAAGGAATATCATTACCAAATTCCAGAACTATCAAGTGAAGGAGAAAATACTACAAGAAGCCAGAAAGAAGCAATTCAAATATCAAAGAGCTACATACAGTCAGGATCACACAGGACCTTGCATCTTCTACATTAAAAGATCGAAGGAATTGGAATATGATATTCCATAAGGCAAAGGAACTGGGATCACAACCAAGGATTAATTACCCAGCAAAGTTGAGCATAATATTTCAGGCAAGGAGATGGACATTCAATGAAATAAGGGTTTTCCAGACCTTCCTGATGAAAAGGCCAGAACTCAATAGAAAATTCAATCTTCAAATGTAGGTCTCAAGAGAAGTATATAAATATAAACAGGGGAAAAAAACTTGTTTCTCAATATGGGCAAACTGTTTATATCCCTATAAGGGAAGATGATACTTGTTAATCTTGAGAACTGTGTATTTATTATGAAATATAAAAGGGATATACATAGATAGAGGGAGTGGGTATAAATTAAAAGAAGATGACTGGTAGATTCTTTTCATTTCCACTTTGCCCTCTGACTTTAAGAGATATGGGGAGTTTTCTTTTAAGATTTCTTGAACTGTAATAGCTAGGCTTTTTTTTGCCATGATGTTCATATAGTCCAATGATTCTTAATGTCTTTTTCTTCTAAATTTTCTTCCAGGATACCTTACATTTTCTTCTGTTTTTCCAGCCTTTTTGACTTTGTCTTAATATTTCTTGCTGCCTTATGGAATCATTGGCTTCTATTTGGCCAATTCTAATTTTCAGCAAGTTTGTTGCTTTGGCAAGGTTTTGTATCTGTGATAATCAAGTTTTTAATTCCTCTTCCAATTCTTTCTTCCATAACTCTCTTTTCCCCCCACCCCTACCTCATCTGAGTTCTGCAAGTTCCTGCCCTGAGTTTGGTTCTGAGCAAAAGTAAACTGCTGCTGGATTCAGCTTCCATGATCCAAAAGGAAAGCTGGTTGGTTTATAATGGCAGAATTGTAGGCTCCTCTTTTATCTGGGATTCCAGCCCTGGTTATTCTTCTGTGAACTTTGTCTAGATGCTTTAAGTGTGACTCTACTCCAGGTCTGAAGTCTGAGTCTCACTGCTGCTACAACTGGTTTCTGAACTTCCTCCTTTCTCAGTGCATTATTCAGGGTCTCCCTGCTAAAGAGTACTGTTGCTGGTCTTCTTCTCAGATTGTCTTAGATCTGTGACCCTGAACTGGGTGATAGGTGACAAAGCTGCCAGTTGGCACTTATCCCCATCACAATGCTCTTGTAGGGGTCTGCAGGTGAGTTGGTCTGAGCCTGAAACCTCCTCTTGTCCTGGTACATAGCCTCTCCCTGGGTGCCAGTGTTCTGCTCAGTGCTCCTGTCCCCAGTGCCAAGCTGTGCTATACAAATGACTCATTGCAACTTTTTCTGGATTTCTCTAAGGGATTTGACTTGGTGCATTTGCTAGATCTGTTTGGAAAACTTTGTGAAGCAGCTCACTAAATTGCTTACTACCATTTGTCTATCTTGGCTCCACAATTCATGCTACATTATTTTAACCATGCTTGGTAAACTTCCTGGATTTTAATTGGTAATCTTGTTCAATAAAAAAAAGTCCCAGAAATACAGAACTGGAAGAGGCCTTAAAGGTCACCTACTTCAACACACCTTATTTTACAGCTGAAGTAACTGAAACCCAGAGAGATTAAGTAATTTGTCAAATGTTGCATAGGTGAATGGCAGAGCCAGGATTTGAACCCAGGTCTTTGGAGCCCAAGTTCTACAGTCTATTATTTTATGGTCATCTTAGTTGGGACCCAAAATAATATTATGACTAACTTATTCACTATACTTGACTCTGAATGTCTTTTTGATATTTTCTAAACAGAATCTAGCTTGAAAAGATAAAAGTTTGCAAATTCAATTTTTTTTAACTTGGTACCACATTCTCCAGGCATTTTTTTATTACTAGGCAGAAAGAGGCTAATTGAATATTAGAACATTCCATACAAATGATTTTGAGCAACAGCTTCCAACATATAAGTAAAAATCTCTGATGTATAAATTATTAGGGCTTTGCTAGGCTATTTTCTCACTGGAATGAATTCACTCTAATGATTACTGTACCAAAATAATCCATATTTGTTACATAATGGGGCACTAGTCTTTGATTACCTAGGAATCATTTATCTACAGGTACAGTATTTGTCCTCCCACCTAAGACTATTCATAAGGAATTGAGGCATAACTGGTTTTTCAGTAAAAGAAAATCCCAGTTTTCATTATAATAAGCTCAGGTCTGATGCTCCAAAAACTTGAAGAGGTTACTCATACAAGTGATCTTGTAGAGGGGGTGGAAGATCCAACTGATGCAAAATGACAGCCAAAGTTAAGTCTTTGTTTTGCAGTGACAGCTATAAAATAGCATTAACATGGAACTGAATCAAACTCCTAGTGTATTTTCATTTCAAAGTGAGAGGCAGCTGTTTTGCAAAGTCAGAGACTTGAACTAGAATCGAAAGAACATGGAACTTATTATCTATAAGACTTATGGATAGGAGAAGAATTTATGAAAAAACAAGAGATTGAGGGCATTGTGGGATATAAAATGGATAATTTTGATTATATTAAATTTAAAAGATTTGTACAAATAAAACCCATGTAGCCAAAATTAGAAGGAAAGCAGACAATTGATGTGGGGGATTTATAGAAAATTTTTCAGATAAAGGTCTCATATCTCAAATATATAGACAATTTTGCCAAATTTGTAAGAATATGAGTTATTCCCCAACTGATAAATGGTCAAAAGAAATGAGTGGGCAGTTTTTGAAAGAAGTCAAAGCTATATATAATCATATGAAAATAATTCTCTAAATCACTATAAATTAGAGAAATGCAAATTAACATAAAATCGAGACACCATCTCACACCTATCAAATGGACTAAAATGATAGAAGGAAAAAATAATAGATATTGGAAGATGTAGAAAAATAGTGACACTAATACACTATTGGTGGATCTGTGAACTGATCCAACCATTTTGGAGACCGATCTGGAATTATGCCCCCCAAACTGTAAAACTTTGCATTTCTTTTGACCCACTATCAAGTCTGTTTCCCATGGTGATCAGGGAAAAAGGGAAAGAACCTTTATGTTCTAAAATGTTTATAGCAACTCTCTTTATGGTGGCAAAGAACTGGAAACAGGTGATTTCCATTAATTGGGGACTGGTTGAACAAGTTGTGGTACATGATTGTGATGGAATAATACTGTGCTGTATGAGGAGCAGGTTGATTTTAGAAAAAACATGGAAAGATTTGCATGAAATAATGAAGAGTGAAATGAACAGAATCAAGAATACTGTATCCAATAATAATAATATTATTCATATTGGGAATAACTAAGCTATTCTGAGCATTAAAAATATTCAAATAAACTACAAAAGACCTATACAGGAAAATGCTATCCATCTCCAGAGAAATAACTGATATATGGAACTAGGTATTGGGCAGTTTCATATATTTATATCTATGTCAAATGTTGGCTTTTTCTAGAGCAAAGTTGGAAGAGAGAGAAGAAGATGGCTTAGAACTCAAAATGTAACCAAAAAAAATTTTAAAGCCAGAAGGCTAAAGCAGCAAACTGTAAAAGGCGGGGGCGGGGAAGAAGAAAAAATTTTCCTCACCACTTTATCAAAATCGCTGTTCCTATTTTGATTTTTTCAGTCTGGATCATGTTCCCTCCTTACTCTTTTTTAAAGACCAGACTTACTTAAGACTCATATCCTTCAAGTCATTCCTGAATACACCTTCTCCACATTGTTTATTCTCTTGGTCTGAAGGGTGAGGCAAAGTAATGTGCCTTTAAAAACACACACGAACACACAACACACATACATACACAGAACACACTCCTCATGAATTGTACATCTAAACTACTGTCACCCAGAGAGGCTACATGCTTCTTCCACTTATGTTGTCACTATTGATAAAATTCTTACAAATCTTCTTCTGTGTGCCAGGCACTGTGCTAAGCACTGGAAATAAAAAAAAAAGGCAAAAACAAGTTCCTGTCTTCAAGGAGTTCACATTCTAATGGCAGAGACAATATACAAACAATTATGGACTTATAGCATAGACAGATATTGTTGTTCCTTCACACTTGAAATGACATCACAAGGCTAGGGTCAAGGCATAGTATGTTCAACTGTGACTGACAGATTAATATGAGCTCAGAAAACTACCACACATTGACTATCAATAGTCCATTTCAACATGTGGAATGGAGCTGTCTCTAAATTTGTGCATCTCACATTTCTTTTGAGCTACTGAATTCTGAACAAAAGCTCATTCAGCACACTACCTTCTTTGATATGGGCCCACCATGCCAAGCAGTCCTGTGTCAGTGTCTCCCATGTCTCATAATTGATAACTAAAGTTCTTCAGAGAGACATCGAAAGTGGCCTTGTATCATTTCTTCTAACTTCTGTGTGAGTGCTTGCTTTGCTTGAGTTCTCTGTAAAAAATCTTTTAGGTAACTGTAGGTTTGACAATCGAACAATGTGGCCAGCCCATTGGAATTGTGCTCCCTGCAGTAGTATGAAAGCTTGGTCACTCAGTTCGAAAGAGGATCTCATTGTCTGGTACCTTATCTTGCTAGGTAATCTTCAGAATCTTAAAAAAGACAATTCAAATAGAAGCAGTTCAGTTTTCTGTCGTTGCACTGGTAAACTGTCCAGGTTCATAGACATACAACAATAAAATCAGCACAATGGTTCCGTAGACCATTCATTTTGGTAGACAACCTATTAACTCTTCTCTCCCACATTTTTCCAGACCCTTCCAAACATTAAGTTAGCTCTGGCAATACATGTGTCAACCTCATCATCTATATGGACATCCTTGGAAAGTGTATTGCCAAGGTAAATGAACTCATCCACAGCATTCAAAATTTCTCCATTTGCTATAACCAATGGTTCCACATATAGAAGGTGCAGTGCTGGCTGGTAGAGAACCTCTGTTGTCTTGGTCTTAATTATCAGGACAAAATTCATACAAGAGGCAGAGAACTGATCCATACTCTGTTGCATTTAAGCCTCAGAGGCTGCATTGAGCGCACAATCATCTGTGAAGAAAAAGTCACACAACAACTCTCCCTCCACTTTAGTCTTGGCTTGTAACCTTTTCAGGTTAAATAATTTACCATCAGCGCAACAACTGACCTCAGTGACATTTTTGTCCATGTTGAAAGCATCTGAAATGGAAGAAAACATTATGCTAAAAAGCATGCAAATAAGCACACAGCACTGTTTCATTCCATTGGTGATTGGAAAATACAAGAGCATCGTCCACTATCTAGAACCCATGCAAGTGTGCCATCATGAAAGCAGCATACAATACTGCAGAACTTCTCTGAACAACCATATTTCACCATGATTTTCTATGGGTCCTCACAAGTGACAGTACCAAAGACTTTGGTCAGGTCAATGAATATTGTGTATAGACCTCTCTTCTCCTCTTGACATTTCTCCTGACAGCAGGAGATCACTGCTGATCACTCTCTGGCCCTTTCTAGATCTTGGATAGATAACCATTTGCCAGATGAAGGAACAGCTGATTAAGGAGGATTCTGGCAAGAAACTTGCCCGCAATGACTAAGAGAGAGAGAGAGAGAGACCCCCTTGTGATTGTGACAGGACAACATTTTTCCTTTTCCTTTATAGAGGTGGACAATGGAGGCATCCTTGATCTCCTAAGGAATTATCGTTATCTTACCATATAATGCAGAAGATTTTAGTCAACTTCTGTATGAGTAGTAGGTTTTCTTTTTTCCCCACAGGATGGTACCACTGTTGGATCATTGTTCTCTTTTCTTTCTTTAGTGACTGAAAAGCCTTTACTATGGTTTGATGTGTTTGTTTTTTGTAGTAAAAAAAAAAATCATCTTTGTATCCTCTGAAGCCTTATAGTGCCTTGCAGAGAGTTAATGTTTTCAGTTGACATGTAGACTGTTTAGTTTATCCATATTGAAAGTTGTAGATAATATTCAAGACTTGTCAAGACAAATTACACACATTTGTAAGTTCTCATTCATGGGGAAAGCTAATATAAGCATATGGCACTTGATGAATCTATGTTATGATTATAGAACCATCTACAAATAAATGATCACTAAAGTTCACCTAGTCCATTCCCTCTTTCTACAAATAGAATTATATATATAGAAGGAGATCACACAGCCTTCTTTCGTCATCTGTTCTAATACTTAACAAGTCACATCAGGAAATTTTGTTTTTACGTCTAACTCAATTAACTCATTCCTACTGAAGTAAATTCCTTTGGTACAATTGTCAGAACTTTTTCAAGATAATGAAAGATGCCTATGATGTGGTCATGAAGTATACGTCACTCAAGTGTGAAATACATTACATGACCTCTTCCAGCTTGGAATTCCAAGGAATCAATTTCTCCAACTCCAAAGAACCTATCCGTATGGTCTAAATATAATCCAACTTCTACTATAAGCTCTCTGAGCTCTTCAAGAATGCCATGAAGATGACTGTGGAGAGCCATGAATCTAGCCTTATTTTTCCACACATCAAAGTGATGGTGGTCTTGAATGAAGATTCCTCCATTAAAATGAATGACCAGGGGAATTCCTTTGCAAAAGACTGAGCAGCTTTTCAGCTGTGTGTACTATAGTTGCAGCCCCACAGTCAGAGTCTGGGGTATTTCCTCAGCTGATCTTGGCCACAGGAGATCTTTGACCCATAAATATAGCCTTTTGGGAATCATAGAAGTGCTTTTGATTGTTGCTATCTGCATAAAACTAAATCTCACTGAGTCAAGAATCTCACATTTCTCTAAGTTACATTTGCACTTTATTTTTGATGGAGTTAAATACTATCTTCTTAGAGACAGACATACTGTCTGTAGAGAGAACTCTGTAGAGTTTTCATTTTTCATTTAGTAGCTTCTGAATTTTCCTACCATTTCCATCAAACCAATCTTAATGTTTACAAATGTTCTGCTGTACAACAAAACTCTGGAAGCTGCCCACTCCTTTTCTGCTCCACTGTTGCTGTGTGTTGACTCAGCTTTCCTTCCAGGAAATTATTGAAATAAACTGCTTACATGTAGAGAAGTACTCTAATCTTTTGATAGTCATCTTGTCTTAGGGCTTTTGTTGAATGCAAATATTTGGCTTGGAAAGGACAAGTCTATGATGGGTCAAGCACTCTGTGTCACACATTGCTTTGGACACTCACCTCCTGTCTGTCTCTTCTCCTTACACAGGTGCAATGTTTGCCAGTGTTTGCTGCAATTATATATATATGTGTGTGTGTATATATATATGTATGTATATACATATATATATATACATATATATATGTATATACATACATATATATATACACACACACATATATATATATACATATATATGTGTGTGTATATATATATATGTGTGTGTGTGTGTGTGTGTGTATATGTATGTATATATACAGGATTTGAGGTAATTCAACCATTGAATTATATATGTACCTATTCCTGTATTTACCCATATCTTATCTGTATCCATGTTTATATACACATCTATATCTGTATCTTTCAATGTATCTGTGGTATATGTGTGTAGTTGTTTGCCTGTTGTCTCTCCCATTAAAATGTGAGCTTCTTGAAGACAGGGACCTTGTTTTTTCCTTTTTTCAAAAAAAAAATCTCTAATGCTTAGGATAGTACCTGAAAAGCAGTAATTAATAAATGCTTATTGACTGATTGAATCAATTTTATGGTCAAATCTCATTTTCTGCAAGAGGCATAATATAGTACAAATGTGTAGTATTAGATGTAGTCTGTGTGTGTGTGTGTGTGTGCACGTAAACCCTCTCATTTATACTATAAAATAAATATATGTAATATATCTATTACCTCTCATTTAATGATATAACCTTCCATTTATACTATATATACCCCCATTTCCTATATGTAAAACCTCCCATGTATACTATAAATATATAAAACCTCTCATTTATATTCTATAAAGATATAGATATATACACTCCCATTTATACTATACTATATAGTGTTATATTATATTTCTTTAATTTATTTAGATACTAGTGAAGGACTCAACTGGAATGCTTTCTCGAAGAGTATTTTTTCTTTCTGAAGGAATTCTTTGTTGTGTTAACTTTCCTGGAAGGTATAAGTACATCCAGTCATTGTAAACCAATCTTCAACAGGATACCTAATAAAGTTCAGAAGCAAAAAAAAAAACAAAAACAAAAATAAAACCCCCCAAAACAACCCTAAAACCTGGTCTCATTCAAAGCCCTCTGTGCTTCTCGTATTATCCTGAAAAACTTGTTCCATCTTTGGGTCTGGGTACCAACCCAGAAAACAGCAAACACAGTTTTACTGCATCACTAGGTTGCTCCATGTTTAAAGGTCACAGTATTTATACTCCATATCCTCACTCAGTATTTAACAGCTTCATTTAGCATGGTAACAGTGAACACTACACACATTCCTCTTCTTTTTATTTTGGTCTCCATTTTCACATAAAGGAGTTGACATTAAAAATATATTAATATATTTAATATATATTAAAAATCTCCCATTTACACTGTATCTATCTGTAAAAAAAAAAAAAAACCCTCTCATTTACACTGTATGTATAATCCTGATGACTATGTGGTCACTGGATTCAGAGGGCTCTGATGGAAAAGTGAGGCTGGTGACCTGCACAGCCCTCCCTTACTCAATGAACGAAGTCAAATGCAAGTCATGTTATTAATTTTCTGATGGCAACGAAGGATGAACACACACACACACACACACACACACATTATCTCCCATTTAGATTATATATATTGTGTATATAAATTATTTATACTACATAATACACACATCACTAGCTAGGCTAGCTAGTTTTCACCTTTGATAATCCCAGAGAAAAGGTACCAGGTGAGGGAGAATGGGGGGAAGAGACCAGAAAATGCCTGTTGCAGAAAGTGGTATTTAAACTAATTCTTGAGGGAAGCCAGATGGCTGGGGGGTGGGGGGGTTATAGGGTTCCAAGTAGGGGAGGGGCTCAAAGTTAAAAGATGAAATGTCAAGTGCTGGGAACAGCAAGAGATCATGTTGCTGGGCTGGACTGTAGAATCCATACTAGGGAGTAGAAGGTGAGAAGACTGGAAAGGTAGGAAAGGGTTTTTGATTATTTGTGACTTTGTAAACTAGATCTGAACACATCCAAAAGAAGATTTATTGCAGAAGGTGTGCATAGGAGAAACCAGGTTAACAACATTAAAAGAAGAGGCTTTGTTCTGGCATAAACACACTTATTGGCACCACATTTGACACTTTGCTCTATCATTAATTGTTGCCTTGATAGGTTATGAACCCTCATTGTCTTGAGTATTTGGTCCACTGACAACACATTAAGAATGATTAATGGATTCAGTTTCAGCGCATCTAGGCTACATCACTTTAAAAAGGGAAATTGCCATAAAATTGAAAAGGTTTTGCACAAACAAAATCAAAGTAGTCAGAATTAGAAAGGTACAGTCAAATGGGGAGAAAATTGTTGCAGCAAATTTCTGAGAAAGGTCCGACACTTAGGATACAGAAATGGCATAGTGTTGGTTGAACACTGAACCTGCAGTCAGGAAGACCAGAGTTTGAATCCTGTCTTACAGAGCTACTAGCCATGTGGCGCTGGACAAGTCACAACTTCCCTCTCAGCCAATGAGATAATAGTATCAATAGCCTCATAGGATTGTTGCAAGCATAAACAAGGGTATATTTATACATAGGTACGTATGGATACATGTATACATGTGTGTACACATATGCATGTTTGGAAACCTTAAAGTGGCAAACAAATATAGGGAAGTGATACAAACATATGAAATAGACAAATGGTCAAAGAATATAGACAGTCGTCAAAAGAAGGCAAAGCTATCAACTGCCATATGGAGAAAAAAAGCACACCTTCCTATCATTAATTTGAAAAGAATTAAGAGGCCCAGTGGATAGAGCACCAGCTCTGGAGTCAGCAGAACCTGAGGTCCAATCTAACTGGAAAATTATTCATTTCTTCTGATTTTGTTGATTTCACTTTGCTCACTTGCTGTTTTATTGGTTTGATTTTCTTCCTTTTTAAACTAGATTAGCTAGCTTCATCCATTTTATTAATCTTTTCAAAGAACCAGCTTCTAGTTTTGTTATATTTTTGTTTGCATTTACTTCACATCTAGTTTTAATATCTTCCTTTGTGCATACTTGTTTTATTTGATTTGCTAATTTTTAAAAATGTGTATTCAGTTCACTTCATTAATCCTTTTTTTCTATTCGTTAAGGATATTATAAATTTTTTTTATGTGATTTGATTTTTTGATTTTGATTTGATGTGATTTTTCCTGACAACTTCTTTAGCTACATCCCAGAAATTTTATGTTGCTTCATTAAAATATTTTCATATATTATTCCTAGGATTTGTTCTTTGACCATCCTCCAATCTAACTATCAAAGGGAACTTTAAAGCACAAGTCTGACCACTGCCATTTAATAAACTCCAGACGTTCCCCATTAGCTCTAGGAACAAATACAAAACCTTTTTTGGCTTTTAAAGCTTTTCTTACCTTCCTAACTTTACAGTCTTCTTACATCTTTTCTCTACCACATACTTACTACCCAGTGTCACTTCTTTCCATGATGTTCTTCACACCCATCATCTCTTAACTGTGTTTTCAATTTCTGTCCCCTATGCCTGCCATCTTCGCTCTGCATGTTGTATCCCCATTAAATTGTGGGCTCTTTGAAGGCGCAGGCTATCTTTTGACTTTTTTTTTTTTAACTCTAGGGCTTAGCACCACATAGTGCTAACAGCAATTGTAAGTGTTTAATACATGATTGACTCTGCTGTCCAAGTGCTTTTTAAGTATAGATCAGATGGTGTGATTCTCCTACTCAATCAACTCCAGAGACTTCCTATTGCTTCAAGGACACAATTTTTCTTCCTTCCCACTCACCCACCCCTATTAAAGGGGCCATTCCTTGACTCATTTCTTAACCAGCCTTAATGAATGGCTGTTGCCTCAGTTGAAGTGAGACCTAGGAAAACTTTACCTTAAAAAAAAAAAGGCCCAGGTTTTCCACCATATCCCAGTCATATCCAGTCAATCTGATCTATATCAGGTCACTGGACCCAGATGGCTCCAGAAGAGAAAGTGAGGCTGGTGACTTGGCACAGCCCTCCCTCACTTAAATCCAATTCACTTACAAATAATGGTGATGGGATGATGGATCCTGCACTCCTTAAAGGAAAAGACTATGTCTTTGAAGGTAACCCAGTCCCTAGAATTTTCCCATACATATGAGCAGCCCAGATCACTGGCCTCTCACCCAGGGCACTTGGACTACCCCAGCCCATCTAGATCACCTCATTAGCTTACTTGACATTCCTTTCAGACTCCCAGACTACTTGCATATCAAGTTGACCACTCCTTAATACCATCTAGATCACCTCATTAGCCTACTTCATATTCCATTCACTAATACACCAGGTCCACCTCAGATTCCTTAATCGCAACCAGAATTTTTCACTGTTCTTTTTTTGTACATAAGTATCAATCTCACCCCCATCAAGCTGCCAGTTTCACTAGCAATCTATCCAGCAACTATTGGCTTTACAATAAACTGCCCCCTGACTAGAAGTTTTGAGTACCCGAATTCATTCCAGGTGGATGCTGCCCTGTGCATCATTTCTGGGTTCCCAGAACCACATCAATGGCATCATCTTCCTGATGTCATGTCCTCTTCCAGAACAAAGGACAAAACAGAAACAAAAGATACACTCTCTTACTTTTAAAGACATATACAACCAGGCCCTAACCCATCCTTCTGGCCTTCCTGGGAACCATTTTCCCTCCTACACTCCATGATCCAGTCCAACTTATCTCCTGTTTCATCCCAACACCTGTTTCTACACCTGATGGTCCCACATAACAAGAATGTACTCATTCCTTACATCCATTTTACAATCTTCTTGATAAAGACTTTCCTGACCTACCCAGCTGCTAGTAATCTCACTCCCAAACAACTACTACTACTACATACACACACATTCTTGTTGTTTCCCCATTAGAATACAACCTCTTATTAATAGTAGGGATTGTTTTGTTCTTTGTATTTGTATTTCCAGTGTCAAGCCCATAGGTATTTGATAAATTCTTGATTGATTGGCAAGTCAATTAAGTTTTCTGAGTCACAATATCTTCATCTTTAAAATTAGAGAATTAGGTTAGATTTCTAAAATCCTTCCTCATTGTAAAGTTCTATGACTTTAAGCTGCTTTTAGCTGCAAAGGAAAAATAAAGACTGGTTTTGGACTCAGAGATTCTGGGTTCAGATCCTGACTGCTCCTTATTGCCTGCATAATGTTGAGCAAACCTTTTCTGAGTCTCTGGTTCCTCATTTCTAAAAGGAGAGGGTTGGATTAATATATTTGTAAAACGAGGGAATTGATTGGATGATCCCTAAATTCATCTTTGTAGCTCTAAATCCTATAGAGTTGGGTTCAAAAGAAACCTGGTTATTACAGGTCATCCACTAGGATATGGAAACAACTTTATTATACAAAGGTTTTCTTTATAATACGTTCAATCCAATAATAGTGAAAACCCTTTACAACAATTGCCATCTCTGTGCAACACAACGAAAAAAGTCGCAGTCCTGGCCCACTTCTTTCAAAAGTACAATGAATACAACACAGGAATCATGTAATAGAGCACAATAATTTTGACAGTTCCTCTGAATTTACTAAGTACAATTTGAGCTATCTCAAAATTATTTCTATTTTTGGTTTTACAGACAACATACCATAGTGGGTAGAGTTGGCAGTAGAATTAGGAAAATCTGAGTTTAATCTCTGCTTCTGATACACACAACTGTATAACTGCAGGCAATTAAGCTCTGAGTGTAAGTTTTCACATAGGGAGTTCTCTATATCAAATGAAATCACATGTCTAGACCAAATATATAAGTCTAGATGTGTGTGAATATTTTACAGCCACAATTTATTTAGGTAACAACTGAGAATAAAGTTCCATGGAAAGGCAAATAAAACCTTTTTAGAAATTTTATTAACCTTGCCAGCCAAACACAGGTTAAAAAATACTAATCTTGTAATAATATCTGTTTACACAACAGCTTCTAGCAGGACTTTAAATAAAATTCTTACTCATGGAATGTGTCAGGTAAAAAAAAAATAGGCAAGAAACAAGTTTTTAGTATTACAATGAAAGATGAAATTATCAGTCACTAGTTACTCTGTACTGTAATAAATCTCCAGCAAGATTTTTGTTTAAAGTACTAACAGTGTTCATTTACGTGTTTATCTATATTAACTCTAGTGATACAATTTATCTGTTTCATAAATAGCACACCAGAGTTGCTTTTACATCAGCAGTAAGACTCTTCAGAGTGGCTTTACAAATACTTGACAATGAAACTGAGCAGTTTTATTTAAAAAGAAGCCCATCACTCTAAAGTGCTAAGGGTAAGGGGCAAGATTTGGATCTTGAGCTTATGAAATAAACGCCAAGGCCTGCCACGATTCTGTCACTTCCTACGGAAACTCACTGGATTACATGGCTTTTCTTTAATGAGATGATTTGAATTCAATGTAAACTACGTACAAAGCATTTCCTTTTGGCTTTCTTGTGGCTAACACAAAGAAGTTATAAAACACAAAAATGTTACGGTTTTGGGGGAGTTAGCCTCCTATGTAGCATTTCAGTGCTGACACACATTGTCCACATGCTGCTTAGGGGTCTTACAAGCATGCAGGCCTAAGAGATAAAAAAAACCTAATTTTTTTTAACTGCAGTATTACATTGTAAAAAAAAAATGATGTTCAAATTTCTTTCATAAACATTAAAATCAGAATTTATAACACACGCTTTTGAGCTATTTGTATACAAATGACAAAATTGTATTTTATACTTTAAAAAAAAGCAGACAACAGGGAAAAGATGAAAACGGATTTTTGTCTCAATAAAAATAATGCTCACTTTGAAACAAAGGCGCTGAAGCGAATATGTGGGAATGAGGCTGGAGGGAGAGCTCAGGTGTATGTACAAGTATATTTGTTGCTGTTGTGTATTTAAACAGATCATCTATAAAAGTCCACTTTATCAAAACAGTTGCTTTTGCACTGAGTAAGCAGTTCTTTCCTAATTTCAAATCCTCCATTTTTCCCATTCCTAGAAATTAAAAAAAAAAACCCACTGATTTTACACAAACTCTGTAAAAAATAGTTTTTATGAACACACATATACCCTCTGAGGCAAAGAACTTGTTTGCCTAGTTTTACTGTTAAAATCAATTAATACCAGCTTAGAAAAGAGGGCTTGTCTATAGAGAAAACCAACAACGTCAATTACTGGGCCTGTACTGACACAGTTATGATATTTACCAATTTGAAAGTCAAACAGCTGGAATGCTCAAGATGGTCTGAATTTTTCACTTCAGTGTAATTTCATGGGCTTAAAATGTTATCTTCCTGACTAGTTCTCTCTGTGTAAATTATAGAACAATAAAGGAAAACAACAAAATAAGGTAAAGAAGCCCTTCCTTTTTTTCCTTAGAAAGTGGAAACAGAGATTCATCTAGACAACAGGTCCCCTACACAATAGCATACTGTTCATATAAAAGGTCTCTTATCCTATAAAAATCCTGACAAAGGCAGCCTTCAAGTCCAATGCGTCCAGTTTCAGTCTAAGAAAGAGGAGAAAAAAGGAGTTTGTTAGTTTTATAAAATATTTTTAAAAACCCTCAATTTATATCAAGGTTACTTTTGAACTTCATATTTCCTAATAATGCTTCTGAAACCTAGGATACAGCCAAGTACATAGTAGGCACTTATTTAAGATGTGCTGAATTGAAATGTTTCTAGATCATCTCTGTAAGCATCAACTATCAATTAACTTGACAAGTTTGGAAGATAATTCCAGTATGAAAAGACTGGACAACAGTATATATGATGATTCCCATCTAAACCCTTTATTCAATTTACCCCCTCCTAAATTTTCAAATCTTAAAGAAACACTCACTCTACGGACAGCTACAAGATTGTTGCAAACAAGTACACCTCCTACAAATTCAGCCTGGATTCCCTCTCGCAACAGAACTTGTTTAAAATCAGACAGTCTTGGTTCATTCATAAACACTGACTGGTGTCCAGGAACCTTTAAAAAGACAAGGGAGAAAAAAGCAAAGCAAATCAAAATACCAGGTATACAATTCCAGATATTTTCTATTAATCCCTCAAGCCATGTGAGAGATGATTTCAAGTACTGTTATTCTGAATGCTACTTTATTTTTCAACTTTACAAAGAAGTTCACATTTTAATGGTTTTACAATAAATTGTATTAGTCATGTCTCATTACTACTACATCTGCCAGGGTTCTATTATGCTCATCAACTTCGCTCACTTACCTGCGGTCAATCAGAGTATTAGTATTACAACTGGATCAGAACTCAAAGACCCTCAAGTTCCCAGTATTTTCACTGGTTCAATGGATATTTGCTGCTCTCCTCCAAACTCCTGCCCCATCTCTACAATGAAACTAACATTACTCTGGCATTTTTCAAAGGACTGTGCCTTAGATGATCAGAGTATGGATGCCTTGGTAATCAGAATCAGTATGACATATAACTTGTGGCTACTCCTCTACGACGGCTGCTGGGAGTGGGAGGGAAGTGGGTGGAACAGGGGAGAAGTTATTACCCTTAAAAATGGAAGAGAAAGAGATTTCTGATTTCTCCTCCCAATTCCAAAGGAAGAATACTTGAGTACATACAAGAACAAAGGTTATAGTCTAATCATGATGCTACCATTAGGCTAAAAACTTTCCATGGTTAAGTTATCCAGAGTGCTCACAAAATATGGTTAAGAATAAACAAGAGTATTACAAGGCAGTAAGTGGAAGATAAGAATAGTACAGCCAACTCCTTTAAAACTCAACTCAAATGCCTGGATAGCCTTCTCTGACCCCCGTAGTCCAGGGTTACTTAACTTTTTTGTGTACATGTCATGGACCCCTTCACAGAAAGATATTTTTAAATACATAAAATACACTGAATTACCAAGGAAACAAAATTTATTGAAAGAGTTTTTGAAATATATTTTTAAAGTTCACAGAGCCCCAAGACTCCGTGCTCTTCTAATCAATAATAACTTTCCCTTTTAGACCTTCCATAGCATTGTTTCATAATTATCTAAAGCACTTATAATATTACACATTATTTACATCTTTGTATCTTATCTTCATTCGAGATTGTCTCACACAGACAAGGATAATATCCTCTCTGAACTTTCCATCTCTTCCAATGCCTGAGACCAAGCTTAGGAAGTAGGAGGTACTTAATTTCACTGGATGATTAAAGAACTGACATTTATCTGGAGCTCGGAAGTTGGCTTAGCATTTTAAATACATCCTCATTCTATCCCCGTAACAATCTGCAAAATATTACAGATCTTATTCCGATTTTACAGTGGAGGTAACAAGCTCAGAGAGGTCAATCAATTATTTGTCCATGGATTCCCAACCAAAATGTGTTGAGGGAAGGATTAGCAACAGGTCTCTCAACTCTAAGTTCAATGTTCTTTCCATATCATTATGGAGATGCCTCTTTACTCAACGGGAGTAAACAAATATGTGCTCATCTTTCTTACTGATGCATTTCAGGCCATGTAAAATTCAAGGGCAACATATCATAGTGGGGGTTTAGCAGGTTCAGATGGCAAATTCAAATTTACAAATGACCAAAAATATCCCTAGTCATTTATATATGTTGGCAAGCCTCCATTTTAAACAAACTTTAAGCAAACCAGTATTGTAAAACTCCTTCTTAAAAACAGACAAAATTAGATGATGTCACATCATAAAAAAGTATCTAGCACAGAGTTTCTTTAAATATTGATAATTTACCTTTAAAAGCAATGATTTCATCAGCATGGATTCTTTCTCTATGTCTTAATAGTGTTATAAATTGCCTCACCAAAAACATTCATCTCCTGATATCTCAACTGAGTGACGAGCCTCTCTGAGCTTAGTTCGGCTGAACTTCATATGACTCCATTGTGTACTTAGAGGCTTTCTAGAACTCTGGGTATCTGCACTATGGTGCAACTGCAGAGGAGAAAATAAATGAAGGACAGGACTGTCCCGTACATTTTAAATGATCAGATTTTTTAAATGATTCAGCTTACAAACAAAACTCAACAGGTGCATGTCTTGAGAAACATACTTAGTAGCTTATACGTCGGACACAAAATTTTATACACATTATCATCAGAATCATCCCTACGTTGGAAATGAAGCTGAAAAAATAAACCCAGAAAGATTTACTACAAAGAGAGACAGTACAAACTGTTTTTACCTCATGAGGTGGTAAAGGTTCCAAAGTAGGAATAATTTCACTCTCTTCACCTGTCTCTTTGTCATCATCCCCAAACAGGCTCTTCATAGCTTTCTGCTGTGCGATGACACTGGCGTCTGAAGGAGTATCCACTTGCATCTCTGAGTCCTCTCCATCATCTTTCAGCTCTCCTTCTTCCAAGATAACGCCTGTGTCCACTTTGGAAACTCGCATGTCTAGGACACCGTCTATCCAAGCCAGCTCAGCATCTTTTGCTTTACAGAACTGAAGAGAGCTGACAAGTGAATCCTTTAACCTCACCTAAGTACATAGCATACAATGGACATTTTGAAAAAATGAAGGTTGGAGAAGAAAAGAAAGAATCCATGAACATGTTAATAGTGGCAAATCAAACATAGCATTCTGTAGTATAGTCAATGTTTATAAAACATTATACTTACATTAAAAAAGTATATCACAAACTTACGTGAAAATTTTATTAATGAGGACATGTAAATATGTCCTTAAGATGATAACATTAAAATAAAGAAGGCTGACAGAGAGCAGTCTGAGTGATGAGTGTAAGGGACTATGGTAGAATAGACTTTGCTACCCTTAAGAGGTGGCCCTGCTAACCTCACTACACATGAAGACACAACAGCAATGCTTTAGTATAATTATATCATTTCCTTTTATGGAGAAAAGGAATATGAAGATAGAAACGAGCTACAGTAATTTATGAATGTCCATGAATACAGCCCCCTGGCCTTTGTCTAAGCTCCTCATGGCTGGTATTGGGGGGCACAGTTTTGCTTCCCCTAGACTGGAGGATCCAGCTCCTTTACCTACCTCAGCATGAAACCTCACAGTTGCTAGTAATTTCAGCCAGGAGTCATGCTATTTGCCTGGATAGATATGACTCTCAAGGAGCAGTTACTTGTACTGCTTTGCCTCCTTTGGTCAAAGGCAGGGTGTTAGTAGATGACAGTAAAGCAGATGTGAATATATTCTTATATCCTTTTATAGGAGTGTGTGGTCTGCATTTATTTAATAAACCTTGCAGTTAGATCAACTGAGTATTAAATTTTGTTCTCTCTGAAATCCTGAACCTAATAAGCAGTATGTCCATTTGTGTCCTTGTTCATTTTGCTAAGTAACGCTAAATACTTTCTTCTCATTTAGGGGAGAGAAGAAATACATAGACATATAGACCCTAAAAGATGAAAGAAAATAATTAAAGGATTTTGTTAAAAGTAGACAGGTTAAGAGAATTAAGAGAAGAAATTTTAAATACACTGCTATACACTAAGCTACATAACTATTATAAATATGCTCCCAAATCTACACCTAAAAAACCCAAACCCTACACCTGCCAATTATACCACACAAAAATTCAAAGGCTAAACTTTCAAAAAATCTGGCTTGAGGGGAACTGTGGGTGCGGAACCCCAGATACAATGACACTCGGGATATGCTGGTCAGTTTTTCTGAAGTACTTCTTTTTTTACTCAGTTACAAAGAATGGCTTCCTGGGTAAGGAAGGAGAGAGAGAGAGAGAGAACATCAGAAATGAAACTGAGGAAAAACAAGACATGGATACCTTTTTTAAAATCTGGCTAGATATACACAGATTCCTGTCAAACTCTCCTGTGATTAACATCTATACTACTTCATTCAGATCAAGATAGTGGTCCTTTTTCTCCCTACCAAAAAAGCATCACTTCTGCATAGTATAGTATAACTCTAGTATGTTATTACCTGATAGATATGAGTTTCACTAGTGGCATCTACTGTTTCATGTAGCTTTGGCATATACACTTTAATATCTTTTCCACCAAAAGCTCGGCAACATTCTGCTAGATCTTGACTGGCCTCTGGTGGTCCATGCACAATAATCAACTGCCGTGGTTTCATCTGATTAATTATTTTTTTAATGGAGTCACCATCTGAACGTCCTTCATAGTCTATATAAGTAACTCTGGCTCTGTAACAAAGTAATAAAAGCTTGTTTTTTAAAACTTGACATAAGCCAGGTTCAAAGTATTTCTCAAAAACAGAACAAAGCATTCATTCCAATTTTAAAAACAAAAGCACCTATTGCTGTACTATAGAAAAAAAAGGAAAAATGCAAGTCAGATGAGTTAGGTAGCATGCACCATTAACAACAGAATACAATTCTTTAAAGTTAAGGTATGGTTTTTTTTTTGCCCTTAACTTCTTAAACTTTCTTGACTTGTCTTTCATACTCATCATTTTCCCCACTCCAGCTTCTCAGCACAACCAAGGCACTTACTTGATTTCAATTGATTCTGTTGCAGAAATGCATTTGGTGGGAACATCTGATAAATCCTGATCCATAGGTTCATCTCCATTTGTCAAGCCAGATTCTAATTTGCTTTTTTCTTCTTCAGTGGCTTGAAGCTCAGGCACCAAGAAATCTTCTGGTCTAAATAATAAGTCTCACTATTAATAGTTCAGTAATATGCAAGACAATGTTACATTATTATCTAGTAGCACCATGAGTAACATCTGTTCAAGTATTTTAATCTATAAAGATGAATGTAGTTCAAAAACAATACAAAAATGTGACTGAAAAAAGTTTCATCTTTTGCTATTATGATTTCTGAGTTCTAAGATACTTATAATGACAAATCACAAGGCACTTATGTGTATTTCCTTAAACCTATCTAAAACCACCATGCCCAACTTCACCTTAGCCTCCAATGCAAGTCTGCCATCATAGGTACAGTGAGATATGGAAAAAAAGAATTGGATTTAGAGACAGAAAACAAGTTCAAATTATGTAAAAAATGTTGGCTTCATTAGGAGACCTAGGTTCAAGTTGCCGCTTTGCCAATAACTAACTACCCATATAACCCTGGGCAAGTCATTTGTCCTCCACAATCCTGTTTCTTCACCTACAAAATGAAAAGGCTGAACTAGAGACCTGTAAAGTTCTTTCAAGCCCCTAGTTTATCATCTATTCTCCCTCCCCAATGCTGAGCACATGATTTTATTTTATCCTTCATGGAGAAGTCTAAGTCCAGATGGCATGAGCGTTCCAATTTTCATCTCCTCTCATGTCACCTGTTATTGTGTCTCACTTTCCCCTTCCAGCTCAGAAAATTTTCTTTTTTCTTATCTAAATTTAACCCCTTCTGCCTAAGTTCCAGACTACTATCTCTTCGCACCTTTTCCAGGAACTCTGTTCCCACCAAACAAAATGAAAACATAAAACACATTAAATAACTTTTTTGCTTCGTATCTTTGCTGTAAGCTTTCTTTTAGCTACTAACTTCTCTCCTTACTTTTGCTACTATACCTTGAAAACATTTTCTACCTCACCAACTCTACTTACACTTACTTCTGTTTAAGTGCCTTCTCCAATATATTTGCAAGACCTACTTGTCAAACAGTAACTTTTTCTGGCCTTGTTCTCTACTTCTCTACAGAATGACTCAACTCTTCCGAAACTCCACCCCTAGTGTCCTGTACTTTTCTTGTTTATCCTTATAATATGACCCTTTTCCCTTCTCCTCCCTTTTTAGTCCTAGAACTAGGCATGCCCCCACAGGATCTTTCTCCCATCCTCAGTTTTTCTCAATACTCATATCCTTGGAAAACTTATCTACTTCCCTATTTCTCTATCGATGGCTCACCAATCTAAAAGGCAGTTGCCAGTCCTGACCTCTCACTTCTCCTCCCATATATTCCAATGTTATTTGAGGAACACTCCCAGTAACCTGGGATAGAAATTTTAGAATCATCTTGACACTTAACCTTTCCTTCATTCTCCACATCAAATATGCCACCAAATTCTATAGTTTCCTTCCAAATGTCTTAGAATCATCTCCATCCCAACTGTTACTACTCTTTATTCCAGGTCTTAATCATCACAAACTTGGATTATTTATAATAACAGATTTCTAGTTTGTTTCACTCACTAGCTTTTTCACTCAAACCATATTACTTAATACCATTTCCATTATATAACTCCTTTCTTACTGAGCAAAAAAGTTCTCTACTACATTAAGTCTAGGTACTTCTGCCTAGCTTTAAGAGTCCTTTAAAATCTGATTCTATCCTATTATTCCAATTAATTTTCATTTACTCTTCAAAACCTTATCTTTGGTCAGACTAGTATATTCTCACATACTATATGTAATCCCACTTCTGTGACTCTATCTGGAGGCGTTCTCATCATTATCCAGAAGGCGTTTTGCCTAGCTAAATTCTCTTTGGCCTTCAAATCCCATTTCAATTTCTGCCTTCTCACAGGTACATTCTAAAGATGAGAAACGAGAAAGAGAAAAAGCATACCAGTCTAGGAGTTGGGAGCCTTGGGTTCTAGTCCTAGCTCTGTTACTAGCAAGCAGTGTGATCTGGAGCAAATCACTGACCTCTCTGGATCCCATCTATCTACCTCTTTATAGTCTATAAAGGAGTGTTTTGGAATCCTACAAAAAGCCCTTAAAAGATTTAATAATGTATTATGCTCTACTAATAAAATAGATAGGAAGCCTTTCCCAGCAACACCAACCAATATCAATTTCTTCCTTCTCTGAACAACTATTCAAAGTTAATACTATGGACCTAGTTACCTACCCTCCGTAGGCCTCGGTTTCTACATCTGTAAAATAGGAGGCTTGGTTATGGCAGCCTCTTTCTGTCACGAATTAGTCTTATCCTCCTAACCAGATAGTCTTTGTCCTCAAGAATTTTACATCTTATATTTATTTTAAAGACCAATTATCAAGTTTAAATATAAACCATAAGAAAAAAAGAAAAATTAGCACTGCATAGTACAAGAATCCTGGATGCAGGCATAAAGCTTGGGTTTGAATCCCCGTCACTGACACTACTGTCAGCAGGCCCCTTAACTTCTTCGTTCCTCGCTTCATTCACGTGTAAATAGGTGCATGAGTGTGTATGCATGGGGGGGGGTGCAGAGGTGCCAAGGAGATGGGACAAACTGACGAATGAGTCTAACTCTGGGAGGCTCGGTCAGTCTTTCTTATGTTTAACTATCTTCCCCACAGGGGGTGGTTCCTGAGCTAAGCTCATCTTCTAATAATGATCATAGTCGTTCCAACGTCTTCTCTTTATGGAAACTGAGCATCATCTTCTATGTGAAACTTAACGTACTTGAGACCTGCTCTATCACCCACCACCACTTTTTTCTACATGTGCTATTTTCAGAGTTTTAATTATCTTCTTTGCACACTTTCCAAAACGTCTATTTCAGAGGCAGCACGATGTGACTGGAGCCTGTGTGATGCTGGACAGTTCACTTACGCCTTCAGGAATTTGGTTCTCTCATCTGCACAATGAGGGGGTTAGACCCAGGGGACCTCTAGGTCTAAATCCTATGATCTCAAACATGAACACAGTAAACAGAAAATGAGGAATTAAATTCAGATAATTCTTTCAGACTTACAGTCTAACATGCTTCATATTTCACTGCTAAGTAAAAGGAAGGTTTGATTCAATCACATACTTGATAATCTCTCCATACTCATCCCATTTAATTCTTTCTTCTGGGGCAGGAAACATCGGGTAAGACTTTTTAGCCTGTTTGAAGAAGCTTCCTTTTCGGCTCCCTTCACCTTTCATCATCAGGTCATGCTTGGTTTTGTGCGCTGATGGTTGGTCAATGTCTTCTTCAACATCACTCTCATCACTAGAATCTATATCTGCCCTGAGATGATATTGAAAAATAAGAATGTAAGGCTTTAAATATACTATTACTTTCAAATTCCTATTTTCAGTCAAAAATACAATATTTAACAAAACACGGCATTGGTTGTCAGGCAACGAATCATAGAAATACCACTGCTGACTCAACTGTATAAGCTTCAACTGTGTGGAAGATAAATCTTCCCCTTAAGACACCAATAATAAAGTCAAAAGACAAATTTAAGCTTTAAATTAGTACTTCTCTGAACTAAGTCTTTATCCAATGTGAACTCTGCTATGATTTTTCTTTTAAGAACAGTATTTGGCCATGAACTGGAACTGAGGAGATGCCCATCAATTGGGGAATGGCTGAACAAGCTGTGGTACATGAATGTATAAGAAATGATGAGCAGGCAGATTCCGGAAAAAAAACCTGGAAAGATTTATATGAACTGATGCTGAGTGAAGGGAGCAGGAGAACATTGTAACAGTCTCAGTAATGCAAGGTTCTAAGACAACTCTAAAAGACACATGATGGAAAATGCTATCCACATCCATAGAAAGAATTACAGTCTGAATGCAGATTGGAGCATATTATTTACTCTCTCTCTTTTTTTTTTTTTTTTGCTTTGTTTCTTCTTTCTTGCGGTTCAATCCACTGCCTATATTGTTTATAACACGAGTAATGTGAAAATGTTTAATATGTATGTGTATGTAGAACCTATATCAGATTGCATACATTCTAGGGGAGGAGAGAGGAAAGGGAGGGAAAAAAAATTTAAAACTCAAATGCTTGTGGAACCGAATGCCGAAAACCAAAAACAAACAAATACATATATAATTTTTAGGCAAACAGATGAAAAAGAACCAGTACTGAAAGTGATTTATTTCATCCTGGCAAAAATACTACATTCATATATTGAAAAAATTATTCACAATAATCCAATTGGATTTATGCCGAAAATGTAAAGATGCTTCAAAGTTAAAAAAAATATATAATTAACCATATTAAAACAAAAACATCCAAAACCACATACCAAAAGATGCAGAAAAATCCTTTCATAAAACACAACATTTACTTATGCTAAAAACTCAGAAAAATACAAATACAGAGATCTTTTACAATATAATGAAAAGTGTCCTTCTAAAATAAAATTAAAAGTTAGAAATAAATGGAACAGGAGAAAATCAGGCGTTTTCCCCAATAATATGGGAGTAAATGAAGAACACTGCTTTCCCTTCTGTTATTTGAAATGGTCCCATCTCTGATTTATCTATCTATCTTTTCATCTATAGATACTAGTTGTGTAACTCTGAGGAAAACAACCTCTCAGGGCCTCTGACCATTCTCTAAAACCCTAAAAGCTGCAGAGATGGTGTTAATTCACGCTGGTAAAGAGAGTTTTCTCCTGTGGAAGTTTCTTGGGGAAATGATATCATAGGTCCAGTCCCAGTTAATATACTTCTAGAAATACTAGTAAAAGTAATAAGACAAGAGAAAGTAAGCAATGGTAAAGAGAAGACAAAACTATCTCTATTTGCCTATGGCATGACAGTTTACTGTTAAAATGTCAGGGAATCAGCAAACAGAAAGAAGAAAATTAACAGTTTCAGTAAAATTGCAGGTTGTAAACGACACATAAAAATAAACACTATTTTCTACAGAGCAACACCAAAATCCAGGAGGGAATGATAGAAAAGGAAGTCAGTGCCATATAAAATGTCTTGGAGTCAATTTACCAAAACCTAGTTCCATACCTGTAGGACCACAGTTTTAACGAACGGGAGGACTATTCACTGCTCATTTCTGCACTGTGCCAACATGATAAAAAGGAGCAGCCTTCACTCTCAAACTCTTCACCTGTTATCAGTTAGTAAGTCTGGTTGTTTCTGCTTTCACAAACACCACCTCTCACATCTACTCTTCTTTCTACTCATGGAGTTACAACCTTATTTCTGGCCCTTATCAAAATTCACCTAGACTAATGAAATCGCCTCAAATCTCTCTACACCAATCTATCCTTTATACAGTTGCCAAAGTGACCTTCCCCAACCACAAAACTGACGATGTCACTAACCTAACTCAAACTGCATTAATACCCTACTAATGAAGACTTCACTAGTATTCCATCTTTATCTTATCCTTTTATAACATATTTTTGGGTGAGGTTTAGTATACATGCTAAATTTATTTTTAAAAGGTAAAATCTACACATATTAAGGCGCATGATCAAAAAAAGTTTGGAGTACACTACTACAGATCATCTCTGAGTGGTGTGTGTGTTTGAAAATGAGGGTGATTTATAAACAAAAGGTAATAAGAACAATTGGAAAGTTTTAAAATTTTCAAGCAACTTACTCCTTTGATTGTTCCAGCTTTTTAGCAGCTTCTTTTTTCAGTTTCTCTTTCTCCAAATATTCTTCAAGTTCTTTTCCTTCAAGTTTCACACGTTTTCTCAACTAAAGCAGAATGGTTGAAGAAAGTGTCAAAGAAACTTATCAATTTCAGGGGAAAGAGATTGGAAGAGGTGTGATCTTTAAATTTAAATTTTTTTCTCCTGAAATTATTCAATGATTCATTACATGTAATATCTGGTGTTCACATTAATAGTAAAACTGCATTATCATGGCACTAGAGTGGATTTAACTAATTAAACTATATAAAATCACAAGTTAAGGTTATCAGTTTTCTTCTACAGTGAGCACATCTACTTGTTTAATATGATAGCAGCTGAAAAGTTACATAATCTTTTAACCTATTACATCACTTGACAAACCTAACTTGATCCTCACACTGTATTATAGAAAATGCAGATAAATACAGATGAGCAAAATAAGACCAGAGAAGTTAATTGCCCATGTACACAACTACTCAGTGTTCTAAGGGGTACTTGAATTCAGTTGTCCCTGATTCTAGATCCAGCACTGTATCATGCTGCTTAACTTTTATAACCTTAAAACTCACTTAAAATTTTTGATGTCTTGTTTTAATGACCCCCCCACAGATAAGACATTTAATCATATTTTCTTAAAATAATTTTACAATTCAGGTAATTCTGTACTTAAATATACTCAGATATTCATAGATGAGATTCAGAAGGTTGTAATGGACCATAAAAATTATGAAGTCCACTACTGGTTACACAAATTAGGTAAATGACCTAATTTCTTAATCAGAAAGATTAAGCGGTTTGCTGAAGATCACAAGGTGAGCTTAATAACATGGTCAAAACCCCATTACTTCCAATTTCTAAGCAGTAATTATTTTTTAAATATATTTTACTGTCTCTCCCTGAAAAGAAATATTTCATTTAAGCAACAAGTCCCTATATTTCTTTATTGTTAGCAAAGTGTCTCTTTTGCAGTTTTTAAATATTTTAATTTAATCTAAATATTTCTAAAAATGTTAAAAATTTCTAAAAATTGCTTTTAAAAGTTCTGTAATAGAAAACATATTAATATTCTCTCACCTGACAAAATCAAGGAATAAAGCAGATTAACTGATGAAACATCCTGGTCACTATATACAAACATACCCTGACTAATATCATGTTTCTAGGAAATTGATGAAACATTATAGAGGGTAAATAGCTCCATGGCAATTACATTACAACCTGGAGATAGATTTCTGGGGGTCCAAAACTTGACTACAAAAGCCCTATATGAGCCTTTTCAAAAACCCAAGAAGACAATAAGGAATTGAAGTATTACATCAGAACTGAGCACTAAGTGCACCGAACAACTGGAGGCTGGATTCAACACTTTTTGTAGTAGCAAAGAACTGGAAATAAGTACATGCCTATGGATGAAGGAACAGCCAAACAAATTATGGCATGTAAAGGAATATTACTTTGCCTTAAAAAACAAAAACATGATCAACACAGAAAAGCATGGAAAGACATGAAAAAAGTGAAGCAAAAAGAGATAAAATAATATTCATGATGATTTTAACAATGTAAATGGAAAACAACAAAACAACTGAAAAATAACTATTGTGACACTATACAAAAACAAGAACTGACCTAAAGAAGCTACATCCTGCCAGACCTTTGAGGGAGGAGTGGAGGGGAGAAGGAAGAGGATTCAGAGGTATCGAATACTACATGTAATTTCAGAATTTTTAGTTCTTTGATATAAGGGACAGCCTTATAGGGGAGAGGAGAGGGAAAAATAGGTGCCAGAAAAACAAAAGATATCAATACATATATATTTTTAAAAAACAACTTTTCCTTTTGGAAACTAACCATCCAATATGAATCTCATGTGGTCAACTCAACAAAATCATAACAGTATTTTGTAGCATTACTGTAAGGTCTGGCTGGAAATGCATTAGTGACATTACTATGAAACAGTGTTGGCTGAGGTACCATTTGTGTAATTCATGATTATATGCCCTAAATGCATTTACAATTTTCAAAGAATTGGAATACAAATACAGTATCTTAAACACTAAAACTATCCTAAACACAATTTAATGTATTCATTTGAAATGTACCCTGGATTCTAGAAGTACCTCAGACTCACTGTTATAAACGTAAACACTGTTCCATATGTGATATTTTCAAAAAATTAAAAATTCTTATTAAGAGGATCTAGCTTGTGAAAATGTACTAATTAGAAGGTATAAGCTCAATTCCACAATGATACAGATGAGCTTTAATACTTCATACATCGATACCAGTTTTATCAATAAAAGTTAAATTGTACTTAAATGTCAAAAATTATTTTAAAAATAACATTTGTTTGTAATTCATTTGTCTGACATACTTCAAGAATCTTTAGGTAAAACTTATAAATGTATTTCTTACCTCTATTTCTGTGATTTTCTCAGAAGGGTTATCTATTAAGAAACGTGCTAATGTTCCAGGGGTTGTTCTGTAAGTTAGGATGATTGAATTTTTAGAGTCCTGGCACCACTGAATAAAGAGATCTCTTGAAAACCCACATTCCAAATCAGGTTGGCTGGCAAGTACAACTTTGGGGCTAGGCACACGAGCCAGATCAGAAAGACCATGACATAAAGAAAGATGGCGAAACTGAAATGGATTATTTCTTTTGTCTTCAAAACATCTCATCAATTTATCACTCATCCATTCCACCTAATTGGGGGAAAAAAGATAAGTCACTCAGAAATGGCTGTTTACTATGGCATCTAGTTTTGGCACAAAGCAAGTGTTCACAAATTATTTCAAATTAAAAAATAAACATTCTACTCTAAGCTCCTCTAAGACACATTACAACCTTCAATGTAAAGTTATTACAAATATACCACTAAATTTTAATATTTTACTATGAAAACTACATAATAAAATGTTTCTTTTGTTCCTTGTAATCAAGAAATTTAAGTCAAATTCAATTAATTATAGAGATGAAATATATCGTAAGTTATGTAGTCAAATTCACCTCCTTTTATATATGAGAAAATTGAGGCCAGGAAACCTGTGTCAGTCAAAGTCACACAGTACATGAGAACTAAATCCTGAATAAGTTCTAGTTCAGTGTTACATCACACTTATTGCAGCAATAATCAGCTTTTTCAGATGCCTAATCACGTCTTCCATATAATTCCTTTGGATATTCCTTATTCTGTTTTTGTACCTCACTGTACAATTTTATGTCCTGTTTAATTTGTAAGACCTCTCAGAAATATATGGAAGAAGGGAAAGCATAAATCCTAAATATGCAAAATATCTTCTTATTGCTTAAAACTTATCACAAATGATATTGTTTCACCAAAAGAAAATTACCTCAAACATTCTGAGCATTCAAACAATGAGGAAATTTGGCTGAGTGAACATGTAACAAATAAAAATAAACAAAAATAACTAGCAGTAGAATTTGAAACTAAGAAATGGATCAAGAACATTTTTTATACGCACTAGCACAAAACTGTTTTTAAAAAAAACCACAACAAAGATCCCCACAAGCTTGAATTACTATCTCCAATCTTCAACCCCATTTATTATATATTACATATCATTATTTAAAACAAACCTGGGATTTAGAAAACTCCACTACGTTGTAGCTGACGTTATTCAGGAGTGCTAATGAGTACACCCCCAGCCCTGCATCTTTGGTTCTCCAAATCTGATCAAGAAGTTGAGCAAGTTCCAAAACTCTGCCTGCTGTGTCCACAGCGATTAAAACATTCCCATCACCTCGAAGGGTTTCCAAGACATTTGCTAGAAAAATATGAACGTACAATTTGGATAACTTTGATTCAGTATTAAAAAAGGGTAATTTTGTCTTTCCCTTTATCTTCATGTTTACAATATGAAAATACGAAAGTTTAGTATAAAATAAACATTTTGTTTCTGATTTGGCATAGTAATGGAGGGTCAAAGTAAGATCAGGATAAGGTCATCATGAAATACTGACTTTCTTAAATGCAACATGGAAAGAGTAAATGACTGAACTGTCTGCACTAATAGAGGGAACAGTGTAGAATATAATAAAAATGTGCTGGCCTTTGAAATGCGGTATACAATAAAATTGCAACAGAAAAAATATCTATATACTTAAGAGATTTGCAGTGTCACCTGATGATCCATTTCAAACAATATTTGATTCAACAAAATTCTAGTAAAATAAAAGAATTTAAACATACATTTGATGTGTATATGTGCGACTGTATGTGTTTAGTAGATGATCTTAGAAAAATATGATTTAGAAAAACATCAAAATTCTCAGGGCTATATTACAACAACTGATGAGAAAATCAGACATGTGCAAGGCGAACAGTGAGAAAAGCCAGCCTGGAATAAAAAATTTTCTGAGAATAATCCCCAAACTGTAGAATCCGCATCAACTGTAATGGATTCTTGCGTTAAATGTTATCATGGTTACAAAGGCTTAAAACAGAATGCTGGAAAAGAAGAACACATAAAAATCTCATCTCCTTTAAGGGGTCAATTCAACCTCATAATGAAAATTGGCAAGTACATGCAACAGTACTGAACAATAATTTATTCTATAATCTACTGCTGATTTAAATAGAACAAAATACATACTGAGGAGCTGTTCATCCCTTTGCTTTCGTCTGGGCTGCACATAAGTAGCATTAAAGGAATCTGTGATAAGCAATGAAGGTCTGCTTAACATTTCCAGGGAACATCCATTTAAGTGACTGTAAACAAGAGTTTAATTCTCAATACAAGATATAGGATATCTCAATGCAAAAACTTCAACCCAACAGAAAAGTTATAATTTTTATGCTCACAAATAAAAAACAATTTTTAACACCAAATTAACACCAAAATATTTTTTATAATGATGACCTAAATGTAGTATTATATATGTGTTCTACTTAAGAAAACCTGATTTAGAAAATCAAGATTTACAAGACAGGTTAAATGGAGGGTAATTTTTTGTACTATAGAAAGGAAACACAAGGCTACTTTAAGTAGTAAGCATTAAAAATTACTCACTGTATACCACACTTCCAGGCACAACTATTATATGAAGCAGAGGTGTCACACAGGCCATTAATCCCAGAGTGCAGACCAAACCATATTAAAATGTAACCGGAAAATATTTAAGAAAATAAATAAATAAATAAATGTCTATATCTCTCTATCTATGTAAATAAAACAGGGCAGAGATAGTGTTAGTATGTTTTTTTCTAAGTCAATACATGGCCCTCAAGGGTCCTTATTAGACTGTTTAGTGGCCATTTCTATTTTAGTTCGACACCACTGATATAGTGTATGTGACACACACAAACTGAAAATAACTTGTCATGCCAATTTTCACAGCCCCCTCTTCTCTTTTCTCCCAACACAAAAATCTAATTATGCTTATTTTTAGAAAGTTAAGAGGGGTCGGGGTGTAGAAGTCAGCTAATGTTAAGAGTCACTTTGAAAACAAGGAAAGCCCTTCAGGTTCTTGACATTTGATGTTTCTGAGTTATTCCAAAGTCAAGAGACTTGGGCAAAAGAATTAAATCTAATTTAAATAAGCACTTTAACTTTCCAATTCCACTTTCATGAAAATGAAATTATAAAGCATGTGCAATTGCATCTCCCATAACAACTTCTTGTTTTGATATACATACATCTCCCTCTTGTGGTTGAAGTCAACAGCATAAACGATTTCTTCTTCTCCATCTTTGACTATTTTCCATATTGTTCCTCCTATCATGTGACCAGCTGGCAGAGGTGTGATGGACAGACCATGCCCTTTACCTGTATCAACAAAAAAATAGTAACACTAAGACTGTTGACAACACACTTATGAATACAGAATTATTAGGTGACTCATGTGTCTGCTGGCACAGATCACAACCTTGCTCTAAATTCCCCACATACAGTGACTGCTCAAGACTGAAACTGGGCATCAAAACAAGGGGAATTTCCCTCAGATAACAGACAGAGTCACTAGAACAACACCCTGTCATAAGGGACTAGCTTTCTTTTGAGTGTAGCAGAATGTATTGCTGATTCTCTAGCTAAAATTTCACAATTATTTGCTGAAGGAAAAATGGGAGCAGTAGTGAACCAGAGAAGGAAAAGAAAAAAAACTAGAAAGAATACCTCACAAAATAAGTAATATTAAAACCAGGAACTCTATTCAAAATAACTACAACATGCATGAATATCTAGAAGTTAACCTAACAAGACACAAACAAGATTTATCTGGGTACAACTACAAAATATTGTTTAAAGATATAGATTCCAAAATTACCAGGTCAAAGAGAAAATACGACAAGCAGACAGAAAGTAACAATTGAAATATCATGGAACCACAGTAAGGACTACACAGGACCATGCAGGGTGTGGAATACAATATTCTGTAAGGCATAGGAGCTTGGACTATAACCAAGGATCAACTACACAGCGAAACTGAGCATAATCTTTCAGGGGAGGAGATAAGATATTCAGCAAAATAGGAGATTTTGCAAACCTTCCTGATAAAAAGACCTGAGCTCAAGGGAAAAACTGACCTTCAAATCAAGACTCAAGAGAGGCATAAAAAGATGAACAAGAAAGAAAAAACAACATTATTAATAAAGGTAAATTGTTTAAATCCCTACAAGGGAAGATGACACTTGAAACTGTTGAGAATTGTATTGTTATTATACCATTTAAAAGGGGTATACATAGACAGAGGGTGCAGGGTATAAGTTGACTTTGATGTGATGATAAAAAATATAATTAAGTGGTAAAAAGATATTGTACTGGGAGAAGAGGAAAGGGGAAGGCAGACAAGAGTAAAATACATCACATGAAAAGGCACAAAAACCTATTGCAATACAGGAAAGGAAGGGTGGGAGATGAGCATTATTTGAACCTTACTCTCATTAGATTTGGCTCAAAGTGGGAATATCACAACCAGTTAGGTACAGAAATCTAACTCACCCTATAGGAAACAGAAGGGGAAAGAGAAAAGAAAAGGGAGGGGTTGGATAGAGGGGAGGGCAAACTGAGGAAGGCGGCGGTCAAAAGCAAAACTCTAGTAAGGAGAAAAAGGGGGAACAGAGAGAAAAGCATAAATGGGGGAAAATAGGATGGAGAGAAAGACACAGATAACAACCATAACTGAATGTTATGAACTCTCCCATAAAATGGAAGCACATGGCAGAGTAGATTAAAAAACATAATTCCACAATATGTTGTTTACAAGAATACATTTGAAACAGAAGGTTACACACAGAGTAAAGGTAAAAGGTTGGAACGGAATATATTATGCTTCAACTGAAGTAAAAAAAGCAAGGATAGCAATCCTGATCTCAAACAAAGCAAAAATATATCTAATTAAAAGAGATAAGCTACCTGCTGAAAGGTACCATAGAGAAAACTGTGTACACCCTTTGACCCAGCAACACCCCTTCTACGTCTGTATTCCAAAGAGAGCATAAAAATGGGAAAAAGACCCCCATGTACAAAAACATTTACAGCGGCTATTTCTGTGGTGGCAAATAATTGGAAATTGAGAGGATGCCTAGCAATTGGGGGAATGGATGAACAAGTCATGGTATATGAATGTAATGGAATACTATTGTGCAATAAGAAATAATGAGCACGTGGACTTTAGAAAAAACCTGGAAAGATTTATATGAACTAACGATGAGTGAGATGATCAGAAGCAGTAGAACATGGTACACAGTTACAGCCACATTGTGCAATAATTGACTTTGATAAACTCAGCTCTTCTCAGCTATGCAAGGATCCAAGACAAGTGCAAAAGACTAAAGATAAAAAAAGTCATTCATATTCAGAGAAAGCACTTTGGAGTCTGAAGGCAGATGAAAGTAAAACTATTTGCTCTCTCTTTTTTGTTGTTTTGTTGTTTCTTCTTTCTTGTGGTTCCTCCCATTAGTTCTAATTCTTCTTGACATCATGACTAATGGGAAAGTATGTTGAATACGAATGTATAAGTAGTGCCTGTATCAGACTGCATGCCTTCTTGAGGAGGGGGGAGTAAAGGATAGGGGACAAAATTCAAAACTCAAAATCTTATGGAAGTGAATGTTGAAAACTAATTAATCATATATAAAAAAATTAAAGAGAGATTCATGGCTAGTCAATGTGAATATTTTTTAAATGATAATACTACCTAAACTAACTTGCAGATTTAGAGACAAACCATACTACAGAGGGAATACTTTTTAGAACTAAATAAAATAGCAATATAATTCATTTAGAATAACAAATGATCTAGCTTTCGAAGAAAAAAAGAAGAAAAAGTACAAATGAAAGGGCGTAACAATACCAGACCTCAAACCCTATTATAAAACAGAATCCATAAAAACAATTTGCTTATTTATTTTTAAAAAGTAGATAAATGAAACAAACACAACTAAACACAAGAGACAAAAGCACTAATAGTAGCCCAGTGTTTGATAAACTCCAGAACATAACATTAAAGGAAGGACTACTTGTTTCCCATGAATCGCTGGGGAAAGTGTAAAGCAGTTTAGCAGAAGTTAGGGCTAGAACAATGCCTTATACCATATTCTCTAATTCTAAAAGATACATGCAAACTGAATATAAAAGCTCACACCATAAAAAAAATTAAATGAGACCTTATACATCTTTCACTACTACGGCCACAGGAGTAATTTTTAACCAAACAAAAGATGACAGAGATCATAAGATAACACCATTTTTTACTACTTCAAATTTTAAAAGTTTTGCACAAATAAAATCAATGAAGACAAAACTAAGAAATTGTAGAATGAGGAAGTATTTGTATTAAATATAACCAATAAAAGTCTGATACCCTACATACATACACACACACACACATACACACACATAACAGACACAAATATATATAACATCAAGAGCCATTTCCCAATACATATGAAGTCTTTAAAAGAATAAATTCCAAGTATAGATTACTACTTGAAAACATGCTCCAAATCCAGCTTCTGACTGAGCTGAAATCAAAGCTAGGTTCTTTCAGCCTAGCAATAAAACAAATGCAAATCAAAACAATTCTGACATTTCACCTCTAATCCGCTAAATTAACAAAAAAGAAAAGAGGTAGGGGACATCAACGTTGAGAGATTAGAGACGAAAGATGATACTGTTGTTAGAATCACTAAGTTCTGGATTCTGGACAACCAGTCTGGATTTCAATTTGCATTATGCAAAAAAAGGAAATGAAATGTCCATACCAGTGGACATTTACCTAAAAGAAATCAGACAGACAGAAACAAAGGTATAAAATACACCAAAAGTCATAGTAAGACTCTGTACAGGAGTGAAGAATTTTTTTTTTAAGTGAGTGCCTATTAATTGGGGAATGGCTAAAAATAAAAAACAAAAAAACCACATTAGGTAGATGTAACAGAAAATTAAAATGCAGGGTGAATATGGGAAATTCAGAGAAACATATGGCAAGATAAGGAAGAATCAAGAGGACAACAACACCACAATAATGGTAACGTAAACTCAAAGATCACTAAAGGAAAACTGGGCTCCGTAATTGATAAGGTCTCCCTCAGAGCTGAGAGGGAGAGGGTTACCAGGACACATACACTACTGCATACATTGTCAGACATGGTCTCAATATCATATCTCTGGGCTTAAAGTGTTGTCCTCTGTCTTAAGGGAGGGTTAAATCTGGAGGGGAAAGTAGGAAATGGCTGTAATATGAAAACAAAAGGCATTAAAAAAACCTTATTACCTGCTTTCCCCCTCCCCACTGCCTCACACCACGGCGGGGTGTGCAGTAAAGACTTAGCTTATAATTACCTGGCTTCATTAATCAAACTCAAACTTTTTAAAGACTACCTCAGAAAGCCTGATGTGACCATCATTTTGCTGATATTTAGTCTGGGATATTTGGGGCTTTAAAATATTTTGGAGAGGCTTTCTCTAGCTCCCAGAAGCAATATAAATTTTAACTGTTTTCAGAAGGTCTGAAAGTTTTATGGCAAAATCTTGGTTTTTTTTCCCTTAATTCTAACCGTTGTTACCTTTTAAATTCACAATTTGAGAGAACTTGAGTTGCTGTATTTTATCAAAAGCTGCATCCACATCATCCAGTGTAAAAAGTGTAAAATCTTCTGTATTATGACGAGACTAAAAGAACAACACACAAGGAAATAAAAGGTTAGTAGAATAAAAGTTGTCAGGGCTAAAAATTCGAAAATATAAAGAAAATTTACCTGATAAAGATCATACATGAACATTTGCCCCATTTTATAAACAGGAATGGTTGCATAGATAGCACAATTCAAACCCAATTTTCCAACAGCATATGGGAGGGCACCAAGATGTAGAGGATCGGGATGAGAGAGCAGTACTGCATCTACCTGGTGCACATGTCTGGAAGAACATAATCCAAATGATTAGTTTCTGGCATCTATTAGGAGTAATACAGTGCAATGAAAAGAGTAAACCTGTAGTAAGGAAATCTGGGTTCAGTTCTAAGTTCTTACACCAGCTGAGTAGTATCATGGGGCAGTCACTTGGCCTCATCTTTCTAATCTGTAAAATGGGGATATTTGCCCTAGCTATCTTACAGGATTGTTGTGAAGAAAGTTCTCTGTAAATTTTTAAAGCACTTTAGAAATCTGAATGATAACTATGTTATTCCCAAGGTAGAAATAAGATGACAAACTCAAATTAGCCAATTGCAATGCTAGTTAGCAATCCCAAATCAACATTTTGTGAAAGGTTGAAATTAAAAGCAAAAATTGGATTATGGATGTCAATCACAATGCTACCCTGTTTTCCTTTACTAACAGCAGCAGTCTATAATTATAAACATAACCTAAAATACAAAGCTCAGAAATACTACTTTAAAAATGGGAAAATCTGGAGAGTGAATTTAATTGTAACTGAGTTATGCATTCCTGCTTAAGATGCCTGCATTCAAGTTGGAACTTTAGCAAGTACTCAGGGAACGATGTTACTTCTACCTACCTCTTTGATTTTAATTCAGTTTTCTGGCTGGTGACTAACAAACCCAGTTATGGTAAAACTTCAAATTAACCAGGATGCTTGGGAGAATGAGGTGTTTTGAATGACTGAGAGTCAAACCAGAAAATATTTCTTTTTTTTCAACTTCTGTTTGTCAAACATCTTTTTTCACATGTATTGCTGCACTAATGAGTAGTGAAAGATTTTTGTCTTTCTTTGATATGTTAGGATCCCATAATATTTTAAAGTTATCATGCTAAACACCAACTTTCACGTAGAATTTGCAGTTGCTGGCGAAGGAAATGGAAAACCATTCCATTATCTTTGCCAAGAAAACCCCAAATGAGGCCATGAAGAGTCAAACTCAACTGAACAACAAAGTAAGTATAGGATTTTGTGCTGGGTGGATTTGGACCCTAGAATACGCCCTTCAAGTTTCTGATTCCTCTCTAAAATCTCTGAGACGAATTTCTTTCTGGTAATTTGTCTCTCTCCTAAAAGCAGGATACAGAAAAACACTGGTAAATTACAAGTTTGCTGCAACAGGCACATGCTTAGGCAACAGGATGACATAAAATGAAACTTCTTAATTCTTTAACTACTGTATCAAATAAAATTTTAAATATCTAATTTACCTTTTGCCATCAGCACAATCAGAAATATTGAACATTTTATGATTACACCAAAAAGGCACTAAAATATAGCAAAGAAAGGTATATACAGACAAATACTTACTTCCTAAGGGAATCTATGATATCCATTGAAAAGTGCTCATCCCAGCCACAGTCCAATAAAAATCGAAACTCATCAACCTGAAGTAGATAGCAAAGTGCAGATTCTTCTTGCACTCCTGAGAGGGTAGTTAGTTTGATGATAGATGTCATTTTTGCATCCCAAGGTGAGTAAACAGAAAGGTTCCTTCAGAAGAAAGAAAAATATCAATACAAATTTCTCTGATAATGAAATTAAAGTCTTTCAATTTACCAAACTGGTAACTACACATAAATTAATGGCAACTGAATGAGATAATATATTAAAATTGCTGTGCAAAAGCACAAATACCAATCATCTTTGTCATCACTCTCACCATCTTCATGATTAAATCACCAAGGACTTGATAGAAGGTTGTCTTCTCAAAAGTCTCTGAGAAAAGTAGATTTTTTTGGTCTTTTATCTGGCTAAAAAATTTGGCGAGCCTTTTCTAGAATTTTTTTTAACTTTCTCTAAGCAAAATCTTACCCTTTTAAGCCATTTTCTCTCATTTAAACAAAATAACTGGCCACCATTTTCCTCACAAAAGCATACCTACAAAGATAAATTATGATTTAACAATGAGTCCTAGGGCTAATCATGACTGTCATTATTCTAAACGTTTTTAGGTTTCCTTTTTTAGAATTCCTTTCAGAACTACTAAGTATCAGAGCTGGAAGGGATCTTAAACTAAGACCATTTTCTAACTCCTTTATTTTACAGATGAGGAAAACTAAGGGCAGACAGCTCAAGAGACTTGCAATAAGTCAGAGTTAGCCGTCTATTCTTTTAAATTTCCTCAACTATAGTAAATAATCTTCTGAGTTTAGGACTCATTTTTTGAAATAAATAAAAGTTATGCGAAGCCTAATCACACAGTGAATAAATTCTAGCTGGAAAATACCATTTTTGCTACCTCTCCCCCAAAATATGAGGTAACTATTAAGTAATAGTGCTTGTTTGCTTATAATTTGGTTTAGATTATTCCAAAATTGTTAAGCAGAGTTACCATAGTGGGAGGATAGGTTCCAAAGTGACTACATTAAAGGATAAAATCATTCTGATAATTTATGCTACATACTTCAGTTATTTAATCAGCTGCATTATAAGTCCCTTCAAACAGGATCACACAATTGCAACAAGCATTTATCAACTATTATTTGTCATATTGTATTAGGTGCTGGGTTTATAAAGATAAAACCAAAACCAAACCAGTCTCTGCCCTCAAGAAACTTACATTCTATTAGAAGAAATCATGTATAGAGAAAATTAAATACAAAATAATTTCCAGGACATAGTTATGATGAACAAGAACTATTGTCAATTTAACTGCTTTGAAAATCAAAATTGTCTTCTTGGTTTTTACTATGTTAATGGTTAGCCCAAACCCTACTGAGTAATTGAAAGATGAGGCTTTGCAATGTGTTGGGGCTTGATGCAATCAGCAAGTCCTAAAGGTCCTAAAAATGGTTCCTAACAGTGTACTGAAAATGATAAAAATTTATCACTTACCAAATTCCCACCCAAAATTTGGGTTAAACACTGTAAGTGATATATATAAAAGATATATAAAATTAGAAAGAGTTTACAATCTTTTTTGGGGGGAAGGGGATTTGAAGTGGAGACAAGACAAGCAAAAAATAAACAAAAAAAAGACACAAAATGAACACAGAACACCACAAAAGAGTAAACAATAAGGTGCTGAACTGAATAGAATGTATAATGAGGTGACGAGATAGGAAGAATCAAAAAATATCACCTTAAGATTAAGTAAATTATCATCCCTATCACACACACACACACACACACACACACACACACACACACACGCACGCACGCGCGCACGCGCGTCCTTAGAACTCTAATCTCTTTCCTAAACTCCAATCATGTAGGATATCTATACTAAGATGTCTCTTTCACATCTTAAATCAATGTCCAAACAGAAATCAATCTACTCTCTCCACAAATCCACTCTTCCTGTAGACTTCACAATTTCTGTACCACCACTGTTCCATTCATAAATAATTCCTTTTCCCTACACTTCCCCTGCAATATACACTCAGATGTCAAGTGTCACCTATTCCACTTCCAAAACAGTTCACCAAGTTGTCCCATATTACCTCCACTCATACTGTCAATACTCTAGTTCAGTGCCTAATCCTTATCACCGGGATTATTCTTAATAGTCCCCCAATTTTTCTCATTACTTTTAGTATCTCTAATCAGCAATCAAGGCTCCATACAGCTGGCAAAATAATCTTCAAGTCTAACCATGTCACTGTCCTTCTCAAAAATCTTCAGCTTCCTATTTTCTCTAGAATAAAAGACAAACTTCTTAGGCTGTTAGTGAAATCCATTCAAGGCTTCTGGCTCATATGACCAACAAGATGGCATATTAGATATCTTTTTCAATTCTCATAAACTCTCAAAATGCCCCAACATAAAAACTGCATGCAAGAAGTAAAGTGATTGCAACTGTCTCCACAGACCAAAACACCAAGAAGTCTAAAGAGATAACAATGCTGTGAATTAATGGTAAAGAAGGCTAATTCCTTAACACATTCACTAAGCACGACACCCTCCATCAGTTCCCACACTCTGGCAGAGCTGTACAATCTGACTCAGTTGGTGCCCAGGGATGACACTCTGCCTGATGCAGCAGTGGACTATAATAGTAGCACTCAGCCAGAGAACTTAAGAGCAGAGGAAACTGGGGCACTATGTCAGGATCAGTTCTGTCCCCCCAGAAGTTACTTGCAGATGGGACTGATTTCATAAAATGTGAATTCCTCAATGTAAGAGAAGACTGAGTAAGCTTTGATACCCAATCTCAGCAGGTCAATCTGCCATCAGAGGGGAAGGAGTTAGAAAGTATGCAATAGGGGCTACATGGGAAGAATATCACTAAAGATCTCAAGAGGAAGAAAACTCAGTTTAAAACCATAAGGTCAAGAAGCTACAGACAAAAAACCTGAACCAACACCTGCTAAGGCAGAGGTCTCTGTGCATTCTCAAAATAGCATTATCCCACAGCAGGACCAACTGGTTCAAGAGAGAAATAACAAGGATAAAGAGCAGCATTTATAGCCTGTACAGCAGAAATAGTAGGCAGAACAAAAAAACCACCTGAATTCCATAGAAACAAAAGAGAACAGCTGACTGAGAATGAAGAAACATAGAAGTAAGGAACAATCTGGCCTTTTTTTTTTAAATTAGGAGCTTCAATCAAAGATAAAGGAAAAACAAAAATTCACAAAATAAAGAGATAAAGAAGGAAATCATATCATATTAAATCATAAACTATTATCACTATTAAACTCATGTGCTGAAAACACCTCGGTATCTAAATTCACTTTTATAGTTTACATATTTAATTTTTCCCTTTTAAAAATATTTATTTTTAGCCTTCTTTTCCTTTTCAAATTGAGTTCCAAATTCTCTCCCTCCCCCTGAGAAGGCAAGCAAAATGACATCAATTATACATGTGAAATCATTCAAAACCTACTAAATAAATTCATAAAGGAAAAATTAACTGAATTATAGGAGTAAAAATGCCTGCACTCCTCACTATTATTTGATATGGTGCTATACATACTTGACATAGTTCTACTTCTATGCTAGAAGTAACAAGAAGACATGAGGAAAGAATTAAAATGAAAAAGTGAAGGAAAGAGAAAAAAAACCTTTTTCCCATGTAATGATAGAACAGTTAACTTTGTACTCATGATATAAGACTAAAAGAACAAATGGTTCCCAAAAGGAGAATTGCAAACTTGTAACAAACACATAAAAGAATAAGCCAAATGCCTAATAAAAAATGCCAAATGAAACAATCCTCTGGTTCATCCTGCAATGGGCAAAGATAACAAGAAATCAGAACAGTCTATGATGGAGGGGTGTAGGAAGATAGGCACACTAGTACAAGCAGTACTCAGGAGAGCAATTTGGAATTATGCAAATGAAGTGACTAAAATGTCCACGGTCTTTGATCCAGATTCCAACAGTGGCCTTATCCTCTGAGTACGCACTAATAAAAAGCAATGTTCTCAAATATACCAAAATTTACAGTAATATTTTTGTAAATATTGGAAGTAAAGAACTGGAAACAAAGGAGATGCCCCTTATTTGAGGAACAGCTAAACAAATTACAGTACATGAATGGGATGGAATATTATTGTGCTACAAGAAATGACAAATATGCAAACAGACAAGCATGGAAAGACATGAAATGATGCAGAATTAAGCAAGTCAAGTCCAAATAACAATATACACACTAGCCACAAGAGTATAAATGGAAAGAACCACCTCCACAAAATAACTGAAATGGAGCACTGTAAAATCATAAAGAACAGATATGAGAAATTATCCCCCTTCTTCTTCCAACTCCACTTCAGAGAAAGGGGGTTTGTAGGTGTGGAATGCTGCATGTATTTTCTGTATTTTTTGATGTCTTGATTGGTTTTGTGGATTTGTTCCTCTCCTTTTATCTTAAAAAAAATTGTTATAGGACAGCCAAGGAGAGGGCTAATACTGAAATAAATTGTGGCTCTGTTAAAATAAAAGATACTTTAAAAAATGATTTAAAAAAACAAAATAAACCATCTTCTGGATCCAGTCTATCTTTCCAGACTTAATTCCTATTACTCCTCCAGTCACAGGGTTACCTTCCTGCTAAAATCAACTACTAGATGCTTCTCAAATTTGCATTTCCTCTCCACATCCATGTCTTTCTTGGCACAGGTTGTCTGCACCACCTCACTTGGAAGGCATCCCTGCCTTATCCACCCTCTTAGAATTTTCACCTTCATTTTTCTGTTAGTTGAAGAGCCATCTCTAACTCTCCCCAAGTGTTCATGTTCTCTCCATCCTTCATCTCCTTTAAAATTGTTTATCTGGCTCCATGTCTCCCTCAACAGAAGGTAAGCTCCCTGGAGGCTCTACTACTTTGAACTTGTGTTGGTGTTCAGTCTTTAGGACCCCACTGCAGGTTTCCTTTTGCCAAAGATAGGTTTGCCAGGACCTTCTCCAGTTCATTTTACAGAGGAGGCACTAACTTTCCCAGCGTCACACAGCTGGTAAGTGCTTTGCCCTGCCCTGAATTTTACTAGGCACTTAAAACTTTAGCCCCTTTCATGAAAATCGCTGCGATGGAACCAGAAAAACTACACTGCCCAAGGAGCCAGCAGAACCGGATCGCGGACAGTCACAGCAGAACCGGATCGCAGACAGTCACAGCTCGGTTACAGGTGTGTAGCTCACCTTCACACCTCTGAGCATGAACTGCCTTCTTACTGTAAGAGACGTCCTGGGACCCTTGGAAGAGACTTAAGGATGGGGGCGACTGTTATTTAAACCCCAAACCTTGGCCATCTCTCATGCCTGGGGTGGCGACGATGACCGCAGAAATACAAATTCTAAGCTCTAACAGGCGCTGGAAAGGAGGGGGGTGACAGGTTCGTGCCACCCACCCTTTGGCACCATCCACCTCCCTGCCAGCCTTCCCTGGATGTTCTCCAATAACTGAAGAAAAGTATCAATTTCAATGAGAGGCGGGTGAAAACAGGGGGGCAGTTCCGTCCTGCGTTTCCACGGAGGGGGCCCCAGGTAAGGAAGGTGGCCGCCCACGGGAGATCAGGGATGGAGGACGTCCGCCTGTTAAAGGCCCATCGCAGGCCGGGCGGGCGGCGGGGCAGGGGAGCCCCGAAGGCAGCCGGGCACGCGGGGCCCGCCTCCCGTGTAAGCTGAGGGGCAGCTCTTAACCAGCAGTGTTGGGGCGTCGTCACCGCTGGTAAGTGCGTGTCCATGCGGTCGGGCACGGACGGAGCAGAGCGGCCGAGGCCCAGCAAAAGGGGCGTCCGAGGAAGCCCCGCGGAGGCCGGCCCAGGGGGCGGCGGGCGAGGGCAGGGGGCGGGGCGGCACGGGGGCGGCGGCGCCCGCCCGCAGGGAGGGTGGAAGGAGGCCGCTCCGGGCCCGCACCCGCGAGGCTGGCCCAGGGGGCGTCGCGAAGGGGGACGCGTCCGCCCGGGGGCGCCTGCCGGGCGGATTCTCGCCCTCCCCCACTCTCCGGGCCGGCTCCCCCCTCTGCTCTTGCACTATCACTTACCTCCTCGGCCCTCCCTCAGCACTCCTTCGGCTTCCCTGCCTTCCTCCCTCCCTTTCCAAGCCTTCTCTACGGGGAGCCCGGATGAAACAAGGCTGAGCGCAACCTCAGCCACAGCGGCGGCCGCCAGTGCCCGCCAACAGCAAGCGCGGACTGGCAGCCGCCATCTTGGGGGCGGAGCCAGAAGGGGGCGGGGCTCCTGGGGAGATACCACTTCTTCCCGGGGGAAAGAGGAACGGCGGGGGGGGGCACAAGGAGTGAGTCGCCCCAGCCTGGGGAGGTTCCCCACAAGCCACGCTGCTGAACGAGCCTCAGCATCTGCAGTCCACCCGGAGGCCGAGGACAAACACGGAAAGGAGGGAAGGCGTGACTCCCCAGCGCTCCCCGCCCCCCCCCGCGGTGCGGAATGGTTGCGTCCCGCAGGACGTGACGGCGCCGCAGGCCGTGACGGCGCCGCAGGCCTGGGCCCGAGTCCTCGGAGGCAGCGGCTGCCCTTGGCGGAGCTCTGGGCGCTCGACGTGCCGGCCTCCCGGTGAGTCGAGTGATTTGAGGGGGAGCCGAGGCGGGGGAGGCGTCGGGTGCGGGCGCACGGTCGCCCCCCGGAGAACGGGCGGTGGGGAGGGGTATCCGGGGGGCGGAGGCCGTTCTTGACCCCTCGGGCCTGCTCTGGTGGCCGCTCCCCGGACCACCGTGAGGAGTAGGGGCGGGAGCTTCTCCGGGGAGACATCTAGTGGCGTCAGGAACGGCTGTGACCTCCGTGAGGACGGGGGGCGAGGGCTGCCTTTGGTTCGTAGGGGCTCCGCGGAGACTGTCCGTCGGTGAGCATATATTAGGCGCCTGCTGCATACCAGGCGCGGGGCCTGCTTCTTGGAAGGTTGGCCTCTCGGGAGTGAGTTCCCGTGTGACCCCTGCCGCATATTACAGGCTAGGCCAGCATTTAGGGCAGGTGACGGTTTCCCTTTAAATTGTCCTTAATCCAAGATGTGGGTACAACCACAAAGTTGAATTCAGTTTCATCGATTTTATCATTTGCTATTGGAAAGATATTGGTTGGTATTTTTACCCCCAGCGCCTAGGCACAATACCTTCGCATCCTACCTTTTTAAATTCACTGACACCGGTAGCAGTCACATGTTAAAAAAAAAAATAAGCCTGAATAGAAAATAGTACAAGTGACAGCCTGGTGCCCTGGACTGGAAGGAGAAAACAATTCAGTTTGAGGCTACGCTAGAAACTTAACTTCTGGACCAGCAGTCAGGCAGACCTAAACTAAAGTCCCTACTCAGACACAATACTTGTGTGACCATGAGAAAGTCATTTCACCTCAGTTTGCTCATCTGTTAGCCAATCAGTAGGCATTTATCCATTGCCTATTGTGTGCCAGGCACTGTGCTAAGTGCTGCAGTTTGCCCCGCAGGTTCACACACCCCAAAAAGGCAAAAGATGGACTGCTATGTACAAAAAAGATATATATAGAATAAATTGGAGATGATCAGTGGAGGGTAGGGACTGGCATTAAGGCTTACTAAGTGAAGGTTCCTTTGTAGAAGATGGGATTTTTACTGGGACTTAAAGGAAGCTTAGGAAGCAGAAGATGAGAGGGAGGGCATGGACAGCAAGTGTCAAGTCTGGAGGTGATGTATCTCTTTTGAGGAATATCAAGGAAGCCAGTGGTACTGATGGTAGATTAAATGAAGGGGCGGAAGCTGTGAGTAAACTGGAAAGGTAGGAGGTGACCAGTTGATTAAGGGCTTTTTGAATGCCACACAGAAAATTTTATATTTGATCCTGGGGGTGATAAGAAACCAATGGAGTTTATTGAATACGGGACTGGCATGGTCAGATTTGTGCTTTTGGAATTTGACACCAAGTGGAGGATAGACTGAAGTGGAGTGAGATTTGAGGCAGGGAGTCCAACCAAAAGGTTATTAGGGATTATACTGGCACCTACCTCACAGTTACTACAACAACACGGCTTGCAAAACCCTATGTAAATGCTATAATTATTTATGTAGTACTTAATGTTTTTCATAGCATTTTGCATACATTATCTTTTTTGATTTTCATAACATTCCTGTCAAGTAATAACAGATAGTATTAAAATAAAGGTTTTAGATTAAATGATCTTTATGGTTCCTTTCTACTCTGATTTTCTACAAAATTATGGAGACTAAGAACAGTATGTGTAGCTGTTTCACACTGTAAGCTCATATTAATAGCTAACCTTTATATAGCACTTTAAATAGAATAGAGATTGAACTTTTGATGTCATTAGTAGAGACAACTCTTCAAATGATTTAACTTCTTCTACCTATCTGCTGCACTTTATAATGTTGAAAAGTTGCCTAGGTTACTTTGAGATGAAGACTTACCTTTTGTTTGCAAATTTGAATCCAGGTGTAGCTGGCTCTAGATCTACTGTGCCCATGTTTCCTCTAGCTTCACATGATTAACTGTGTCCTCACAACCCTGTAGGTTGATAGAGAGTTATAGCCATTTTGCAGATGAGTAATTTAAGGCCAAGAAAGCTGAAATGACTTGATCAGAGACACAGCTATAGTGTCAGGAATGGGCTTTGGATATTTCCTGACCCCAAGTCCAGTGTTCTTACACCAAGCTGTTTCACATAGAATAATCAGTCATATTTAAAATTCAGCCTAGTGGTCAGTTTCACATGGCAACTTATGGTTTTTCAAAATTTCTAACTGATGTAAATATTATGTTCTAAAATGCATATTGTAGTTGTGTTTTTTTCTTTTTGTAAATGATGGTTATAGTTATAAATCCAGAATAATAACTTGAGTTGTGATATTCCAGCAGGTAAGGACTGTAATGTTACTCAGTTTACATAAAAGTAGTCCAGATAAGTTAGGAGTACTTTTGATAGTGATAACCTGTTGATTAAATTTGAGAATGTTGTCATGTAGATAAGAGTTTTAAAAATGGAACAGATCATGCGATCAGTTCAGTGTTTTCCAGTAACCACACTTTTAGTCAGTAAAGTAGTGGTGGGGGGAGAGTGAGGGTGCATGTTTTCTCCATATGTGACAGCTCTTTCCTCCAAGGCTGACACATAGGAACAGAGAACCTGAAATAAGGAGCTGCAGTTGGAAGCAAAAAGACCTAAGAAGAAGAATTAGAAATAGGAACTATTAGAAGTAAAAGTTTTGTGGATCAGTCAGAATTGCAGAGAGGCAGGAGGAAGTTTTCACACTGGGAGTTTCTTATATGAAGGAAATCACGTTTCTGGACTCCACTCCCTCCTCAAAGAACTGCCTTGGTCCAATGGTTGGGAAACAAGGATCAGAAAAGAACCAGCCATGGGCTTCTTGAATACTACCCACATTTTCACCCTTAAATCCTTCTGTTCCTTCGACCTTCTGCCATTACTGCACTGCAAAACTCTTTAATCCTGGGTAACTCCTAACACATAGGAATTACCTCTTCTCTTTGTACTTCTGACCTGCCAAACATAGAGGAAATTATGAAATCTTGTTGGCCTGGGTCAGCTATCCAGTCTCAACTGAAATCCCAGTGCCCCGTAGGATTCCTTTTATTGATGTCTTACTGCCCATTACATTTCCCACAAAGGCAATTGGAAACATTCCTTAAATGCCCAATTCATCTCACTCCACCTTATTCTTATCAATTGATTTTGCCTCCAACTTTCTGAGAAGACTGAAGTCATCCAATATGAAATCCCTTGTCTTGGTGTAATGGAAGGATCACTGTATTTGGAGTCCTAAGGCCTCCTGATGGCTACTTAATGTCTGGCATTATCACTTTAAATCTTAGCCTTAGTTTCTTTTCCATAAGATGAAGTGGTTTGATTATCTGATATTTACAATCCATTCCATCTTTTAAACATTTTGATTATATAAGTGTTCCCCTATTCCAGAGGTGTCACACATACCTGGCAATCCTAAGTGCCACCTGAATTAGATTGAAATATAATTGGGAAATACCTTAACAAAATAAGTAAAAATACAATGGAACATAGATAATATTAACATGTGGTTTTCTAAGTCAATGTGCTGCCCCACAGGGATTATGGTCCTATTTTTGAGTTTGATACCACTGCTGTAAATCTGCTGTCTTCACAGCTATTTCCCCCTTTTCTTATCTATAATCTCAAAGGAAGAAGTGGCCCTCCTAACTGAAGCTCACCCCTCTATTTGTTCCCTCAATTCCAAAAGGAATCTTTGATGCAACCATGCTCATCAATCCTTCATGTATCACTATGCTGTCTTCCAATGGCCTCTTTCCCTCAGCCTACATTCTTAGATCTCTAGATCCAAAAAAAAAAAGAAAAAAATTTCTTTAGAAGCAACTAAGAGGTTTCATAGATGGAATGTTGGGACTGGACTCAGGAAGACCTGAATTCAAATTTGGCCTCACACATTTTACCTGTTTTCCTCCTTTTCCTTAACTGTAAAATGGAGGTAACAGCACATACTTCAAAGGGTTATTTGAAGGATCAAATGAGCTATTTGTAAAGTGCTTTAGCACAGTGTCTGACACTCTTCCCTTTGACCCTGTTTACCTCCTCAAGCTATCATCTCTCTCTTCTCCTTTACTGCCAAACTTGTAGGGAGAAGAATCAGGACTTTTGCTTCTCCACACGCTGACTTAAACCCTGCCTCTGCCACTATACTGAAGCACCACTTTCTAAGATCACTAATGATTTTATTGCTAAATGCAATGGCTTTTTCCATTTTCATCCTCCTTGACTTCTTCATGGCCTTTGGAAACATGAAGCACTCCTTGATAACTTCTTCACTGACATTTAAAATGCCTCTTCATGAGAGTTATCTTTTTCTTCTGTTTTTTTTTTCCTCCTGACCCTTAAGTGTATATTTCCCTTAAAATTTTCCCCTTGACTCTTTTCTCTCTACCCTCTGTCCTTTGGTGATCTCATGTACACCCGTGATTCTATTAGTAACCATGCAAAAGAATCTCAAATTTCTATCTTCCCTCCCAACTTTCCCCTGAAGTCCTAGTCCCATCTGGCTGCTATATATTTTCATGTGAGTTATCCTGCCCGCACCTCAGATTTGAACATGTCCAAAACAACACTCCTCAATTTTCTCCTCCTTACCTCATTTGCTTCTTTTAATTAGTGCCAGCTTCCTGGTCACCCAAGCTATCTATATTTATAGGTATGCAGAACCTACCACAAGTGCCTTGAATAGTAAGTGTTTAATAAATGATGAATTTAACTGAACTGAACTTTAGACTTTCCTGGGTATGAGTTCTTCTGTGAAGCCATTTCATTTACATATTACCATACTTCATCCCTTATCACTTTTCCCCTCTTCTGTCACTATTACTGATGCTGAATTCCTCATATTGAATCCCTTCCTCCCTTTTACCCTGTTATACCACTCCAGACACTAAAAGTATATTTTCTGTGGTTTGTTTACAAAGGAAAAAAGAAGATATAGATCCAGAAAAACTATATCAAAGTAAAAAAATAAAAATATACCAAAATCAGCTAACTAGTACTATACATAAAAAACTACTTCGTGCCCAAATTGTTGACACTTAAATTTCTTGAGCTATTCTGTCTAGTCACAGTTCCTTGACCCTAACTTGGATATTTATGATTCCCTTTACACCGAATCATTTATTCCTCCTCATGATCCCCAAATGATCTTATCTTCTATGCTAGAACATTCCAAAAGTTATTTGGGGATTCATCCACTAGTAATAGCAACAACCAACACTTACGTAGTGCTTTGTGTTTATAAAGTGCTTTGTATGCATTACCTCATTTGAGCCTCACAGAACAATTCTTTGAATTATTTTTGTCCTCATTTTACATTTGAGGAAAGTCAGAAAGCATCAAAAGAATTTAAGTCCAAGTCTTACTAAGTCGGGTACTATTTCCACCATATCACACTGTGGATTAAACTTATTTGTCTGCCATATAATGTCTGGTTCACTTTCATTCAAAAAGCGTCGTGCATGCATGGTGGATTTTTGGTATTTTCTTCCTTTTTAAAAAGAGAATTCCTAATAAGAAACTCCCTCTATCAGTGCAGATCTTAAGAGTCTGAGAGTGTTAAATGTGAGGTTAAATGACTTGCCTAGGATCATACTACCAGGATGTGTTAAAAGTGAGCTTGAGCCTATGCCTTCCTGACTCCCAAATGGTATAGAAACTCACTAAAAAGAATTAAAGGAAGAATTAAGAATCGACATTAAAATTCTCAGAATTTAAAAAAGAAAAACACAACCATTTATTTAGAATAAACCATAGAAAATCTAAAGCAGTGGACAATAAAAAAGATTGGTCTTCTAGGATGAAATAAATGCTCTGTTTGCATGACTTCATTCCATCTTCATCATTCAACTAAAATTACTCTTTTCTGTGAATGCTAGTGACTTCTTCCCAATTTTCATCTTTCTTGACCTCTCTGCACCCTGACAGTCAGTTCCTCTCTTCTCTTTGATATGAGACTATTTTATATCCCCAACTAGATCATAAACTCCTTGAAGGCAAGGACTATATATTGTTAATCATCTTTGTATTCCATTCAGAAAATAGCAGGGTCTTCACACAGTAGTTACTCAGTAAATGTTTGCTGACTTCATTCATCTTGGAAAGTTTTTAAGTGACTTATCCAAAGGATTATAAGATTTAGAGAAAGAAAGGACCTTCCTTAGAGATGATCTTCATCTACCAGCCTCATTTTGCAGCAGTGGAAAATGGCCTCACAGTTTAAGTCACTTACCCGAGTCATACAACTAGTTCAGTGAATCACAGAATTTAGAGCAGAGAACTACAGAAATTCTTTAGTCTAACTAACTCCTTTATTTTATAGATGTGGAAATTGAGGCCCAGATAGGTCAATTGATTGACTTAAGATCCTAAAGATGGTATATAGCAGAGTTAGGATTCTTTATCTATTTCTCTTTTCATTATTACATATTGCCTTCTGCGTATTCCTTAATCTCTACATATAATTAAGCATAATTTGGTTTCTTCCCTTAAAAAAATATTTTTAAAACCCCCACAATTAGTTTTGCAGTTCATTCATTTAGAGGAAATTGAATGGAAAGATTACTGACTCTGAGATCTGAGTATCTGGATTTATATCTTAACTCTGTCGCTGTGTAACTTTGCTTGACTTTCCTGGTTGTTTCCTCCTCTGTAAAATGAGTTGTAGAAGAGGGCCTTTGAGGCCCCTTCCAGCTCTACATCTGCTCTTCCTTGAAATTCTTTGAAAATGAGTTGTAGAAGAGGGCCTTTGAGGCCCCTTCCAGCTCTACATCTGCTCTTCCTTGAAATTCTTTGCAATGAAATCTGAATTTAGGACCTAATTTTAGTATTTGTGAAGAGGTTTTTATATTAACTTGTAAATATCTACTGAAAAACCCTGCTTTGCAGATTTCAGTTTTCTTGGAGCATCAGCATTTGTGTGGATATTGGAAATCAGTATTTCTCCATCTTATCTTCAGTACTGCAGTTAACACCTTTCTTAAAGATACTAAGATAACTATTCTGACCTCCCTGCTAACAAGGTTTTTTGTTATGCTTATATTTTTCTTTTTAGTAGTCATAAATAATGTTTGAAAGATTTACTGAGAAATTTGTTTCAGTAGGTATAATAGTAGTGCTTTTGATCTTCCAATGAAAAAAAAGTCACAAAAATTCAAATAATTCTAAATTAGTTTTAGGGGGTGGATTAATTTGCCAGTTATCGCTTCCATTTTGAAGGTAGGGAAGTGGTAGCAAGGAACTGGAAGCAAATTAGATGTTCATTGATTGGGGAATAACTAAACAACTGTGGTTCATGAATATCACTATGACTCTGCCTAAAAAGAAAAGTATGACTAGTACAAAGAAGTATGGAAAGATTTGCACGAACAATGAATTAAGCAGAGCCAGGAGAATAGTATACACAATAACTAAAACAAGGTAGAGCGAAACAACCCCTACCACAAAACAATTAAAACAGATTGGTGCAAAAAAGACTGTAAGATTATTGTGATTAGGAATTTTTCATGTATTATATTCCTGTCACCAGTGCCTAGGACAGTACCTGGAACATAATATGTACTAAATGTTTTTTATTTTGTTTTTCTTAAATCAATTTGTATACTAGTTTATGCTACTGCTACCCTTTATCTTCATCATATAAATTTTAGACACTATGTATCATGTCATGTCGAGTAACTTATGCCCCTCAGTGCCTAACACAATTCAATACCCATAAATAAATTCAACACTAATTATTGAATGAATCAGTTAATGAAGCCCAAAGGATTTAAACAAGTTAATAGTTTAAAGGAAACTTCATTATTCATATTTGCCCCTTCTCTTCCACTAAATACTTCCTATTTTAGGTGAAATTTTAGAGAGTTTTCAAAATCAAATATCATTATCTTGTTATGCATTTTTCTTTCCCTTTTTTTAAAGCAATCATGGTGAATTTGATTCAGGCTGTGCGTGACCACTGGGTTCATATTCTGGTACCAATGGGATTTGTCATTGGCTATTATCTGGACAAGAGAAGTGATGAAAAACTAACTGCTTTCCGGAATAAGAGCATGTTATTTAAAAGGTTAGTTTATATATTTGTTTTCTAAACCTTCCGTTAACTGATTTTTTTTTTTACAGTACTCAGCCAATAGTATTCTGCATTCAGCATAAAATAAACATCCCCTTCAGAATCTCATTAAAATGCTATCAAAAAAATTCTCTTAAAATAAAATTGGTAAGGCTTATTAATAGAATGAGAACAGTAGTCCTTGTGTTTCAAAAGTTCATTTATTATTAAGTTATTTGGAACTTGGAACATATTTTCCCATAAGAACACTGTTGTTTGGGTATTTCCAACATCTCAAAAACTTGATTTTGCCCATACTTAAGAGATCTACAACTTTACCTGTGGGTGCTCCTTCCAGTAACGCATCTCAAAACCCCTATATGAGTTAGGAGACAATGTGAGACTTGTTATGGCTAAAAAATTCATCACTATATTATTAACCTACTGGTGAGTCTTAGATGAACCACATACTGGAAGCCCTTCCAGTCTTGCAGGACCCAAGATCATTTCCATGTCATGATTAAGTATTGGTAGAACACAGTAATAACAACACTTTTGTTTATTTTATATTTTTCAAACCTGAGTCTCGTTTGAACCATAATATAGCTAAAATAATACCAATAGGAGTCCTAAAGGTTTAGTTTTAAGTCCTACTAGGTCCAGAAAAGAGAGGTTTGGAGGAAGGTACATCAGATGCATAGGTTGGGAAGGGTGGCTCAGGAGTAGGTATAGACTGCCATTTGCAGACGTAACAGTGGGAGTTCCTCTGGTAGACCATTAGCAGAGGAACGTTCCAGAAGCAAGCAGCTTATATAGTTGTTCACAGATATTTTACAAGTCAAATATTCCTAAGTCAAGAGGCTACCTATACTTTGGATAGATCTAGTTACTGTACCTCAGGGAATACATAATGGAGCTGAAGAAGGTCCACAGAAGCATACCCAAAAAGATCAAGGTGATAGAGACTTCCATATGAAATTAGACTAAAACAGGAATTGGACTGAGAATTTGAGAGAAATTAATGAAATCATGAAAGATAAGGGTGAAATGTATGCCTTTCAGAATACTGGACAAACCATCTTGAATGATAACTTACATTTATATAGCATTTTACATGTTAAGTCTCTGAAGGATAAAAGAAATAGTTTGAGGGTACTGAGAAAGAATATAATCTAACATGATAAGCAGTAACTTTAATAGAATTTATTACCCAAAAGAGGGGCTTCCACACCATGGAACTGGAGAATAAGAATGAAAAATAAAGGCAAAAACCAAATTTGACTAAGTTTTCCCCTTTTCCCCTACTATTTTCAGGTAGAATATTATACATCATTTACACTAATTGATATGCCTTTGGTTTTAACTGAAAAGGTAAAAACAAAGCATTACCATATTTTGAATAAAGTCATAAGATCAATTTGGATCTAAAGGAACCTTAAGGGACTTGCCAGAGCTCACAGAAAGTCTAGCAAGTCAGGATTAGAACTAGGTCTTCTAACTACAAATCTACTTCTCTTTCCATTACACTAGTGTCTCATAAAATAGTCAAATTAACAAAATAAAAAATAGTAAGTTAAGTTTCCTTGAACTTTCTTTTTTCCTCTCTTAAAAATTGTTATTTAAATATTTGTCTTTTATCCCTCTTTTTCTACACAGGGAACTGAAACCTAATGAAGAAGTTACCTGGAAATGAAGGCTTTGGCTGAATTGAGAAATTTTTATGTTCAATAAAAATATTTTATGAAAGAAATGAAAAATGCTTTCATGTTGTCCTAATTATAATGAGTTCCTATTTCAGAGAGTAATAAACCACTGAAAAAATTTAATTCATTCATTCATTTGTTTAGATTTTTTGTAGATCACCTCCAGAGGACACAGGACTGGATTTGCACTTGCTATATATAATATATGTAACATATATATTATATATAGAGATATATAAATAATATATATTATATAATATACCAATAATATATATAACTCCCTAGTGTTTTTACATTTTGAAAGTGATTAAATCCTGTTCAAAAGTTTTACAAAACTTTTCATTTTAAAACAAGATATTTAAATTTGAAAGAAACAGAAACCACACAGTTAATCCTTAAAAAAAAGAAATGATGCTGTGTTTTGGCAGATAAATTTTAAATCTTCATTATATGGTTTTAAATTAAAATAGGAGAAGATGGGACTTTTAAGGATTTTCTTTTGTTCTAATTATATGAAGGTGGACTGATGAATAACGCTTTTTAAAGTATGTAACCAAATAGTGAAAAACTAATATCAAAAACAAAGAGGAAAAAAGAGCTACTATTTCAGTGACATTGAAATTAGGGCGTAATCTCCCATACTGTGATGAATTTTCTAAAAATATACTACTATATGTCGGGGCATATGAAATTAGTTTCTCTTTTGACTGAGTCATCCATCTTATCATATAATGTACAGCTCAGCTCCTTGCTAGAACCAAAAGAATGTAATTTACTGAAGTCATTAAAACAATGCTTGAAATGATATTCCATAATTATTTCTGTAATACACAGTCAGATCTCTAATCAGGTAATTATAGGGACATCAAAATTACGAGAGTGAAAAATAGGGCAGTTTAGTGGTGGAGTGTGCAGGTCCTCCTGACTCCTGCATGGATACAATACAAGGCCCTGAGTCAGGAAGACTTATCTTCCTGAGTTCAAATCTTGCCTTAGACACTAGCTACATAACCTTGGACCAGTCACTTAAACTTCTTTGCCTCAGTTTCCTCATCTGTTAAATGAGCTAGAGAAGGAGATGTCAAACCACTCCAGCATCTCTTGCCAAGAAAATCCTAAAAGAGGTCATGAAGAGTCAACATAACTGAAACAACTGAACAGAGTAAAAAATGCATTTCTAAAATGGTATGGAAAGTTCATTGTAAATTCCATTGAATTATATATTGCTCTGAGTCTAAGGAAATGAATACTGACATATTTACATGGAGAATCTCCAATAAGTTGAAAATATTTATCATAATAATTCTATAGGAAAAATCAGGAGATAAATATTTTACAAAGAGAATAACTGAGGCAATATTGTGACCCTGGGCACACTGGAAATGTGACAAAGAAGCATATCTGCCAGAAATCAGTTTAATAAGCTCTCTCAAGGCAATCTGAAACTATGCCCAAAGGGCTATAAAGCTGTACATACACTTTGATCCAGCAATACCTCTATGAGGTCTGTATCCCAAAGAGATGATGAAAATGGGGAAAAGATCCACATGTATAAAAATATTCATAGCAGCTCTTTTTGTGGTGGCCAAGGATTAGAAATCGAGAAGATGCTGAAATATGAAATTAGAAATGAGGGAATGGCTGAAGAAGTCATATATAAATGTACTGGAACACTATTGTTCTATAAGAAATGATGAGCAGGCAGATTTAAGAAAAACCTGAATAGAATTATGTGAACTGATGCTGAGTGAAGTAAACAGAATCAAGAGAACACTGTATAAAGTAACAGCAACACTGCAGTGACCAGCTTTGTTAGGTTCAGCTCTTCTCAGCCAATGCAGTGATTTAAGACAGTTCCAGAAGACTCATGATGGAAAATGTTATCCACATCCAGAAAAAGAGCTGCGGACTCTGACTGCAGATTGAAACATGCTGTTTTCTCTTTCCTTTCTTGTGATTTTTCCCTTTTGTTCTGATTCTTCCTTCATGGCATGACTAATGTGGGATTGTACATATATAGCCTATATTAGATAGTCTTGGGGAGGAGGGAGAAAGATTTGAAGCTCAAAATCTTATAAAGGTGTATGTTGAAAATTAACATGTAATTGGAAAACTTTACATGTGACTGGAAAAAATAAAATACTATTAAGTGGAAAAAAAATTTAAAAATGAAAAAAAAAACTCAGATGAAGGTTTCAAGATTTAGAACAAGTTTAACCTTAAGTATCTAGTTCCATATTGTTCCGCCCTCCTGTAAACTTCTAGAATATTGTTCTATCAATCAAACAACAAATGTTGATATAGATTACACTTAATGTTTTAGTTACACACTTAATTAAACTTAATGTTTATTATATAAAGTTGCATATATATTTGATCCTCAAAACATTAGAATATATTTTCATTTGGCTACTCATTATCTGCTTGCAAACAAGTCTCCCCAAGTGCTTACAAAAAACAATAACAAAAACCTTTTTGACCCTTCTGGCTCACCCTTCGCTGCTAAACTTATGGAAAAATTTGTCTATGCCCAATGCTTCTACTTCCTCATTGGACACTGTCTTTAATCTCTTGAAATATTTCCCTACCACAACTATTGTTCCACTATCAAAACTGCTATCTCAAAAGTTACCACTAATTTCCTTCTTAATCACCTGATTTTACATCTTTTGACATTGCTGAATACCTGTTCCACTGAATAAGTTTTCTTACCTGAGCTTCTGAGACACTACATTCTCTAGAGAACACTGTAAAAAGTATAAAGTACAAAGTAACAGCAACACTGCAGTGACCAATTTTGTTAGACTCAGCTCTTCTCAGCCAATGCAGTGATTTAAGACAATTCCAGAAGTTATTAAACTTCTAAAACTATATTAGAGAGAGTGACTATGTGTGTGTATGTGATGGACCTCACCCTTCCCAATTTTGTTGAAATAGTCATCAAAATATTTTTAAAAACAAGTTCAAGGACCCCAGATTATGTACTCCTGAAGCTAGAACTTCCACAGGTCTGTCTCCTTTGCTGCCACACACACCTCCCTTTCTACTCTGCTACCCATTAGCAATCTCATTCACACCATTTCTCTGCAAATGACGCCCAAATCCTGTAGCTCAAGGCCTTCATCTCCCACTGCCCATCAGTCTTCACTAGAATGTCTCACCAGCACCCCAAATGTTACATGTCACAAACATTGGCTTTATCCTACTTCTAACAAGGCTCATCCACCTGACTGCTATTTTTATTAGTGGTGGCACCATTTATTTTTAATCTTTCCCTATTCCCTAACACCTCAGTTACCAAGTCCTATCCATTCCTATCTCATATCCCTGTCTTCCTACTGCCTTCACTTTAGTAGAGACAATCCTTGTTACCACCTACATAGGTTATTAAAATAATTTTCCTGCCTTTTTTCTCTCCAATCCATCATACTGCTTCTAGAAAAATCTATTATGCCTGTACTGTTTATGTCATTGCAGAAATTTTCAGTGGCTCCTAAGTAGAATTCAAACCCCTTAGTTAAGAAATTCAAGGTCCTCCAGGCCCCAGGACTATTCATCTTTCCAGTCTTATCTCATTACTGCCTTCTACATGCTACTTCAACCAAACCATCTTTTCCCAAATATATCCTGCATGTTCATCTTGGGAGTAGGGGAAGAGTTGTTATTCATGTTTTTCTTTATGCCTGGATGCTATGTCCAATGTTGCCCTATTGAAAAACTACCATTTTTTAAAGCCCAATTCAAATGTCACTTCCATCACAAAACCTTATCACAAATAGCTTTCTCTCCCATGGCTTCCACAAAGTTCTTTGGTTTGCAACTCCTTAATGTACCACTTCAGTGCTGTAAATGACCCATGATCTCATTAATGCGGATATTGCCTCCAACACTGCAGATCCAAAACCCATCTGTGCTTGCCCATTCTGTGTGACTGTGGTCCCATGTTCTCCCATAAGTCTGCCACAAGAGAGTTAAAGCTCTGGGATTCTTTCTTGGGTTCTCTTAATATGGCAAGGATACTAGTGATGAATTCAGGCTCCCACCATGTGACTAATGTTTTCTTTGAACATACATTTCTTTAACGCCCCCTACACAATTATAAACTCCATCTAGGCAGGGACCATATATCTAAATTTGGTATCACTGCACAACAAAGTGCTCTATGAACAGTTAGAGTTTAATACATGTTGGTTAACTGCTTGAATACTTCCACTCTAAAGATAAGAAAACTGAGGCTCACAGGTTGCCATAGCTACAAGGCTACTTAAATAGTGGATTTGGGATTCCAAAGTCATTGGACTTTCCCTGTATTACTAATAAGATAAAGTATATAAAATGTCTTAAAGTTATACCTACTAGAGGGAACTTTACAGCAATTGTATATTGTCTTAACATTTTAAAGATGAAGCAGAGACCAAAAAATAATTTGCCTATGTTCCCATGGTGAATTAATGACATAGCTGGCACTATAACCCAGGTTTCCTGAGGTCAGTCCCACTCTCCAACTTGAAACTACCGCTTTGGTTGCCAGTAAGGACAGCTGGTGTCACAGTGGATAGAGTGTTGCACCTGGAGTCAGCAAGACCTGAGTTCCAATTCGGTCTCAGGCGTTTATTAGCTGTGTGACCCTGGAAAAATCACAATCTGTCTGCCTCAATTTCCTAATCTGTAAAATGGGAGTAATAGCACTTACCTCTCAAGATTGTGAGAATCAAAAGAAATAATATGTGGAAAGCCTTTTCAAACCTATAAAGCATTATAGAAATGCTAGTTATTAATAGTAGTAATAGAAAAATTCCATGGAAGAAATTAGGACAGTGGTGGGGAACCTAGTTTGGATTCCGCCAAAGCGCAGTACTTGAGGATTTATGTGGCCTTGAGGCCGAAGGTTCCCCACCCCTGAGTTAGGACTTTTCTGCCACTGCTTTGCTGTGCTTTTTAACTTTTGATGTGTCTGTCTTGCTTCCCCCTCTAAATTATCAAGTAGTTTTTAATTGAATAAACATTTTTGTATGTATTCACTACTGCTCCCATAACACTGCTATACACAGAACAGGCCCAATAATTAAGTAAATGCCTAGGGGGCTTCATCTGGAGCTATTTTATTGCTCACTAACACTTCTAAAGAGGACTCAGTTCACAGAATTATAGGCCTAGAGCTAGAAGTGAACCTCATCATCTAATTCAATCCCTTTGGAGAACTGAGGAGCAAAGGAGTTAAATGACTTGTGCAAGGTCACAAGGGATAGTGACAGAGACTGGATTTGAATTCAGGCCCCCAGGACTTCTTGAGAAAAATGAGATTTTTTATTTCTGAACCAATCAAAAAGATTTCTTACAGCATACGTCTAACCACTTCCTTACTCACAAACTTCTAGTCTCTGGGGTGAAATACAAATTTCGCAACCTAGTATTTAGGGCATTCCACAATCTAATTTCAACTTCAATCCACAAACATGTATGCTAATGAGCTAAGGATACAAAGTTGAAACAGTCTCTGTCCCAAGAAGCTTATATTCTACTCAGAAGATAACTAGAACATACCCTGGTATAAACCAGACGTACAAAAAAGACACAAAGTAACCCTGGAAGAAAAGGTACCACCAGCAGCTGGGGAGGACCAGGAAAGGCCTCCTGAAGAAGACGATGCTCCAGTTAAGTCCTGAAAGAAACCAGGGACTCCTAAAAGACAGAAGTGAGGAAGGAGAGCATGCCAGCCATGGGAAACAGCCAGTACAAAAGTATGGAAATAGGAAGTCATAAAAGTAAAAAAGGGCCAGGGTCTAGTGACATTTAAATGCTAAACAGGAGTTTCTATTGGATCAGAAAGGTAAGTTAGTGTTAATCAAGTAGGGCTATGGTCACATTTATGCTTTAGAAAAATAATTTTAGTTGCTTTGTGGAGAATGGGAGAGTGGGGAGAAATTTAGGACAGAGAATGATCGGTACAAGCTACTGCATTTTTTCAGGCAAAAGGTCAAATAGGGTAGTTGCTGTGTGAATGAAAAGAAGGGGGACATACTAAAGAAATGCAGCAACAGAAACAATAAGATTTGGCAACTTTTCAGCCTTGTTCTTTATTACTTCCCCTTCACTCTGGTCCAGTTGGACTACTTGATGTTCCCTATCTAAACACTGCACCTAATACCACAAACATGCACTCCCTCTTGACTTCTCTTCTTTCAAGGCTTACCCCAAGCGTGTCCTCTTTGAAGCCTTCCCTAAACCTTAATGTAGTGAATGAATATTCTCTTTCTCCTCAAATTACCACCTCCTTACATATTCTGCATGAAGAATATGGAACCACTGAGGCAGTTAGGTGAAGGGGTGGAGTACTGGATTTGGAGTCAGAAAAAACTGGTTTCAACACTCAATGAACTCCCTCCTGACTTATTTCTTCGAATCCTTATCTTCTTTCAAGGCTTAGACCATGTTTCTCCAGAAAGAACTGAATTCAAATCCTGCCTCAAACACTTACTAGCTGGGTGAACTTAGGTAACTTGTTTTCGCTGAAAATTGGAAATAAGCGCACCTTATACTTCACATAGATGTGTTGAGGATCAAATGATATAACATATACAAAGTACTTTACAAACTTTAAGCTAGGTGGCTCAATGGATAGAGCTAAAATGTGAAACCTGAGTTCAGATTTAGCCTCATGTATTTACTAGTCATGTGCAAGCAGTTAAACTACAACTGTAAAATGGAAAAAACAATAGCACCTACCTCCTAGGGTTCTAGTGGGGATCAGATGAGATACTACTTGAAAAGCACCTAGCACAGTGCTTGACCCATAGGATGCTCTTAATAAATGTTTGTTTCCCTTCCTTTCTACATGATATATCTTCAGTAGAAAGCAAACTCCTTGAAGACAGGAACACAGTAGGTACTTAATAAATGGTTACTGCAATAACGTTAGAGGATTACTTAGTTTAAAATACATATGCATTTCATTTAGCTGGGGCAAAACAATGAAACTGCTTGTTTCTAGGTTTGGCCTATGCTAATTTCTGTATTTCTTGTGGTTGTGTGATGCCACTCAAACTGAGAAGTTTTAAAATTTACAATCAGTGGTGTACATGTAACATATATAATGTATATAATATATATATGTAATAGTATCCCAAAAGTTCAAAGTATTTTGGGACACTTAGTTTAATATATATTATGAATTTAGCACAAAAAATTGTGTTTGTGTACATATATGTATGTGTATAATATATATATATATATAATATATATACATATGTGTATATATACATATACAATGATATACATACACATGAATCGATATATCATCTATCTATGTAATAAAATAGTTACCTATGTTATATTTAGTTCCTTGCCAACACAAACATGAATTTCTCATCGCATCTGCTTCCTCACAACTGGAAGTCTAAAGCCTTAATTCAAATAGAGAACTCTATGGGGCAAGGCAGAGTATGTGATGGCTGGGTGTGTCACCATCATGCCAAGGATACTAGCCTACTCTCCATAGCTCTACCTCTATATTCCCTGAAGGGAGTCTTACATGGAATTTTTCCTTTGAGCACTCAAAGGGTATTACTGGCAGCCTCTTGGATTTGTATCCACTCCAGCCTTGTATTTATCTCTCCCTACCTCCTCTTGGGGGTCACGGTTTCTCTCCCTTCTTTCCCTTCATTGTGACCCCCTTACTGGTCATTTTACTCAATCTTATTTATAAGTAGTCTGTGCTTGTTTAATCTCCTGGTTTGATCTGTGTCTTCTCACCCACAGTAACTTTTAGGATTCCCCTGAACTTGATGACCCTGAGTGTCTTGCCTCTCTCCACCCTGGACTCAGTTGGCACTGCATTCTACACCCCACCTTGATCACCTCCCCCTCCCCCCCAACCTTCTGGCCCCTGAAGTGGGCAGAAGCAGGAAGCAGCTATTGAAGACAATGACCTTCACCCCTTTTCCCCTGAAAGAATTCTCCTACCTAGTGGTTGAGTGGGGAAATGAGGTAGATAGAAACAGTGTCCTAAGAGTTAAAATAATATTGACTTTGTGAAACCCTTGGTACCCTAAAGTAAAATACCCTTACCACAACTTCCCCTTATCCTGGACCATATTAATTCCTTGTCCCCACCCCTCATCCTGGGGAATGGGATTTCCTTCTCGTGTCATTCATAGTTCTCCCCTGGTGCTTTCATCTTGCAAGACCTACCCTAGACCTGCAGCCCCTACAAGGAAACCCTAAAATCATCCTATTTAAGTCTGGCCTTTTTCCTATTCCATTGCCTTTATTTAGCTCCTTGCTAAGTCTTAGGCCCGCTGCTTATGCATCAAATAAAGCTCCCAATGACCACAGAAATCTAAATGAACTCATTCACATCTTGAACCAGCTCTCCCATGTCTCTTCAACGCCTACCCTCTCAAGGGCCTCGTCTTTCACAGGCTATCGCGTGAAGGTGGCAGGGGAAGAAGCCTTCGCAACCCCACGGTTCGGGCCTCAGTTTCCTCCTCTGTAAAACAAGGGCTACAGGACCCAAGGATTTCTACGGCCCTTCCCCTGCGGGCTCCAAAGCCTAAGATCCTGACAGGTTAAGGGTCCACCTGGACCTGGCCTGCCTGGACCCAGCTCCGTCACGACTGAGAAGAGCCCCTGGCGCTAGAGCCCGTCCCAAAGGTCCTCCCGTAAACCCAAGGAGGATACAGGCTCCGGGAACGCGACCGGCGGGGGCCCGGAAGAGCGTGTGGATGGGGCGGGGCGGGGCCGCTCCGCGAGGTCACGTGGGAGATTACGCCAAGGGAAGGGCTCTTGGCGGACCCGCTCCCTCCTTCCCCCCGCCCACTGCCTTCTCACAAGACTCGGATCTGCAGCGTTTGATTGGTCAGCGTCGGGAGCACGTGGGCGGGGCGCGGCGGAGCGGGTGGGGCTAGGGCGTGGGGGAGGGGATGGGAACAGAACTGGGGCGGGGGGCGGGGGGAGGTGCCGGAGGGGGGTGGTTCGACTCGGGGCCGTTGGCTCCAGACAAATAAACATGGAGTCCATCTTCCACGAGAAAGTAAGTGTCCGAGGCTCGCTAGGGCGGTGCGGGAGGTGAAGGGTGTCCGGGGTTCTCCAGGGAAGCCAAGGCGGCCCCTCCTGCTGCCCCCGCCCTCCCGTCGGGGCCTACCTCGCTTGGGGAGGGGGCACCCACTCATTGGCCTGCCCGAGGACCCTCCTCACCGCCGCGGAGCCCGGGAGGGACGGCGGGGCGTGGGGCCGAAGCTTCGGGGAGGGGCTTGGAAGGGGATGGGGTCGTGTTCGTGGATGCCTTGGGCCCTGACCGTGAAAGCATCGGATCCTTGCTGGCTACTGTTTGCTGTCGTTCTCTTTGTTACAATTCCACTCTTCCTCCCGCGTCCGCTGCTGTCAGGATGGGAGCTCCCCACACCTCCACCTCCCCACCTTGTAGGCTGAGAAGCCTAGTCCACAAAGCCCTCCCTCTCCTGCACCGCAATTTAGTTAGTTCAAAACTTCAAGTCCTACCCATCTTTGAACTGCCAGAGCGATGTAGCAGAAAGACTGCTGGACTTGGAATCAGGAGCTTTGGATTGAAGTATGGGGTCTGGAAGGCTTTCGCCGTGTGGTCCTTTCAAAGCTGGTCACACCCCACTCCTACCCTAGTTTCATTGGGGATTTGTCTTCCCTACCTTGAAGGCTTGCTTATAAGGAAAGCATTTTTGAAAACTTGGTAGGCGCCATAAGATTCAGTTCAAATACCACCTTCCCCTGAGCCCTCAGATGGCACTTTGTATTTTACTTCTTTGAGGTATTTATCGTGTGATGTTTTCTATCATCCGTATTTGTATTGGTATCTCTTATCTCCCTGCTGTATTGCAAGCCTTCTAAGAGAAAAAAAAAACTAATTTCATTTTAAAAACTATTATCCCTGCCAATGTCCAGCGCAGGGTAGTTGTATAGTCAATATTTATTTTATTGTATGTCATTAAAAGCCCCCAAGCCAGAAATCTTTTCTCCCCCTTCCATTGAAGTGATTGGAAGACGTTTTGGTGTGCGTTGTCTGGACTACACACATATTCATCTTTATAAGAAGTTAAGCTCAGCTTCAGTTTCTCATTAGATAAGTGCTACTCCTTAGCTGACAAGAGATTGGAGTGGGGGCATCTCAAACTCTTAATTAGTTGCCCAGGACTTTTGTACGTGTATTTGTTCCTGATTGTTTCTTCCATTTGATTCTTAAATGACCACTTGAAAATAAGGGCAATTAAATGGTTGTGGTATGTGGAGAAACTTGTCTTCTCTCTTTATAATTATCAGGCCCATTGGGTGTGGGTGAAACCTTCCATAAACAACTTTGGGCAAGTGTTGTTTTCTTATTTTATAGTAAATGTCATTGTGTAGAAGGGAAAACTGGCAGGATTAGTTTGGAAAAGTGGAGTCTTTTATGTTATCCATTATATATTACTATGACATTATTTTGATGGCTCAGATAGAGGGTCTCTTTTGTACTTTAAATGATCAGTACTTCATTTAAACAATTTATTCACAGCTACCAAATAAAAATCCATCATAGTAGCATTATAATGGATTTGTCATAATAAATCTAAAGTAGCTGATTTTTTAAAAAATAGAAAATTTTAGTTGGAAGAATTTTCAGAAAATTTTAAAGATGATAGATTTTTCATTTTGATGATGTCAGTGGTATAGATAACCCTTGATTAGCATTACTGATTATTTTACTTGAGAAGGAAGTATAGTTGTCTGGCAGAGAGACATATAGTGAGGCTTTATTTATGTATATTTCAAAACTTCAAAAGATATGTAATTCTATAGTTATATATTCTCCTTTCCATGATGCAGTTTGTAACCCTTCTACACATTGGTAGACTATTTGCTCAGTTTCTAAGATTCCAAAATTCGCCAGCATGCAGGTGATGAGCCTCCCCAGACAGCTAAGAATTTCCTTGTTCAAAAGACAGTCTGCTTCTTCTACTCAAATTCTTTCTGGTTTTGTTTGGTACCACAGGAAGAATTGAATTTGGTGCCAGAGGACCTGCATTTGAATTTTGTTTCTGCCATTTAGTACTTACATGACCTTGAGAAAGCCATATAACCTCTTTGGGTCTCAGTTTCCTTATCTGTAAAATTAACAAGTTGGAAAAGTTTACTTTCAAAATCATTTGAAAATAAATTTATCATCCTCTGATCAGCCAGTGCTTTCATTCAACTGATATAGTTTTCATGAATAGAGGGTTACCTCCATATCATGAGATATTCATTGGTAATAGAACTTCATTGGCACTTGCTTCTGTATAATACATCAGAAGTGTCAAACTCATGCTGGAGTGCTGCAAAATCAGATTTAAATGTAATTGAGAAAATTTAACAAAATGAATAAAAAGACAATAAACATAGATAATATTAATTTGTCACTATGCAGCTCCCAGGAATTGTTTCTATTTGAGTCCAACACTACTGTAATACATATCTTATGTGTCTTTCTGGGTACTTCATTTTAGAATACTTTAAATAATCTTTTACATGCAACTTCATGAAATTACCAAATTATATTTTGGGAGAATGGGACCTGTAATTTCAGTGGCATAGAAAACTTCCTCTACTAATGAAGATGGTTACCTAGTTTGCAATTTATGGTCTTCAAACATTGCCTGAAGCACTGAGAGATTTAAGTGACTTCTCCAGGATTACTGGTATTGTCAGAATCAGAACTTGAATCCAGGTATGAGGTGACAAGGGCTTGTACCAATATGTTGGCTGTGTCAGAGGAGAAAAGGGAGCATTTGTGAGAGACATGGGGATAAGGATTTGAAGATGACACCTAGATTTTGAGCTTGGCTATCTAAAGGACTTCCAGTTTTTGAGACCATACAATAGAAGATTAAAGACTCTAAATCAAGGCAAAGGTTAGATTTGGATAAGTAGATTTGAGAGGAGAGTATCAAGAAGAAGAATATGGGAGCAGCATGGTGGCACAGTGAGTAGAGCACCAAAGAGGTTACTCGAAACCTGTTTGTCTCCTCACATCTTCTCTGATAAGAAGCTTGCATTATATCTCCACGTTAATTGAGGTCATTAAAGAAAAAAACTCCTTCACCTTACATCATTCTGCCATTTCTTCGACTATCTCCAGCTTCACTGTAGGATGAAGAGAGACTCTCTCCTTGCCAAGAAAACCCTCTCTGCGTGTATACATTCTTGATTCTAAACAGCAGATTTCCCCCTCTATCACTTCTGTTTTCTCTCTAATCTCCTTATATATTCCTTCCCTGCAATCTACCTTTGTTTCTCCTATTCTTAAAAAATCCTTCACTTGATCCTACCTACCATCCTTGGGAAAGCCATCCATATTAGATGCCTCCACTTCATCTACTTTTGCTGTCTTCTAAACCCTTCACAGCCTGACTTATGTTCATTATTCAAATGAAATTATTTTCCCCAGTCAGAAATCATCTCTTTACTATCAAAGCTAATGATCTTTTCTCAATCCCTATCATTCTTTCTTCATCCCTCTCTGCATACAACTACTCCTGGTATCTGTAACTGTTCTCTTCTCTTTCCTTCCTACCTGTCTGATTACTCCTCAGACATTTTGCTGGTTATTTATTCATATCAGAACTCTGCCCTGAACAATTTTGTCTTCTCATTATGTTAACATGCTTATTGATCTCATCAACTCTCATTTGCTCAGTTATCTCTGTACAAATGATTCCCACATCTATATATCCAGCTTTGTCTGTCTCCTGAGTTTCATTCCTGCATCACTGATTGTCTTCTGGACATCTTGAAATGAATTGAATGTCCTGTAAGCATCTCAAACTCAGTATGGTCAAAAATATTTCTTTTTCCCCAGACTCATTGCTTTTTCAAACTTTTCTAGTTAAGGGCATCTCTGTTTTCCAGTCATCCAGATTCATGGCTTCAACTCTTGACTCTTACTTGTCCTCACAAATTTGATCTGTGGGTGAATTTTATTGTTCCTGTCTCCACAACATCTCTTTTCTATGTCCCCTTCTCTCTTCTTACACAGCAGTCATCTTAGTTCAAGCCCTCCTTACCATTTGGCAGGACTATTGCAACAGTCAATCAATATTTATTAAATGCCTACTATGTGCAAGTTGGTTTTCCTAAAGCCTCTCTCCTCATGCTTCAATCCATTCTCCACTCAGCAACCAAAGTTTAAGATGTCCAAAAGGGAGTTTGTGATGACAGACTGGAGCTCAGGAAAAAGGGGTGGATATATAGATATGGGAATCAGATGGCCTTTGAAGTCCCTTCTATATCTTGATTTATGATCTTATTTTCAACCAAATTCCTATATTGGAGTCCAAACTCTAGGAAACTTGACATTGATTTTGGTGAATAGTAACCCTAGGAAAGAAGGCCAAGTGGTATAATGGAAAGAGTTCTGGACAGAGAGTGGGGAAACTTGAATTTTTAGCCTATTTTTATAACTGTTTGACCTTCAATTTCTTCATCTGTAAAACTACTCTATTAGACTAAGGGATTTCCAATCTATTCTAGCTCTTCATTTTCTTCTGTATTTGTTTGAATTTGACAACCTACAGGGCCTGAGAACCTTACTGAGATGGCTTTAAACCAGTTGGGGCCCAAACCCTAGGGTTATCTTCTACTCAAACCTCTGACTTATCACACCTGCCCATATCCCCACAATGTTCACAGTAGAAGTGTGATCTTATGAATTTGATAAAGCAGGGAACTTAGGATCATAACTTTAGATCTCCTCATAACTAGCTCTTTTAGGTCTCCTAGAGAATAGTGAGCTAACCCTCTCATTTTGTAGATGAGGAAACAGAGACTCATAAAAATTAAGTGACTTGTACAGTGTCACACAGCTTGTAAGTACCTGAGACAAGGTTCAAAATCATGTCTTCCTAACTCTTTATAAGTTAATGGAGAAACTCCTCTTTAAAGGAATTTCGAAGTTACATAGCTAAAAGGATGTATTTGATATACCAAATTTTTCTCTGCTTCTTCAGTTCTTTGACAGTTAAAAATTGATGTATAAAGTGACATGTTGGAAGATAGGGTAGGAAAGGACATTGTACTTGACAAACAAAATTATTGGAAGTCAGGATATTTGAAATTCAGATCCATGTGAATAGTATATACTCTCTCAAATGAGGCTACTGCTTGTTTATTAATTCTTCTGGGCCCTTAAAGTAAGAGAAACTAAATATCAGTAGTTGTAAAGTTAGTAATGGAATACTTACAAGAAAAATGTAAGTATGCTCTATTAGATGGTACTGTGAGAGTACTTTGGTGTTTATTTCATGACATTTTAAAATTTTATTACATTGTTGTAGCTAAATGGTTGATTAGATAGTGATTACTTTGTTAATTGTTACATTGTACCCTAAATAGTAAACAAATAAGTTTAAGTGTCGCATCTGAATCTTTCTTGTTTCAAAGTTAAAGAGGTTGTGGGTTTAATGTATCAAAGACAAAACCGCCAAATTCTTCTTCAGAGACAACTGCTATACAAAGATATTTAGCAAATGATGATAAAATCTCTTCTTTTGAATTATTAGCAAGAAGGCTCGCTCTGTGCTCAACATTGCCTGAATAATCTATTGCAAGGGGAATATTTTAGCCCTGTGGAATTATCCTCTATTGCTCATCAGCTCGATGAAGAAGAGAGGATGAGGATGGCAGAGGGAGGAGTCACTAGTGAAGACTATCGAACATTTTTACAGGTAATAATGTTTAGGTTTCCGGACCTAAGCTTTCCCCATGAAGTGTAGTTTGAGTACATTTTTAAAAAATACACATTTTCTAAGGAATATTACATTTAAGGATTGATTTGTTGAGTAACTGATGTTTTGAAAGGATGAACCAATTTTTTCAGGAATTTGACGTTAATTATAACTATTAACTGAACTTGTAAACTGATGATTTTTAATTGTGTATCCTAATGATCGTTTCTCCTCTTATCCTCTCCTCTGTCAAAATGGAACAGCAACCTTCAGGAAACATGGATGACAGTGGTTTCTTCTCTATTCAAGTAAGTATTGCTAATATTCTACATTGCTTTTCAGACCATTCCTTTTTTAGTCATTCCAGTAATATGAATATTCCTACAGTTCTTCCATCAGGTTGACCATAAGATTAGTCAGCAGTACTTAAAGGAAGCTACATAATTCTCACATCATTTTTCAGAATCTGAGTACTTTTAAATGCTTTTTAAAGTAGAGTTATTTCATTTTCAATTAACTTTGAATAACGGTTCTACTAACAAACCAAAATGTTTCAAACTTATTACCTCTTGGGTTAATTTTTGCCAGTCACTGCAAAAATCAACATTATAGCTACTATTTGTCTTTAAATCTGTAAAAATTTGATCCCTTGGTGATGCTCTGTGGCTTTTGCTTTTCTTTACTTATGGCTCTCTCCAGGGTCCTTGGGATGGGTAGGTGTGTGTGGGTGTGTGTACATGTGTTTGTGGGATGCTGTCTATTTTGTATGAGTTTTTCCTTTTGTTTCTCACAGGGTCCTTTATGTGATGCGTACAAAGTTATCTCTCATTTCCTTTGAGAGGCCAATTTCTGCCTATATCTTTCTTCATATTCTTCCTTTGTGCAACTCCCTGGCCTCATCATTCAATTGCATTTCCTACCACTGCTTAATTGTGCTACTGTTGTAGGTAATGGCTACTGCTGGAGGCAGGATACGGGACTAGATGGATCAATGGTCTGATCCGGTATGGCAATTCCTATGTTCCTAATTGTGCTGCACTGCTCTTGATGCTAATTCAAGTTTGCCTGCTACATTGTGTCCCCCTTCCCTTTTTTTTTTTCCTGTGCCACTGCTTGGCTCACTTGCTACTTTGTTAACTAGCTTGGTGGGGTGGAGGGCGAATATTCAGATTTAACTCCCTCTTCTTCCAAACAGCTTTAAATAATCAGCGTCAAGAGGTCTGATTCTTTCTATAAACCATAAACCCATGATCACATAAGTTTGAAATGCATAAGGCCTGCATTTTATGTCCCTAGAGTAGAACCTTCTTTGAGAGACATTTAATTATATCCTCACTAACTCTGGTAGTGAGCTTAATGTTAATTTTCTAAAATAGCCCCAACAGCAGCCATATTCTGAACTTATATGATTAGATTTATATTGTAGATTAGTTCTAAGATTAGAGTAAGACTGTGATAGCATATGCATCTGAATATTTGAGGCTGTGTTTTATCTAGAGATTGTGTGGTACTATGGGAACTTTTCAGCAAGAAAGCTAGTTTTGATGTTCAATTCCTTTTTCAGTGCTATGTTTGTTGTGTGCTGTATGTAGATTTGTGAAGGTTGGATTTTGACTGTTGCAATCCTAAAGGTTTCCAGTTAATAGTAGTTTAAACAAAAATAATAACTTTGTGGGAAAAATCTGTGTAATTGTTCATAGAGGATAAAGTGGCAGCATTGCTTAAATTTGGAGTTGAATGGCTTATCTCATGAAAAGTTGCTATTTTTTAACAGGTTATAAGCAATGCCTTGAAAGTTTGGGGTTTAGAGCTAATCCTCTTCAACAGCCCAGAGTATCAGAGGCTCGGGATCGATCCTATGTAAGACTTTCTTTTTAGCACCCTGCTTTCATTTTTACACACACAAAAGATTCAAAAAAAAAAAAAAGAAAAGAAATAATAACTTCTCAAAGTGTGTCTTAATTTTTAAGAGAAATATGCTTTAAACTCTTTTATTATGATGTTACCTTGTTTTGTTCCCTCAGCCTTTCCTTTTTCATCTTTTTGGGATTTATGTGAACATATGTCCTCTGAGCCTTCATGACATCTCAGTATCTGTGGCAGTACAGTGCATATTCTTGAATGGTATGTGATGCCATACATTAGCATGACATCACTCACTTTTCTGTAGATACACCACTAAAGTTTGTAAAACTTTTAAAATACTATTATTAACCACAAAAACCTGGACAGGGTAATAGATTGCCACAGCTGTACAAAAAGATGGTAATTTTAAAATAGTCACAGTAGACAAGCTAAAATTAATATAAACTTAATCACTTGAACTTATATATTGTGTTTTATTTTTCTAGAAATGAAAGATCATTTATATGCAACTATAAGGAACATTGGTTTACAGTTCGAAAATTAGGAAAACAGGTGATTTCTTTTCTTTCCCTTGTACCATGCCCATTTCCTTATTTTGGCATCCCATTTAGAGTGTAGAGAATAGTTCCGTTATTGACATTGTGTTTTTTTTGTATTCCATGGCATCGATTCAAAGTAGATATAGTTGCATTAAGAATATAATTATTTTGTGATTAGTTATTTTTTAGATAGATTGTAGAAATGGATAGCTTGAGTGATAGAGATAAAGCTAAGAGTACATTGGCAAACCAATACTTGTTTAATGCTATTTTAGGCTTAGTTGAGCCAATAGTGTAGTCTTGCCCTCATTTTATAGATGAGAAAACCAAGGATCAGACATGTTAATTCAGGTAGCAAATAGAAGGGCTAGTGTTCCAGTCCTCCAGGTTCACTGCTGCCAAATTAAGCATTCTTTCCATTGTACCATGATGCATCTGAATTTTGAGACCCCTTTTTCTACTTACTTAGCAGGCCCAACAATAAAAATTAGATTTATATCCTAAGGATCTCACAAGATATATAGCCTGGGAAAAATCCTCTACTCTTCCAGTTTTGGAGTGTGTACTCACTTGCTGGGACTTTTCGTAAGCAGTGGGTTTTTTGGTAGCAATATAAGTAATCTTGCCACTAAATAAGAGTTAATGTATGCGGAATACCAATTAACCAAAAAGCTGCATTACCCCTCAGAGCTCTTTTGAATTAGTCCTATAAAATATGATCTTTTGGTCGTCTTACTTTCTGAAAATCATTTTATTATTTTTACATACTTTCACTTTTTTTTCTATAATGTTTCAGTCACAGGCTATGTGTTTTTAAAGTGCATAAGCTATAGAAATAGAACTAAAGCACAGGTACCAATTATTGAAACTTTACTGGAAATAAGCTAGTTTAATACATCAAACTAAGTCATGGAACCACATATCATTTAGATATGAAAACAATCTAACTTCTTTTGGGTAATAAGAGTTGTTATTATTCTCAGATATAAACAGTAATTGGAAAGATAAATCTGATTCAACTCTAAATTTATTATAGTTGTAGCAGTGTTTAACTATTAAAAAAAATTTTAAGCCTGTTTCATAGTTCAGAAAAACCCCAATAGTAGAGGGGACCTTTGCAAAAAGTGCTTAAATGTCTTCGTTTCTAAAAGTCTCTGAGTTCTTTAAAAAATAACACTTCAAAGCCACATGAAAGCTTTATTTTAATATTCTTTAAAACTGTGCTGATAGTTACTTTCCACCCAGTAAGCTAGTCAGCCTACTTATTTTATCTCTACAAAATTTTGCACCATAGGTTTGTTCTGAGATGCATTCTAAATTGTAATTAAACAAAATTGAGTTTTTGCATGCTTTGGATTATTCTGATCTTTGTCACATGAAGAATATAAGAAATATTAGTTAATTGGTTTTGCATGATAACTTAAATTTATGGCAAAATTGTAGAGTATATTAGTTTGCAAGTATTTTAGAAAAGAAAGCAATGATAGATTGATTTATTTGGTGACTTCAGGTCAGTTTTTTTAAATTTTATTTATTTTTTAATATTTTACAATCACTATCATAAAACTTAGATTTTTTTCCCCTACCTACCTCCCACCACCCCCCTCCCTCCCAAAGATGGCATATAATTCTATATATTCATTCCTAATGAATACATTTTCACTATAGTCATGCTGTGTAGAAGAAATAAAGTAAATGGGAGAAATCATATAACAAACCAAAACATAATACACACACACACACACACACACACACACACACACACACACACACAGAGACATGATTTGCTACATTCTGCAATTGAATTCCATAGTTCTTTCTCCAAATGCGGAAGGCATTTTGCCTTAGAAGACCATTGGGAATTTTTTTTTTAATGTCCTTGCATTGTTATGAAGATCCAAGTCTACCAGAAAAAACACCCGCACACTGTGATCGTTGCTGTGCACAAAGTTCTCCTGGTTCTGCTCCTTTCACTCAGCATCAGATCATATAACTCTTTCCAGGCCTCTCTGAAGTCTTCTTGTTCATCATTTCTTATGGTGCAATAGTATACCATTACATTCATATACCATAATTTATTTAGCCATTCCCCAATTGATGGGCATCCCCTTGATTTCCAGTTTTTGGCCACTACAAAGAGTGCTGCTGTAAATATTTTTGTACATGTGGGACCCTTTCCCATTTTTATGGTCTCTTGCGGATACAGTCCTAGAAGTGATATTGCTGGGTCAAAGGGTATGTGCATTTTTGTACCCCTTTGGACATAGTTCCAAATTGATCTCCAGAATGGTTGGATGAGCTCACAGCACCACCAACAATGAATTACCGTCCCAACTCTCACACATCCTCTCCAACATTTATCATTTTCCTGTTCTGTCATGTTTGCCAATCTGATAGGTGTGATGTGGTACCTCAGAGTTGTTTTGATTTGCATCTCTCTAATCAAAAATGATTTAGAGCATTTTTTCATATGATTATAGATATCTTTAATTTCTTCCTCTGAAAATTGCCTGTTAATATCCTTTGACCATTTATCAATTAGGAAATGTGTTGTTGTACGGTTGACTCAGTTCTCTATATATTCTAGAAATGAGACCTATTCCCTGAGATTAGCTATAAAAATTTTTTCCCAATATGGTACACCCCTCCAAATTTTGGTTGCATTGGGTTTGGTTGTGCAAAAACTTTTCAGTTTAATGTGATCAAAATTATACATCTTTCACTTCATAATGCTTTCTGTCTCTTCTTTAGTCAAAAATTCTTCCCTTCTCCATAAATCTGATAAATCCACTATCCCTTGCTCCTCCAGTTTGTCCATGATGTCAGTCTTCATACCTAGATCGTGTAACCATTTGGACTTTATTCTTGTGTAGGGTGTCAGCCATGGGTCTATACTTAGTTTCTTCCACACTGTTATCCAGTTTTCCCAGCAATTTTTGTTGAACAGTGAGTTCTTATCCCAGAAGCTGAGATCCTTGGGTTTATCAAACAAGAGATTACTATATTCATTGCCTACTGTGTCTTGAGTACCTAGCCTATTTCACTTGTCTACCCTTCTGTTTCTAAGCCAGTACCAAGTGGTTTTGATAATTGCTGCTTTATAATACAATATGAAATCTGGTAGTGCTAGGCTACCTTCCCTAGCATTCAGTTTCTTTTTTCACAAAGATATAGAATATAAATTAGAAGGGGCCTTAATGACCCTTACCTGAACAAGATACCCTCTGAAACAGCCCTGGCAAAAACTCATTTCTATCCTATGCTTGAAAACCTGTGGAGGCGACTACCTTTTGAGAAAACTCATTCTCTTTTTAAGAGCTCTAATTATTAGGGCGTTTTTCCTTACATTGAGCCTAAATCTTCCTCTCTTCAGTATCAACCCATTGGTTCCAGTTCTATTCTCAGTGGCCAAATGTGAAAAGTTTATTCCTTCTGATACATGACAGTCCCTCAAATACTTGAAGAGTTATCATGATCCCCTTCTTCTGCCAAGTATCCTCTTTTCCAAGTGGGACATTACTAGTTCTTTCAAACAAGTCTCATAATAGAATAATCAAAGACTTTCACTCTCTTGTTTGCTGTACTTTGGACTCTCTGTCTTTATTAATGTCCTTTCTGAAGCATCAATCAACCAAGAAGCATTTATTAAATACCTTCTATGTGCCAGGCACATATAATACATAGAACTAAAGACCATATGCCAGATATGGTCCTACCTGGGTAGAGTATGCAGGACTAACACTTCTCCCTTTCTGGACAGTATATACATCCTTTAATGTAGCCTCAGATCACTTTAGCATTTTTAGCTTCATTTTTACACTGTTGAATCATAGTGAACTCATGGTCCTTCGAAACTCCTCTGATCTTTCTCATGGACTATGATCTAGTTATAATTCTCACATCTTATACTTGTGAAATCATTTTTGATTTCACTTATAGGGTTTTATACTTATCTGTGCTAGATTTCATTTTGTTAGCTTTGACTCCACTTGTTAAAGTCTTGTTAAAGTCTTTTTAGATTCTGATTCTGTCTTCTAGAATGTTAACTAGTCTTAGCTGTCATCTGAATATTTGATAAGCATACCATTTCTGCTTTTTTCTCAGTTATTGATGTTTTAAGCAGCACAGGACTGAGGCACTTCATTAGAGACCTTCTTTCATGTTGACAAACTATTAATGACTAATTTTTGGTATCTGATCATACAACCAGTTCTGAATCCACATTACCATATATTTGTCTAGAACACATTTCTTCATCTTTTCCACAGTGATCAGACTAATAGTCTGATATGGAGAAAATTATTTCCCTTTTCTGGCTCTTGATTTTTCTCCATTTTAAAGGAGGTTCATAGACTTAGAAGTAGAAAAGATCTTAGAAGTAATCTAGCCTTACCCTCTCATTTGGTAGGTGACAAAATTAAGGCCCCTAGAAGAGGTAACTTGTTTAAGATCACAAAGACAGTAATGGAACCAGAATTTCAACTGATCTCTATGACTTCAAGACTTCTCTTTTATACCAGGGTTAAACTGGGTGATTGCTATGGTCCCAAATACAACATTCAGGGTACTGTGAAAGAATGATGAATTTAGAATCAGACACAAGTTCAAATCCCAGCTTTTCCACTTAGCACCTGTGTGACCCACATGGACAAATCACTTCATCTCTATGGAGCCTGATTTTTCTCATCAGTAGGATAAGGGTATTAGACTCCATGACCTTAGAGATTTCTTCAGGCTCTAAATCTCTGATTCTGTGATTCTCTGACTTGGGGCTGAGAAGCTTTCTGAAACCGAATAAATACTTAAGCATCTAAGTGTATGAAAGGTCAGGAGAGCAGCTAGATAGAAAGGGGAAAGAGAAAAATAAAGAATGAAAATTTGAGTTCTTATAAGAAAAACTTACAAGACTATATCCCCCATCCACAAAAAAAATTAAAAATCTGTATAGATTATATGGCTTCTCCCTGATTTACTAATCTGTCCTGTTATGTAAGGCTAATCAGATCTGATCTTTACTTGCTGCATCGTCACTGACTCTTGTGATAACTGTTTCCTGTTCTCCAACCTCACTGTCTCTTTAATGGGGGCAGCTAGGTGGTGCAGTGGATAGAGCCCCAGTGCAGGAGTCTGGAGGGCCTGAGTTCAAATTTCACCTCAGACACTTGACACTCACTAGCTGTGACCTTGGGCAAGTCATTTAACCCCAATTGCCTCATCCTGGGCCATCTCCAATCATCCTGATGAATATCTGGTCACTGGATCCAGATGGCTCTGGAGGAGAAGTGAGGCTGGTGACTTGCACAGCCCTCCCTCCCTCAAAACAAAGTCAAGTGCAAGTCATGTCATCATTTCTCTGATGACATGGTCTTCTTCAGCAAGGAAGGACAAGCACACACACATAATAGTAACAAACAGTTCTGACTGTTTTTTCAGTTCACTTTAATCACAGTTTTCTTGAATTTTTTTGAAGTCTCCATTTGAAATGATTTTAGACATTTAGAAATTCCTAATTTCTGGATCAAGTATGTTCTTTACAAATACAATATTGTTAAAAAAAAATCTGTACTGGATGCTAATATATTCTCACAATTTCTTTTTCTCCAGTGGTTTAACCTAAACTCTCTCTTGACGGGTCCAGAATTAATATCAGATACTTACCTTGCACTTTTCTTGGCTCAGTTACAACAGGAAGGTAAGAAAAACTAAGACTTTTTCAATGAAGTACTTATCAAATTTTATGTATGACTCTCAGATGTTTAGGTTTGTGAGTGAAATTGTTGGTACTGCAACTAATCAGTAACAGAGCCAAACCCCCAAAACCATAACTCAAACCCAGCACCATAAATTTAGATACTAACAAGGATTTATTGAGTTTACCAGCAAGGGAACCCTGTCCATGCAGAGATTCCCTGAAGGTACAGAATGACAAAGCTTATGTAGGTTTCGGTGGAGGCAGGAGATGAATTGAATATGAGGTACCTCATAATTTGACAGGGCTGTTGCTGGGGGTGGGGGTTCCCAGGATAGGAACAGGGAAGGTGGTATCCTTTGATTGCACAGGGCCTGTTGCTTGGGGCCAGTAACAGAAAAGCTCTTTTTCAGATTAGCTATCTCATAACTCTGCCCTAAAAGAGAGGGCTGTTCTTGCCATTTGAGCAGTAAGGAAGGTCACAGGCAGGTTGGAGGTTGCAATACAGACAGAATCAGGACAAGACAGAGGAACTGCAGATAAAATGGAGTTGCTTTAGCTTTCTCTGCTACCTACGGGTTTCAGCTATTCCTGTTACGCTTCAAGAGAAAGTTAGTAAAATGATATTTTATATTCTTATCTTTATGTTAAAATATATGACTTGCTTACTCAAGGAATAGCTCTTATTCTAAAATACTTTGGATATTTAGCTGTCTACAGTAGTTGTATGTTTTTCTCTTCAGGTTATTCCATATTTGTTGTTAAGGGTGACCTACCAGACTGTGAAGCTGACCAGCTCCTGCAGATGATTCGGGTACAACAAATGCATAGACCAAAACTCATTGGAGAAGAATTAGCCCAACTAAAAGATCAAAGGTAAGGGGGCATGTTACTTAACTAAGAATTTTCCCATATTAAGTAGATTAGATTTTAAAGAGATTGGTTTGTAGTCTCTAGACCACTTATGATCTATTATGACAACTACAATAATGACGACCTATCCCTAGATAAACTTAGGGTTAGTATTTTTGCTAGTGCAATGTTCTTGTAAAAATTATGTCCAGTGATTTATGGAAGTGCACTAATTCTATGCTGGTAGTGACACATTTATATTTTGATAAAATGTATTTGTTAAAAATAGAGTGGTTTTTAGAGTTACCAACTATTTTATGGTTTCAGCTTTGTAATATAGTTTAAATCCTGGTACTGGTAAGTCCCCTTGTCACTTTTATTTTATATTAGTTCTCTTGAGACTTTTGACTTTTTGTGTTTCTCCAGAAGAATTTTATTGTTTTTTTCCTGCTCTCTACAGTGATCTTTTGGTAATTTTATTTGTTCTGTACTACATAAGTAAAATGACAGTATTACCATTTTTATTATATTGGCAATCATGGGTCTTTAATATTTCTCTAGGTACTTATTGAAGATAGTTACTTCCTCTGTTTCTATAAAAAGTGCTTTGTAGTTGTATTCATATGATTCCAGTATATATCTTGGTAGATAGACTCCCAAATAGTACAAATATTCTGTAATCATTTTGAATAGAATTTCTTTATCACTTTGTTTGGGTTTAGTTAGAAATATAGAAAAATGGGGATATATGTATATTTTATATCCTACAAGTTGACTGAAATTAGTTTGAATTTTTTAGTCGTCTCTTTTGGGTTCTCTTGATAGGTCATTATCATGTTGTGTGCAAAAACAATTCGTTTTGTTTCTCCTTTTCTTATGCTTGGTACATTAATTTTCTCCTCTTGTCATATTGCTATAGCTAATGTTTCTAGAACTATGTCTAATATTAATGGTAAATACTGGACATTCTTGCTTTTGCTCTGATTTGATTGGAAAGGACTGTAATGTTTCTCCATTACATATAATGTTGCCTTAGTTTTAGATAAATACTGCTATCTATCTAATGGAAAAATTCACTTACTCCTCTCCTCTCTAGCATTTTTAGCAGAAATGAGTGTTAGATTTTGTCTCAGAAAATTTTTTCAGCATTTGTCTATGTTTTTTATTATTTTTGTTGTTAATGTGCCCCATTATATTTATGGTTTTCTCTATGTTAAGCCAATCCTTCATTCCTTATATCAGTCCAGCCTGGTTATAATGTGTAATGTTAATATTTTATGGTAGGCTCTTTACAGTATTTTAACATTTTTGCATCAGTGTTCATTAGTTCATTTTTTTAGTTATTGATATTTCTGTACATGTTTCTCACTGCATAATTAGAACTTTCTAAGTAGAATACTGAATTTCTTAATTTTTTTAATTAAATAAAAGCTTTTTATAACATTTCTTCATAAATAGAGTAGTTTCTCAAAATTCAGAGTTAGGTGATTGAATTTTTATGTTTTCCAGAGTACAGAAAACAGACCTAGAGCACTCTTTAGAAGTAAGTCATTCATATGATGGAACAGGAATGTTAGATGAAGATGAAGAGAATCTACAAAGAGCTCTAGCGCTAAGTCGACAGGAAATTGATATGGAAGATGAAGAAGCAGATCTGCGTAGAGCAATTCGACTTAGTATGCAAGGTACCAATTTGTTTCTCTTTCATAAATCTTTCTGCTTAAGAATTTTAACAAGGGTTTAAGTTGTTTAAGTGTGCATTATTTCCTGCCATTTCTGACTTTTTCAAAATATACTCATAATATATATTTGTAGGTTATTCTGCAGAGGCAATTTAATTATTCATAGATGTTTGGATTAGTTTTATATCTGTCTGACAGGATTGCCAGGCCTCATACTCAAAGCTTTTCTAGCTTGGTGGAAAGAGCTTGTTTTCTGTTAGCATAATCTTCAAGAACTCAGGCTTGCCTTTTCACTTTGTTGAGGCATCAGAGTAGCTTCAGAGTAAGACTTTTGATAGAACACTGGTGATGTAGTCCAAGTACCAGCCAATCTAAATTGGGAGAAATACCTTATAAGAAAGTAGATGAGGTAATGAATTATTAGTTTATAGCAGTTCATGAAGATGGTCTATTAAGGCATGTAACAGGGTGCAATCCAAGTTGGCAGAAGAAGGACCCACGTTGATAGATCTTCTGAAATGTGTAAGTAATGGTTTTGCTCTGTTGATTATAGCACTTTGTTTATATGTGGTGTCTAGTGTTGGCCAGTCAGCTTTGATCAGTTCAGTGGTTATCACTGCAGCGAACTGTTTTCCAAATGTTTGTCTGTGTCCATAAGAGAGACTTTGGTCCTATTGGACAATAATTCAACACAAGGTATTATTTAACACTAATATCATGAAAAGAATACTTCCTTTTTATATTTGACTATTTCTATCGATATCCAAATTGACAGAGACAACAAAAAATAATTTGAATAGTCAAGAGTTTTTACTCCATGGATATCTACCAGAAATGTATTAAATGTGAAAGTGGGAGCTGCCTATAAATACACACACACAAATATGTACACATATACACACATATACGTGTATGTATACACTCACATCTACCATTTTGTTACAGACCTTTCTACTTTGATCCTGCTTCTTAGACTAAGAGTTCTATACCATGTATATAATTAGCTATGTAATGTGGGCAAAAAAAGTTTGGACTTAATGGAGCTTTATTTGAGATTATTATTATAAATGAGATTATTTGTTAAAAAATAAACAGTTTAAAAACTTGATGTAATTACTTTAGCTTAAATATAACCTTGTTTTTATTATTGAATGGAAAAGTAAATTAAAAAAATTTTTAGGTGGTTCCAGAAATACTATTTCGGAAGACATTCCACAGCCATCAGGTACAAATTCACCAACATCTCTTACTTCAGAAGAACTACGAAAGAGAAGAGAAGCCTACTTTGAAAAGTAAAGTAGCTGATACTGAATTAAAACTGCATGTTTAAAATTTGTTTTGTGATTTTTGTAATGTGCCTATTTCTAAATGTTCAACTTTGACATACAAACAAAAAGTAAAAATATTTTCACTTAAAAATTCCTCCTATTTGCATGGTAAAGACTGACATCTCAAAATGTAGCCATTCATGTATACATATATGCATGCAAGCAAGTTTGTATATAGGTATATTTCCTTATTTCTGTATATTGGATTCTGCTTTCCCATTGACCTCTCATAAAATCTAAAATGTTCCTTTGGGGAAAGTTTTTTTTCCTCAAGATAAAATTATAGAGATAAATGAAGAAAATATTTCTAGATCACATTATTTAAAGAGAAAATGAAATAATAAGATCAAGCATATTACATGTCTCTCTTTCTTAGAGCCTACTGCTTATTGACCACCTGACAGCAAACAGATTTTTTAACTTTTTAGCTCTGAAAGTTCTTACCTTGAATGATAAACAACAAAGGTGGCAATTCCAGCAGGGTAATAGGCACCATCCTGGTAGTGGTGGATTAGAGCACTTTTATGAGTAAGAAACAGGAAAACTTCTGAAAGAAAAAGAAAGGAAATTTATAGAGGAGATAATTGCCCAAAGTTCAATTCTGGACCCAACTTATTTATTGTAGCCTTTCTTCCTACATTAATACACAGAGTTATTGTGTGTTGATGCAATTATTGCTTCAGCTATTGATCTTCTTGTAACTTTCCTTGCTTATAGTTTCATTACTATACTAAATATAGCTGACTATTTCACATATTTTAATTCCAAATAAGAAATCTCCATTATCTTTGATTATTCTCTGACTTTCAAAAAAATAATTGTCCTTCCTCAGTCATCACAGGGGACTATCTTTGCTTATGTTAGAGGTTATTGCCCTACTTTGGAAAAGACTAGCTATCAACAATATAGTGGTGGTATTGATCCTTTGTCATTCTCCTTAAATTTAAGTCATCATCTGTCTTATATCAGATTTATTTTTAAATATATAACTTTTCTAAGTTTGAAATATATCAGAAATACATCAAATTGTCCCCCTCTTTTCCACCATTACATTGTCATGTAAATTTGTTAAATGTTCTATCCTCATATCTTAAAAGTTAGAAAGTTTTTGATATCATCACAAGTTCTCTAATTCAGGATTCAGTGGTGGAATCCGACCCATTTTATTTTTTCCAACTCATGGTAAATCTGAAAACAAACATACATGATGCTAACAATTTTAACTTTTTAAAAAAGAGCATTTTACTCATATACTGTCATCATTATAAAGTAAATAATATATTAATGTTTTCCTTGGCGTGGCAGCAGACAACTAATTTATTTCTTATGTTTGATCTTTGTATGTTTTCCACTGTTAATACATTTCTGTGAGAGAATTGTCTGTGATAGAAAAGTTGTTCCCTGATCCTGCTCTGAATGATAGGTTTTTTTACTTGTGTACAGTGGTGAATACTCCAATACATAGATCTTTAACTTTCCATAACATTTCTCATTTCCCATTACTTCTTTTACCAAAGTGTAACAAAGTAACTGAGAAGATGTGTTTGTATTGTGCAGTGGGGGTGAGGATGGGGGAGGGGAATTGTGAGTGTATTCTGAGAAAAAAAACATTCTGAAAGTGCACAAAGCTATTCTTTTAGTAAATGAGCTTTTAAAAACCTTTATTCAGCAGTGCTAGAAAGTGAATAATACAAGGAAATATCAATTGAGTCCATCCACTGGAACTTTCTCTGATTCTTCAGCTCCCTTGAAAAACTTACTGAGGGCAAGTGACTATCTGTGTATCCCATGTGGTGCTAGTGAAACTGAGGAGAGAATATTCTGACTAAATGTCATTTTGGTAAAACTACTAATTAGCCTTTTGCTTAACTAGGAAGGCTATAAAAATGACAATTTCTGATATCTTCCTGTATAAATTTTGATTTTCATTGTAATTATTGTGGAAGTAGCTGAGGGTAAGGAATTTACTGCAATGAATTTATCTTTGCTTTGTGAACATAAAAATGTAATAACATTTGTACATTTAATCATTGTTTTCATACTTGGATAGTTCATTTTGCTCTCTCTGAAAAGTTTCTGCACTTTTTGCTATCAGTAGCCAATTATCTTACTTACAGAACTACTTCTTTGAAAAACTTAGCTTAAGAAAGGAGTACAGTACTTTCAAGAAATTTATAGCCTTATTATTAGAACTTACATTTAACCACATCCTATGAATGACAACCTATAAATCAGGCACTTTTAAGAGAATTTATTCGCTGCTTGGGTATTCTTAAATGTAATCTTTTGCAATGTAGTTAAAATTGAATGAATGCTACCAGTGGCGCAAAAGTTAATACATCTCTTAAAATATCTAAGGAATTTAAAAATTTTGTTGTTTCTGACAAAATAGGAATAAAATTCAAAATTATCTTAATTTAATTAGTCTCTAAAATCTAGAATATTATAAAGAAACTAACAAAAGCTAAAGAAAAAGTCAGAAATTAGGGCATGGTAACAGGTAAGCTAAGTCTGGATGAATATATCTATTTTCTGAGTATAAATATAGGATAGTCAAGAATTACCGCAACATTATGAAAATAACACACAAAGTGTTGAAGATAGTTACTTAATACTCTTTGCCATTTGATTTACTTTGTGTGTAACTAGTCAATAAAAAAAGGCTTTAAACATATATCTTGTTTCAGCCATCATTTACTGAAATGATTACAAATGTCCTTAAATCTCTATAACTTAGTAAACACTCAGTAATTACACCACAATCTTTGCCCCTTAACCCTCACACTAAAGATCAGCCTTTGAAAAGGATAGATGTTTTTTAAGAATCTTCACAAAACTTTTATAACTATTTTTAAGTTGCATTTTAAAAATCATTCATTAAAAGGGTATGTAATACTTTAAATTTTGTCATACTGTAAATGAAATGATAGAACCAAAAGCCATTTAGAGAGAATTCATTATTTGAAGGTAAGGTAATAGGATTATGGGAGGAGGGCAGATGTATAGAAATATGACTATTTCATTGTAAATTTAATGAGGCCTCTTTTTCTGGGACCTTCGACACCCAATGGACATTTTCACTAGAGAATATATTTATCCCAAGAGCAGATATTTTTAGCATTTCTCTATGGTCATTTAAAACCATATAATGGGTAGACAAATTGTTCCACTTACATGACTTTTTAGATAACTCAAATATATCCTCTTTATCTATGGATTTTTTTTTTAAAGTGAGAGGTTTAGAAAAAATATGCTACCAATGTTTTTCTCTTTTAAAATAGGATATAATTTAGTCTTTTCTTTAAGAATGATTGCAGTCATTGCTCAGTTGATGCTCTGGAGGTCTTTAGATTGTTGTTGTTATCAGTATTAATGGTTTTGCCTCCTACAATAATACCTTTAGTGTATGGACTTTGTAATATCTATTTTGGCCACTCATAAGTGTATTAACATTTCCTGATTTGAGGAGGGGGAAATTCCAAATAATTTAAGTGCCTCAATGAGTTATCTACTAATAACTGAAGTGTCAGTGTCACTGAACTAATTGTATCTTTATAAAATATTACTTCTCCTTCATACCGCTACATATAATATCCTCTCTATTTGAAGACTGCTCAGAATAATTAAATAACTGGGATTATATCTTAGAAACACAAAAATTATTTTTGCTCTGTCATCAGTTGAATTGAGAATCTACTTTTCCAAACTTTACATGTTGCTAGTATAAGCAACATAGCAACATATGCTCAGTTGGTATATGTTAGTTTCTTTTATTGTTCTTATAAAAAAAATAAGTTTCTTGGGTTTTTTTATTTTGAAAATCATAGTTTCTAAGGTTGTATATCTAAAAATATAGTTTTACTAGTATAATGCATTTTGATGGTCAGAAGTTCTTTTCATAAGTTTTTATTTTTTTATGTACTTTAATTTACATTTTGTAAAATATATAGATATGCCTTACTTTATGCATTAGATGATCTGAAATTACCTTCTTTGATCATGATCTCCCATCTTTTCATCTCTACCTTACTCTGTCAATCCAATATTTATCTTCATTGTGACATTCCTTCTAGTTCTCCTAATCCCTTGTCTGGCCTCAATTTCTTCTTTAGTAAGTCCCTTATGACTTCTCTTTTCTGTTTACCTTTTCATTCTTCTCTTTATTCTTGTGTTTGAAAGTCAAATTTTCTTTTCAGTTCTGGTCTTTTCATCAAGAATGCTTCAAAGTCCTCTATTTCATTGAAAGACCATTTTTCCCCTGAAGTATTATACTCAGTTTTGCTGGGTAGGTGATTCCTGGTTTTA
>CM053774.1:36340865-36369959 GCA_028658325.1 Potorous gilbertii | reverse complement strand
AAATGTATAACATTATATATTTATATTGTAATATATTATGATGTGTCATATATTGTGTGATTACATTTATCACTGTAATATACTACAGTGTAATATATTTACCATATTCCATATATGTGAATATATAATAAATAAAAAATAATATTTACTGTTATGTGTAATTTATAATATATGTTCTATAATAGTATTATACATTTATATATGTAAATATATGTATTTATATATGCATTTAGATCTCAGTAGAAGACACCTAGGTGGTACAGTGGATAGAATGCTGGGTGTGGGGTCAGGATGTCATCTTTCCGAGTTCAGATTTGTCCGCACACTTACTATCATTGTAACTGTTTGTTGAAACTGTTTGCCTCAGTTTCCTCATCAATAAAATGAGCTGGAGAAGGAAATGGCAAGCAAATTCAATATCTTTGCCAAGAAAACCTCAAATGGGGTCACAAAGAGTTGGACATGACTGAAATAACCAAACAACAAAATAGATCTCAGATGGATAGGCATAAAGATGAATGGATACATGGATAGATAGTACAGATGGATGGATGGAGGGATGGATGGAGGGACAGATGGACAGACAGACAGATAGACAAGTTTGTACCTAGTTGATTGCATAGTGTCTCTCCTATTAAATTGAGCACTATGAGATCAGGACTGCTTTTTGTCTTTATTGCTTTTCTTTGTGTTTCTAAAGGTTAGCACATAATAGATGCTTAATAAATGCTTACCAACTGTGCTCCCTGTCTTGTATAAGGAACCTAACCTTGTCTCCTGGACCTTCCTAGTGAACACCCCTCCCCTGTTTCCCCAGTACCCATAAGCCCCTAGCTGTCTCCATATATAAACCTGAACTAAAAAAAAAGGACACCCTGATACTACTCTGGGGACTCAGTCTTGGTTGGAGTAATTATACAAAGAGCTAGACTGTATTGTTTCTTCCTAGTCTGCCATCTTTTCTGGTCTTCACAGTAGCCATTCTTGGCCATACTATGGATTCTGAGTGCTTTTTAGGCATTGAATAAAAGCCCTTGTGTTACACAGGCAGAAAAGCAGATAGAAGGTCAAATTCAGGGAAGAAAAAGCAGGCTGGTTTGATTAGAATGAAGAATGGCAGTATGGGGAAGAGAGCTATGTACAATATTCTTGGAAAGGTAGGTGGGAGTCAAGTCATGAAGGGCTTTGAAACAGAGCTTGTACTTTATCTTGGAGGCAAACGAAAGGCAGCCACTGAAGTTACTTGATCAGAGGAGCAATATAGTCAGATGTACTTCTGAAAGATGATTTTTCAGACAGAGGAACTAATCTAGAGGCAAGGAGTTACTGAGCCAAGCTTCATCAAGAAGGAAGCCAGTAGCTGTGGCAAATGATAGTGCAGTTGCTAGACCAAGTCTTAGTCCTACATTAACTAGCAGAGGAATTCTTGAACTGAGAAGAGCTCCTAGAACAAGTAGGAACCTGAGCCATAGAGCAACCATAGAAAAAAATGTGATATATAAATGCAAACTGGAACCTTATCCTTTTTTGATAAAGGTGAATTATATAGAGTATGTAGGTTCAGAGAGAGAGTCAACTAGTGAAGTTGAGGGTTTTTCGTAGAGGAGTGAAGACTTCCTCTCCATTGCTGTAAGCACTAAGGCCCTAAGGAAGTGAGGTTCACTGAAGAAAGAGAGAATCAGAGTATAAGTCCTTTGTATTTTTATTGAACTAAATAAAGCTTGTCCTACATTCAGTTTTTTGTTAGCCTGAGTACTTGCACAGGAGCTAAAGGATTGTACTTCTGTAGATGCCTCCTTACTATATAAATTCTTTTGTTCATATAGGGACTTCTGGATGGGAGAATGAGGAAAAAAGGAACATTTAGTGAGAAGTCCCCAAGATTGAACCCAGAACATGTAAGAACAAAGTTTGGGAGTTATACAAAAATACTGAATATAGTGAAACAGGCAGTACTGAGCCATGGTTAGTCATCTCTAACAAGTCAAGGAAATCAGGTAAGGAATGAAGGCAATTACAAAAACTAAAATAACTAATTTTGATTATAAGCAAATGAAAAGCTTCTGCACAACCAAAATTAATGATTGTAAGATAAGAAGGGAAGTTGCAAAATGGGGGGAAAAAATCTTTGTATCACATTTCTCAGATAAGGATTTAGTATCCAAGATGTATGGCAGCTAGGTGGCATAGCACCTGCCTTGGCATCAGGAAGACCTGAGTTCAAATCTAGCCTCAGACACTAGCTATGTGACCCTGGGCAAGTCACTTAACCCTGTTTGTCTCAGTTTCCTCATCTGTAAAATGAGCTGGAGAAGGAAATGGTAAGCCACTACAGAATCTTCGCCAATCATTCTACAAATGGGTTTATGAAGAGTCTGACATGATTGAACAAGAGAAAAAATTCAAGATGTGTAGACAACTAATAAAAATACATATGACCAAAAGTCATTCCCTAATAGATGTCAGGAGATATGAACAAACAGCTCTCAGAAGAACTGCAAATTATTGACAACCATATTTTTTAAATGTTCCAAATTACTAATAACAGAAATCCAGATTTAACAATCCCAAGGTTTTACCTCACACTCAGCAAACTGGCAAAGATGACAAAACGTAGGAAGAGAGGTACACTAGAGCATTGTCGGTGAAGCTGTGAATCAATGCAACCATTTTGGAAAGTGATTTATATTTATACAAAAAGATTAAAATGTCCATATTCTTTGATGCCGAGATTCCAGTCCCTACTAGGCATATACCCCAAGGAGGTAATTGATAAGAATGAAATCCCCATACACACCAAACTACATAAAGCTGCACTTTTGGGGGTAGCAAAGAACTGGAATCAAAGTAGATGCTCAGTGATTAGGGCAAGGCTCAACAAATCATGATTGGATTTTACTATTACTGTGCTTTAAGAAATAACGAATATGATGAATACAGAAAAGCACAGAAAGACAAAGTGTCACAGTACATAGAGAGATGGACTTGGAGTAAAAAAGATTGAGTTCAAATCCTATCTCAGATACTCATTAGGTATGTGACCCTGAGAACATCATTCAATCTTTCTCAACTTGTTTCCTCATCTGTAAAATATGAATAATAATGGCACCTACTTTGTAGGATCAGATGAGATAATATAGTAAAGTGTTTTGAAAATCTTAAAACTATATATAAATGCTAGCTATTATTATTACATAAACTGTTGAAAAGCAGAGATTATGTATGCATGTACATATATGTACACATATGTATATGCACATAGTGATTACAACAATGTAAATGAAAAGAATAATCACAAAACAATTGAAAGTGCATTTTGCACAATTACAAAGAATAAACATGACCTCAAAGAAGAAATATAAGAAGACATCTCCCCCACAGAAGTAGGGGATTCACAGTTCTGGAATACTGTATATATTTTCAGATTTTTTTCAACATATTGATTGGTTTTGCTGATTTGTTTTTCTTTTCTTCCTCTTTTCCTTTTTTTCTTAAAAATTATTTATTTTCCCTCTGGAGGAGGGAAAAGGAAGGAACAAAAGAGGAAATTTAGGTGATGTAAAAATAAATATGTAAAACATTTTTATTTATTTTTTTAAAGATCATGGAGAATGAGAAACGTGCTACAGTACAAAAGAAGGGAAAATTTTATTCTAATTATGAAGGAAGTCAAGAAGATGGATTCTGCAAATGACTTCATTTCAATTGACTTCAATTCCTGACAAAATCCAGAACTCAGTATTAAAAGGATGGTTTAAGACCATTAAGACAGGGAAAAGGCAACATAACTTCATTGAGAAAAGGGTTGTAGTTAAAAAAAAAAAGATTGTACTAAAATAACTATTTTCTTTTTTGATAAGATCATTAGAGTGGTAGAACTAGGGAATGATGTAGACATAAAACACCTAGATTTCAGCAAAGCACTTGACAGCATTTCTCATGTGACTCTAGTCAACAAAATGAAGAATTATACTCTTCCACAGTCATCAGATTTTCAGATGACATGAAATTGAGAGGGTTAGCTATCATGGAGGACAGAACTCAAATCCTAAAAGATACCGACAGACTAGAACAATTACATGAATGTATTTATGTGAAATACAATTATATGAATATATTTATGTGAAATATAAGATGAAATAAAATTATGTGAAATTTCAGAGAGACAAATTGAAAAATTCTACATTTTGGTTGAAATTATCAACCTCACAACCTCTTTAGGGAAGACATAATTGGACTGCAGTTTGGAAGAAAAAGATGAGAGTATTAGTGAACTACAGGCTCAAAGTGAGCTTGGTCTGATATGGCAGCCAAAATAGTTAACCTAAGTTGCATTTAAAAAGGATTAATTCCCTGGGGAAGAGAAAGCAACCTTGAGGAGGACTTTGGGGTCTCCAACTAATGGAAGTTGGGGTGAGGACTTGTCCAGGAGAGATGACACATCTGGACATGGATTTGGTGGGACTAATGATATGTAAGAACTGTGTAGTTGTGATCCTAATTTCCTCCAACTCCCAGAGATAAAGGCAGTGGTGAAGTGCTAGAGGTAATATCTGTACATTTGTTCTTTCTATACTTTTGAAGTAAATATCCTTTTACAAAAGCTAATTGGCGTCAAGTGATTATATGTTGCTTCAGTGACAGTTACTGATCCCCTAAAAACGGAAAACAGAGTGAGTGGGGGCTAGAGTCAATTGAAATAGAGAAAAAGTCAACCTCAACCTTTCAAGGCACTCTAGAGCTCTGAGATGACATGCAGGTTACCTGGCTCTGAGAAAATGAGATCAGTATATCTCATAACAGAAGTAATTTAGGGTATTCATCTTGGAAAGGAAAAGATTTAGGTGACACATGACAGTTATCCTCAAGTATCTGAAAGCCTATCATGTCAAAGAGGCATTAGATTTGTTAGTCTTTGGTACTTGCAGAGCTCTTTCATGGATGGGGGAGTATATTCATTCTGCCTAGGCCAGTGGAGGGGGCTGAGTGTTGAGAATGAGCGGAACAAGTAATAGTGGGTAGTAATTGCCAAGAGACATATTTCTACTCTATATAAGCAGGTATTTCCTAAGGATTAGGACTTTTCAAACATGGAATGGGTTGCCTCCAAAGGTATTGAGCAATTCTGTACAAGGGATTCCTGGGCAGGTTCAGGTTAAACTAGATAGCCTCTGGAGGATTCTGGGACTTTGTTGGATAGCTGTTGTGGGGTCATAGGATAAAAACAGATCTATGGAGTGAACACTAACTAGAGCAGCGAGCCTGTAGGATTTCTTCTGAATTCCAAATAACTTCCAAATATCACAGCTTCCAGCTCTTCAAAGGGATCTCTTTAGAGCACTAGGAATGGGGCAAAAAGCAGTAGAAGAGAGGGGATAGCACAGTATTAAAATCATAAATATTTTATATGAATGTAAGATATCAATTATCATTGTTACATAGTCCTTTCATGAGCTCAAGAAATATACAGGTGTGGTTCTGTGAACACTTCCTTAAACTTCAATAAGGGCATCAATTCATTCAACAAACATCTAAGATTGTTCACTGTGTACTCACTTCTCGGCATGGGGGATGATTCAATATGTAGATGAGACTAAGTCTCTGCCCTCATGAAACTTGGTCTATGACAGGGGTGGGACACTAATACAAACAGCCATAAGAAACATTATAAAATAAATGCCTTACATGTTTTTAAAGTGCTATTCATTCAGCAAATATTTAATAATTTTCTACTATGTTTAAGGCTCTATGCTAGGGTCTGGAAAGAAAAATTAAAGGGTCCATGCCTTCAGGTTGTTCACATTCTTCTCAGAGGGTACAACATGTTCACCAAGAGGTATTGGCAACCTCTAACCTGATACTACACAGTAGGAAGGCTCAGGTGCTGAGTGAACCCCAAGTTCATGCTGGCAGATATAATGTTCCACTCTCATGGAAAGGAAGTGCTAGAGAAATGACCAACTTTATTTGATTCTCAGGAAGACATTCTCTTCTCTGGCTCCTTAGCCTAGAGTATGTGATTAACTTTACCCACTTTGAGTGCCTACCTACTAGTTTAATCCTGCCTCCTCTCTTCAACTTGCTGTGTTTCACTGAGCTCTAATCACATGCCATAATTCCCCACAAGAAAAGGCAGAAGATGTTCTACTCTATGCAAAGTTTTGATCTTGGCATAGGAGCCATAAAAGGATTGAACAGTATATGATAAAACAATAATATGATAAAACTCCCATCTGCGTTCCTTTGATTTTTCCCGGAACAAGGCAAAGTTAACCATCTCTTGTCCATCTTGAGTTGTGAAAGCTCCATTAGATCCTTCTGTATTTTTGCCATCCTCTCCACATAGCTTGTGTGTTGAAAGTCACTCCTGGCATAGTGCCTGGCACATAGTAAGTGTTTTGATAAGTGTTTGTTGACTGGCTGACTTCTGAGATAGTATACATTGGCAAGTCCAAAACAAGGAGATCTAGGAAAGACATGGTTTGGTTTGTTTAGTTCCAGATGGATAGTTCTCCTAGGAGCAGACAAAGGAAGTCATGGCTCAAAAAATTCTCCTTAAGTCAAGAAGCTCCTGATTCATTGCTTACAATGTCTCCTGCTTAAATGAGTTTGAGCTGGACTGGGAATACTATCACAAAATGCCTTCAAAGAGTTTATGATTCCCCCCAAAATGATTTCTGTCATCTTCCTGCACTTCACACTGAAGTGGGACATGTCTATTCCTCATTTTCTACCCCAATTCAAGTCTTCCCTCAAACATCTCTTCACATTGCTAATATTAACGTTATAACAAAGATTAGTGGCCACCATATTTATAAAGAGAAATCATGACAGTAGCAATGAAAAACAGAAAACTAAAGTGGTACTATTTGTTGAATAGAATAGCAGCCCCTTCCAGGCCACATAGCCAGATGAAGCAAGAATCAGCTTTTCTCATTTTAGATTCCTTCTTCTCATGAGGAGAAAGGCTCAATTAGAGTTGTGTCCTTCCCTAGTTCTGAGGCCTAGGAAAAGGAAATTGATACAAGGAGGTGCATGGGTAAGCTCACCAGTCACGGTCCTTGCCAGCATAGCAACACATTCTTTCATTGGTTGCAATAACAGCAGCAGCAATGGTAGCCACTGGTTTTGCTCTTTCTTCAGAGGGAAAAGCTGGGGAGCAAAAACATCAGGATACCCTTACTCCTGTTGACATGGACATGAAACAGAGGGTGAATTCTCCCACACACTGGAATTCTCTGCTATTCTTTTCCCATCATCAAGTTTCATCTGGATAATAACATAGGTTTTGTTTCAATAGCATGAAAAGGACTTGTCAACTGATTGAATATGATGGTTGAGGGAGAGTAGAAGTCTAGGGAGACTTTTATACCCAGGTCTCAACAAGGATTTATTAAGCACTTACTATGTGTCAGGTACTATGTTAGGCTCAGAGGATACAAGGACAAAAGTGAAATACTCACTGTCCTTGAGGAGCTTATATTCCATTGAAGGAGATAACATATACAAAAACAAGTCAATATAAGATGTTGTATATGCAAAATGTGCAACATGAACATAAATATATCCAGGATATATATAAAATAGATACAAAGGAAATATGCAAAAATTTTGAGGGGCAGAGAGGGCACTAATAGCTGGGAGGATCAGGGAAATGTTCACGTAGAAGGTATTGCTTGAGGAGTGTTTTGAAGAAATCAAGGAATCCTAAGAGGCAAAGGGAAAGTAGAAGACCATTTTAGGCATAGGGGACAATTAGGGCAAAAGCTCAGGAATAGGAAATGGATTGTCATGTTTCAGAGAGAGCAACAATGCCAATCTGACTGCACTGTACAGTATAGAAAGGAAAATGATGATTAGTTTAGCTTTGGACATTTTCCACTTGAGATGCTTATGGGACACCCTGTTTGAAATATTCAGTAGATAGTTGGAGACACGGCACTGGAACACAGGAGTGAGACTAAGTCTACATAGATCTAGGAGTCATCTATATAGAAAGATAACTTAATCCATAGGAACCGAAAAAGTCAACATGAAAGACAAGGCAGAGAGAGAAGATCCAGAGCTTAGGGAACACCAAAGATACGCTGTGCGATATGGATGATGAACCAGCAAAGGAGACTAAGGAATGGTCAGACATTTGGCATGAAAATCAAGACAAAGTAACATCATGAAAATATGAAGAAAAGAGAGCATCCAGGAGTATATTCTCCACTCATTTTTGGAACCTGAGTTAGCATTCATATTTTAAATATGGCATTCATATTTAATTTTTTTATGGGGAAAATAACCTATAAAAATCTTCATGAAGCCATTTGATTTCTCATTCTGAAAGAATGTGCCAAGGCCATTTCCTTGGCACTCTTTCTGAAATCCCTGGCAAAATTAATGCCATCAATTGCAAGTATCCTATATTAATTGCTCCTTTTTTCCATTTACCCCTAATATCATCAAAGACATTTTTTCTTTTCCCAAAACTTCATAGGTAAATTTTCCAACTGAGATTCAATAGCTTAATGTTTCTTGGTATTTTAGACAAGATTTTTCATATCTCCTTTTCTTGTCAGCCTAAGTTAAAAAAGGGAAACATTCACAGGAGATCTGATTTTTATATAAAATGTGTCAATGTGCTAATATGTATTATGATAAAGAACTATCAAATGAACCAAAATATTTGTATCTCCCAGTCAGTACATTTTCTTCACAATAAGAAAATTTACTTGGGAAACCAATCAGACAATTGCTTGATGAATATTGAATCTGAACAAAGGTAATTCCATGACTCAATTACTGTCATTAATCTATTATAAGATGTTACCCTTTTCACAGTTTCATCAATTTAAAGTGTGAAGGTATCTTAGAGGGCATATAATCCAACTTCTCTCCTTTTAATTAGTCAGGCAATAAGCATTAAGTACTTCCTATGTGTCAGGCACTGTGCTAAGTACTAGGGATACAAAGAAAGGGATACAAAGAACTCAAGGAGTTCATAATCTCAAGGAGGAGAAAACACACAAACAACTGTGTGTAAACAAGCTATAGATAGGATAAATCAGAAATAGTCACTAAAGGGAAGACACTAGAATTAAGAGGGCTCAGGGCAAAGTGTCCTGTAGACAGTGGGATTTTAACTGAGACTTAAAGGATGCCAAGGAAGTCACAACACAGAAATGATGAAACTAAGACCAGGAAGGTTAAGTGACTTGGCCAATGCTGTATAAGACATAAACACATGAGACAGAATCTGAATTTCAGAGAGAAAGTTGTTCCCACTACACCACTCTATAGATGAGGAAACTGTGACCAGAGGTAACATGATTTACATAAGGTCACAGAAGTAATAAGTGGCAGAACCTGATTGAACCCAAGTCCTTTAGTTCCAAACCCAGATCTTTTCAGTTGTATCATATTAGGAATCTCTCACTTATCTATCCATCCACCTACCTACCTTATCTATCTGTAATTTATTATCTATCCATCCATCATCTACCTATAATATCTCCATCATCTATCTAGATGGAGAACATGACAAATTTTAATTCTCGTATTTTTTTTCTAGACCCAATGAAGTCCATGTTCTGTTCTGATTAGGACTAATGACGTCATGAGATGTTTTGACTCATGTGTGAAGTGGATTTAAGTGAGGCAGAGTTGCGCAGTTATCAGATCTGATTATCAGATACCGGGATAGTCAGCTTCTGATCCTCTAAAATATTAATAGTTTGAGATATGGGCCTAGAGCTCAAAAGATGAGAACTAGATAAATATCACCTGCATAGAAATGACAATTGAACTCATCAAAGCTAATCACCAGAAAGAATATAGATAGAGGTCAGTCAGACCTTTGTAGGGTAGGATATGGATGCAAAGAAGACTGAGTAGACAAATGGGGGGGAATATAATAGAGCCATATGACAAAAACTTAGAGGACAGCATCCAGAAGGAGAGGTGATCAAGAGTCAAACACTGCAAAGTAGTGAAGGATAAGAACTGAGAAAAAGGCCATTAGATTTAGCAACAAAGAAATCCAGGTATCCTGGAGAGAACGGTTTCACATGAGTTGTACAGATGGAAACAAAATTATAGAGGACTAAAATATGTTGAGAAGATGAAGTAGAGACAATGGATGTGTTTGCTTTCTTCTACTTTGGTTATGAAGGGAAAGGATGGGATAACTTGAAATCAAGAAAAAGTTTTTTGGTTTTTTTTTCCCCTTGGATGGGGAAATTTGCCATTTTTAGAACAACCACTGTGGGAAATTACAGGTTTGCTTTATCTATAGGAAGTTTCCTTTGAGTTTTGAAATTTTCAGTAAAGTGTGAATTGTGACTGAAATTATTACATTTGTTTTGTTCAAATGTTTCACTTCAGTTTGGATTTTCTGTTGATTAGGTATTCTGTCGAGGAAAGCTTCTTTATATGGTTTTTCTGTAGTATGAATTATCTTATGTTTTATAAGCCATGCGCTTTGAAGGTCTTCTCATATTCATTATACTTGTATTTCTGTAGCCAGTATGAACAATGCTATATAAATTGTGAGCTCACTTAGAGGGTCTTTCTACATTCTTTTTTTTAAGTTATAAATGCTGTTTATTTATGACTATATGGCAGTGGTCAAAATTAATATCTTGCATAAGAAAGGCAATGTCTTCTATAGTCATTAATATCTTCTGGAATTCAAATCCACCTTTCTTCTTCCTGCCATCCTCATCAGAACCACTGATCTCCTGAATCAGCAGTTTTTCCTTTTTTGTATAACATTTTACTTTCCCCCCGCCCAATTACATATAAAAAACAATTTTAAACATTTAAAAAAATTTTTTTAAATTTCAAATTTTCTCCTTCCCTCCTTTTCCTGTCCCTTCTCTGTGATGGGAAGCAGTTTGATATAGGTCATACATGTGCAATCATGCAAAACTTATTTTCATATTAGTCATGATGTGGGGAAAAAGAAAGCCAACCAAAAAATGGAAAGCATGGTTCAATTTGTATTCAGACTCCATCAGTTCTTTTCTATGGAGGTGGATAGCATTTTTCATCATAAATCATTTGGAATTATCTTGCATCACTGTATTGCTCAGAATAGCAAAGTCATTCACAGCTGATCACTGTACAATATCACTGTTACCTTTGTATATTTTTATGTAGAAAAACGTATGTTTTTATTAGGGAAATATCTGAACACATTATGGCTAATAAAATATTATTGTGTATAAGAAATGACAAATATGAAGAGAAATTTGGGAAGACTTATATGAACTGATGGAAAATAAAGTACAAGAACCAGGACAGTTGACACTACAAACACAATAATGTAAATGAAACAATCTTGAAAGTCTTCAGAACTCTGATCAATGCAGTGAATGATCAAGACTTTTAGAGGACCAACAATGAAAAGCATCACTGCTTCTCAGCAAAAGGGTGAAACATTTGTGTGGAATAAAGTGGGAATTCTCAGGTTGGGCAGTATATTTGTTTACTTGACAAAGCATCAGTCAATAGAGAAGTAATTTTTTTTTTTAACCAGACTTGTGATTTCACTGGTGTAGGGAAGTACTGATGAGGAAAACTTTTATCATTTGCAGATCAGTAACAACTAGCTCTGCACTTTATAGGATTAAGAGAGTTGCCTTCAGCATTGAGAATATATATATGAAAAACTCAAATCTAAAAACCCTCCTTCTGTTCCATCTCTTACCCTCTCCCCCTTGCTTCCAATTGTCCTTTGTAGCTTCACCTCAGGGACCAAGGTGATCAAGGAAACAACACAGATTCTAACCCTAAAGATGACATGCCAATGACAGAATGGCAGGGTACTAGTTTGATAAACTAAATAAATTATGTTTTTACCCTGACTCCAGACAACTCTGTGACTTCACATTTTCTCCTTCCTTCAGCTATCAAATATTAAATTGGGGAGGCAGTAGACTAGATGACTAATATTTAGAGTGGAGAATTAGACTTCTAATTATAATCTATCCCAAGAACAGGCTTACAGATGGAAAGCATATAGATGCCTTCTTCCCTAAAAATAGCCCTTCTTGTACCCCATGACCTTTAGTTACCAGTCATTCAGAGTTCCATTTTCCATCTATTTCCAAAGCAAGCATGCTAATATAAAGTCTTCATTACCACTTGCCTAAACTACTACAGGAACCTCCTTACAAAACATACTCTACTCCTTTCACCTTGAATACCATAACAATCATGTATCAAGTTTCTACTATGTTCAAGGCTTTGTGCTAAATACTAGGGATAAAAAGAAAGGCAATAAAACAAAATTAAGAACCTGCCCTGAAGAAGCATAAAGTTTAATGGGGAAGAATCCACAATTTATAGTACTGACAAAATAATCTTTCTTGTAAATAGGCATATCATTCCTCTGTTCAAAAATCTTCAGGGATGCTTTATTGCTGTCTATGTACTTTTCTTTTTAGCATTGAAGGTTGACCACAATGTGGCATCCCTCAACTTTTTCAACATGTCATTGGAACACTATGTTCCAATTAAACTGGACATCCCAGGTCCCCTAAACATGTACTGAAATCTCATGAATGTTTTGAATAGCTTATCTTCCATTACAAGTACCCCCCTTCCAGAAATTCCCATAAAACCAAGGTAGCAAAGATCAGAAGGAAAACAAAACTGGGAGAAAATTTTTATAGAAAGTTTCTCAGATAAATATCTCATAGCACAAATATACAAAGAACTTTGTCACATAAGAATACAAGTTATTCCTCAACTGACAAATAGTCAAAGGGTATGAACAGGCAGTTTTACAATGACGAAATAAAAACTATATATAGTCAAATGAAAATATACTCTAAATCACTATTGATTAGAGCAATACAATTTAGAATATCTTTGAGATATCTTACACCTATCAAATTGGCTAAAAGGACAGGATAAAGCAACAAATGTTGGAAGGGATGTGGAAAAGCTGAGACACTAATTGGTTGGCGGAACTGTGAACTGATCAAATGATTTTGAAGAGTAATCTGGAATTACGCCCAAAGAGTTATAAAATTCTGTATACCCTTTGACCCAGAAATACCACTCTTAGGTCTGTTTCCCAATGGGATTAAGGAAAAAGGAAAATAACATATATTCTAAAATATTTATTGCCGATCTCTTTGTGGTGGCAAAGAATTGGAAATTGAGGGGATACCAATCAAGTGGGGAATAGCTTAAAAAAGTTGCAATATACAATGGTGATGGAATACTACTGTGCCAAAAGAAATAATGAGCTGGTTGATTAAAAAAAATGGAAAGATTTGCATGAAAAAATGAAGAGTGAAATGAGCAGAACCAAGAGAACATTGTACACAATAACAGCAACAGTATTTTAAGAACTAAGTCATTTTGCATTATCATATCAAATCAACTACAAAGGACCTATGAAGGAAGATGCTATCCACATTCAGGGAAAGAACTGATAAAATGCATAACATGGTTTTACATATACACATGTTTATGTCTAATGGTAGCCTTCCCTAAAGTGGGGCGAGGAGAGGAGGAAAAAAAGTATGCAGCAGAGAGCAAAAGAAAACCTTTTTGTTTTTGTCCCTCAAGGACAACCCTTTCATCACGGATGTGTAATATTGATTACATAATTTTTCAAAAATAGTAAACTGCAAAATGAAAATTCATAATTTTATATTGAATCCTCTTTTGATATTGTGCTCTGTATATGAAAATGTTCCCCTTTTTATCTTTTTGAAATTCAAAATGGATTAAAAAATATTTAAAGAGATTTTTAAAAAAGACATTCCCCTTATAAACACTTGCATGTATAAACATTCTGTTTTACCTCATACCTTAAGAAAGCCTTACAAACAATGAGGGGCAGAGTCAAGATACTGGAGAAAGGTAGGGCATCTGAACTCTCCCAAATTCCTCTCCAAACAACTTTAAATAATGCCTCAAAAAAGAATTCTGGAGCAGCAGAACTCATGGAAGTACAGGATGAAACAGTTTTTTCAACCCAGGAATGCTTAAATTTTATTCTCATTGAAATTGGCTCATAGAGAGAATAACATACACACTTATTTGGGCATAACAATTTATTTTAACCTATAGGAAAGTAGGAGCAGAAAGGGATGAGGGGCAGGAAGCTTACAAAAGGGAGGACAAATTGGGGAAAACAGCAGTGAAAACCAAAACAGTTTTGAGGATAGACAAGGTGAAAGGAGAGGATAAATGGGAAAGATAGGATGGAAGGAAATATATAGTAATCATAACTGAAAAAAAGTTTTACAGCAAGTTTTACTGTTAAAGTTCTCATTTCTCAAATATATAGAGAATGGAATCAAACTTATAAAAATATGAGTCATTTCCAATTGATAAATGGCCAAAGGTTATGAATAGGTAGTTTTCAGACAAAGAAATGAAAGGTACTAATGACCATATGAAAATATACTCTAAATTACTACTGATTAGAGAAATGCAAATTAAAACAAATCTGAGGTACCATCTACACCGATCAGATTGACTAATGTTACAGAAAATCAAAATGACAAATGTTTGAGGGGATATGGGAAAATTGAAAAACTAATGCACTGTAGGTGGAGCTGTGAACTGATTCAACTATTCTGGAGAACAATCTGGAACTATTCCTAAAGGGCTATAGGATTGTGCATACCCTTTGAGTCAGCAATACCACTACTAGGTCTGTATCTCAAACAGACTTTTAAAAAATAAAGGAAAAGGATCTATGTATATATGTACACAAATATTTATAGCAGGGTTTTTTTTGTGGTGATAAAGAATTGGGAATTTAGGGGTTACCCATCAACTGAGGAATGGCTAAACAAGTTGTAGCACATGATTATGATAGAATACTATTATGCAATAAAAATTATGAACAGGATACTCTCAGAAAAATCTGGACTTACATGAACTGATGCAAAGTGAAATGAGTAGAACTGGAACACTGTACACAGAAACAGCAATACTGTATACTGTGAATGACTTAGCTATTCTTAGTAATACAATGATCCAAGACAATTCTGAAGGACTTAGGATGAAAAATTCTATCCATCTCCAGATAATAAACTGATGGAATATGAATGTAGATTGAAGCATACTTTTTTTTTATTTTATTTTTCTTAGATATTGGATTTTTCTTTTCACATAACTTCTATGGGAAATGTTTTTACAAAACTGCACATGCATAACCTTTATCAAATTGCTTGCCTTTTCAAGGAGGGGGGGTAGGAAAAAGGAAGAGGAAGAATTTGGGAACTCAAAATCTTAAAAAAAAATGTTAAAAATTGTTTTTACATGTAACTGGAAAATAATAAACAAAAAGGTTTGCTATGTCTATAGTCCTCTGGAAAACCAAATTGGCACAAAAAAGGGGCCAAATGAAGCCCTATCTCATTCTTACTAGGAAAGGTAGGCTATGGAATGTATGCTTTGGCATATATCACTGAATAAATTGACTCAAAGATGTATCTGTGTTAAGGTGAATTATCTCATGGTGATTGTTTCAGGTGGAATGGATTATCAGACTCACTCTATGTGTTTGACATTGTGTGTTGGTCAGATGCCATGAACTAGACTCTCACAACCCAAAAAAGCAAACTTTTGAGTTGGTCTATCAGTACCTATGCCATAAGTGGGGATTTGTAGCTGGACTAGAATTAGTAGGAGGAAAAGGGGACTAGACTACATGTGCAAAAAGGGCTTTCAGTGACTCTAAACTTCTCCCACACCTCTAGATATCCTCCTCCTCCAAAAGAAAATCATTTGAAAACACTTATTCTTTTGGAGATGCTATATGGTTGTTAAGTCATTGAACCCTACAATCTCTAAAGAATCAAAATGGTGAGTGACTTAATGGAGAGATTCACAGTGGGTATAAATAGACTACAACATCTTTCTAGTGATAGCATGTGAAACTGACAAACAAAATGAAGGCAACTGGAAAAGGAAGCAAACGTGAAGCAAAAGTGTGAGATAACAGTATAATACTGTTTTTGTTTGTCAATGTTTGTTTCGTTCTTAAAAGACCAATGACATCTTGAGGGTGATGTCTTGACTTATGTATGATTTGGATTTTAGTGAGGAAGAGCCGTGCAAAGTCATCAGCCGCATTCTCTCCTCCAGAGTCACAGGAGGAGTATCAGAACTAGAGGAAGGCCCCCAGAGTCCTGGGGAATGACATACAATGATGTGATTGTTATGACACCAACCTATCCGTGTTGGTGTCTTAATCCCTATTAGATTTAAACTCCTCAAGAAGAAGTGTCTTAACTAAAAGTTGTATCTTCCGCACTATCTAGAAGTGATCTAATCACAACACTGAGGGCTATGTTGGATTGCCATATAACAACTTTGAAAAACAGGAAATAAATCTTGCTGATGTGCCAGAAGCTGCCCTACCCCTTAACCAGTTCATGCACTGGAACGCAAACAAGGATTTCAGAATTTCAGTAGAAAGCAGAAAAAAAGAACTCGGATATATAAAGGACCTGTGTAGGGATACCACTACTCTTTTCCCATGATGCAAGTCTATTTTGTCAGCTGAAACCATGCCTTTTATAACTGTGCATGATTTACAGCAGGAGTTAATAACCTGAGGTCCATGAACTTAAAAATATTTGGTAACTATTTTCATTTAATTTCTTTTGCAATCTTGTGTATTTTAAGCCTTAAAAATATTATTCTGAGGGATCCACAGGCTTTATCAGACTGCCAAAGTGATTCATAACACAAAAAAGGCTAAGATCATCTGCTCTATAGCAAATGATCAAGTGCAGAAATCTAATTAACCTCCCAAGAGCACGTAGCTTAAAAAAACGTTAGCTCCTTTCCTTATCCTCTCCCTTCTACTCTTTAAATGCTTTTTTTACTAGAGATCATTAAGTGTTCATTAACTCACCATATGCCATCTTTCTTAGTCTGACCTAGAAAAGGGAGGAATTACTAATGCAGAGACACATCTCTCATTTTTATCCATTTTTAATTACCTTAATTTTCCTTGTACTTTTATCAGTATTAAGCTTTTCTTTAACATTTTGTATGAACTAGACACCAGTCAAGGTACCAGATGAAATTTAAATTCTGGATACAGTTTTCTGAAATCTGTCCTATTAAAACCAGTCTGTACAAGTTGTTAAGAAAAACAAAATAATTATTATTAAAGGTATGATGTTCATAATAATGAAGTTTTTAAAAAGTGACTTACGTAAACAGATTTTGCAGACAGAAATAAAAAAGCAGAGTAATCTTTATTTAGTAACTTTTGATATTTAAAATACAACTTAATTGTTCATCCACCAAAAAAAGATAGAATCCTTAATGTTCAAACAGTGCTTTGGAAGTCTGACTTTTCTAAGGACCAGACATGAAAACCTTTGTGTATTAATGCTCCAAATAAAATCAGATAAAGTTGTACACACTAAAGGGCTGCAGAATTGGGCCCTGAGAAAACAGCACTGTCACAGTGCACTTTTATCTTGGTCAAAACAAAATGTTTTGCTTTTATGATGTTTTCCATAAATTCTTTGTATTTAAAATTTCCATTTATACAGAGTTTTAGTTACAAAAAGCTATTACTTAGTAGTCCAGTGGTATAGAAATCAATCACATTTCAAGTTTTTATATTTTCCTCTTTCAAAAAATAAGACATTAGGCTATCTTACAATGCACATGTGTGCTCACATACCTATACCTGCCCCCCCAGAAACCCCTCATCTTTGATCTGTGTAAGATGACAGAAACATATTTCGTAAGTGTTTCTCAAAATACATATGTAACTGTTAACCAATTAAGCCTAGAAGGTATTTTTATATACATTTTGCTAATGCCTGCCATAGCTTTGTCTAAAAGACCCAGGTAGTTCAAAAACCATGATATATTTCCTTTATTTCACCAATTAAACAGGCCTTCTTCCATGTGAGAAGGGAACCTATTAATATTCAAAAGATACAAGACATTTAAGAAGAGTCAGATTAAGAAATTACAAGGGCTTTGAACAGGAAAATTTTAAAAGGCAGATGAAATTTTAGATTTATGATGATAAAATCCATTTAGACCTTGAAAATGGAATGAGGCAAGTTGTTTTTTTGGTGTGCAGAAACCAAAATCTGCAACATAATATGCTTAAAGAGAAAAAAAAGTAAGAATGAAAGAAACTTTTCAGTTTAAAAGTATAGAAACAGTAATTACAATGAATTAAAAATTTATCATACCAGTAATATAGTCTTCCTACAGTTTTTAGGGTGAGAATATTTAAAGAGTTAACAAAAACAATTTCACAACATTACATTACACTTTCTTAGGTTTACCTTTTCCTACCAAAGGTTACAGGAATGTTTCTAAATTTCAAAGTATTTAAATCACTATTAAACGAAAATTGCCTTTAAAATTTCATTTGCAACCACGATTGAAAAAACTCAGTAGCAAATATTTCATAGGACGAATTTTATAAGGAAAAAAACTCATCTAAGAATAAAACTAAAAATAAGTCAAACCAATTCTCATTTACTTTATCCTTCCCATTTATTTAGATCCCCTTGAATAGAAATGTTTATCACCTCAAAATCATATTATTTATTCTAGGAAATGTAAAGCAAATGTTTGGAAATTCTATTTCAAATAAAGGCAAAAAAAATATGTGCATATGTGCATAAATAGATGCAAGGACATATATTAAGGCCCAAATACAGAAATCAATCCATTTGCAGCAAATTAGTAAACTGGATCTTTCAAATGCAAAGAGAGATTTTATTCAGATCAAAAAATATTCTCTTTAAAGTGACAACTTATTTCAATGTATTGTTTTTCAAGATAATGAAAGCATTAAAAAAATAACTTTACAGTTTTTTAACATATTTGATCAAGCTTTTCTCTGTACTCTGGCAAGTCCTGTCTGCCAATATAAAATACATATATGTATAAATACATATTCATATTATAGAAATTGGCACGAGCATGATTTTTAAAATAGTATTGAATGTAATGACAGTGAGAAGTTAGGATGAATTTTCAGTTTCTTGTTTTGGCATAATTTTTAGCTATGAAGAGCTTTATTTTATGATACTAAAGAATATATCTGATTTTATTTTCACTAACTAGGTTTTTAGCAATATACAGTCTTGATTTAGGAAAATCTCCATGCGGCAGTTCACTTTAAAAAAGCATCTCCATTAATAAAACAAAATGTTTTGAGAACAATTTAAAAAACTATTTGCCTGACATTTTAAAACAAAAATATAAATTTTACTTTTTTGAATTTTTGATATTAAGACAGTTTGTCTCCAAATATTTTTAATATTTATACATTAATCTTAATATCACTACCCTGCAAATTTAAAAAATCTGATCAGTACTCCTTCCATGTAGAAGTCATGCACTTATCTGAAAATACACATTGCACTGGTATTTCCAAGTTTGTCATTACTTATTACTAATGTTACAGAGTTCCAACCAAAACTTTTTTGTACCTTGTTAATCCTATTTAATACTTATTTTACATAAGAATAAATATTGTTTAAATATTAAACATTAATATTCTCCTAATTGTTGACCCAGAATAGAAATCCTTTTTTGAACATTTATAGCAATTCCCTACACTGGTGCCACAAATGACACTTTATCATAGTAGGATGACTATTGTCAAGTAGGATTTGGTGTACTTTTATACAGTTTAAAATTTTAAACAAATTCACAAGTTTTAACATTGCACTGAATAAATGCCAGATTAAGAAGGTAGGCTGGAGGTAGGGGGGAATTTTCAGTTAAATTATTTTGTATAATGGATTACTATGAAGCAGCCATCTTTGAAATGATATTAACTAAGGAATATATCTGAATGACTAGAATTTAGGTCATCAAAAATCTATATTCATATCTATATTACATGATAAGATGGCAGTATATTAGTTGTTTTTAAAATACAAAATGTATATGGTATGTTCAATGTAGATACAACTCAGTCTGAACTTTCTAGCCTAAGGGTCCAACTTGAGTCAATAAAAAGCATCAAGAATTAAGGCTGATGTGTTATTTTTAAAACTGTTTCATCTGGGCACTACAATGGTTTAAGCCTTCTGTTTTACTTTCCTTGATGAGCTTTTACTATGTAAGAAACTACAGGAGAAAACAGTTTCAATCTTAATAGTTAGCTCAGTTTTTATGTTAGAGAAAGCATTAACTCAAATATATGAAGAGCTGAATGTAGGTTTTCAAAAGGATAAAGCAAATGAAAACAGACGTGGAAATATTATACAAAATTGTAGGGACAATTGTGCATATTTCCAGATTTATTCATTATTGTATTCTAAAATCAAGAATTTTATTTTGTAAATTAAAAATACTTAAAAAGACTTAGTAGCCAAAATTTTTTCTTATTACTATATGGTTCACTTTGGAAGATTTTATATGGCACAAGATAGGTAAGTTTTTTTAAAAGTTCATACTCAAGTAAAAGTTACTTTATCAATAAAAGGCATTTCTTATATTTTCAGTTATATCTAGCAACAAATCTTACTGTAAAAAATTTTCCCTGATCAGTACAGCCATCTATAATTTTTAAATGACATCCTACTATATTCTTAATTTTCAGAGGCTCAATTTGAACATTCCTATTTAATATATTAACTCTGAAAAATTTTGCAGATGAAAACCAATAATGGCTGATGACAGGAGCAAAATGCCTATTTTAAAAAGGCACTATTAATCTCAATCCAAATTATAGCACTCTTCTATTCCAATAAAAGAAAACAGTCATTTGGGAACCTTATAAAAACATGTCTGACAAAACCCTTTTTTATTTACAACCTCACTTGCTACTGAATAATCCAATTACTGTATTTATAGCTAAGTAGTATGCTTCAAGTAACATCATTTTAAATATAATTTAGGATGTAAATTATTTCCATGTGTTCCAAGATTATTTTATAGATGAAAATATTTATGTTAAATGGATATAGGTAAAGCAGAGTTTATCTGCATTTCCCTACATTTCATATTTGTGTAAAACGGAAAGCACCATTCACAATAAAAGCCTGCAGGATGACATAAACTAGGTAGCCCAGTTTAGTCCATTACACACCTATCTTGGACCTTAAATCTTACAATTAACACAAGCTAGCTTGCATACTCTATTTTCCTCATTTTCCTTAGCAAGAGAGGAAACATCAAGGCGCATAATGTAAGGATGTTCATCTAAATGCTGTAACATTTGACAAAACAGAGAAGATAGCACCTGGAAAAATAGTTATGTTCTCCCCAAACTGAATATTGTTTCAACACCTCACTTTTGCAGGGTTCCCTTCAAATCTAGGAATGCACTGATCACAGGATACTGATCCCTTTATGGCATATTGAAAGGATAGGAAATAATTCCTATCATAGACTAATTTCAAATAAGGTAGAATGAAAACTATATAGGAGAGAAACTGAGGTTGGAGACAATGAAAAATAAAGAAAAAACCAGAGCATACAAAATACAGTTGTGGCTAGAATGATTTACCCCATGAAATATCATCCCTGTTGTAACTATAGACAATACAGCCACTTGGGACCTTGAGAAACAAGCAACTATGACAAGGTAAGAGATGAGTAAATCAGATTATTCAACGGAGTTGGAAAAAAGTCTGTGGCTAGATCCTATCAGTTGGTCTGCAAATAGAGTTTTAAAAAATTCTTATTTTAAGAGGTTATTGCCCATTCCGCAAAAGACAGTAAATGTTATTATTTAGAAAACTATTGCCCATTTCTTTAATTGCTGAATGCCTCTTTGGCTACTATTTGGAAGATACAGTCTTTAGTTCTAAACCTGATGCATTTTCTTTCATTTTTAGTTGCAAGCCACCTTTCCCTATTTTTTTTCTGAACTATGCTACTCTGACATATTTCTGAAATGAGCTTGGTATGGGATATATCTGCACAAGAAGTCAACATTAGGGAATATAAATATTTTGATATTTTTTAAAAAGTCGATTTGCTATTTTTTCCTTCAGTCTTCAAATTATTATTAACAGTTTCCAAAGACATATTCATAGCAGCTTGAAGCATTTCTTCTTCAGTCATATCGTCACCTATTAAGGAGTCAAATATAGTACCTGGTTATTTCTAGATAATCATTGAGTAAACAACAAATTCTCTAAATGACATCCTCTTAGAGATCTAATTCATATTCAGTTATGTGAAATGTCTCTTTATTCATTTTCTGATATCTTACTGCCAAAAACTGGCACAGTATTGTATCTAATTAAATCAAGGCTTGTTTGATGAATAAAGTAAGAAGTGCTAATACAGAATCCATTTTGAATTTTGAAATTGAGTATTGCTGTAACTTACCTATTTGAGACTCAATTTTCCCAATAGTAAAATGGAATTATTCTCCTCTCAACTACCTCTGTGGAATGTTATAAAAATGAATTCATTACTGTAACAAAACTTGCAATGAAACAGAATGAAACTTGCAAGTATAAAATTCTATAGAAAAGGTACTTTTTAAAGTTACAGGTGCATCTTCAAACATTTGAACATAAACTGAGGACACCACCTGGTTTCTTTCACAAAAGTTTCATTTCTACTGCTAGCATTAGGAATGCTATAGATTCCCTACCTCTAAAATCAGAGAATTATAAAAAGACTCCAAATTTAGGCCAGTCACAGATAAAAAAAAAAAAGAACATTTTTCTGGGGGATGACAATGCAATTTAAAAAAACAAACAAGAATAGTACTCAGATGCTTCATTGTGGCACTAATGCAAACCTGAATTCTTAAAGTCTATTAAAGGCAGAGCAAAAGCTCTGAGAAGTTCTACACCAAGGTGGAAAAGCTTTAAATATGTGCCTGGTAACAAATACTGCTGTTAAAATACCAGCCTAGTTAAGTCAGAAGAGTTTAATCACTATCCACTACATAATTGATTTGTTGGCTATTGTGACTCATACAAGAAGTAAAATAAACAAAGCAATATACACTTGTCTCTTCCTTCAATCTCAAATAAAAGAAATGACAAAGAGCTCTATAGTAGAGTGTCAAACATGATAACCAGATTAAAATATAATGGGGAAGTGTTTAACGAAATAACTACAAATATAGTACAACATAATGTTAATCTGTGGTTTTAAGTCAACATGCAAAGACCATTTCTTTTGACACCACTGATCTCTCTCTCTCTCTCTCTTTCTCTCTCTCTCTCTCACACACACACATACACACACACACACACACACACACACACGGCAATAGCTAACAAATGTTATCAGAAGGTAATAAAAACAAAAGTGATACCTGGATCATTTTCAAGTGCATCTGCACTTGTAGTTGCCTTTTCATGTAGAGCTGGTATCTGTTCTGGCTTCTGTTGTCTGAAACATTTAAAGACCAAATGTGAATTAAAGAAAATATACCCCAATAATGAATATTCCATGAAAGAAACTATTCACAAAGAATTGTTTCAGGAGTTAAAATCTCCACTGTTACAAACACTGGAACAGAAAGCAAAAAGCATTTTTAGTTGATTATCTATAACTCTTAAAATACAGATATGCCCTCCCCATCTTTAAGAAAACTGGACATGCAAAAAGCTGCTTTCATAAAACAGATTAATTAGAAAGAAGTTATGCCACCTCCCATCCCCCCTCATTTACACCAAGATAATGCTTGACCTTTATTATGACCTCTGGTCCCCTGATCCATCCTTATCTCCTCAATTCTCTCTCCCCAACACTGCCTTTCCTAAATTCCACCCACAATCTATGGTCTGTCCCTTTAAAGTCTCACTAGCTACCACTTTACATTCTCTTAGCCCACCCTTCCCAAAAATCCCTAACCATATTTGGTAAGGGAAGCTGGATATTGCAGCAGACAACTTCAGCTGGTATCTCACTGTTGTTTGACATTTCTTCTATAATCCTCTCTCATTTCCCACAGCAATTATTCCAAACCTTTTCATCTCTCCTCTCTTCCCCCAACTCATAGTGTCCTAATGTCTAAAAGCAGGTTAAACCTTTTTTTTTTTAATTTCACTTAGATTGAGGCCATGTGACACAAATTCCCTCAGTTCTTCACAGTTTATCCTTCTCATAATTGCCCTCTCTCTACTCCTCACAAAGGCTAATTTCTCTACCTTTGTCCTTGATCTCATTCTCTCCCACTTTTCCAGGTCTTTCCTTTGGCAGTCATAACTTCTCTTATGCATCTTCCATTTCTTCATTGCCACTGATTCCTTCCATTTGCCTACATACATGGTTCAGGTCTCTAAACCTAAAAGAAAAAAGTTTTCTCTTCACTATTCTAGACCCTCTAACTATTCTATCTTTCTTATCCTGCTAAAATTTGAGGAAAAGTTACCTCAAATTCTTCAATACCAATTTTCCCTCAGCCCTTTGCTTAATAAGCATGTGGTCCCACTGCTCTACTGAAACAACACCAATGACCGATCCATTTTTTCAGTCATTCTTCCTAAGCTTTGAGGAGTTTTTACCACTTTTGAACAGACTTGCCCCAGGACACTTTACCATCCACAAGCAAAACTCTGTTGGTTGTGTTCCTATCTCCTTTACATTTTTCTGTCTCCTCATCCTCTTCACTCCTTAATCTGAATGTTCTCCAAGGTTCTGTGTTTGGCCCTCTTTACACACTCTCTTTCCTTTGGCAATTTCACAGAAATTACTCCTATATCTCTATTCCCAATTTCTCTCCCAAGTTTCAGATCCATATCTGTACTACTGTAAGACATTTCTCCCAGATACTCCACAGGGATCCAAAATTCAACATGTCTAAAATCAAGCTCATTCCCTCTAAATCTGCTTCTCTTTCTGACTGCACTATTTCATTTGTGGTACCATCTGATCTTGACATTTATAGCCATTTCACTCAAATCTCAAACAGTTGCTGAGTTCTTTTTAAACCACTGCCACAGCATCTTTTGAATCTGTCTTTTCCTGTCTATATTCACTATGACTAGTTTAGTATGAACCCTCATTATTGCCCACACCCATTCTCTCCTTTCAATCTTTCTTCCTAGCACTGCCAAAATAATTTTCCTTTTGCATTCAAAGAACTCCTTAGCTTGGCATTCAAGGCTCCCTACAATCTAGTTCTAATTGACCTTTCCAGCTATTTCTCACAAAGCTCTCTTTTCATGAATGGTTCTCCCAGCTTACTTTGCCTCTCCTTTGACTCATGCCTGGGCTGGACACCCACTCCCATCTCTGCTTATTGAAATCCTGCCCTTCAAGACCCAACTCAATTGTCCCTTTCTCCATGAACCTTCTCTGATCATTTCAGGTGGAAATGATCACTTCCTCCCTGAATCTCAAAGAATGTTTTCACTGTATCCAACCCATATACTTACATATCCCTACTTTTGTTAAGATGATTTGGGCTCTTGTTTAATCTCCTCCACTAAACTGTAGGCTCCTCAAGGGCAAGGATTTTGTCTCATTTCATCTTTATATGCCCATCACTAAACATAGAACCTTGATAATATCAAGTCCAATAAATATTTGTCTTAATGAATAAGTAACTTTTCAGGAACATCTCAATTTAACTGACTCCAACAAATATTTATTAAGCATCTACTAAAGAAAAAAAGGAAAAAGTCTCTATCTTTAATGATTTTACGTTCTACTAAGACAAGGAAACTTAAAAAGTGATAGAGCATGAATATGGGCAAATCATTCAACTGTTCCGTACCCTTGTGTGCTCATCTATAAAATGGGGGGTGAACCTGATGACTTCTAAGGACCTTTCTAGCTCTAACTCTATGATCCTATGAAGAAGTAATGTGTTCCAGGTAGAGAGGAAAAACTGGGATACAAAGACCAGTATGGCAGTCCTGTTTGCCTGAAACTTTCCCCTCAGTGTTTAGGAGCAAAGCAATGCATGAAACATAAAACACTCATAAGCATGTATTGACAAAGACTTAAACAGAAGTTTTTATAACTATTATTATACTCTTCTGAAAGACAAAACCTTTTGTGAGATTGTAGAATAAGAATTTCACCTTCATCTTGACTACTGATTGGATGGAACCTACAGTGCGTTAAATGGAGTAATACGAAATAATCTGGAAAGGTACAGCGGAACCAGATTGTAGAGGTTGCTAAACGGTTAAGCTGAGGAGTTTGTATTTTATTCTAGAGACAACAGGATAAAGACAAATGAAGTTGTTGGGGGTTGGTTTTTCCCCCAACAGCATATGACAGGTCAGACTCACACCTTAGGGAAGATTCATTCTGTCAGCTCAATTTGGAGGATAGTTTACAATGGGAAAAGATTAGAAGCAAGGAAGTACCTGAACTAGAGTGGTAGCTTTGTGAGTGGAGATACAAGGACAGATAATGTTGCAGAAAAATTGATAAGATTTAGCAATTTCATGGATATGAGGACAGAGAGCAAGTCAGGGCAAAGAAAGAGTCAAAGATTACCCCAAGATTATGAACCCTGGAGGAGTTTGGAGAAGTAGTTCTGGGAAGGGGCAAGGGGATGAACAGGTCCATTTTAGACAAGTAGGTTTAAGATGCTAGTGGGATACTTAAGAGTAGATATTTAGCAGGAAGGTGGCTATGTCGGGAACTAGAGTTCAGGAGAATAATTAATGTTGAGGACATCCAGACAGGTGTAGTACATCTAGGTAGAGAAATAATTGCATCCTTGGAAACTGAAGAGATCATGAAGGGACAGAGTACACAGGGGATGAAAAAAGAACTTAGAACAGAGTTTTGTTAAGATACCCAAATTTAGGGTACAGAAGACAGATCAACTAGGAAAGAAACTGAAAAATAGGCAGATAAGAGTACTAGTAGAAAGCAGTGTCTTAGAATCAAGGGATGAAGTATTCAAGATTGCAAAGTAATCAACATTGTCAAAAGATGCAGAGAGGTTAATGACTGAGGAAAGGTCATTGGACTTAGTAATTAAAAAAAATATTTGAAATCTTCAAGGAGAAAGTTTCATTAGAGTAATTAGGGTCAAAAGTCAGAAGTTAATGAGTTGTGAGGAAATAGGCAATGATTCCCAACAATTCCTGCAATAAGGGGAAGACACATGTGGGATGACAGCTTGAAGAAATGGCAAGATAAAATAATGATGTTTTAAGGATTTAGATAGATCTGGTCATGTTTACAGGTAGAGGGGAAGTCAGTAGAAAAGTCTGAAAATGAGAGAGAGGGAGGGAATAATTCGACTAAGTAAGCTAATGGGAAAGATAGGAGGGGCTGGGATCAAGGATAATACAGACGGGCTAACCTTGATAAAAAAGATCACTTCTTCCTCAGAGACCAGAGCAGAGGACAGAACAGGTGAAAACGTAGGGGTTTTAAGTTGTGAATAAGGAAGGTCAAGATGGATGACCTGAGTTTTCTCAAGAAAACTGGAGATGATAACCCCCATTGGGATGGGGATGTCTTGAGGGGCTTCAAGAGAGAAGGTTAGGAACAGTTATGTGTGGTATATGATAGTCAATTAGGGAAGAATAAAAGAATTTAAAATATTTCGGTGCAACAGTAAGGACCTAATCAGTACTGTTATATAGCTATTTCCAGAGATATCCAGAAGTGGAGAAGGTAGATATTTGGAGGGATGGGGCTGAGAAATAAGAACTGAGGATTAGCAGGATTAGAGAACAGTGGTAGGAAAAGAAGACAAAAGATTTAAGAATAGAAATATACAATTAAACTGGTTAACCATAACAAAAAATACAGTGAGAAGAAACTGAGGCAAGGAGGAGGAACCAAGATGGCGGAGTAGAAAGATGCACATATGCTAGCTCCGAACCCACAGCCCATAAAATGCCTGTAAAGAAGAACTCCCAACAAATTCTGGAGTAGCAGAAGCCATGGAACAATGGAGTGAAAGAGGTATCTGTTCCAGAGGGCCCTGAAAAACTGACATGAAAGGTCCGTCACGCACCAGACCCGGAGCAGAGCCCGGCCCTGCCTTGGCCGTGCAGCACTGAGGGGGCAAGATCCAAGCAGGCTTGAGGGAAAGAATCTCCAGCATGGGTCCCTCCACCCACAGGCGCCAAAGGTCAGTGAGAGGGTATTTTTGGCTGGCCGAGAGGGGAGTGGGGTATCCCCAAAACTCAGGCCTCCTCAGGAGGCAGCAGTGCAGGCAGCAGCAGCCAGGGGCTCCCAAAGCAGGCAGGAGCTCAGATCCATTGTGGAAGGTCTCTGCATACACCCCCTGAAGGAACCGAGCCCTGTGTGGCGGCCCTGTCCCCACGGAGCACCTGAACTTAATCTCCCACTGAATAGCAGTCCTTCTCCCTTCGAAAGCCCTGAGGCTGGGAAGCAGAATTTGAATCTCAAACCCCAAGCACTGGCTGGGCGGAACTGCAGGTGAGGTGGGTGTGGAGAGAAATCTCAGAAGTCAAGTAACTGGTTGGGAAAATGCTCAGAAAAGGGGAAAAAAAATAAGACCATAGAAGGTTACTTTCTTGGTGAACAGATATCTCCTCCCATCCTTTCTGATTAGGAAGAACAATGCTTACCATCAGGAAAAGACATAGAAGTCAAGGCTTCTGTATCCCAAACATCCAAAATAAATATTCAATGGGCTCAGACCATGGAAGAGCTCAAAAAGGATTTTGAAAATCAAGTTAGACAGGTGGAGGAAAAACTGGGAAGAGAAATGAGAGAGATGAAAGAAAAGTAGGTCAACACCTTGCTAAAGGAGACCCCCCCCCCTAAAATGCTGAAGAACATAACACCTTTAAAAATAGGCTGAGTCAATTGGCAAAAGAGGTTCAAAAAGCCAATGAGGAGAAGAATGCTTTAAAAAGCAGAATTAGCCAAATGGACAAGGAGGTTCAAAAGCTCAATGAAGAAAATAGTTCTTTCAAAATTAGAATGGAACAGATGGAGGCTAATGACTTTCTGAAAAACCAAGAAATCACAAAACAAAACCAAAAAAATGAAAAAATGGAAGAGAATGTGAAATATCTCATTGGAAAAACAACTGACCTGGAAGATAGATCCGGGAGAGACAATTTAAAAATTATGGGACTACCTGAAAGCCATGATCAAAAAAAGAGCCTAGACACTATCTTTCATGAAATTATCAAGGAAAACTGCCCTGATATTCTAGAACCAGAGGGCAAAGTAAATGTTGAAAGAATCCTC
>CM053774.1:36251594-36340365 GCA_028658325.1 Potorous gilbertii | reverse complement strand
TACAATAGAAATATATTTGTATATGTATATTATATGTATAATACAATATTTATATTATATACATTTATATACATACATATATAATGTTATACATTTACAATAGAAATATATTTACACTATATATGCAATATATTTACAATATACATTTATATATGCTATATATATAAATGTATATTGTATTTACAATATATTTCCATATCTCCTATATAATAGGAGAGCATGTCAGAGGAAAGGCACCATGATTAAAGAAGACTGGGAGAGGCTTCTTACAGAAAGTGGTAGTTTAGCTGTGTTGATGTATTTGATCCCAACCCCTTCAAAGCCTCCAGTTCAAGATGTGTTACCTACTCAGCTTTTCAGACTGCAGGTCCAGTGCTCCCCCTAGCTAGGAAAGTGCTTTGTCTCTGGTGACTTTCTTCAGGTTCCATACGGTATTGTCAGTTACATGACAACGCCTCTTCTGTCTCTCTTCTAAACTTGCTCAGGGTTGTAACAGTAACAACTTTGTCGCTCAGCCCAGGACCTGGCACGCTGTTCGGGGGTTAAGAACGTTTGCTAGATGGACTCAGATGGGTGTCAAGGGCCGTTCATCCGGGCTAGCCCTTCCTAGCTCCCTAAACCTGCGTCCTCACTTGTAGAATGAAGGCGTTAGAGAGATAAACGGTATAGAGTTAAAACTCTGTCCACCTTAAATAACGTTCTATGAATGCTATATTAATTTCAACGTTCATTAACATATATTAAAAAGTCAAATCCTACGAACGGCCTCCCTGGCCACCCTTGGGCACGGCTCATTTTATCTACTGTAGAGGGGATGCCTAATACATAGTTAATCCAACGTCAGGGGAAATCCGGCTGCCCACGTTGGAGCCCGTTAAGTGACACGTCGCCCTCTGCACAATGGAAGGTTTTCTCTAAGTGGCCAAGCTGTTTTTTTTCTCCCCGGGGCGAGGGGTCAGGATCCGCAGGGAGCGAGGGAGCTCTGGAAGGGCTGACGATCGGAGGAAGCCCAGCCCCCGCGGGGACGGTCCTCCCGCATCCCATCATCCCCCGCGACGTGGCCACGTCCTCTCCTGGGCGGCCGCTCTGCCGCCGGTGCCCGGCGCCCTCTCGGTGATCCGCCGCAGCGCCCCCGGGCGGGTGTCATGGCTGCCAGCGTCGAGTTGGCAGGAGTTGTCCGCCGGGCTGGCGGCAAGTGGCCCAAGTAGCCGGCCGGACGCTACCCCGGCGTGTCAGGAGCTCCCGGGCATGCGCCGGGCTTCCGTGGCGGGGAAGAATTCGGCGGTGGTGGCGGGTGCCCGTGGTTCCCGCTCCGGGCCGTTCTGGGCGGCGGGGGTTGGCTGCTAGGGGCTGGCTCGTCGCTCCCTTCGAAGGCCGGCGTCGCCTTGGAAACCGGTGGAACGCTTCGGGCGTCTGCTCGGGGGGCTGCGCTGGGCGGCTGGACCTCGGCCGCGGTCGGGAGGGCGCTGCTTCGCCGTCGGCCGCCGCGATGTCTTCGTGGTTCGGCAGCCTGAGCTCTGGCCTGGGCCAGACCCTGGGCCAGTCCCTGGGCCAGGTGGGCGGCAGCTTGTCTTCGCTCACGGGCCAGATCTCCAGCTTCACCAAGGACATGCTGTTGGAGGGCACGGAGGAGGTGGAAGGTAACCCGGCGGGCCCGGGGGATGCCAGGCAGGATTCGGGACCCGGGCCGGGACCCCGGGGGATGCCAGGCAGCATTCGGGACCCGGGCCGGGACCCCGGGGGATGCCAGGCAGGATTCGGGACCCGGGCCGGGACCCCGGGGGATGCCAGGCAGCATTCGGCACCCGGGCCGGAACTCCGGGCCCGGGCCAGCCTTCCCATTTAACAGTGGGGACATCGAGGCACGCAGAGGCAGGGATGTTGACCCGGTTCTCCCACTTCCCGTTCCAGTTACTTTTCCGCTGCCGAACTGTCTGGCCCCCTAGTTTTTACCCATCCCCTGTACAAGTCTGGAAAGAAATGCCACATTTTTTTCCCTTTTCCTTTCGTTGTCTGAGCTCATTCTGTCAAAGTTCCTCCCCTCCTCTCCTTGAGGTCCCCTCTCTTAGCCAAGGAGATCTCCAGTTTCCTTAACCTCCTTCCCTGCCCCCAAATTATCGATGTAGTCTTCAACCTAGAAATGGTACTTTGGTATCCTGGGCAGAGAAAAACCACTGTTCAACGGTATTTTCTTATCCAGGAATGCCTCTTTGTAGAATTGAAGCTGGACCGATATTCTGGGATTCATCATAAAAAAAGAAATCTTGTTACTCTCACTCAGAAAATAGTTTTTGTTTATCACTGTTTTTGAAAATTTAATTTTTCTCCTTACTGTCACATCTTTGTGAGAGACAAGTAAAACCAAAACACTTTGAACTGACCTGAATGCTGTTGACTAGCCTCAGTAAACGTAAAGCAGCCTTTTCTGTGTTTTCTCTGACTTAGGATATCTTCTATTAGTAAAACATGGCTGTGTTTTAAAAATTGATTTTTATTCTTATCATTTCTTTTTGCCTTTTTTTTGGACAGTGTACTTTGACTTGTGCTTATTTTTTATCTGTATTCTTTTTTCATTTTCTGCATTTTTCCACTGTCAAATGGTGCTTCGTATTGAAATAGTTCTTCACAGTTTTCAAAGTGTATTTTCACCAGTATAATCATGTTGAATTCTGACAGCAGCATGGTGAGATAGGCACAATAGACTTTTTTCCCTCAGTTTTTACAATTAAGAAAACTGAAGCTTAGAAAAGCAAAATTAGGGTCCTTGTCCATTGGAACCTAAGTAATCTAATATTTTAGATTCTCACTGCTTTCTCCTTTAATTACTGTTCTTGTAGACTTCAATAAAGAACAGTGACTCACCCAGAGTTTCACAAGCAAATAATAACTATTTGTAATTATATAGCACTTTATGATAACAAATGGTTTTATATCTTAGAGTATCTTATGTAATAGTCCCAACAGCCCTATGAGACAGGCGTATTACCTAACACTAACAAGGGGTACTTCTGAAACCTAGTTTTCAGACCCAAAGTCCAGTGTTCTTTCCATTGTATAAAAATACCTCTCATAAAGCTAATTGGAAGGTAATATTTACTAACATTTCTGTCTTCAGTTGGTGCTGTAAGTGATTTTGGAGAGTCATAGAATTTCTGAGTTGAAACATTAGTGACCTATGGCTAGGTGGTGCAGTGTATCAGGTGCTTAACTTAAGAGGAAGATCTGAGTTCATTAATAGCTCATTAATTTTGGGCAAATCATTTTAGCTCTCTCAGCTCAGTTTCTCCTTGATGGGACACAGACCCTTCCAGCTCTGAATCTGTGATCCGGTGATGCTACGTGCTCCACCCATTCCTCTAAAACCATATCTACCCTATCAAGTGGTCATCCAGGCCCTCCTAGAAGAGCTCCAATGAAATGTAACCCACTACTTTCAGCCCTTTGCACTTTGGACAGCTTTACTTCTCAGGAAGTTTTTCCTGAATTCAAGCTTAAATTTATTTCTTTGCACCTTCCACTCACTCTCTAAGGACTCTCTAGGGACAACAGAGCAAGTCTAATCATCTTCCATAGACAGCCCCTTGGACACTTGAAAACTTAAAATTTCCTAAGTGCTCTCTTCTTCAGGATAAACATACTTAGGGTAAATATTCCTTTAACTAGTCTTAATATGATATGGACTCAAGGCTCTTTACCATCTTGGTTGCTCTCCTCTAGAAACTCTCCAGCTTAGGAATGCCCTTAAACTGTGGTCTTCAGAACTTAAGTACTTCAGATAGTCTTACTAAAGTAGAATGTGGAGGAGCTGTTACCTCTCCATTCTTGGAAGCATTGTCTCTCTAAAAAAAGTTATGAACTGGAAAATAACCAACAAAAATAAACATTTTCATATGCAAAATAGCACAGAAAAAGATTATATATATAAATATATATATATATAAAACCACGAATTTACTATATACAACTTAGTCTTAAAAAAATACCTGTCATGATAATTTAACATGGTATTACCTTCATTGCTCTATCCTTGCTTGTATGTCTTCTGAACTTCTTTCTATTCTCTTCTGTGTATTTAAAAAATACCAGTCCCTATTTTAATGTAGCCCATGATTGTATAAACCTTTTGACTGCCGTATCACACTGCTGATTCATATTAATCTTTCAGTCCACTAAAACTGGCTTTTTTTAAAGACAGTTTACTCTTTAAACATTTCTTTCCCATTTTATATTTGTGAGTTTGACTTTCTTGAACCCTAGTGTAACACTGCATTTATTCCTGTTTAATTTCTTCTTATAAGTCAGTTTAACGCTCCAGACTGTCAGCTTTTTCACTCTTGACTCTGTCATCCATTGTTAACTGTCCTTTTCAGCTTCTTGTCATCTTCATGTTTTTATGCCCTTATTCAAGTCATTGATAAAATTGTTAAACCGCATTGGACCAAACGGGGATCCTTAGGGCAGTCTATTGTATACTTTGTGCCAAGTTCATGATTAATGACTGTTCAACTAGTCAACTAGTCAACTAGTTCTCCCTCTCTTCCTAGTCTAATTATATTATTGTCTAATCTGGGGGTTTCCAGATCCATGGGGACTGGAAGAGGAGCATAGGCAGGGAGTAATGTGAGGAATGGGAATTTACATCAGGCAAGAACTGTCTGTTTACGTATTGGGAGTGCATGCTCAAAAATTTCTTACTGATAGAGTTATTTGATAAAAAACTTGGAAAAACACTAGTTCATATCTTTTCATCTTTCCACAAGAATAACATCAGAGACTGTGTCAGACGTTTTTCTCAAATCTACATGAATTGTATCTTCAGCAGTCACATTCTACCAGCCTTACTCATCCTGTAAAAACTGGAAATGAAGATTTGCAATCAGTCAATCCACTTGGGTTTTTAAAGTGCACACTGTATTTTAAGCATTTTACTAGATACTGGGATAAATCCAAAGGTAAGATAGTTATTGCCCTTAAGCTTATATTCTACTTATGTTCATGCATAAGTAAATACAGGAGATATACAAAATAAATGCAAGAAAGATACAAAGGGCAAATCACTTAACAACTGGGTGAATGAGGAAAGAACTGTTGAAAAAAGTGGCATTAGAACTGAGCCTTGTAAGGAGTTAGAAGTATAAAAATGAGAGTTAAGAGGGAGAGCATTTCATGAATGAGGTAAAGGCTATGCCAAGGTATTTTGGTGAGAGATGGCATGTCCATGTATAGGGAACAGCAAACAGCCAAACTCTATGTTAGATGGAATCTGAGGGGGAGTAATATGTAGTCACTTTATGTAGATAGATAAGCACCAAATTGCGAAGGGCTTTAAATGCTAGAAAAGATTGTATTTTATCTTAGAAGCAGTGGGGAAATACTGATGCTTCTTAAACAGTTAACTGATAAGGTCAGACCCACACTGGGTATGGGATGGATTGGAAAAGGGGAGAACATAGGGAGATACGTTGGGAAAATAGGTAAGAAATGGCAAGGACCTGAACCAGGATGGTAGAGAGGAGGGGATGGGTGTAAGAAACATTAAAGCAGAATCAACAAAATTTTGCAACTGATTGGATTTGGGGGGATGTGTGTGAATGAAGTGTTGAGGATAATTCTAAGGCAGTAAAACTGAGTGATTAGAAGAGTGGTGATACCCTAGAGAGAAATAGGGAAGTTAGGAAGGATGGGTTTGGGGAAACAGTAGTGAGCTCTTTTTTTAGAGATGATGAGTTTAAGATGCCTTTGGAGCATCCAGTTGGAGATGTAAAATTGGAGATCAGGAGTGAGATTAGGGCTGGATATATAGATTTGGAAATTATCTGCATAGATGTGATCTATGAGAACTGATAAAATCATTAGGAGAGTCTTAAGAGAGAAGAGTGTCTAGGACAGAGCTCTGGGTTACACTCACACATAGGATGTGAATGATTATACTGCAGAGGAGACTGAGAGGCAACTGTCGTACAGGTAGGAAGAGAACTGTAACAAAACAATATCTAGAAATTTTAGAGAGGAGAAAGTATCCAGTAGGAGGGAATGGTCAGTGGGATCAAATGCAAAGGACAAGAAGGATAAAGACTGAGAAAAAGCCATTGAGTTGAGTAATAGATTATTGGTGACCTTGGAGAAAGCAATTTCAGTTGAATGATATGAATGAAAGCAAGATTGCAAGGAATTGAGAAGTAATTGGAAAGTTATGGAGTGTTGGGAGTTTCTTCTAGGAATTTGGCTGTGACGGGGCAAAGAGTTAGAGGCCAGTAGGTTGAAGAGTTGGTAAGGTCAAGTAAAGGTCTTTAATTTTTTTAAATAATGGTGGAGATTTTGGCTATTTTGAAGACATGAAGGAAGGAACTAGAGAATAAGAAGAAACTTAAAAATTAGGGTAAAAAGGGATAATTCAAGGGGAAAACTACAGGACATGGGAGTCAATGTATTCATGGGTACAAATAGGTTGGTGTGGACAAGGAGAAGGGCAGTTTGTCTAAGATGAACAAAGGAAAGAATGAGGATGATGGTTCTGAGACGATTTGAAGTTTTAAGTAGGATAGGAGAGGGAACTTTGACGGATACTGAAATATGAAGTGGGGTGCTCTTAAGTAAGGTTGTGATCATATATAAGTGGCTCAAAAAGAGAATAAAATGTTTGTGACGGTCATTGGGGTATTGTGATTATAAAGTTAATCGGGAAAGCATAAAAGAGTTGGTGTGGAGCAGTGCCACCCTGTTGAGACTGGATTAAATAAAGGAACCAGTCAAGCATGATTATGTAACTTTCTCCATTGACCTTCAACAATAAGTGAACAGGAGCAGAGAAGGCAAAAGGTGGGAATAATTTCGTATTGGGGTTTGGAAAAAAGGATAAATATCAAGAGGACAATGGGACAAGTGATCCAAGGGTCAAGGATAGGGTAAAGTGCAGCTGATTAATCATAAAGTCAGGATGTTGAAGAGAGAAAAGTGAGGCCAAAGAAAGAGTTGTAGCCTGGGAAAGTTGTTTGTAGTTCACACTCGAGAGGACCATGGCATCACCTTCCTGATGTCTTGGTCCTCTTCCAGAAAAGACAAACAGCCTGGGTGTAGTAGTAGCTGCTAGGGACCCAACTGACCAGTTGCAGTTTGGCAGTGCAGCTCCTTCCTTCCTTCCTTCCTTCCTTCCTTCCTTCCTTCCTTCCTTCCTTCCTTCCTTCCTTCCTTCCTTCCTTTTTTCCTTCCTTCCTTCCTTCCTCCCTCCCTCCCTCCCTCTCTCCCTCTCTCCCTCCTTTCATTCTGTCTGCATAGGGAATAGTACTCTTACCTACAGGTGCTTTTTTGCCTAAAGGAATATTCACAAAAATATCTTGGGGTTTACTGGCTACATTTCTTTCTCAAGGACCATACCTTTGCCCCACGTTACTCAGGCTCTTGTTGATTGACCAACAGTAGTAGCCCAAGCCTCAGGTGGCCCTTGTTTGGGCCCTGATGGCACCGAATAAGTGTAAATAGCACTTGTTTCTGTTTTGACTGGTAACCTTGAGGGTCTCCTCATCCCAGACTGATTTTTTTTTTCTTTTGAGTAGGTAAAAGAGGCCTGGGAAAAACTGAGACCTGGGAAAGACTTTAGCTTAAAAAAAAAAGCCTGGGAAATCAAGGAAAGGGTGGAGTGACTGGAAGTCGTACTGAATGCAGAGAAAGGAGATTTGGAAGGGGAAGGCACAAGGAAAGCTGGAAGAACAGGAAGTTATAGTCAGAAAGGAATTTCAGTTTTGTGAATTGTGGAGATAGAATAGTCTGGGTGAAGATATCAAGGATATGAGCATTCCTGTGTGTGACTAAGGTAGGTTAAGGTATGTGCATGCGCGCGCGTGCACACACACACACACATACACATACATATATTTGCAAATGTATATAATAGCATTTGAGGAGGTTAATGAACTGGTAAGTAACAGTATTTGAAGACTAACATATAAATTGACGTCTTCAAGTGTTAAGGGCAGGGTTTGATGTTGAGAGGAAAAGACTGTGAGCTGGTACTGCACTTCTTGAGAAAGGGAATTATCCTTGAGACTAGTAGGTAATAGTCACTAGGCTCTGGATTGGGTGATATATATGGGTGGAGAGGATCTCAAAGCAGGAAAGGCATGGAGTTCAAGGGGTTGAGGGAGGGCCTGAAAATGACAATGAAAGGCAAGAAGTATTCTTTTTACTCCTAGTCTAGTGTAGTGGAATACAGGAGAGAGTATTTTCTAGTACTAGAAAGGGTAGTCAATGATGCAGTGTTTTCAGGGGAGAATCAGATTTATGTGAGTATGAGAGGAAGAAAAGGTTGAATGCTAAGGACTATTTATTAAAAATAGAATGAACTATTATTGATGAAGTCATGCTGTCTCTTTGTGATGAACACTTCCTTTTCCATATGTTCATTAACCAGCCTTTAAGAAATATATTACAGAATTTTGGTAGGAATGGTAGTCAAGAAAGACTCCATTCTTTTCCGTTTTTTTCTTTGAAAACAAGTACATTTGTACTTTTTCAGTCCTATAGCCAGCATCTCTTCCATTCTCTAGGATCTTTCTGAGAGTATTGACAATGGTTCAGCAATCACATCTTTGAGTTCTTTCATTACCCTAAGATTTCATTTCTTCTGGGCCTGAAGACTTAGATGCACCAAGGTACTCCTTTCTTTCTACCTCCCTTAGGTATCAACTATCTAAAAGACATTTTTGCTTTTGCCTTTGCCCTCCAAAGAGAATGCAGAAGTGACGATAAGAGCTTTGTTTTCTCTCTTTTATTACCACCCCTTTCATCGTGATCAGAGGTCTTATTTTGTCCTTGAGTCAGGTAAACAAGTCGACAAGCATTTATTAAGTGCTTACTATATATGCCAGTCCTATGCCATGTCCAAGAAATAACAGAGAAAGGCATAAGATTTCTTGTACTTAGGGAGCTCTCAGTCCGGCAGGGAAGACATTACATAAATTATGTATAAACAAAAACCTAATCAGCAGAGAGAAGACACTAGTATTAAAGGAGATTGGGAATGACTTCTTATAGGAAGTTAGATTTTGTTAGTCTTGAAGAAAGCCAGGAGGCTGAGATGAGAAAGGAGAGTCCAAGTCATGGCAGACTGCTGGTAAAAAAAAGTTGGAAAATGGAGTGATATATCAGAGGAAGAGCAAGGAGGCCAGGTGCTTACTCCCTTTTTTTGAGCTGCCTTTCCAAATAGCATACAAAACGTAACAAAACAAAAACTACCTAACTCCTCCTCCTCTTTATCTTTAGCATTCCTTGCCAATCTCATCTTACTCTGATCATTTAGGACTTAGGACCATTCTTGTAGTACTGTATACACAGTTTTTTGTTTTTTTTTTGTCACTTTCTCTTCCTTCCATCTTCTGTACATCACTTTAAAAATCTAGGCTGGTTGAGTTCCGTGTGTATTCAGATCTGTCTTTTTAGACAACTTTTCCATCTTTAGAACTGTTGCTTTTTTTTTTAACATTATAAAATGTTATAATTTTATGCTTGTTAGACTTTGGTCCTACCAAATCCTTCTTTGAACTCTTTGAAATCTGTTTTCCCACAATCTTGGGTATGTGTTGGACTATGCTCAAATATTTTCTCTTTCTCTATTACAGATTTCCTATGATTCTAATTAAAGTCACTTTCTTCTTATTGGAAGAATCTTTTCTGGAATAACATTTCTTCTCCTATCTCCACTTAAAAAGTTTAAAAAAAATGATCCACTTTGTTTTTATATTACAGTTATTTCTAGATATCGAAGGAAAACTGGCAGTGGGCTGAGTTTGGCCCTTGCACAGTTGTTTGTCAGTCCCTGGACTAGGTGATGTCCAAGGGACCTTCCAGCTTTAACTCCTATAATGAGAACACTAGGTACTTTACTAGGTGCTTTCTTTACAACCCTGTCGGGAAAGTTGTACAAGTATTATTATACCTATGTTTTACAGATGTGGAAAATAAAGCCTGGAGAGCCTTACTCTGATAGTTTGCCAAAAATCATAATGGTTAGTAGTGTCAGAGCAAGGACTTGACCCTAGAGCCTTTAACTTCCATTTATACTATGCTAGAAACTATGCTAGGTGCTGGGGATGCAAAAACACTAAGAGAAAAGAAAAAACAAAACATGTTCCCTGCTCTCGAGGAGCTCACATTACAGTGTGAGAGACAACATGGAAAGAAGGTAATTTTGTAGGGAAGGCACTGAAGGAGGAAGAGAGGAGAATAGGGAAATATCTTTTATAGAAAGTCGGATTTGAGCTGAGTCTCAAGGAAGGCTAGGAGGTGAAGGTGAGGAGGGAGAGCCATTTGAAATCATTTATCAGTGAAGATAAAGTACCTCTACTGTTATAAGATAGGAAAATAATTAATACCTCTATGAAGTAGGTAGGGTAGCATCAAATATTATCATTCCCTCTATTTTACAACTGAGGAAACTGAGGTCCAAAGAGTTTTAAGTTACTTGCCCAGTTCATACTTCTGTAGTGCTTTCAGATTTACTAGGTTTTTCCCTTATATAACCTTTAATGGTAATTTGTACAAGTATTATTTTACTTATACGGTCTCTAAAGTTGTATGTTTTAAGTCTCATGGTGCCAAATACATGCTTCTTACTGTTAGCGATGCTTAAAGTCACCTTTCACTTTTAACAGACTGAATGAAAGTTAATGAAATTTGTGTTGACCCCTATTTAAATGGTTGATGTTTACTAGAAAGGCACAGCAGGCTATAGTGAAAGAAACATTTAAATCTAGCTTTAAATCTAAAAGTGTATAAAAGATATATAAGATTCAGTTTCACAATTTTGGGTGAATTGATCCACCTAACATATAAAATAAAATAATACTTTTCACTAAGCCCTTCTTGGAATGGGATAAAAATGTATGTATTAAGATTCCCTGAGAGCTTTCATCTTTGGTTGCCTGGTCATTGTTTTCCTGTAACACATGGAATTTAATATTTATTTAGTGCCTGTAAGAGTATGATATCATGGTGATGACTTCAGCATGTCATTTTAAAAACAGAATGCAGGTAGTTACATCTGAATACTTAAAAACCAAAAGTATCAAACTTGCTACAAAACTTTCAGATGTGGCTGAGCCATATTAAAATGTAATTGAGAAATGTTTAACAAAATATAATACAAGGATATATAGAAATTCTATACAAAATACAGAAACAAATAACGTTAATTTGTGGTTTTCTAAGTCATTATGTGACTGACAAGGCTTTGAGTTTGACATCACTGCTCTAAAAAATTCTTGCATTTGACCTTGAACAATGCAGTACAATGTCAGTTATAGTTATGATGTTTACAATTACCAGAAATATTTGAAAATCTACTGTTACAGGGGTGAGACATTCCCAAGGTATTTTAACTGTATATAGTATTGAGAACTACTACAAGTGTTAGGTATACCAGGCTAAAGGAATGTTTTTAATTCTTTCATATCGTAAAGGAGAATCTTATGGAGGCAGTGACAAAGTTGTGATTGACATTCAGGTGTTTGTCTTATACTCATTTCACACTTTTAAAATTGACTGAGGAAAAGGTTGCACTGTGTGATACAGTAGAAAGCACACCAAATTGTAATGAGTTGTGCTTGTAAAGTAGATCTGAGCAAGTCAGTTAACCTTTGGGCTTTGCTTTCCTCAACTGCACAATGAAGATGTTGGACTAGGTATTCTCTTGGGTTTCACACCTGTCCCTTAACATTACATGTTTGCTGTCGCACTAGCTATATTTATTTGTTCATATAGCAATGATGAAAACATTTACGATCTATTGTTTTTTTCAGCTACTATGGCAGAATTCCAAATATCCAATTCTAGGGTGAAGGAAATTGAAGCCATTCATACAGCCCTGAGGGCAGAGGTAAGGAGAATTAGAGAGTTTTCAACCATGTGAACTTACTCCATTTCGTCTTTCTTATATGTCTTTCTAAGCAATGTTGGTCTTCATATTACTGACCCAGGACAGCATACTGTTGTCACAATATATGGGAAGTGATCACATATAACAGGATTCTTAACTTTTTTGTGTCATGGACTTCTTTGACATTCTGGTGAACACTATGGACCCCTTCTCAGAGTAATAATTTTTAAATGCATAAAACACATAGGACTATAAAAGAAACTATATTGAATTGGTTATCAAAATGTTAACAAAAAATAACTTCGGAGACCTCATGTGAGGAATCCCTGTTATAAGTATCTTTGGTGTGAGATTGCTTATGATATTTCATTCTTGTACCATCTTGCTGAAGTTGCTCCATATAAGACTGAGAGAGAATAAGAGAAAGTTAGCTTTACTTGATTCTTATGTATGAAGAAAAATTTTTATATATTTTTACTGTTTACTATTCTCTTTTATTCTCACCTTCATCTTCATCTATTATAAATATAAACCTGATATAAACTCAAATTAGCAACTTGAGAATGCAGTTCTGTTGTTTGTTCTTTTTAAATTTTTTCCCAGCTTAAAATGGAATAGAAAATGTTGGAGCTACAAGCTAATTTTCTTAGCACCAGGCAGACACTTGTTAAGTCTCTATCTTTTATGGTCTATGGTCTATAGATAACTTGGAAAGGTTTTAAAGGAGAACCACAAAGTCATTTTAGAAATTAAAAAAAAAAAGAATTTATGAAGAAAGATTGACAGATCTCAGATTACTTAGCCTGAGAAAGAAAAGGATGAGGAGGGACTTAATAGTTGGACAATGATTCTCTGTAGATATAAGGAAATTTGGTTGTAGGTAGTCACATTGTAGGTGGTGGTAGTCACACTATTGCTGTTTTTTCAGTAGGGTAACTACAAATTGACAATGAACTGGACCAAGAATTGCATAGGAAGAGAGTGTGCTGGATCACATTTAATTCATTTTCAAGAGGTTCATAATTGCAACTAACAGTTGAAGGTGAAGTCTTGGTGTTTAATGACACTCAGAAAAAGAAACTATTTTAGATAATAAGCTTATAGGGTAGATTTTATGGCTAGATTTTGTTTTCCTGTGGTATCATTGTTTCAGATATGGTTGGTTTGTTTAAAAAATATTTTAAGAGATAGCACAGTGATATGGGGCAAGAAAGCATAGAAAAAAATCTAGATTAATAATTTTTTTCAGGCAACAAATGTTTTTTAAGCACTTAACTGTGTACAAGGTGACTGGGAACATGATGATGCCATCATTAGAAATAGGGAATACAAGAGAAGTTTATTGGGGGGAAAGATGAGTTTGGTTTTGGACTTGTTGATTAAAGTGCTAGTAGGTCATGCAGATAGAGTTGTTCATCTGGTAGTTAAAAATTGGACCTAAAGCATATAGAGAGGACAGACCAGAGGACAAAGTCTTAGGGACAAGCACGTATAGGAGGGAGAGGAACAAAAATGAACCAGTGAAGGAAACAGAGAAAGAATTCATACAGATTGGAGGTTCTGGAGAGGAAGCCCAGGAATTAATTAGTGTCCAGGAGGAAGGGTATGATTAGTGGTATTACATGGTACAGAAAGGTCAAGAAGGATAAGAACTGAGAAAAAGTCAGTGAATTTGGAAAAAAAGAAGTTCCTCATTTATTATAACCAAAGGGTAGTTAAATGTTGTTAATTATTTTTGTGTAGTGTGGTACAGTTTTGAAATAATGCTACATTTGGAGTTGGGACCTGTGAGGTTTGAATGCCAGCCCAGTGCTTGGCACTTTTTTCTCATATTTAAAATGAGGGGAGTGGACTTGCTGGTCTCTGTGGTCCTATCCAGCTCTGATTCTGTGATCCAAAACTGGTGTTAAGAGACCATAGATTCTTGACTCTTTTCTAAACTTACATTGCAAGCTAATTAAAATAGCTTAAAGTTTTTGGACCTCAGTTCTTATATTTCTTAACATACTGATCCTATTTTGGATATGATGTGAATGATTTTGAGCTCTTTTATTTCCTTATCAGTGGTATTCTACCAGTGGAAGGTTGGTTGTTGCCATTAGTGCTCAAGGAGCACCAAAATGACATCACTATGTGGGGTCAAGGTGTAGTGTATACCCGACTATGACTGATCAGACCAATTAGAGCTCTCAAGGCTCTACTACAGGTCAGGCACAAATAGTCCATTTGAACATTTGGAGTGGAGAGGTCTCTAAATTTGTGCATCTCGTGTTTTTTTAGCCATTGCAATTCTGCTTTGCTCATAGAGCACAGTGTCATCTTTGATGCAGGCATGCCATGCCATGCTGGGAGTTCCTGTGCCATTGTGTCTCGTGTCTCACAACCAGGGGAACATAAGCTTCTTGAGACAAGGATTGTTTGGTTTTTGTCTCTGTATGCTCAAAATGCAGAACAGTCCCTTGCAGATATTAGGAACTTAGAAATGCTTATGGAATAGAAATAGAGAAAGTGAGGGAACCTTTTCTTTCCTCACCTGTTAATTCCATATCTTGCTTTCTTAGCCAGCCGGGTTCTCTGTTATCCTCAGGGACATTTATTTGCCATTGTAAAATTGTGTGCATGTGTGTTGGTAGCATAAGATTATCTTAATAAAATAGCTTGGAGGATGGGAATAACTTGTAAATCTGTCTTTTGTAGCAAGCTTTTAGTTTGAATTCCACTAAATTGACTGTGTTCTTTTACATGAAAGAGGTTTATATTAAATGGGCTAAACTAATTTCATATTCTAGCCTGTACAACTAATATATTACTTCATATCTTATCTTCATATAGACTTATACTAGTTAAACATATTCCATTCTTCTAATATAAGTTAACACGTATTTAGAAGTATTAAATAAGCTGCTGTATTAATAACTTGAAAATTAATTTATTTTGCTTCAAAATTGAGCTAGTTAAAGGCATGTTGTTTTTTGCCTTTGTAACATTGATATGTTAGTATCAATGATACCAGTGATATAGTAAATGATAATAGTAAATAAAATTTCATTAAGCTTTGGTTTTTTTTATATGAAAAATAACAACCTTGAAAATTAATATAATAACAATGGTATCTTAGTATTTATTCCTGACTTAACACATTTTTTTCAAACATACTGTTTGCTTCCCTTATAGAATGAGAGACTTAGGAAACTTTGTAGTGATTTGGAAGAGAAGCATGAAGCAGCAGAGCTTCAAATAAAACAGCAGTCTGCAGATTACCGAAAGCAATTGCAACAGAAAGAGGTAAAGGAAAAATTCAGCTTCTGCTATTGGAAGTATTTATTTACTTTGTTGAAACATACTAAGTAGATTAAAAATTTTCATTTAATTTCATGCTAATTACATAAAAACTTAGTGGAAGGTGCATTTACATTTTAAAATTTAGATTATTACTCATTGAGCCTGACCTATTTTGTAGGATGTTAAGTTGCACAACTTTGGGTAAATTATTTGCTTTCTTTGGGCCTCAGCATCCTCATCTCTAAAGTGAAAGAGTTGGATTAGAAGAACTCTTAAATCCTAAGATTTTAGCTCTAAGTTTCTTTGATTCTACTAATTCATTTAAGGTCATAGTACTAATAATTCAGTATCTGCCTTTCAAGAGGAGTTAGCATTGTACTAAACAAACCTCATCAAAATGATTTTATTCAATTTTTTTTTGTTGTTTAGAATTTTAAACTTCTGGCAGTGTGATACACTGTCTAGAGAGCTCGCCTCAGAGTCGGAGATTTGGGTTTGTCTCACCTCCAACACATAGTGACTGTGTGGTCCTGCACAAGTTACCCGACCTCTCAATGCCCTAGGAAACTCTCCAGTAATATAAACTGCAGACTAAGTTCTCATCTGCTTTGGTAGAGGAAATTTTCTCACTGAGAGCTTTGTGAGTTGCAGTTCTTGTCCAAAAAGCTCTAAACAGGCAAAAACCTTAGAGATAAAACTCTCAGTAGGCAGGCAAACCAGTGTTTTTGTTTTTTTAATTCCCCTCTGGGCTACTAAATAGCTATGTAACTTTGAGCAATTGCTGAATATTTTGTGATATTTCAAATTACGGGTTGCTAGATAATCTCTGAGGCTATTTCTAACTACAGAATTCTAAGGGTCTTCATTTTTTTAGGTGCTTCAAATCCATTTGAGAGTTCCTAATATTGTAGCAGAAAAATAAAATGAATTATTAGATTTTAGATTTTTTTTCAAAGTCAGGAAAACATTTATTAAGTATTTAATATGTACCAAACATAGTGCTAAACACTGGGAATACAAAGAAAGGCAAAAAATAGTCCTTTACCTCAAGGAACTCACATGCTAAAGGAGGGAAAAATGTGCAAATAATTAGATGCATACAAAATATATACAGATTAGATGAAAATAATCTGAAAGGGCAAGTCATTGACAGCTGAGAAGCCTGGTAAAGTAATTTTGAAGAAGGCAGGATTTGAGCTGAGTTTTAAAGAAAGTCAAAGAAACTTGGAAATAGAAGTGAAGGGACGGAGCATTCCGGGAATGTGAGACAGTCAGTGCAAAGGTTCGGAGATTGGAGATGGAGTGTTGTGTTAAACAGAAAGTTCACTGGCTTAGTTGTATCGTGGTGTGAAGGGAGAGCAGAGTGAGGTGTAAGACTGGAAATGTAGGTAGGGGCTAGGTTGTGAAGGGCTTTAAATACCAAAGAGAGGACTTCACATTTGTTCTTGGAGATAATTGGGAGACACTGGAACTCATGGAGGAGGAGAGGTGATAATGTAGGACCTATGCTTCAGAAAAATTCATCTTTTTGGCTGAATCTTGGTAGAAGGGTAGAATCCTGAAGAGACTAGTTAGAAGGCAACTGTTGTATCGGTGAGAAGCGATAAGAGTCTAAACTGGAGTGGTAGCTAGGTAAATAGAGAGAAAGAGAAATATTGTAGAGGTAGAAATGATAGGATTTGGCAAGAATTTGACAGGTGGAGTGAGTGAGAGTAAGGAGTTTAGAATGACACTTAGGTTTGTGAGCTTGGGTGACTGGGAGGAGAATGGTACTCTCAACAGTTAATAGAAAAGCCTAGAAGAGGGAAGATTAGGGTGAAACATGAAAACTTCTGTTCTGGACTTGTTGAGTTTGACATGCCTATGGGTCCTCTAATTTGAGATGTCTACCTTGTTGGAGCTGTGTGTCTATATCTTGGTAGAGAGACTAGACTTTTTGACTCATTAATTTTCTTTATAAACATCAGAGGCAAACTAAGCATAAGGTTGTTTATCTTTTTAATAATTTTTGACTTTATTTTAGTGAAACTATTAATTTTATGTTGGTACGGTCTTTTCTTCTTAGTAGTAGTGTTGACTAAACTTGTTACTTTGAATCAAAAGCTCGTGAACTCTTAGATGAACTTATAGGATTGTCAACTCAACTAGGGCAGAAGCCATACCCTTACATCTTCTATTTTTGAATTTTCCATAGGTTCTCAATAAACTCTTAGCAAATTAAGCCGTCTTCTACTTAGCTAGCTATGTGGTTAACGATAATTTGTTTGTAACCAACTGTTATGTTTTCAGGGTGGGGAGAGTACTGAGGGAGATAGGGGAGGGGATTGATTACTTTACTTGGTTGTTTTCCTTTTTAGAATGTTAAAAATAAATGTGCCATATTAGGATAAATGTAAAACTTTTAAAACTTCAGTTATTCTCTAGGGGCATACTGGTATTTTTCTCTTTCTTGGATATGTAAATGTTCTTTATGACAAAAGAGATATTTTGCATTTGAAGCTGCATAACTTACTATGTTTCTGTTCAGTGACTTCTATAAGGCCTTTCTATGTACTGTGTACAAACTTAGAGCAATGGTTACGTATTCCATTGCTTTGCTGAGGAGAAAATAACATTTGAATGCTTTCAGTGTTCTATTGTTTTAAATTTTCTCTTAATCATCTATTTGTTGCTCTTAACCTTGTATTTATATTGTCCCCAAAAGATGCAAATTATATCATTTCTGAAATGTGAGTTCATTCATATGAGTTAACATATGATAATTAAGTTTCCACTAGAGAGTAGCTACAAACAGAAAATTATTTGTTGAAATACATGTAGAATGTTCCATGCATTTATATTCAGTTTCTCTTAAGGAAAATGCAATGAAGGAAGCAACAAGTAAACATAACTCGTATGGTAGATTTTGGGAAATTTTGTGTGTGTGTGTGTGTGTGTGTGTGTGTATGTGTGTGAGAGAGAGAGAGAGAGAGAGAGAGAGAGAGAGAGAGAGAGAGAGAGAGAGAATGTGTGTAGTACAGTCATTTAAATGAAAAATATTTGTTTATAGCATTGAAGAATTGATATTTTATCTGGATGATTTAGGTCTTAAAAACATAGCTACTTAAAATAACTCAGCTAACGAAGGAGGGTTGTGTTGCTTTGTTTTATGTATATAGAAACAGACTTAGTTTACCTGTCATCTTTCTGACCTTATTTTTTCTTTAGTAGTATACAGAAAATCCATAACTAACTGAGGAAGAAATTCATTGCTGCAGTTTAGTATATAAATTGACATGTATTTAAAATACTAACTTTTATGAATATCATATTGGGTTGCTTTATTAATAAAGGAAATCCTGTAGTTTAAGAGATTCTAGGTGACTGGGAATTCCTTAGTGAGCTGTGCGAATTTTTAACCTTGTCGTTTTACTATCTTGTTACTGTTAACCTATTATAAAATGACAAATGTTGCTATCCTTAATATCTTTACTAAAGTATACATTATAAATATATAGGTGGAAGTCAGCCATCTCAAAGCTAGGCAGAATGCACTACAGGATCAATTGCAGAAGTTGCAGACAGCTGCTCAATCAGCGCATTTGGAAGTTGGCAGCTTACCTTCAACAACTACGTCAGCTTCCTTTGTTCCTGGAATTAATCATCATGTTTCAGCCTTCCATGGAGATGACATGGACTTTGGGGATGTAATTTGGTCACAGCGAGAAATAAACAGATTGTCAGATGAAGTTTCAAGACTTGAATCTGAAGTTGGCCATTGGAGATATATCGCTCAGGTTAAATACATTTTTTTTTATCAACATAAATTGAAATAGTGATGAGAGACAACATGGAATAATGGATAGAAAGACAGCCTTGAAGTCAGGGAGACTCATGCTGAAGTTCTGCCATTGATGAGAACTGCCTGTGCGACTCCGAAAAGGTTGCTTAACCTCTCAGTGTCCTAGGCAACTCTCTAAACTATTAAATTGCAGAGCAGTTGCAGATCTACAATGATAGAAGGATTTTTTTCTTGTTGCACATTCTCCATTCCAGTGAAGTCACAAGTCTGGAATCTCTTACAAGAAAAGAAAAAGGAATTTGAGTACTTATTTGTAAGATTAAAAATCTGTTATTATATGATGACTTTTGCAAGATTTGAGACCCCTTTGTATTATTTTTCATGCCTTATTATTTAATTTCTGGTGCGGTGTTATGGTGGGACTTAAGATAACAGAGCAGAGACCATCACTATCTTGACTTCACTTTTTTTCAAGGAACCTATTTGCCTATGAGGTTAAGTAGAGCATAATTTGAAAATCATAATTTAGGTTTTGAAGTATTAGTTTCAGAAAAATTGGGTTGTTTCTCATTTGGAATTAGTTTACTAGTGTAGATCCCAAAATGCTGAAGTTGAGAATGTAATTCATTTATTTGGCTTTTGTGATTGTGATCCAGTTATATAAAAAAAAAACTTCTCCCAAATATGCTAAAAATAAGGATATATATCTGTGGTAAATACTCCTATGATTTATGCTTTCTTTAAAAACACCAAAGATTCTAATGCCCCTCCAAAACCAACCATATGAAAAGATAATCTATTTATCCAACTCATTTCCTTAGAACATTGAAGCTTAGGGATTGCTTCTCTATGGTTTGACAAATGCACAGGATCTTTGAGTGTTGTAAATATTAAAGGGGGAAGAAGATTAATGAGAGATTTTATGCCTGAAGTAAAAAGTGAATAACTAAAACTTATTTTACGTTGTTGTTCATTCTTAGAACCAAAGGGTATTCTGGATATAGAGCAAGAAATCCTTTATGTAAAAAAATTATGCAATATCTGTTACAAGATTAGTGCTAGTATTAACATTTCCTACATTTGGCATTTCCATATTTTTCTTTTAAAAAAATTGTCACATTACAATTTCATTTTTAGGACTTATTTATCAAGAAAAATAGTAACAACCAGAGTTTCTCTACTTAACTTTAATCTTTATAGAAATACCATTTTCTCTGCTAGTTTACAGACTTTTTAGGTAGGGATTGTATTTTGTAATTCTTTTGTATTCTCTGTAATAATTACCATAGTACTCAGTGCATTCTGGATGATGTGAAAGCTGTGTAATTAAAATTATTGAAGTTTGCTGAAGAATTTTATGGCATCTTTTGGAAGATTTCTTTTAGAGACCATGAAAGTATTTTTATGAGCCAAGAAATATATGAGCCAGGGGTGGGTATATGTCTAGATATAGAACAATTTCTCTAATATTTTGAATAATGATATCTACATTATTAAGATTTTTTATACTTGTTCAAAAACCAGTTTCGGTAGGATTATTTTTAGATAGTATTTTAACTTTTTACTAATGAACAAATCAATACAGAAAAGTATGTTTTCTTAATTCGTTTTTTTTTTTAATTCAGTCTTCCAAAGGACAAGGAATAAGTAGCTCTGATCAGAGAGAAATCTGTGGACTTCAGAGTGTTATCAAGGTAAGACAGTGTTCTTGTAAATGGACTGCAATAATGTACCATAATGTATAATCCAATTTCTGTTAAAATTATACTTCAGAGAATTAATGATAAGTGATTCTGTGGCTATAATGCTTGTTTATTTCCTATCTATATTTTCATACCATCTTTGTTCCCTGTTCAGGGTACATAAAAAGACAATTCTTTGTACGTGATAATTTCCACATTATACTGTACATGTGTTTGTTTATACACACACACACACACACACACACACAATATTTATATGTGTATAACGTGGTCTTCAAAAATATAGTATATTTTTCTGAAATTTTAAAAGTAGGGCCAGTCATAAATTATTCATTAACATGAGTTCAGGGAAGTACTTTTTTTCTTCTTCAAGATTTTTATCAAATGTAACTATAGGTTTTATCTAGTGAGAAAGTCAAAAAATCTGCAGAGTACACCTTGGTAAAGAGGCCATTCTCTATCTTAGTACCCTGAAAAATGTTCTTAATGTCTGTGATGAGCCTTTTTTCATGGTTTTCTTATGGATTTGTTAATGAGGCACTACTACAGTTATGTCTTTGTTATTTTTAGTTCAGGAATGGCCTTATTAAATGATTAGTCTTTAAACTGAGACAGTCTCATTTGATACCATTTTATAATTCATTAGTGATTCAAGCTTTGCAGTGGAATGAATGTTAGACATGGTTTTGGAAAGACCTGAGTTTGAGCCCCAGCTTTGAGACTTGTGTGACACTGATAAGTAACTTTACCTTTCAGTTTCTAGGCTTCAGTTCCATTTCTGAAATGGGTTCAATAATACGTTTATTTCTAAATCATAAGGTTATTTTAAATACTTTGTAACTCTTAAAGCACTAAAGAAATATAAGTAGTTTTTATTCACTCAGAGATATAGAATTTATAAGACTATATATTTTGACCAAGATTGACAATATGATTTATCTTCATTAAACAAGAATTCCAAGGTCATCTGAATTGACATTAAGGAGAGGAAGTATTGATTACTTCCGTGTTATAATTTATGTTATTCAGTGAAAATTAATTTCACTGAATTAATTTATTTAGTTACAATTTATTATACAATTAATAACAGCAATAATTAATCACAAATTAATTAATTTGTCCCAGGAGTAGAATCCTTTCAATTTGTATCAATTTTTTTCTTTCAAAAAAAAAAACCTATGTGTGTATTTGTATGTATGTATGTATGACAATATGTGGATACTGCATATCATGAATTGTATTTATGGTATGAACTACTTCTGGGTACTTGTTATTGAGCATAATTAATTTGGGTACGTTTTTATATAGTCAGTTTTAAATCTATTTATGGAATATCACTTTGAAGATTATTTTAGTAATTAAAAAAACTTTGATTCTTCCTTTTGTCAACCAGCTTGCTTTTAGAGTAGCTTTACCTTGCAATCATTTGGTGTGTACACAAGGAAAATTTTATCAAAATATGTAAAAACTTACAGAAGAGTCACAAAATGTCAGCTAAAGCGGTTTTTAAAAATTTCTGTGCTATTTTTGATTTGCTTATTCTCTGTTGACTTTGAGTTTATTCTTGTTCCATTAAACATGGAACGTCTTTCCTTGAGATCTTCATTGGAAAGAAAGAATGATTTCAGATTATTTCCAATTTAAGTTCTGAGTTAAAATTATTCTTAACCTTAAAATATTTAGGATATTTTAGTGTTTTAATATAATAATTTAAAACTGACTGACAGCAGTAACTGATTTATATTCTTTTTACTTATTGAACTTAAAGGATTGCTTTTTGTTCTTTTTTATTTTTAGGAGCTTAAACAGAAGTTAAGTCAGGAAATCGATGTTCATCAGCATGAACTGTCAGTATTACAAGATGCACATCAGCATAAGCTGGGAGAGATAAGTCGTAGACACAGAGAAGAATTGGGAGAATATGAAGAAAGAATTGGAGAACTTGAGAATCTGTTACATCGAGGTATCACTCTCGCCTTCATTACAGTTACTTTGTAATTGGTAAATTGTCTGTGTAAATGTATTATTATATGGAAATCATGGATACAAGATCAGAACATTTAGTAAATGCAGTAGAGGTTGCCGAGATCTGATTGGTCTGTTTAGGGCACTGTGATCTGTCTTTTTTTCTAGTAATAATTTCATTCACGAGTAACAAATGGCTGTTATAAATTAACTAATGCAGAGTAATTTATATTAACTCTATTATGTGGTAACTAAGTTTTAAACTTGACTTTTGGAAGCGTAATTGCTCTTGATACATTTTAAGGTTGTGTCTCATGATTATACTTCTTTTGCTTCTACCAAGAGCTGACCAGAAACAGTTATTTGTTATACCTCTAAAATACTCAATTTATCTCAATTTCATCTATCAGAAACTGACCCCTTATATTTTTATTAACTTGTTAGTATTTATTAGTCTTATATATCCAAGAATATAGAAGTTGAAATTGTTATTGGAGCTAGTCTCCACCTCAGAAATTTTAGCAGCAGTTGTCTCTTCACAGTAGACTAGGACTGTAGTGTCCACATATCATTTTCCATATCTCTTTTTTGTTACCACTTTTTCCAGATAATGCTAACTCCTTGTAGCACCAGATCAATTCCTCATTTCCTTCAGAGTCTGGCTTCTAACAGTTTGTATGCAAAAGGAGAATTCCTATTAGGGAGCTGAATTTTAGGTCAGGAAGTTGGACTTCCAGTTTCCTGATCATGAAAGTGACAGTACATTCTGGGCATTTTACAGTAATTACCGTGAACAAGCTACTTTGGAGAATGACCTGACTTCACTCACAAGTTTGCAGCAATGGTAATCTGGCTACCAAATTTTTATCATCTCTCACAAACTACTTGGTTATGGAATCTCATAGTTTGAAAAGACCTTAAAGGTCATTTATTATAACCTGTTTCTGAATCAGAATTCTGTTTTACATCTTCGATTTACAGTTTTTCTGTTAGTGGTAAATGAATTGGAATTGCAAATTTCCATTTCCCTTCTTGGTGAAAACACTTTAAAAGTAGTGGAAGGTGTTTTTATTTTCTTTCAAACTCAAGTGTGCATGCTTTTCAGCAAGTGTTTCAGTGATTTTTTTTAAGCTTCAATGCTTTTCAAAATAAAATTAGTTTTATTATTTTTGAACTTGATGAAAGAGTATTTCCATATACAAAGAACAGAAAGAGGAAAAATTGTGCATGAAATCATGAATTTCTGTTATATACAGTTTGTTTAACATTTTAGTTCCACACCTGTCATGCTTACTTTTGTTTTCCCTGTATCTCCTTTTGTTCTTTTCTGTTCACTTTTTAAAAAATGCCCAGTGGATTCTGTTATCTTCCTTTTTCCCTGCTTTACTGTCATTACCTTTTACTTTCTTATCCCCCAAAATAAATAAATAAAACAACTCTAAATTGTGACTAATAAACCTAGTCCAGTAATATGAATTCACATATTGGCCATTACTGGAAACATATCTCTGATTATTTACCTCTAGTCCATCATCTCCTTGTTAAGATATGGGAATGATGTTATGTCTTGATCCTCTAAAGTCATAGTTGAATAGTCATTAAGACTTTCTGAGTTGTTTTTCTTTAATGTTGTAGTAATTGTATAATTCTTCTAGTTCAGTTGACTTCCTACTAGTCCTAGGTTTTTCTGAATTTGATCATTTTGTCATTTTTCAAGGTACTGTGATAATTCTATTACATTAGTTTGTTTAGCCATTTTTAAGGTGATAGGTACTCCCTTAGCTCCTAGTTCTTTGCTGCAACCAAAAGTGCTGTTCTGATATTTTTGTACATACTTATTTTTTTCTCTCTTTTTTTGATCTCTTTGGAATATAAGCCATATGTTATATCCTTTTGTCAAAGAGTAAGCGCAGTTAAGTGATATGTTTTCTCTTGGGTTCCGTTTCCAATTTCTTTCTGGAATGGCTGTACCAGTTCACAGCTCTATGAACAATGCTTTTGGTGTGCCTGTGCTCTCATTTCCTTCATTAATAGACATTTTCCTTTTTTTTATCATCTTTGCCAATCTGATGTGTGTGAAGTGGAGCCTTGGAAACTGACTTCCAAATGGTAGCTTTAGTTTAGTTTAGTAACATTTTAAGCTTTTAAAGATTTCCATAGCTTTGCGTCGCATATTTCATTGAGTTTTCAATTCTTAATCAATAGTCTTAAATTTTGTATTTGTTTTCTAGATGGCTCAGAGATTGGGCTTACTGATCATTCTAAAGTTCATGAAATGCAAAAAACTGTTCATATTCTCCAAGCTGAAAAAATTGAATCAGTGAAGAAAATACAAGAACTTGAGGTTGAAGTAAAAGATAAAGACCAAAAATTGTCTTTAGCAGAAAATGAGAAAGAAATCTTGAAGAAAGTACAAGAACTTTTAAATGTGGAAAAAAGCCAGATAATACAGGAGTGTGAAAGGCTAAAAATGGAAGTCAGTCAATTTATTACAACAGAAGAAGAAAGAATTCTCCCAGATAATATGTCTGTCAAAGAGGAGCTGCTGAGACTACAACAAGCATTGTCTGGTATAAGACATTTTTGAATTTCAGATTGTTACAAGTCTAATTTTGGATTTATGAATAAATTGCTTCTCTACACAGTATTTCACATTAGAAAATTAATTATTCTTGGCATAAAGTCACTGTTGAAATGCTCTGACCTTAAAATGACTAGAAAATATGAATAGAACTGTTTCATTCATTACTGTTTATCATTAAGCTGTGCATGATGTTTCTCAAGCAAGTCTTAAGGATGAGTAGCATCCAAATTCCATATTTCTCTTTTTTCCTTCCAATTTCTGCAAGGGCATGGCTTATATTATAGGAGGGCATATAGACTGAGAAGTTTTTGTACCTTCTAATATCATTGGAGAAAGCTGATGGAGTACTTATTCTTTTATATATATTGGTTGGCTAGTGAATCTTGTCTTGTACCTCATGATTACATAGGCTTATTACACTCAGTAAGTGTAGCTTTCTCTCTATTCTAACCGAATTGCACCTTGTAGTAGACCCATGTCTATAGGTCTGAATAATAAGAAAAGGGATTTTCCATTTCTGTGTCCAGAAGGCCACAGTTTCCTTTAGCGCATATGGGAGAGAATAGAATCCATTTTATTAAGTTTTATAATTTTTAAGCAAGATATACACAATTGAAATACTGTTTGTCTTTTAGAAGGAGTTGTTTTGTTAGGGTATTTTTTTTTAAAACTCTGGGTTTCTCCCTCTTATCCAGGCTGTAAGCCCAAGCAGCTACTCACAGACCGCATTTCAATACTACAATTAGAAATTTTAAATTTTAAAAATTTGGCATAGAAATTTTAAAAGAGGGTTTGCCCCTCTTTTAGGCAGCCTACTGACTGGCCCCATCACTACCGGTATCTCATCTGGTACCAAACTTAGTGTTTACTTCAGCTCTATTGTAACTTAAAAATTATGAGCTCAAGTGATCCACTAACTCAATCTCCCCAGTAGCAGAGACTGCAAGTCTCTGTGCAGGTGACCTGCACAGGTTTTTAGTACCATGACTAATAAAAGGAATTAGTACAATTCATTATCTGACTGCTGTTTTATGCAATCAAAATCATGATTATTTAATAGACTAAGATCAATGTTTATTAGTTTTGGAAACAAAAGTGAATGACTGAGTGTTAGAACAGAATGACAAATGATATACTGAAAACAATTTTTTGCTACATTTTTTCACCTAGTATCTTGTGCTCTTTTATTCCTTTCTCTAAAAACTTTTAACTTAACCTGTTTAAACACTTAAAAGTTGGATTTTATTTTTTTGTTGACTCTAAATTTTATTTTTTCTGGAAGCAGTGCCTTCTAAAATTGTTATCTGTGTTAGAATTGTAGCACTGTTGTAGGAATTATTTAAATTTTTTCTTTTTCCATCTTAGTCCCCACAGTCTTTCATAATACCCAAAATAGGTTAATCATATTTTTGAACCATGTAATAGTTTTCTATGTTTTTTGTTTTTAATAAAAGCCATATTTGAAACCCATGTAGAATTAAGTTATAATCCCATGCTCTTTGACAGTTTTTTTTTTTTGCCTTGAGTATATAGCACAGGTTTGACAGGCATGGATAGGTTGTAATCTGCATTGTTGGAAGTAGGGCTATACTTTGAAATCACTGATCCATTGGAGTGTATTATCTGAAGGTGTGGTGATTAAACTAGGAAATACTTGGTGCACTTGAATGTGGTCATGATAAGCTTATGCAAGTACTATTCATTGAGTTTTATTTGTAGACATGCACCCTGCTTATGTTAATTGTGTTTTGTGTGCACAGGTGCTGATTTATATTTACTAACTAATTATGAACTAGGAATTCATTTTCTTTTTCAAATTTAACATGAAGTCTTTTGTTTTCACAGATGAACAAAAGGAAATAATGAGACTGAGTAGTTTAAACCAGGTAAACTCATTTCAAAGGACAATTTTTGGTATAACATTAGTTCTTAACAATTTACAAGAAAAACCACACAATTGATCTTACTCTTTTAACTTTTGCTAGATATTCACATGTATTTACTTGAGGAAGCTTTTATCCTTTGTACTTTTATATATTTCTATTAATAACACAAGCTTTTTGTTTCAAAATGCAGAACTGAGGAATTTGTTATAATTCACAGACTAATTTAAGATACATGGTAACTTATGTGTGAGGGAGCACTAGAACATGGAGATAGAACAGTTTCATGAAATACAGAATATATTTTGAGTTTTTATTAAATAAGTACAGAAGGACATTCTTTTATAAAAATTATTTGAGACTTTTTTGATGATTTGAATATGCTTGAGGTGAATATTCTTCACATGAAAATAGAAATTCTTTAAAAGAATAGAATGTTTTTAAAATGAAGTGGATGACTGAGATCTTTCTTAAGCATCCAACTCCTTAAATCTATGGTTATGATGCTTAAGAATACTTGAGAAAAGAAATGAATATTTTCCACAGTTCTTTTTTTTTAATATAGTGGTTTTCTCACAACCTCTGTATGAAGTTAATAGTGCAAATATGATCATTCCCAATTTACAGATAGGGCAGTTGAGGTTCATACTGTTCCATAGTATAATTTACTACAATATTCACTTTAAATTCCTTATTAATTTTCTGAAATTTACTGTGGAATATTTTTATAGGGAAACATTCTTACTGAAGACATTCTAGAACTTAAGAAGAGTCTACAAATACTAAAAGAAGAAAATTCATCATTGAATCAAGAAAAGGTATATGCTGTGGAAATGACATTAAAAAATCTTTTAAAAATTTTATTTTTCTATGTAAATTAAAAGCAATAAATGTGGAAATAAAATGAGAATTTAAAACTTTCTCAAAAACAAATTGAAATTCATTCTTAGTTATTTTGAACTCAGAATGAATTTTCCCACAGAGTTTAATAATGGTGGCTATGTTCTTAGACCAGCCTATAAAAACTTATTTAACTTTTAATCTAGTTATATAGTACTTAATTTCCATTGCTGAATGTACCAGTGGCCACAGTACAGGGCAGCCTAGTAGCTGGCTAAGATCCCAGGCCTCTGAGGTCCCTTCCAATTTTAAATCTATTATCCTATGAAGTAGAGAAGGATAAAGATCACAAATTACGACCAGAGTATTAATTTATGTTGAAAAGGGGATGTTTAGTTATTCTGAATCCTGTTAGTGAAAATGAAATTAAAATTCAAAGTGGTAGGCCAAACTGTAACAGAAGCAAGATTTATCAGTTGAATAGATGAACCAGACTCTGCACTGAGTGAACCAAATGCGGTAAATGTCATAGTCATCATGCACAAACATGGTTTGGTATTCAGTACTGGTTTGAACTAGACATGAGGAAACATGGTGATTGGAGTTTGTAAGTGGAGAATTGAGAACAGGCTTTGTAGATGAACTAGAACAGTGAAGGAAAGAAGCACATATTTGTTAAGTGTCTGTTGTGTTCTAGGTACTATGATAAGCACTTTACAAGTATTATCTCATATGAACCTGAAAACAGTCATTAGTGGGAGATGTTATTATTTTCTCCATTTTACTAACTGAGGAAGTCAGAGGTTAAGTAACTTCCCGAGGGTTTTAGAGCTAGTAAGTTGCTGAATCCAGATTTGAAATTGGGTCTTCCTTACTCCAAGCCCAGTGCTTTATCTCTTCTGCCACTTGACTGACTCTAAAACAAACAGGGAAGTTCATGCAATATTGCAACCATGACAAGGTTAATTCTACTTCCTGAATTTGTCTTTTAAATTTTTTTTCTGATTTTACTTTAAATGCCCTGCCTGATGTGAAATGATAAAAGCTGATCATGTGTGAGGTATTCTTTGCAGTGAGGTAGGATTCTTTGGCTCCTGGTGATGGCAATCTGTAGGTTGGTCCTCTTGAGAACTCTGAAAGTTCTTAAAATAGGGTTCTCGAACTTAGCCAGTACTTGTAGTACTATTTCTATGGTAAAATATATTCAGAATTTCATCTTGATATATTAGGTAATCTAGAACACAGACTGCTTCCTTGGTCCCATTTCTCATAGGTCAATGGAATGAGAGACTTCTCTAACTCCAGGGCATCAGCAACAACTCATGGGTTTGGGGGAAACAGGCTGTTTTGGCAGTTGAGTTAGGGATTCCTTGTTATCAGTGGCATGATTAGAGCTCCAGGAGGCAGGTCAGGATCTCTCTGAAATATTCTCAGGCAGTCATTCCTACAAAGAGAATGACTGAGGAATGAAAAGTTGAGGTGCATTTGTAATATAATTTAGGGGGTAACGTCCTTGGAAGTGGATTTGGCGGTGAGGTTTGTAGTCATGGAAAAGAAATGGAATTGATTGTAGTAGGGTAATACATTTAACTTCAGAGATCTGTGATTTTACCAGTAAGTAGTCTTTTTACTGGCAACAGATGGCAACTCTGCTGGACTTTAGTAGATTTATTTTCATGAAAGTGTTGTGTCTTGAAAAGAATTCATCAACTGGGAGGCAGTGTGATGTATGAAAAGGAGTGTTGATTTAGAGTCTGAGTAACTGGATTTGAATCTTGCCTCTTCTGCTTTCTGTGTGACCTTGGCCAAGACCCTTAGTTCCTCTGGGCCTCAGTTTTTTCAACTATTAAATTAGGAAGTTGGATTAGATGTTGTATGAGGTTACCTCTGTCTTTAAATTTATGATCCTGTGGTTTCCAGTGTTCTGATGATGAGTTGTTCTGAATTTATTCGGGCTGATCCTCAGATGTCAGTACATCAGTTTATTCCCATGGTTTTTCCAGTTTTGTGAGATCTTTCTGATCTCGTGCTTTGTTAGTAAATACTACTCTTCTACACAGAGGCATCAAAGTAGGCATTTTTTGGGGGAAGAATATTAGTTAAATGTTTATTGACGTAATGTTTTTTGAATTGGTGAGGGAAAAGGAGAGGAACTTGTCATAATGACAGAGCATGTAATGGGGAGGAATGGAAAGTCTTGTATTTTTGCAAATGTAGCCAACACTGTTTTTCTCATGTAACACATAAGAAATTGGTCATTTTTAGTTTGGTTGCTGCCATCATCGATTGTAATGTCTGTTGAATTTTTGTATTTGGTAAAGATGTACTATGTAGGATAGCAAAGCTTTTATTAGTCATATTTCTGTTATTAGGAATACGGATTTGGGTACTTATGTCGCTTCACTGTAGTTGCACATGGACCTTTCCAGCATTTATTCAACTGTTTCCAGCTTTCATTCATTCAAATCTACCCATTCATTCGTTCAATGGAAACCTTTTAGAGGCCTATAATATGCAACGTAAGATACTACATTATTTATTGCTTTGAACCTAGGTATGCTACTATCTTCCTTGGTGAAACTCAGAGCAGTGGTTTATCCATTCACATCGGAAAAACACTGGGTAAAAATACCACATTGCCTAGACAGCCCATTCAGTTCGTTCAGACACACAGAGGTGTGTGTGTGTGTGTGTGTGTGTGTGTGTGTGTGTGTGTGTGTGTGTGTGTGTGTGTTGAACAGGCATTATAGACAATGAATAGGGCTCCGAATTGAGTGAGTAGAACTCACACTGGATGATGCTTGGTAAACCAGTCAATAATGGAAAACCTCATAGCTTTTAATACCTATATTCCATTTATATATGGAATTTTGCTGTATATAGCTGCAAATCATAGAATACTACAACTTTGAAAATAATAAAAATTGGAAGTGATCTAAAGGGCAATGGGAAGTTATGTACTGTATTTAAGTAGACTGTACTAGTGTTGGAACATAGAAAGACATTATCCAAGATTGGTATTACCACAAAAGGAACTGGAGCAGTTTGTGTAGCAGGAGTGAAAAACAGCTGATATCAGTTGCATTGGTACTACTGGAATAGTTTAAAAAAACAGAGAAACCCCCTCCCCCAATGTATTGGGTAGATCATCTTTGAAGGATTTTGGGAAAGAAATGGACAAGAATTGAACAGAATGAAATGGTATGATAGAAAGAACGTAGAGGTCTCTCTGAAATCATGGGTCTCTTATAGTGTCAGTATTTCTTGTGCAATGTACTGTGTTAGGCCCTGGAGGGAGGAATCGACAAATAATATACTGGTCCTAGGTTAATGAGTGTGTAGCAGGTAGGTAAGATTCAAGACATAGCCAATTTGATGCCAAGGAAATAAAATACAGAGGATTCTGTATTATGGAATTCAGTTCAAATATTTACTAAATTCCTATTATGTGCAAGTCACAATGGGAAATAGAAAGATTAACAAGATCCTGCCCTCAAGAAGCTTAAAATCTTGTAGGGGAGAGAAGATATATTTGTAGGTAACTGTAATAAAGGGTACAATGTGTTAGTGTTGTAAGAAAGATAAAGTATAGGACATCCCAGGTAGAAGGAACAATATGAAGAAAGATCTAGCAACAGGAAAGACTTGGAAGATAAGACTATAAAGGTAATTTGTAGCCAGAATATAAGGGCCTTGAATGCCATTCTAAGAAGATTTGAATTTATTTTGTAAGTCCTGAAAAACTGTTAAAGGAGTTTGAGTAATGTGGTAACATGATCAGAATTATACTTCAAAAAGATGAATCTGATGGTGTATAGAATGAACTGGAACCAGGAACAGAAGTGTAATGAGAGTCTGAATTAAGGTAGTCATAGCAGAAAAGGAACGGGAGTAGCTGAATGCCTTTTGGATTATAGGTATATATGTATGTAAACATACAAAAGCATCCATTAACCCAGTCTTATTTTTTAAGCCTTGGTGGTGTTATTCTTTTCTCTTACCTCTTAAATTTTGTTGCCATTTCTCTCCCTCACTTAACCTCTCCCTTCTGCCTCCACCATAGTCTAGGCCCTCATTAACTCATTCCTAGACTGTTGTTATAGTCTCCCAGCAAATAATGTTCCCACCCTAAGGTTCTGTTTCCCACCAGACTATTTGTTGAGGTGGCTGCCAGACTTACTTTGTTGTGATTCATTTGTTTCATTTCAGTTGTGTCTGATTCTTAATGACTTCATTTGGAGTTTCTTGGCAAAGATACTGAAGTGATTTACCATTTCTTTCTCCAGCTCATTTTTTACAAATAAGGAAACCAAGGCAAGCATGGTTAACTGACTTGTCCAGGGTCACATAATTAGTAAGTGAAGCCAGATTTGAACACAGGAAGATGAAGTTTCCTGACTTCAGGCCCAGCACTCTATCTGCTGTGCCATCTAGCTGACAGACGTACATTTTCGGGCCAAGCTTTTCCTTTGTAATTTTGCAGCATTCGTTTTCCTTTGTTTTGTGGTTATAGTTCTTTCCATTTACATTGTTTATTGTTTTCTTGGCTCTGCTTATTTCACCTGAGTTCACTGGCTGTGTAAATTGTTTCAAAATGTTATTTTCAAAGCTGTCTTTCTTATCTGATACCTTCAGGCCTTCCTTCTGTTCTCTTTTATTTTTAATATGATGGGTTGTTTTATATTGTAGTTATCTGTGCATATGTCATTGTCCTCCTGAACTTTAAGCTCCTTGAAGATAGGAACAGTATTTAGTTAAACTTCATATTCATCCTTTTAGCAGACATTAAGCACCTACTTTGCTAGGCACAGGGGTGCTCTTGTGAAACCTGTTAGGGCTAAGGGATTACTTAATGATGAGTAGAGATGCTTTTGGGTAAGCAGAGAGAAGAGGGAGTAGAATGATCCTGAGAAGAATTAGAGGAACCAAGGGAGTTGATAAGAGATGGCTTCAGTCTTTTCAGGAATGCAGGAGACTCCAGATAGTGGTAGGGCAGAATTTGTTGAGTTGTCCACTGGGGTGTAGCTGAAGTTGTGTATAAAAATTTGTAGTGATTTGTTATTTTAATTTCTAAGATGTTCTTCAAGGAGGTGCTGAAGCTCTAGTGAAATGCAGTCTTTATGGAGTAGGTGGACTGGCACGGTAGGGAGTGGTTAGGTGATAGAGAATTGTTACATCAAGGAGGTGGCAGAGGAAGAGAGGGGGAACGTAGGGAGACATCATTTGACAGGAGGATATACAGTCTTAAATAGGACACAAATTTTGAGACTAGGTCACTGGAATGATGGTGTGCCAATAGCAGAGAAAGGAAAGGATAAGCTGGTTTGGGGCATGGAATGATGAGTTGTATTTTGAGTATTTTTATTTTGAGAAACTGGGGAGAATTATGGAGGAAAATGGGTAGAAAATGGTTCTGAATGAAGGTATATAGCTTGGGAAAGAGATGTAAGCTTGGAGATAAAAGACCTGAGAGTCATCCATATAGTAGTAATAGTTGAAGCAATAGGAGTGATGAGATTGTCAGGAGAAAATATAGTAATAACAAATTTGAGTTGCTAAGATACAATACTTTTGGGCTTATAAAATACTTACTTTATAACATCCTGTGAAGTAGGTAATGTAAATATTGTCTCCATTTTACACATGAAGAAATAAATTCTGAGAGTTTAAGTGATCACATAGGAAGTATATAAGATGGGATTAAGGTTCAGATTTCACTGACTCCCAATTCTCATATTGTTTTTTAAATAAATTATTGTTGCTATCTGTTGTTATTCCATCTGGCCTTCCCAATGTATTCTCCCTGCTAACTCCCTCCCAGAGAGTTAGCCTTTATAATAAAACATGAACAAGGGAAGAAAGGAAAAATGTACCACTAAAACTGAGCATGTCAAAAAAGTTTGATGTTCTATATTGTATCCCATACACATGGTTCTCTACTTCTCCAAAGGGGGTGGGAAGGAAATCTCATTTCATATTTCTTCTTTGTGCTGTGTTTGGTTATTTTAATTTCACAGCATTAAGTTTTGATTTGTTCTTTCCATTTACATTGTTGAACTTGTGTATTGTTTTCCCTGGTTCTGCTTACTTAATTTTGCATAGTTCATATAAGATTTTCCATGCATTTCTTTATTCATTATTTTATACAGTACGGTAATATTCTATTGCTTTCATGTAACGCATTTTGTTTAGCCTTTTCCCAATTCATGGGCATCGATTTTGCTTCCAAATCTTTGCTGCCACAAAAAGTACCTCTGTAAATATTGTGGTGTATGTGGGGCCTTTCGTTTTTGTGGTTGACCTCCTTGGTACATGCATCTGGTAGTGGAATCTCTGATTCAAAAGATACGGGTGCTTTAGTCACTTAGTTTGCATTATGCTGAAATATATTCCAGTTTGTCTTTCCACCAAATAATATATTATTATGTCTGTCTTTCTACATCTGCTCCCCTATTGATGATTCTCATCATGTGTCATCTTTGCCAGTTTGCTGGATGTGAGGTGAAACTCGGGTTTGTTCTGATTTGTATGTCTCTTATTAGTGATTCTGAACATCTTACATGTGATTCTTAAAAATATATAATTCCTCTTTTGAAAAATTTTTATTCATATCCTTGGGTCCTAATCTCTGGAAGAGTAATTCTTTCTTTTACCCTGTGCTGCACCCCACAGAGACAAACATGCCCATGGGCAGTGTGCTGCAACATAAAAAGTACTGGCTCTGAAGGCAGATTTGACTTCAAATCGTATCTCTGACATTTACAGTCTCTAAGTTATTGAATCTCCCTGAGTCTTATTTTCTTCATCTGTAAAGTGAAGTTGGACCAGTTGGCCACTGAAGCCCCTTTAAGCTCTAGATTATGATACTCTAACATATTTGGAGAATTGCCATATTTAGTAGTGAAGGAAAAATGAGGAGACACTGAAGCAGAGGTCAAAGAGATAGGAAGGCTAAAAAGCTGGGAGGGTTGTCAAGAATAAGGTTTGAACAGTTTAAAGTGCTTCAGAGATCAAGGAAGGGTAAGGATTGCAAAAAGTCCACTGAATTTGGTGACTTGGTCCTTGGTCACTTTGGAGAGAGTAAAATGGTGGTGGATTGATATACAGGAAACATTTACCGAAGGTTGGGGAGTGAGTGTGAAGTGAAAAAAGGGAAAGATGAAACAGCGATGGTTGTGTTTGCAGGGGATAGGACACTTGGAAATGTCTGGTCATATGTCAAGGAATTAGTAGAAAGCAAGGGGGCAGTGAATCGATGGATCGAGGTCCATCAGGTTGTTTGAAGTTGGACTCAAGGATAGTTAAGACTTGGGCAGTGCTTTCTTTACATATAGGGTTGAACAGATGGTTTTGTAATTGAATTGGAATAGAAATATAGGTACCTTTATGGTACGAGAGAAAGAATTTCAGTTCAGTTTAATGAATATTTATATGACATATGCAGTATATACAAGGGCCAAGCATCATTAGATTTATATTTCTCCTAGAGTGTAGGTTGCAGTGGCCCGCAGATCAAATCTGACCCATGATTAGTTTTTGTATGACTCCAGTTAAGAGTGGTTTTTACATTTTAAAAATAAAGTTTTGTTTTTTGGAAAATGTGAAAAAAGCAAAGCACAGTCGTGGGTAAGGGATGTTCAAAAACAGATTTTGGTCCTTGGGTTGTAGGTTACCAACCCCTGTCCTAAAGAGGGATACAAGTAGTTATGGATAAGTGAATATAATATAATTTGAGGGTGAAAATTCTCAAGGTGGAAATGAGGGATTACATACTATGCGTGAAAGATTGCAGGAGTGCATGTGCAGAGATGGGAGAAAGAAGGCTGAGTTTAGAGACTAGTTAATAGTAATTCAGTTTGGCTGAAATGAAGGGGAGTAATATAACATGAGCCTGGGAAGGGACATTAGAGCCAGGTTGTTTAGGACTTTAAATATTTGGCTGAGAAGTTTATATTTTATCTTATAGACAACAGAGAAGGTTGTAATGAATATTTTTTGAACACAGCAGTGACAAGATTATTGCCTGTACCTACTCTTCTCAAGGCAGACTTATTTTGGCAACTGCAATTTATGAATTGGAGTGAAACTAGAGGTGGGAGGCTAGTAGACTATTGGTGATTGAGGACTGGAGTGCAGCAGAGAGACTAGAGCTGAATGAGGTAGCTGTTCATCTGCATAGAGGGTAGAGTTGACCTGTGTGAATAGATGATGTCACCAGGAGAGAAAATATATAGAAGAGATTCCTATTCCTGGAAATGATTTCTAGTTAAGTAGAAGCCACTTTACAAAATTTTCTGACCAACAGTTTCCATATTTGACTGAAACCCTATTTTTTCAAATATATCTATAAAAGTGTCCACCATTTGATAAAATCTTTGATATTTGTTTAACTTCATTTATTATTCATTAATTCATTTTTAGAAGATAAGTTTAATTAGCACTAACTGGTAGGCTAGCACCTCTTCAGGACAAAGGGACATATATACATACATACATATATACTATATTTATCTATATCTCCACACATAAATACGTACATGTGTTTGTGTATAGAGATTATAGATATGTGCTTTTTTATACAACATGCATGCATACATATATATGCATAGGTATATAATACATACATATATGCATAGATATATAATACACACATGGTTTTGCACAACTTTAGGGCAACATTACATGAGGCAAAAGGAATCTCAGGTGATGCTGCTTCCTTATTTGGTCGGTTGAGTATTAGGGACAAGATGTCATGTGATTGGAGGTAGGACAAATATCTTATCCTTGGGATTACAACTTTTTAACCTGTCTGAAGAATTTCCATAGATCAGATTTATTCTGGTATTTTATTCTGGTTAATTCTATTGACTATCTTGGTGATACAGAAGGTCTCTAGTTAATCCCATCACAATATGATGGAGATCTCTTTCATATTTGCTTAATTTTAAAATGGAATCTTTATCTACATTTGTGACTCTTTATAAAAGTGCCTCCATTAATGAAAAACTTGAATTCCTTGGACATGAGCCTTGGTGAGAAAGTTCATGGCATGAGTTGAAAATAATATAGAACAGTGGTTACTAATTTGTGTATCTTAAGGCTGAGAAATTTTTGCAAAATGTCTACAGATTCATATGTGCACCAAGTGTTATCTTTCTGGTCCAGCAGAATATACAGTGCAGTGATAAATGTCTGGCCCGTAGTGTTCTTCAAATGTATGCTTTTTCAATTCATAAAATGCAGATTCTTTTAAGAGTATTATTGAATTCACGAAGATTGAATTCGTTATTTGTTTTCTTAATCAATAGTACAATTAATAGTGCAGTTGTTATTGTGGCTGTAGCCCACAATTCAAGAAGTTCTGGAAGGAGAAGCCTTTTAGGAGGTCATTGAGAGTGAGAGTGATGCATCCTGGTGCTACACTCCTTCCAGTGATCCCATTTGTGGCCAGTTCAGGAAACACAAAATACGTATTAGTGATCATCCTCTTCATTGTCTAGTCATGAGGTTGGGCATTGGCTGCCGGAAAAATGTAACTGGCTCCAAGTTTTCTTTAACTTACAAGAAAGAATTTTCACAATTGAAGTTGAAAGGCAGCTGTATTACTGTGATGTTAATTTGCGTGAATGATTCATTAAAATGTCAGTTAAGCAATAAGTATAAGTGACTGATCTTAGTATTTATTTTGTTAAGGGAGAAAGGTTAGAGGGAAAAGAGTTCTTTGGATTCTTGAAGGTGGAAGGGAGATGATGTAGAGGGGAAAATATAAAAAAAAGTATTTGAGAACAGGCATAAGCTTCCAAGTCTTTACAGTTTGCAGTTACTCTTCTGCAACTGCAAACAAAAGCAATTTTTTGTTAATGATCTATTTAAAAAAAACTTTCTTGACTTTAAAGGGTCTTTTAAAATAAACATGTTTTTCTAGGTATCATTGTTTCTGTTACAACATAGCATTTAAGATAGATTCTTGTGAGTGATGTGTGATTTTACTCGAATTTCTAAGGTTATAGTTCATTTTTACTCTTTACCTCATTTTCTTCAAAATTATAATTATCAGAATGTTCCATAAAATAAAAAATTGGACTACATGCCGTCTAATGTCCAGATCTGACTCTGGGGCTGAGTTTTTGTTTATGTGAGACTAATTTAAACATCTTTTTTAACTACTCTCTTTTTCCCCCCTCCAAATTTAAGGAAGAACTTCAAAAAGCACTGCTGACATTTCAAAATGAACCTGAAGCCATTAAGTTCCCATCTATTGAAGATATGAATTTGAAGTCAGAATTAAATAGTTTAAAAATGGATTTGGAAACAAAGAAACTAGAACTTAATGAAAGTATTGCTGAAAAAGAAACACTAATAGCAGCATTAGAAGAACTGGACAAACAGAATCAAGAAGCTACCAAGGTAACAGAAAAGAAACTAAGCCTACATGGTCTACTCTTGACTCACTGAATTGTGGACTAGCACACAAAATGTTTTTAAATCAGTGCGTCATCACGGACTGGCTGTGTACATTTGGTTAAGATATTCTCCCTGTGAATGGGTTTCAGCCACCTGTGAAAGGTGATGTCACTCGCATTTTCTACCTCCTGCATACAAATCACATATGTGTGAAAATGTTTTTACCACATGGTTTGAATGACTAGTTGGTTTCTAAGGTCCCTTGCACCTCTAAATTTCTATGATTTTATGGGTTTTGTTGAATGTTATACTCCACTTCAAATAATTTTTCCATGTTAGTGCTAGATAGGTGTAGAATATATGTTGCCAGGGAAATTGGTTAGGCCTTCTGTTAGTGTCTACCATCTCTAGTCATCCTGTGAATATCAGGCCACTGGACCCAGATGGCTCAGGAGAAGAAAGTGAGACTGGTGACCTCGCACAGCCAAGTCAGAGTCAACTGCAAGTCATGGCATCATCTTGATGTCATATCCTCTTTGAGAACGAAGGACAGACACAACAACCATGATGTACTTTTTAGTTATTTTGTAAGGAAGGTGGATACAAGAATATCATTTCATAGTTGACCAGAGAATCCTTTCAGCTCTTCAGTTGAGCAAGGAATTTACTTCAAAAAGGATTAACTCCACTGGAGGGCACTCTTGATACTTACTATATTTTCTTGTCATTTTTATGCAGTTTTTCCTTTGCATCGAAAAGTTTTTTGAAATAAATATCTTATTTTTAAAACAGCTAATTTCATTTAGTTCATAAAACTAACACTAAATAGTTTACAGTACAAGTTTGTGGTAATGATAAGTCTTTTTTAGAAGACTGTGCAGGTGAATTCCATTTTTAAAAAAACTCAGATACACAAAAGTCAGAATTTATGAAACATAACAAGAAATTTCCCTGTAACCTACATGATTCCTTAAATAGAGAGCCACCTAATCAGCCTTAAAAAAAAATCAGCCTATAAAACTCATTTGTACACAACTTTACAAGAATATATGTGTGTCTTGTGGCTGTTTACTTTCATAGGTAAAAATAAAAAAAAGAATTGAACTTCGCTTTCTAAAGTAGATGGCTGTTCAAAAAACCCTAGTAAGTGTTAGAATAAAGTATTCTGACCTTTTTTGCAATAAGCTGTATTGGAAGCCTATTGTTTATTAATGTTGCATCAAACTCCATTTAAAAGTAATTTTTATGAATATATTTTGTTTTTATGACCATGTAATTTCATTGTAGTAAATGTAAATAGAGAGACCATTTGGTTTATTTGAAAATATTTTTGTCTTGCTAAGAGTTTCCTAATTAAAATTTTTTATGATACTCAGTTGTTTTTGAGGTATTGACCAACTAACCCATTAGTGATATCATCAGTTCTTCGTATTTAATTTAAACTCCAGATTTTGTGATACAGTTATTTTAAATTTCTATATTATACCATGTAAAGGAATTTTATTCTGCTATATTTAGTAGTAGTAGAATGAGATTGATTCCTAACTCATTGTATACTTTGTATACGTACAGTTTTTAGGACTCTTACATTTTGGCAGATGCAGCCTTGAGGAAAGATTGCAAATTGGTAAAAGGAAATTGTTGGGTTCCCCCCCCGTACATTTTCTCTTACTGTAAATTTATTTAAAACTTAGCATGTAATTGTGTGGAAAATGTTTATTTATTTGGGGAGATAAACATGAAGATACTCTTTTCCCAAAACTTACATGAAAAAGTGCCTATGAAAAGAATGAAAAATAAAAACTTTAAGGTTCAGTGTTTTATCATTTAATCTTCAAATAATATGATCTAGGTAATAGGTTGGAATAATTCATATATCCTGAAGCCTTCCAAATGGTATGATTGTAGGGTTAAGTCATTACATAAATATTAGTTGCTTTGAAATATAAAAACCTATTTCTTGTCAGTTATGCCAGTTAAGTTGGAGTACTGTTGTTGGAAACTAGTGAAACAATTATTCAGTTTTAGGCTGCCAGATTTTGAGAAATATAACACTAAAGAAAAGAGGCAAGTAAATACAGGGAAGTTTTCTTTTTTTTTCCCCTTATAATTTATTTAAAACTGGACATCCATCTGCTTCTGGAATATAAAGTAACCTCCACATTAAAATAAAGAGGAATTATTAGTCAGTAAGCATTTATTGAGCACCTGCTATGTAGCCAGGTATTGTGCTAAGTACACTTAGTGTTTTCTAACTCATTCTTTTATTGTAGGGATACATGATAGTTTTCAATTAATTGATTTTATTTTCTCTAAGCACTTTATGGAAAGGATTTTGTAAATAAGGAAAAATTGATTTTCATTCATATTTTAACTTACTGTTTTCATATAATGATGATGATGAATGTTACTTTGGTTTTAGAGTACAGAAGAGAAACTTTTCACAACTTTACTGCTATGTAAAGCTTATCAGACTAAAGAGAAAATCTTTAGGAAGACAGACATTTTAAAAATTTTATATTTTAAAATTTTTTAAAAATAATCTTATTCATGCTTATAGGCACACTTCTATTAGAAAAGAATCTTATATACAAATAGATATATTCCTTGCCTTATATGCTGATTGTAGTCGGTTTTTTTATTTTTAATTTTGGAAGCTACTAGAGCTTTAGTATTATTAGGTATAAGCAAATAGGAAACAAAATGGTTTCTCTTCTCTTTGCTTAAATCTTTTATCTTTAGTAGGAAATTTTTGAAGTTGTCTAAAACATACTTGATTATATAAAGTTACTTCAGAAAGTTTGGATATTTTTTAAAAGGTAGTGACAAGTATTTTCTAAATAGCTAATTTTTGATATTGAAGTTTCATGAACGTTTTTTATTTGAAATAGATAATTTTATAAAATGTTCATAACTGAGACAAGGTAAACTGTTCTAAAAATATCATTTCAATTTGTATTTTTTTCAGCATATGATTTTGATGAAAGACCAGCTATCAAAACAGTGTAATGAGTCAGATGCCACCATTAACAAACTAAAACAAGATGTAAATGATGAAAAGAAGAGAGTTTCTCAACTTGAAAATGAAAAGGCAAAAATTACTCAAGAACTAGAAGCACACAAAGAAAAGTTTAATCAGAGGGAAGTAGCCCTTTGTGATTTGAGTATAAATAAGCAGGAACTTGAGGCTAAGGTTAAGGATTTAATCGGTCAACTAGATAAATCAGAAGAATACATTTCAAACATTAAAAAGGAAAATTCAGTGCTTCAGGAAAAAATAAAACAGAATGAGAAAGATCTTTTTATCACTAGAAATGACTTAAGTAAGCATCTCAGTCAAGAATCTAACAGTAACTTTCAAAATGACTTACTTAAAGAAAAGGAAACGGAAATCAGAAACTTAAATAAACATCTTTCAGAAATGAAAGAACTCAATAAAAATTTAGAGAAAACTGTTTTTGATGCCAAAATGGAAAATGAAAAGTTGGTTTTAGCTTGTGAAGATATAAAACAGCAATTGCAAGAATCTCTGACTGTTAAGGATCAGGTGTCCCTAGAAAAAGATACTGTTATTGAAGCTTTAAGAATGGAGAGAGGGCAATTGGAAGTAGAATTACATCAGGCTGAAAAGAGATCATTGGAGCAGGCTCACAAATATGAGCAAACCATTGAAGAACTGTCACATGCACGCAAGATGAATACTTCTGCCTTGCAGTTGGAACACGAGTGTCTGATTAAACTTAATCAAGAGAGAGATTTTGAGATTGCAAAGCTCAAAACCAAAATTGAGCAAATGGATAGTGACCATAAAGAAACTAACGAAATCCTAACAACGAGTTTAGCAGGGCAGAAGGAGTTAACAGAACTCCTAAAAGAGAAGGAGATATTCATCGAACAGCTTGAAGACAAAGGGTTGAAACTTCAGAAGAAACTGGATGCACATATTCAGATTTTGGAAAAAAATGAAATTTTCAGACAAACTATAGAAGAAAAAGATAAAAATCTTTCCATTATGAAGGAGGAAAACAATCATCTGAAGGAAGAACTTGAACGACTCAGGGACCAACAAAGTAGATCTGTGCCTGTGGCTGAGCCTAAAACCCTGGATATTATCACTGAACTTGAAACTGAGGTAGCGCAGTTGAATGGAATAAAGGATAATCTTGAAGAAGAAATAAAACATCACAAAAAGACAATTGAAGATCAAAATCAGAATAAGATGCAACTTTTACAGACTTTACAAGAACAGAAAAAGGAAATAGATGAGTTTAAATCCCAGAATGAGCAAATGAATATCACACATACAAAGCTCTTTTTAGAAAAAGATGAAGAAATAAAAAACTTACAAAAGACAATCAATCAAATTAAAATTCAGTTGCATGAAGAAAGGCAGGACATCCAGACAGAAACCTCTGATGTCTTTCAGGAAACTAAAGTTCAGACTCTTAATGTAGAAAATGGAAATGAAAAGCATGATTTGTCAAAAGCTGAAATTGAAAGATTGGTCAAGGGAATAAAGGAAAGAGAGATGGAGATTAAGCTTTTAAATGAGAAGAACGTTTCTTTAACTAGGCAGATTGATCAGTTGTCCAAAGATGAAGTTGGCAAACTGACACAAATTATTCAGCAGAAAGATTTGGAGATACAGGCTCTTCATGCCAGAATTTCTTCTGCCTCCTATATGCAGGATGTTGTTTACCTTCAGCAGCAACTTCAGGCTTACATTATGGAAAGAGAAAATTTATTATCTGTTTTGAATGAAAAGACTAGGGAGAATAGTCAGGTAAAAACGGAATATCATAAAATTGTGGATATAGTAGCCGCCAAAGAAGCAGCTCTCTTAAAACTTCAAGATGAAAACCAAAAATTGAGTAGTAGATTTGAAAGTAGTGGTCAGGACATGGTTAAAGAAACCATTCAGAACTTATCTCGTATCATTAGAGAAAAAGATATTGAAATTGATGCATTAGGTCAGAAGTGTCAGACTTTATTGACTGTCTTACAGACATCTGACTCTGGTAATGGGAACGTGGCTGGGGGTGTTAATAGTAATCAGTTTGAGGAACTTCTACGGGAGCGTGATAAATTAAAACAGCAAGTGAAGAAGATGGAAGAATGGAAACAGCAAGTGATCACCACGGTGCAGAACATGCAGCACGAGTCTGCTCAGCTCCAAGACGAGCTTCATAAACTGCAGGCTCAGGTTTTGGTTGATAGTGATAGTAATTCTAAATTACAGGCAGACTATAATGGTTTAATCCAGAGTTATGAAGAGAATGAAACCAAACTCAGAAGTTTTGGTCAGGAGTTGGCGCAAGTTCAGCATAGCATAGGGCAACTTCACAACACCAAGGATCTTCTTCTGGGAAAACTTGATGTTGTGTCACCGCAGCTGTCAGTTAGATCTGCAGTTGTTTTACCTACTGCGGACAGACAGTCTGAAACATCAAATGAGGCTTCTAAACCTCTACAGCAAGAATTAGACCAACTAAGAAAAATATTACAAGAAAAAGATGCAACAATTAGGACTCTCCAGGAGAATAATCATAGATTGTGTGATTCTGTTGCTGCCACCTCAGGGCTTGAAAGAAAGGAACAAGAAGAGATTGATTCAGAGATGAAGCAGATTAAGGAAAAACGAGACATTTTACAAAAATCACTTAAGGAAAAAGATCTCTTAATCAAAGCCAAAAGTGATCAATTACTTTCTTTAAATGAAACTCTTACTAACAAAACAAGTGAAAATGAACTTCTAAAGCAGGCGGTAACAAACCTTAAAGAGAGAACTTTAATTTTAGAAATGGATATTCATAAACTAAAGGAAGAAAATGAGAAGATTGTAGCAATGTCCAGGGAAAAGGAAACAGAATTTCGAGCACTACAGGAGACCAATATGCAGATTTCCATGATGTTAAGAGAAAAAGAATTTGAATCAAATTCAATGAAGGAAAAAGCTCTTGCTTTTGAGGAACTATTAAAAGAAAAAGAACAGGTACATTTTCTTTATAGGTATGTGGAAGAACTATGGGGATTGAGGGAGAGAGATTTTTCTTTATGATTTTGTCTCATGATCATTTTTGTTGGAGAAAAATACAGAAATATAATTGGGTGATTAAAAAAATTATCACAGGTAAGCCTGAGGGAGTGCTGGTTGTTGTTTTTAAGTGACTGCTTCTCTAATACTAGATATTTAGTTTGATCTTCTGAATCTTAATCCCCACTCCTAAGTCACATAGTCTTTTGTCACAAAATGACAATACTATTCATTATTCATATGAGAAGAAAATCGCTTTAAATTATTATATTTTACCCAAACATGACAAGGATCTCAATACCACATAGTAGCTATCCTTTTTATACAGTATATTTTTTAGATACAAAGTCCTAAGTACTTTGTATGCGTTAGTTTGAATTATACATGCAATTTAATAAGTCTTTTTTATTGAATGCTATGTACATAGCACAATGCCAGACCAAGGCATATGTATTCGTAATTCCTACTTACTCTTATACCTAAAGAAGAGAGCACTTGGAAGGCAAAATGTCCCAAGAAATTTAACCAGTCTACATGGTACACTGATAGAATGTAAATTAATTTAAGCCAGGGAATGTTTCACTTTTGCCTTTGTGTGTGTCTTGCATGTAGTAGTTACTTAATAAATGCATACATTGAATTGAAACTTGTTTCATACTGCCATCTGAATGGAAACTTGAATACTGTAGGAATTTCTCTGCTTCTTTACATGATTAGCTGCCTAAGAAGGGTAATATATAGATGAGATTAGACTTCTAGTTACTACCAGCATTTTTTACTTAGATTTAAAGAATCTTGGTCAGTTCTGGAAAAAAAACCCTCTACAGAGCAAGAGGTTGTTTTTTACTAGCTGTAAAGAGATATTCAGTGAGTATATTCTCCTTATGAACTATTTAGATATATAAAATATATTTTAAATTTCTCAATAGTACATTAGCAAATAGGCCTATTTAAGGATACAGAACTCTTAAAGATCTGCCTTTCATATGTCTAGTTCCTTTTTATTGTTATTTGGAGACATGTAATGTATATGCTATTGTTATAAAATTCACCTGCTACCCAAAAGGCCCCTCCTCTCAAGTGCATTAGAGTTAGGTAATTTTTTAACATCTACTCTAGTTGTGTGTCTGTGTTAACTCATGAGTATATTAATACTCAATACGATTAAAATATACGTTTATATCATTTTTATTGAGAAAAGTTTGGTAAGCAAAATAGTTTTATTGAAAAGAAATGTTTTTACGCTTTCATATTATAGTTCACTTCTTTATGTTATCTTTCTTGTAGTATCTCTACTTTTTACCTAGAAAACTGAAAATTTGGGGCTTCTTTTTCTAAGAGACATCGAAATATAAGCAATAAATTGTTTAGTTTCAGTGACTAAAAAAAAAGATTTGTTCTGAATGTTCTGGAGTGAGATTATAGATATTAAATGTTACAGAAGTGAAGTATTTATATAAAGCCCTTGTAGTACATATTATATGTGTGCATATAACCTACATATTTAAACAGTGAGAAAAATCAGTAATAAAACTTTTTAAAAATTTTTTTTAAAGAAAATCTGGCTGTTGCCTAAAAGCATGCCTTTCTTTTAAAATTGAGAGGTTATCTTTCTTCCTGAAGGCACTAATGTACTGTATTTGTATGGAATGTTTCAGGAAATAATTTCCCTGACTATTTAGTGTCTAGTGTTCTAAAATTGCTTTCCTTAAATCTATGCCAAAATGTTTTTTTTTTAAGTTTCCATATAGCAAATGACTTGTTTTCTTTCTTTAATACTACTAATTTTCAATACAGTTGTTGTGTACATTTAATGAATGCAATCTAATATTTTATTGAAACCAAGATTTTTATTTTTTTTAAAAGACTTTGTAGAAACCTAAAACTTGTTAATGTTTTTTTTTTTTTCAAAAGGGCAATACTGGAGAATTGAATCAGCTCTTAAATGAAGTTAAGTCCATGCAGGATAAGGCAGTTACGTTTCAGCAGGAGAGAGATCAAGTCATGTTGGCCTTGAAGCAAAAACAAATGGAAAGCAGTTCCCTACAGAATGAGGTATATGCTTCTATAAGAAGTTTTGGTTGTTGTTGTTAATTTTCAGTTGTGTCTGATTCTTTGTGACTATATTTGGAGTTTCTTGGCAAAGATACTGGAGTGGTTTTGCCATTTCTTTCTCCAGTTCCTTTTTCAGATGAGGAACCTGAGGCAAACAGAGTTAAGTGAGTATTTGAGGCTTGGATTTGAACTCAGGTCTTCCCGACTTGAGGCCTGACATTCTGTCCACTGTGCCACTTAATCTTCCATAATGATAAAGAATTAAATAATTTTATTTGACTAACAGAATGGAAAAAAATTCTAATAAAATTAACTTTCACATGGCTTTCCTTACTCTTTTTCTTACACTGCATCTCACTGTTATCCACGAGTGTCAAAAATCCTGATATTCTTCTGTCTGACCATAACCACCGATAACATCTCTTCCTGTTCCTCACCCCTTCTAAACCTGTTTGCCCTCATTCTGACTTCTAATCCCTCCAACTCTCATTTGCTTTCTGAGGCCTGATTTTAGTTCGTCAGTGAACAAGCATTTATGAAGTGCTTCCTTGGCTCTCTGCTTAGTGCTGGAGATACAAAAAAAAGCTCCAAAAACACAATCCCTGTCCTCAGTGAGGGAGACGAAAAGCAAATAACTGTACTTGGAAGATATTTGTCTACCTAGCTATATCTATTTCTGTCTATCCATCTATCTGTCATCTATATCTGTCTATCTCTCTGTCTATCTATCCATATCTTTCTAGAATCTTAAGGGGTTGTTTTTTGAGTTTTTTGAAATGAAATTTTTTGTGGAAAAATGTGAAGTATCTTAGACAAAAAAGACTGATATTCTTGTTGTCTCCTGAAAAATCTGAAAGAACATGTAAAATAGGTTTTTGAATTTCTTCATTTTCAGAGTGCTGTCCTTCTAGGTTTATAAACTTAAGCAGAGGGATACTAGTAGATGAGTATACAGGATAATATCTAGTCACTTGTAACTAAGCTTTGGTACATTTTTTTTTAATGGCTCAGAATTGTGATTTTTGTCTATATAGGGGAATTCTTGGTCAGGAAATTTCTTCCAATAATGGAGATCAGCAACTCTTGTGTAACTTACATCTTTAGATATAATAATATACCTTATAATTTGATAAAGTAATAGCCACTTAATGGTTGTGACATTTGATAACAAGAAATTTTTGTATAAAAATTAAAATGAAGTATTATGAGCATAAAATAAGGAAATATATTCTGCCTAGGTTCAACATTTTCGTGATAAAGAATCTCGCTTAAATCAGGAGCTAGAAAGATTGCGTAACCATCTTTTAGAAACAGAAGATTCCTATACCCGTGAAGCTTTGGCTGCAGAAGATCGAGAAACTAAACTAAAAAAGAAAATTACAGTATTGGAAGAAAAGCTAGTTTCATCCTCTAATGCAGTGGAAAATGCCAGGTAACATTTAAAAATTTTAGGCATTAGATATACATGAGACCAGCCTTTTTAATATATGCAGAATTGTTGCTGATATAGTGAAAAATCTTCAGGTTTCAGATTTTATTAAAAGAACTGATTCAATTCATATACTTTAGATTTTATTAGGTAAATGATTATTAGAGAATATGTGTTTCAGTGGGATATTAGCTTACCATTTCCTTATAGGTTAACTGTTAGAAAATAGGAAGTAAACTACATTATAGAACCTAAGTTAATTGGGTAGCATGAACTTGATATTTTTCTTGCTTCAGAGACGGTAATCTTGAGGGAAGGGATCATGTCTTGCTCATCTTTGTATGTCCCTATACAGCCTGGTGCAGTGCCTTTAATCTGGAAATGTAGTGAGAGAAACATATACAATTTTCAAGTTATATAATACCTTTATTATTCTTATACTCTAGCATATATATAGTGTATATATATATATATATATATATATATATATATATATATAATCTCAATATATATATCTCAGCTATATATGAAATTCTCTCAGATCTTAAATTGAGAAAAATATTTTTGAGGTGTATATTGTCAACTGTTTCAAATTTCAGTTGTGAAGTAAAATGCTTAATATTAAATAAATTTTATACTGGTTCTGTAGAATAAGCATTTTTTTTTCCCTCCCAGTTTGAATAATATGTTATAAACGTGAAAATATTTAGTGAAAAATTACAAAAAGCCACAAATTCTATAATACCTTATCATTGTATAGTGTTTTGTACATTTTACTATCTTAGAAATATTATTATTGGAAGCTCAGATATTATAAGCCAACATGTTATTATGGGAAGAGGTCTGTGCTGGTTCAGGAGACCAAGATTTGAATCTGCTGCTAATGCTTTTGTGATCTTGGGCAAATTGCTTTGCATTCTGTGGGTCTCAGTTTCCTTCTCCATAAAATGAGGGGGTTGGACCCACTCATACATAGGCAGTCATTATATTCTTTTTATCAATGTAGGAGATTGGTCTTAAGGGAACTGAAACTCTATCCCATCTTTTAGCATTGTTCTTTTTTCTAGTGGTACTGTATGACTATAAATCATAAAATATAGTCTTTGAGGAATTAAAGTTGTGAGTCCTCCAGAAAGTATAGATATAAATAGGTTGTAGGATATTAAAACCATATGCTAAATTGTACATGTTATAGCAGTTATATGCAAGTATTGTAAAATATGTATGAAGTAGCAGAAAATCAGAAAGATTTAGCATTGGAAATGTTAGTGGTGGGGTATTTATGAAAGTAAGTGGTAATAGATGGACAGCTCCTTTTACTGTAGGAGAGCCATGTAAGCTTCTAGGCTTGTAAGATCCAGGGGAAGGCTTCCAGGATTCTGAGTAGAAATTTTTTGAAATTTATGAGAAGAAATAGTTGAAAGTCACAGAGAACTTCTGGAAGGGCACGATGAGGCTGTGATTTGGACCACTAGAAGCAGTAAATAAATTGAAGCAGTCACAAAATTATTGAAGTATTGAGGAGAGTAACTGCAAAAATCTTAAAGGAATAGAAATACACCTTTAAATTTTCAATAAAGTACAGAGTTAGAACAGCTTCTGATAGTTTTACTTAGGTGAGTAAACCTAAATAAGAAAAATAAAATTATTTTTAAAACTTCATTTGCATAGGAAATAATCAGCAGGCCATACGAAATGATAATTATTTTAAAAAATTATTAACTTGACAAATACCAACAAACATAAATGTTTCAATATACAGAGATCAGCCCATGGAACCATGAATCTCATTCTATACAGCTTATTTTTTAAAGGATGAACTAAATGCAGTACTTGAGTTCCAAAAATCTCCTACTTGCCTCTTCTCTTTCCTGGACATCTTTAAGGACCTTATTGAAGCTCTTTCTTTTTGCATTGCTAGTGCAACTTCCCTCTCTGCTTCCTCTTCCCCTGCCCTGTAACAATTACGTAAAGCGTCTCTGCGCAGGCTGTGATTAAGAATGTGGGGGCCTGTTCCTCTTTGATCCTTTGGAGTTGTAATCATCGTTTTTAAGCTTTTCAGAACTGTCTTTACCATGTTGCAGTCATCATCTAAATTGTTCTCCTGATTCTGCTCATTTCATCCTGTCAGTTCTTTCTAGTTGTGCCAGATTTTTCTGAATCCATCCTTTCCATCTTTTCTTAGGGCACGATAATATTCCGCTGTAGTCACATGCCATGATTTTATTCAGTTAGATTCATTGTATTGAATTTATTCAATTTTATTTCCCATTCATTGTGCCAAATAGGTGGAGTGGGTAGGTGATGCTGTGAGAGCTTTAAGTGTTTTTCTATTTTTCATTTGATTTCAATTAAACAGCAAGTAACTGTTAAGCACCTGCTGTATGCCAAGCATTTTGCTAAGTGTTGGAGACACTAATGTAATGAATGAAACAGTCTCTGCTCAAGGAATTTACATGGGAGACAGCAAGTATAAGAATAAGAATATACAGAACAAATTTAAAGAGAATAAATACAAATAATGTAAGTTATTAAATATAAGTAGTTTTAGAGGAAGGGCACTAGTATTTGGGGATATTGGGAAAGGCTTTACCTTGAAGGTGTAAGACACTTGACACTCACTATCTGTGTGACCTTGGGCAAGTCACTTAACCCCCATTGTCTCATCCTGGCTCATTTCCAGTCATCCTGATGAACGTCTGGTCACTGGATTCAGATGTCTCTGGAGGAGAAGTGAGGCTGGTGACCTGCACAGCCCTCCCTCACTCAAAACAAAGTCAAATGCCAGTCATGTCATCATTTCTCTGATGGCATGGTTTTCTTTGGCAAGGAAGGATGAACACATACACACCCATACACACACTCGCACTAATAGGTACTTGAATTGTGTCTTAAGGGAAGAGAGAGCTTATATGAAGTGGAAGTGAGGATGGAGGTTCATTTCAGGAAAGGGGACAGCCAGTTCAACGGCACAGAGACAAGAGGTGGAGTGTTGTGTATGTAGAACAGAGAGAAGCCAGTTTTTCTGGATTGCAGAGTAAAGGAGGGGGAGTAGAATTCAGAGAGACTGCAAAGGTGGATTGGGGTGAGGTTGCAAAAGGCTTTAGAAGTCAAGTCAAAGAAGTTATATTTGCTCCCAGAGACAGTTGGAAACCATTGGAATTTATTGAGTAGCAGAGCGGCATAGTTAGATCTGTGCATGAGGAAAATTATTTCGGCAGCAGCATGAGTGGTGGACTGGAGTTTGTGGTAACTGGAAGTAGAAAAATCATTTAAGAAGCTTCGTAGTAATCTAGGGGAGAGGTGATAAGGAGCGAGCTAGGGTGTGAGTAGAGAATTGGGAAAGGACTTGGAAGGGAGTTGTTGAGGTAGAAACAGCACTTTCTTATTTTCCATATTGTAAAGATTATCCCAAAACCTTGCTCCCAAATCCGTAATATGAATATTAATTATCACCAATGAAATGAAATCTAGGGGTCTGCAGCTTTATATAAATTGATGAGTACTTTGTCTCCATGTCATTAAAATACATAAAATTGAATTGACTATGAACCTTAAATCTGATCTTGTGACTCTCTTATTAAACCAATTCCAGAGACTCTTTGTTACCTTTGGGACAAAATATAAACTCCTTTTTTTAAGCTTTTAGAGCCTGATCATCTTGTTTTTCTAGCGTTTAGCATTTCTTACATTATTCCCCTTCCACACTTTGCAGTCTAGCTAAACTGGCTTTTTCTCTGTTCCTCTCATACTACCCTCCACCCCCGTCTATGTCTTTGCGTTGGCTGTCTCTACACGTTCCTGGAATGTATTCTTTCCTCACTGCTGCTTTATAGAGTCCTAATATAGTCTTTCTTTTTAAAATTCAGCTCAGGCACCATATTTTACATGTAGCCTTCTTTCATCTACTCGACTGCTTAGCCATTCTACCTTGTAGTTAATAACTTTGTATCTGTTCTGTCTATTTTTATACCTCTATTTGCCCCTTCAGATTTTAAGCTTTACTTGGAAAGTTCATGTGAGTTTTGTATATGTATTGTTAAACTCAGTTTTGTGACGCTGATTTTCAGGAAATGTGGTCTGTTAAAGACCATATCCAAAGTTAATTATGATTAAAAAAGAAAAGTCTTTGGAGGAAAAAATGAAACCAAGATGCCAAGTGTCCTTAATGCCAAAATTCTAAAACATAATTGGCTTGTTGCAATATTGTAGAATCTTAGGCTTTGGAAGTAACTTAGAAGAACCCTGGTTTTGAAATAAAAAGACTTGAATTTTATTCACAGTTTTCCCACTTCCTAATTTGATCAAGTAACCTCATTGAGAAAGGATTTTGTAATTTTGACAATTCTTTGTAAGCTTTGTTGTGTTTGTCCTTCATTCTTGAAGAGGACCGTGACATCAAGATGATGATGTGACTTGCAGTTGACTGTGATTTGAGTGAGGGAGGGCGGTGCAATGTCACCAGCTTCACTTTCTTCTGAGCCATCTGGATCCAGTGACCTGATATTCATCGGGATGACTGGAGATGGCCCTGGATACAATGGGAGACCTTGGCCCTTTGAGGCTAAGGTACTGTAGTATTCTCACTTTGAGTGAGATACACCCATTCAATGAATAGGCTTCTTTAAGTAGTTGCTCAAGGAATGGCCCCTTTAATCAAAAAAAAAAAAATCAAACTGGGAGAAGACCCTTTGGGTTCCTGAGTAAAAGAGAAACAATTACTATTTAGTATTTAGTATCATTGGATCAGAGATCTAGAACTGGAAGCAGTTCTAGTCTAACCAAGGCAACAGGGGTGTTAAACATCAGAGATATGATTTGAACCTAAATCTTCTGAGTCTAGAGTCGGTAACTTTGTACTGCACCTCATTGCCTCTTAATTCTTGATTATCAATTTTGAAAATTATTGTCACAATAATAACTTAAAATTATTCTTCAATAAAAATGATTCTAACCTCAGCTTAATATTAATGTCTAAATGGTTCATGTTAAAGGCCTGTTTTGTAAATGTTCCATTCTTGTTAAGGTATTTCAGTATTTATATGTACTTATATATTTCAAGTGTTTTTATTTTGATTCTTTTTTGTTTTTAAGTCATCAAGCCAGTCTCCAGGTGGAATCTTTGCAAGAGCAATTGAATGTAATTTCCAGGCAGAGAGATGAAACTGTACTTCAGCTTTCTGTTTCTCAGGACCAAGTAAAACAGTATGCGTTATCACTAGCCAATCTACAGATGGTTCTGGAACAGTTTCAGCAAGGTAAATTATATGTTATATTTGGTCTAGTGAAAAATACTTGTATACAAGGTTTTTTCCTTCTTTTTCCATTTTAGGTTACATGGTCTAATCTCTTTACTCTTGAGATCCAGTGACCCAAAGGGAATAAACCTGGAGGGCCACCCACAAATTACAGATCAATTTGTGTTTCAGTTCTTTTACAAATTTCTGATGTCTACTTTGAAATTAGAAATAGGGAATATTCATCACATACAGTGGGAAAATAAGCAAAAGAAATAGGGCATGAGGATGAAAGAGGGAAAGGAGGGCAAAAGACCTGTAGGAGGAAAAGCTCAACAATAGGTCTTGAAATGTATATTGGAGGTTTCACTCTGCTGTTTGTGCTGGCAGTGGGCCTCAGAGTGTTTTCACCTATTATTTATTGCTCTTTGAAAAGTATATTAGCTGATGAACCGTCATCATAACTCTTCAACTCTACTCTGAATGGGATCACCGGGGCAGCTAATATGATTTCATATAATTTTCTGGAGACATCTACTCCAGTAACCATTAGTTAAGTTTACCCCGAGGGTCAGATGAAATTAATTAAATATTAGCTCCACTTCTTTTTAGATAATAATGTTACTTTTATTTAAGGCATTGTTTCTTTTTTCTGAAGTTAATGTCTTAAGGTAAAGCATATCAACTTTCCCTTTAAGAAAACATTTCAGATGTTTCTGTTGCATTACTGAAAGCTTGTTAAAATGTGTATGAAAATTTAAGTAAAATGAGAAACATAAATAACAAACTTTTTTGTAGAAGAAAAAGCTATATATTCAGCTGAATTAGAAAAGCAAAAGAAAGAGATGACTGAATGGAAGAGAAAAGCAGAGAATCTGGAAGGACTGGTTACATCGTTACAGGTAAGTGGAGGGGATTTTCCTTTTAATTTTGCAAAATATAATCTTTTACAGATTTCTCATCTTTATTTCATTTAATAATTAACTTTGAAATGTTGTAAAATCAAGAGAAGTATTAGAGAGTTCTTGAGTATCATAAAGGAGAACACTAATAAACGGAGAGGATGTAAATTTTGCCCTTGAATTTCTAGCTTTGAGCACATTGTTTGATCTCTAGACTGTATATTTTTATGGGCAAAAAATAAATTACTGTCTGTCACTAGGCATTTAAAAATATTTGGAAATAAATAATTATAGCCTGTATATACATACATGTCTTAAAATTGAGCTAGGAAATTGAGTCAGTCTAAGTCTCTCTAGCCAAAGTAAATTGGGAAATACAAGTAGTACCTCCAAAATCAGACACATAAACAACTTATATCCATCTTTATTTATACAGGTAGTCATTTCACTTTTACATTTCTCTGATTATAGAGACCTTCCCCCATTTGGAACAAATGATTTTTAAAGCATGATTAGATTGTGTCTGGTTCATATATTATAGCATACTATACTGACATTTGATGTTGAGATTTTTGTAGTTTCAAAAACTTTAAATACAGTAAGTCTCATAATAACTTCTGTTGTTCACATCCTTTCTGTGGGTCATCGGTAAAAAGAATAGCATTCCTATTTCTGAGATCGTTGCTATAATCGGTTTTAGATCTGTCTAGGCCCTTCATTAGGGATCCTTTAGTCTAACCACTTCATTTTGCAAATGAAGAGACCAAGATCCGGAGAGGTCATGTAGCCAGGGAGTGATAGAGCCAACGTTGAAGTTCAGTTTTACTGGTTACCATTCCACTGTTCTTTTCACTTATATGCTATTGAGACTCAGAGAGGTTGTGGCTTGACCAAGGTCACACACCTACTATGTGGAAAGTCAGAATTCAAACCCACATCCTCCATGTCTCCAATTATCTGACATCTTTGAAGAATAAATTGTATCTCGTTAGTGAATTTTCTAGATAATAGAAAATTATGCCTTTAGATACTGAAATTTATTTTAATCATTTTTGTTGGCATCTGTCTAATTCATAGAATGTTTGCATTGATGGGAAGCTTAGAGATCATCTGGTTCAATTTCATCATTTTAGATGAGTAAACGTAGGCCTAGCAAGGTAAAACGATTTTTCTAAGCCCAGTGTATGACTTGTATTCAGATTTTTGAGTTTATTGCTCTTCATTTTATATCATGTCTAAGATGCAATATCTTAATTTTCCAAGAAAATTAAACATAATTTAACCTGTTCTTGAATTCAGGGTCATCAGTATTAACATCAGTTATTGAGTAATGATATAATTATGTTTTTTGAGACTATTAATGAATATATAGAGCTGTATGCAATGTAGCTCTAAAATGCTATGCTTTTTGAGTAGTTTTTGCTTTTTGTAGTTTTTGTGATTACTGCTTTGCTTTTAGTGTGTCAGCCTCTTACAGTCCCAATAACTTCTTTCCTGTCTTACTCTTTAAGTTTGCTACTGCTAGGAGTGTTAGTGTGGTAGTAAAGGAAGAACAGAAGAGTATGAGTGGGGAGGCCTAGATTCAGGTGCCACCTCTGATTCTCACTAGTACATGGCCTTGGGCCTCTTTGCCTCCTCAGTGTCCTAATCTGTATGGTTCAGAGGCTGCCTGACTTTATGATGTCTGCAGTTCATTCCACCTGTAATTCATAGAATATCAGATTTGGACAGTATCTTAGAAGTCATCCACGCCAGTCTGGGTAGGAATGCCTATTCTGACATCCTCAGTAACTTTCACACTGTTTTATGAGGCGGTTCATTCCACTTTTAGATAGCCCTGAATGTTAGAAGAATTTTTTTCTTTTTATCAAGCAGAAATCTACATCTTTGCATCTTTCACCTATTTATTCTATTTCTACCTAAAATAAACTTCATCTTCCTTTTACATGATAGTTGGTTAAGTGCTTGATGATAACTTTCATACTTTTAAGTGTCTTCTCAAACTCAGCATCCTTGGTTCCTTTCTAGTTCTTTTATTGTTTATTTTTCCCCTTCATCATTCTAGTTGCCCTTCATGATTATACTCCAGTTTTAACTCTCCCTCTCGTGATGTGGAATCTAGACCTAAATTCTGGGCTATTGCTTTTGAATGGTAAATTCTAATGAGCTTTCTTCCCTTAAAGGAAAACTTGGAAGAAGCAAATGCTGCCTTAGATTCAGCATCAAGACTTACAGAACAGTTGGATCTCAAGGAAGAACAAATCGAAGAACTTAAAAAACAAGGTATAAGAAAAGAATATTGTCATGTTCTAAATGTAAAGAGGCATCTAATGGCTTCAGTAGTAAAGCATAGTCAGTCTCACTGTAGTGTTTGTGCCTTGCGTTCCATTGGCCTCTGTTTGTTCCATTGCAGTTCGTTGATACATGGTGCTAATAACTAAGGTCTTATACTCTGTTTCTTCCTGTGCCTTTTACTTTCACTCTGTTCTATGGTCACAAAATGCATCCATAGCTGTGACCTGGCATCTAGTAAATTGTTGCCTTTTGTCACAAGGAGAAGATTAACTAGACTGGGTAAAGTCCATCTGTCCATATTCATCACTCTCATGAAAAAATCATTCTAAGTACATATGAAAAATGGCATATTTCAATCCAAATACCAGAGGAAGATGGCAGGAGGTCAACATCTTACTTGCTTTCTGTTTCTTGAAAGTAGTTTGCATGGAATAAATGTTTCTTGAGGTAAGGTATTCTATAAACTCAATCAATTTCTTGAGGTTTTAAATTTGAAGGACATAAAGTTGAATTCAGGCTTGTCATATGGCAGACACAGGTTAGGTTATCTGTGAAAGTGCTCTATTCTAGGGCTATGTCTGAAAGTATTGTTGAAAGACTTCCCAAGATTTTATAAAGACACATACAACATTCAGGAGAGGTAATGTACCAGAGACATGGATCTATGTTAGGTGATAATTGAAAAGCTGACTATTTAGTGGGGAGCCCAGAAGCAAGATAGGACTGTGGTACTCAGGGTAGTTATTGTGTCAGGAACCATGCAAACAAGAAGTCAGTGCAGAGGTAAATATTGGATGGTAGGGCAGGTGATATGAGCAAGAATTTAGGAAGATGAAAACCTAAGAACAAATAAAGGCATAGTCAAAAGTCCAGAAAGGCTGTTAGGAAACAGAAGGTTTTTAGAAACTCAAGAGACCCAAGAGTTATCCAGAAAAACAGATGTAAAGCACCAGTACCAAGAATTCCTTGGTTCTGAGTCACCGTTCCATAATATTCTTATTCACATAGAGAGCAGTTCCTGGGCTCATTGGTGGATATAGGAAAATGGTTACATCTCTTTAGGCATATATGGTTGGAAAAAAGTCCTGAGTCCATCACCTCTTTCTAAGGAAGAAGATAGCAGGCTCTGTCATCAGTCCTCTGGAATAAACCCGTTTTTTGGGCATGGCCAACGCAGGGATTTGTTTTGCTTGACTATACGTATTTGTTACAAGGGCTTTATTTTTCTATTTTTTCAGTGGAGGAAGGAGAGAAAAATGGACTTTTGTTTATTAAGAAAAGATAATTAAATTGAGATGAAAATGAACAGATCTTAATAGGTCTAGTCTTTATACAGTTTGGTCCATAAGACAACTGGAAACCATTTGGAGTTCCGTGTCTACCCTAGTTACTAAAGAAATCTATATCCTAGAAACAGACTAGACAAATGGAACCAAGAAACAATCCCAACTTACAAAGGATTGTCATCTCAGTGATAGATGGTGTACTAGAATATAAAATCTAACCAAACTCAAAATTGAAGATATTGATCTGAATTTCATAATTCTTAGCAAGAGGAACTTTGGTGAGTCACAAATTCTTCTGCTTGATCATAGATGATATGTATTATCAGAGTTCCTGAACTAGTTGGTTCTCCAAAAATGTTACCCCTTCAATAACAGTTCCATTTTAAAATCTCATCCACAGATATTATACATTTGTTGTCTGTATATGTTATTGTTGTATCATCTACTATACCGATGTGTTAGAAGTTCAAAGTAATTTTCATCTTGTGTTCAATAACTTTTGAGTTATTTTGTAGAATTCACAAAAAACACATAAAAGTTTTTTTATTCTTAAATAGCTGTGATATTTGAGGCAAAAGGCAAGCAGCCAATGTTACTCAGATAGGAAAGTGGTGTAAAAAGATATTTCTTCTGTTATATTTTAAGTATGTTTTTTTGCCAGTTTTACAATCCTTCTTAAAAGGTGTTGTCTCACATTCATCTGGGTGATTAATTTGTCTTTTGTATACATTCATAACTGCTAAGAGATTTAAATTCTTAAGATGCTATATGCCCTTTGTATTTTATAAATAATTTCTTGATTAACTTGGTTGATTCAGAAGGATCATTGTATTTTTGCTTTCATAGATCATTAAGCACTTTAAATGTTGATGGATGTTGTAATACTGTACTTTATTTTTAACACAAAACTTGGCCAGACAGTAAAGAAATTTGCCAGGAGAAACAACTTTGAAAAAGACAAATGACTTTTGCTCTAACTTTAAACTGTAGAGGAAAAGTTAATAGATTGTTTTTCTTTATAAGCATCCGTAGATTGAGGATTAGAATGATTAGTTAATATAAAGTTTCAACATTTAAACAATATAAGGAAATACTTTTTAAAAAAAAATTGTTTTATTCAGAGTTTTTAATTATCCCATCTCTGTAAAGATGAGATAATTTTTTTGTTGTATACTCAGTTTAGGAAAAGGTAAATTCAATTGGAAACAATATAGCTTAGCCAATAGAGCATTTTATAATACCTGTATAATGTATACTAACAGTATTAAAATTTTAGATTGTTTAATTATTTTAACATTTAGTCATATAGTAAATCTCATGTAGATAAGACCATAACAGTCACCTGCTATGGCTTTTGTCCAATATAGCAGTGTCCTTTACAAAATATTTAGCAGTGTATTTAAATGCTTTCAGCAATGGTAAGCTTTTAACAAGGCAGTCCATTCCATTTTTGAAAGCTCTAATAGATTTATAGTTAAATGACTAGAAAAGCCCTATGCAATGGAAAAAAAATTGGTGTTATAAATCATTCGATAATCATGTATTTATTAAGTACCTACAATGTGCCAATTACTATGTTAGAAGGATTTAGGAATACAGATACAATGGGAAAGATAGTGGGCACTTGTAAATTTGATTTGCATTATTAAATTTTTTCTTCATCATTTTCAAAAATCTAGTCAGAGGTTCCCAAAGGGGGCAATACAACCTCTTTTTGGAATGATCCAGGGGGACAGTCTTGAGTGCAATTGGGGGGGAGGTGTTGAATAAAAAATAAAAAGGTGAAGCATAAGAAAAGAAGAAAACATAAGAAAATTTTGAAAAACTGTTTGTACATGTTTCATCTGTTGTGTAACGTGAGTTAAAGTTGTGATTACATTATTTTCCAAATAAATACACAAAATGCAAGTTTTAACTGATCATGGTCAAGTCTGCTGACAGGTCTTAACAAGCAGGTGTTAGCAGGTGAGTATGTTGCACATTGTCGGGAAGTTTAGCATGTATTGATAGGAATATATTCATGTAATGATGTGTTTACAATATGATACTGTATGGTTACATGATGCAATATTGCTTCATTAAAATTTTAGTGCAGGAAAAACCTCCACAAATTTACAATAAATTGTTAAATTTAGGATGTGTCATTTAAAAAATTTTATATTTTTATATATTACATATATATATTATTTGCATCATTTAAAAAATTTTATATTTTTTAAATGATGCAAATTAGAGAAAATATTAAAGAATTAAAGAAAGTATATTTCCAAGAGGTGCTAAGTAATTTTTTTTAAAGGGAACTGTAGGCCAAATAAATTTGGAAACTTCTGAGCTAAATAGTCAGCAAATAGTAAGTCAAGTTTGATTTGTAACATTTGTCCAGTTTCTTTGGTATAAATGCATTCCCCTATTAGATTGTAAAGCTCCTTAAGGACAAGAGCTGTCTTTCTTATTTCTATTTTCAGTGTCTGGCACAGAACCTTGTACATAATAGGTGCTTAATACATGTTTATTTATTCATTCATCCCTACACTGAAAATTTAATAGTTTGCTGTCAGAAGCTGATTTGAGCTGGTTCCATCATCACCCCTGCAGTAAGGGGTATCAAGAAGTATTTTATGTAGTGTGTGGTACCTCAGATGTATCTTAGAGGAAGAGAAGTTCTTTGTGAGGTATTTGGGTAAGTGGGTATGAGAAGTAAGAGGTAGATCGTAGTGTATGAGTGGGTATGAGAAGTAAGAGGTAGATCGTAGTGTATGAGTAAGAGAAAGCTGGTTTGACTTGATTGCGAAATGGAGGAGGAGGAGTGTCCAATCAGGCTAGAAAAATAGTTTGAGACTAGAATGTGTAGGACTTTAAAAGCTAAAAAGAGAAGTTTGTAGTTGGTCCTAGAGGCAATAGGAAGTGACTTGAATTGGTTGAGTTGAAGAGTAACATGGTCAGATCTTGACTTAAGGGAAATCATTTTGACAGCACTGTGTAGGATGGCTTGGAGTAGGGAGAGACTTGAGGCAGGAAAACCTTAACTATGAAGAGCTAATTTATCTGACTAATATCCAATGGTGGAACTTTTATCAGTGAAGTAGACAGCATGAGAAAATAATGAAAAGGAACATGTATGGACAAGCCTTGTATTTTAAACTGTTATCAACAAAAAGATAAATGCAGATCTGTATAATAATTATTTCCATCCTTTGGAAATAACTTTTACAAAATTTTACCTAGAAAACCAGTCCCTTTAAGGGCCTGGGTTTGAATTTTGTTTCCGACAGAAGCTGCGTAACCATGAGTAAGTTACTTACTGTCTCCGGGTACGTTTCCTTGTGCGTAAGATGAGAGATAATAACGCCTTATAGTTATGAGCCTCAGCCAGTTACTGTGACTCTTCAGAAGGCATTTCATGTACTTTCTCCCAAGAGGGAAGGAGATTAGCACTCCAGGCAGTCCTGTTTTGGTTAGCATTCACATTTTCGTTAATATATTTATCTTAGAGGAAAACTTGAATTTAAGTGAATATTTATGTTAACAAGTTGTCATGTGATTTTGTAAGCTGAACTTTTTAAATGTTTTGCCCTTGTCCTTTATAACCATCCTCAAAACTTTTCACATAAAAGAAATGCTGTGTTAGATAGGTAGATGCTTAGTTAAAATAAAAATGGAAGACATAAAATAATGTGAAAACTCTTGTTTTGCTAGCAGTCAGTCAGTAGTCTTTTATATAACACCTACTTATCTGCCACCATTCCTTGTACTAGGTGTAGGGAATTCAGAGACAAAAATGAAAGACAAGCAGGCAACCAGCATTTGTTAAGCACTTACTATGGGCTTGGTACTGGGGATACAGATCCCAGCAAAAAGAAAGGCAATCCCCTGCCATATAAGGGCTTACGTTCTAATGGAGGGGGACAACACACAAAAAGGAGTTGAAGTGTCAGGGGCAAGGCAGGGGAAGGCAAAGACCTGAAAGTCAGAATCATAGCTGGAAACAAACTGGAGATTGGTAGGCCTGGGCCCTTCCACAAAATGAAGGCCCCAGAAAGAAAACAACTGGAGAAGGGGTCTGGCATGGCAGAAGGAATATTTCACTGGGAGAAAGCAGGGTGGATGGGTGTTCCAGGCTGAGGAGACTCCACGGTGAGACTCCTCCAGAAAGTCCAGAAAGTAAGAAGCTCAGCTGGGAGGGGAGTAGTTTTTGCGCTATTGAAACTTACACTGTAATGGAGGAGAGGGGTGGTGGCAGCAGTATGATATGCCCAGCGAAAGCAAAGGCTCCAGAAGCCTCTTGTAGAGAGATTCTAAAAGGTAAAGGAGAACCTTGTAGAGGGGCCAAATAGCCAAGGCAAAGGCACTGAGACAGTGGGGTGTCACATGGGAGAAAGAGTAAAAAGGCTATTATGGCTTTTTGTGGAGGAGAGTAAAGTGTTAAAGAGACTAAGAAGCGAGGATAGCGTCAGGCTGTGGAGAGCTCTATTTTTTTTCAATAAGTTTTATTGATATCTTTTTTTTACATCATCGTAGTTATCCCCAGTATCGTCCCCCCTCTCCTTTTGCCCTTCCATTATAATCGGTACTAAGGAGCTGAGGGATTAGAACTGCAGGGAGGGTGAAGACGTGGGTTTGTAGGAGTGATGTACAGGAGGAGACGGAATGAGTGATCATGACTGAATAAAGAAACCTGGAACACTTGTATGACCAAGGGTGTGAGATGTGCTGGGAGGAGGAGGTCCTGGGAGTTGAGTGGATTAGGAGAATGGGAAATGAGTGTTTGAGGGAATACCAGTGTCGGTTTTGAAGTGTCTCCAGTGTAAAGGCAAGGGTTGAGGTGAAGGTACTACGAGGCAGGCATCGTGCTCATTGAGAAAGGAAGGAGCAAGTGCTCGAAAGAATAGTGAATTTATGCTAAGATTTAAATGGATAGTGTAACTGTAAACCAGAGGAAAAAAGGATATTTTTATACTAATTTAGTCTTCACTACCTGGGACTTGTTGAAGGTCTTTGTCACTACTCTAATTTTTTTTTTTAAGAAGATTCAGTCTCTATACCTTACCCCCTATTTTCTAAAAGTAAGAATGAGAAGTTTTTCATTTAAAAAGTTTTTCTTTAAAATAAATTTATTTTAAGAGAAAATTTAAAGAATTTTGAAATAGGACTCATTATTTCTGCATCATGAAAGTTTATAGCAGCATATGTAAAGATAGCTTCTAATATTCATAGAACTACTTTCATGATATCGATTGATAGAGTTTTCATATTACATGAAATATTCAGTTTTCTAGGCCATTATTTATACAAAAAACTTGTAATATTCTGTTGAAAACAGTCCAAATACATTCCCAGACACAGCTTTATTGGCCAAACCTTTTGAAGAATTTCTTTATGTTTATATTTAGCAAAAGTGGTATTTAAATGGAAAAATAGAAAAAGTGCCAGATGCAGTTTTTGAATTACCATAAATGGTTAATAGATTATTGTCACTTGAATAAAAGTCTGGATTCTAATAGCACTGTCAAAACTTGGGTGTTAGTTTTGCTTTTTTAGCCTGGTTTATTATATGTATTTATTACATGTTTTATAGTCAGTTTCCTATTTTATAGTTAGTTTCACTCATTTGAAACCAATTTTAAAAAATTATTTCCTTTATTTAGATAATTTAAAATATTTATAGTTGACTACTAAATAGCTTATTTGCATTAAACTTCAGAAATTTCATGTCCTTTTGATAGATCATGGTTGGGGTGGGAGAAAAACAGGAGTCCATAATAAATATTAAATATTTATTTTGTTTGTAGTCTTCTAATTTTTTTATATTAATGGATAACTTTAGAACACAAATTGTTGTTTGTATACTTACAGATGTCTTCTCTTTCTAGAGGAAATAATTCTTTTCCTTCAGGAATGATGGTTAAATTTGTTTCTTAGAATGCTCTGTCAGTGCATTCAGCATATTGATGATGTGGCATGTCTTAAAATGTTTAATAAGTCTTAAAGGAAGTGTAGGGACTTTTAAAAAATTTTATCTCTTTATTTTTAGTTTTCAACATTCATTTCAACAAGGTTTTGAGTTCCAGATTTTCTCCATCTCTCCCCTCCTTCCACCCCAGTATGGCTTGCATTCTGATTAGACCTTCCTCCAGTCTGCCCTTCCTTTTATCAACCCCGCCCCCTTATATCTTCTTCCCCCTTACTTTGTTGTAGGGCAGTGTAGAGTTCTATACCCCATTGCCTATATATCTTATTTCCCAGTTGCATGTGAAAACAAATTTGTTTTTTAGAGAGGAGAAGGCAAGGCAATTAGGGTTGAGTGACTTGTCCAAGGTCACACAGCTAGTAAGTGTCAAGTATCTGAGGTCAAATTTGAACTCAGGTCCTCCTGACTTCAGGGCCAGTGTTCTATTCATCATGCAACCTAGCTGCCCCATGAAAACAATTTTTAACATTCATTTCTGAAACTTTGAGTTCCAGATTTTCTTACTTCTTCCTTCCCCACCCACCCTCATTGAGAAGGCGAGCAGTTCAATACAGGCCATATATGTGTAGCCATGCAGAACACTTCCATAACAGTGTAATGACTTCTTTCAATACCATAATCTTTTCTCTGGTCTTGTTTTTGGGATATAATGGTATTTAGTAAGAAACCTTTTGGTTTAAAGAGCTGATGGAGTTGTGAAGACTTCAGTTCTAGTCCTGCCTCTGGCAGTAAATCTTGCACAAGTCATTTATTCTCTCAGTCTCCCCCTGGCAGTTCTTTAAGGTTGCACACTTCTTAAGTGCTGCTTTATCTCCCTTAGTAGAGCTTCCTCACCAGAGGTTCCTTTTTCCAACAAAATCATCAGGAAAAAACAACCGAAACAAAAAACCAAAACAAACCGAAGCATTTAACAGAAAACATTTCTTTCCTTCCTTCCTTCCTTCCTTCCTTCCTTCCTTCCTTCCTTCCGCACTCCTTTCTTTCTTTTTCATCCAGACTGAGAATGCTGATCTCACTACTGATCATCACAGGAAACTTTGATCTGCTCAGTTTCAGAACTGGGCTCCTCCTTAGGCAACCTAAAGGTATAGCTGAGGGGTTAGAGAGGGCTCTCTCCTCCACCCCACCTATGATGTCTACACATCAGTCTCAGCCTGTCCAGTAGTTGCAGTTATAGGTGTGAGTCACCACATCCAGTCTACATTCCTATTTTTAAAAAAGTTTTGTTCTTGTATAGCAATATCTTTTTGCCTTGCTTATCACAGATTATAGTCACACTTTACCATATTAATAGTATAGGTATCATCAGTACAACTTAGAGTATTTTTTTTTTAAATGTCATTTTATTCCTTTCAAGTTTATGCAGCACTCTCTGGGTAACTTTTTAAGTAGAAATACTGACTGGCCCTTTTAGTAATAGGAAAAACTGACATATCCAAGGTATTCATTTATATAAACACAATTTACTAATTCATTCATTTTTTTTTATAAATGTCCTTTAATTATTACAGAAATAAGGCAAAATGACATGTTGTATTAGGAACTGACAATATTTTTGTAGGTAAGCTCCCAAATTAGTAGTTTGGTTATGGAAGCACTGATGTACTTACAGCACATTTTGGATTTCAGATAATTATATCGAAATGCACATAATTCAATACTATAAGTAGAATTTTAAAAAATACTTTTTAAACACTGTGTGCGATAGCCCTTATGCTCACCTAGGTTAATTCTTATACTTGTACCCTTGATTTCATTTTTTTCCTTCTTCCTCCATGGTTTTGTTCTATAGTCATCCTTTTTCTCTCATGTATCTACTAGGTATTATTTTTTCCTTCCTACTAGCACTTTTCTTTTCGCATGCAAACATGCTCAGTGACTTCAGACCTAGAAAATGCCTTTCCCCTTGTTCTCTGACCTATGTTTTTCTTTCTGTTATTGATAAAGTTGAACAAATTTATCCCTAATGCTTATACTTCTAATTATTTGCTTTTTAACCAACCTCTTGTAGTTTGGCCATTCTCACCATTTTGATGAAAACTACCCTCAAAGGTCATAAAACTTTTAAATTGTCAAATCTAGTGGTCGTTTGTTATCATCTTCCTTAAACTCTCTACATCTTTGGCCAATATTGTACCACTTCTGGATTCTTCACCCTTGCTGGCTTTCAGAGACACTATAGACTCCTAGTTCTTCTGCCTCTTTTCTTTGTTTCCTTCATTGACTCCATAGCCTCTTTCCTGACCTCTTTTTATAGATATTCCCTGAAGTTCTGTCCTTAATCTTCTCTTCTCTCAATTAATTAACTATTAATCCTATGACTTCAACTGATAGGATTGGTTTTTTTTTGTGGTTATTCTGCACTAGATAAACACTGATAAATAAGAACATTTTCTTATACAAAGAACAGAAGAAGATTATTGTATGTGAAATCATAAATATTGCCTGCAACATGTATTTTTTAAAAATACACACTTTGACTCACTTCAAAGCTATCTCACTTATCTGTGTCATCCTCTGCACCTTTTTCTTCCTTCTTATCTCTTTTGTTCACTCTCCTTAAAGTTTTATGGATGCTCTCTTTTTTTATTTTCTAAATATTTCTGACACTAGCTCCTTTTTCCCTACATTTTTCTCCTGCACACCAAAAACAAAATCTAAAACCATTCCCTTGTCACACATATAGTTAAGCTAAATTAAGCCAAATAAATTCACACTATAGCCACACCTGAAAACGTATACTTCATTCTGCACCTATGCCAGTGCATGTTGATGCCCTTTTTCCAACTTAGAGTCTTTTTTTTTACATTTGATTTTTTTATTCTATTTGACGTTTATTTATTTATTTTTAATTTTCAACGTTCATTTCCACAAAATTTGAGTTCCAAATTTTCTTCCCATCCCTCTCTTCCCCCCACTCCATAATGCCTTGCATTCTGATTACCTCTTCCCTCAATATGCCCTCCCTTCTATCACACTCCCTCCTTCCCTTATCCTCATCTTCTCTCTTTTCTTGTAGGGCAAGATAGATTTATGTATTACCTATATTTACCAGTTGTATGCAAAAACAATTCTCAACATTTGTTACTACAACTTTGAGTTCCAACTTCTCCCCCTTCTTCACTCCCCACCCATCCCCACCAAGAAGGCAAGCAATTCAATATAGGCTGTATATGTGTAGTTTTGCAAAAGACTTCCATAATAGTCATGTTGTATAAGACTAACTATATTTCCCTCCATCTTATCCTGCCCCCCATTTATTTTATTCTCTCTTTTGACCTTGTCCCTCCCCAAAAGTGTTTACTTCTAATTACTCCCTTCTCCCATTTGCCTTCCCTTCTATCACCTCCCCCATCCCACTTGTCCCCTTCTCCCCTACTTTCCTGTAGTGTAAAATAGATTTTCATACAAAATTGAGTGAGCATGTTATTCCCTCCCTAAGCCGGATGTGAAGAGAGTAAGCTTCACTTTTCCCTCCTCCCTTTTCTCCTCCATTGAAAATGCTTTTTCTTACTTCTTTTATGAGAGATAATCTGCCCCATTCCATTTTTCCCTTTCTCCTTCCAATATATTCCTCTCTCACTCCTTAACTTTATTTTTTTAGATGTCATCCTTTCTTATCACCTTGTGCTCTCTCTGTCTATATGCGGTGTGTATGTATAATCATAATCCTTCCTCCTACCCAAATACTGAGAAAAGTCTCAAGAGTTACAAATATTATCTTTCCATGTAGGAATGTAAACAGTTCAACTTTAGAAAGTCCCTTGTGATTTCTCTTTCCTGTTTACCTTTTCATGTTTCTCTTGATTCTTGCGTTTGAAAATCAGATTTTCTATTCAATTCTGGTCTTTTCATCAAGAATGCTTAAAGTCCTCTATTTCATTGAATTTTTTCCCCTGAAGTATTATACTCAATTTTGCTGTGTAGGTGATTCTTGGTTTTAATCCTAGTTCCTTTGCCTTCTGGAATATCATATTCCAAGCCCTTCAATCCCTTAATGTAGAAGCTGCTAGATCTTGTGTTATCCTGATTATATTTCCACAATACTTGAATTGTTTCTTTCTAGCTACTTGCAATATTTTCTCCTTGACCTGGGAACTCTGGAATTTGGCTACAATATTCCTAGGAGTTTCTCCTTTTGGATCTCTTTCAGGGGGTGATCAGTTGATTCTTTCCATATTTATTTTGCCCTCTGGTTCTAGAATATCAGGGCAGTTTTCCTTGATAATTTCATGAAAGTTGATGTCTAGGCTCTTTTTTTAATCATGGCTTTCAGGTAGTCCCATAATTTTTAAATTATCTTTCCTGGATCTATTTTCCAGGTCAGTTGTTTTTCCAGTAATATTTCACATTATCTTCTGTTTTTTCATTCTTTTGGTTTAGTTTTATAATTTTTTGATTTCTCATAAAGTCATTAGCTTCCATCTGCTCCATTCTAGTTTTTAAAGAACTCTCGCCTTTTCCATTTGGCTAATTATGATTTTTTAAAGCATTCTTCTCCTCATTGACTTTTGGGACCTCTTTTGCCAATTGAATTAGCCTATTTTTGAAGATGTTATTTTCTTCAGCATTTTTTTGGGTCTCCTTTAGCAAGTTGTTGACTCATTTTTCATGTTTTTTTTTTTTTGACTTGCTCTCATTTCTCTTCCCAATTTTTCCTCTACCTCTCTTGATTTTCAAAATTCTTTTTGAGCTCTTCCATGGCCTGAGACCATTACATATTTATTTTGGAGGTTTTGAATGCAGAAGCCTTGACTTCCTCTGATGGTATGCATTGTTCTTCCTCATTTGAAAGGGTGGAAGAAAATATCTGTTTACCAAGAAAATAACTTTCTATAGTCTTATTTTCCCTCCCTTTTTGGGGCATTTTCCCAGCCTGTTACTTGACTTTTGAGTGTCTTGTCAAGAGGAGGGTATCCTCTGGAGACCTGTAAGTTCTCAGTTCCTCCAAGGTAGCACAATCAAAGAAAGACTCCTCTCCTGGCCTGTGCACTGCTCTGGGAACAACCAAAAACTTTTCTGCCCAGAATCTGTGAGTAGAATTCCTACTTCACAATTACCTCCAACTCAGCCATGCCAGTGCTCCTCCTCACCCCAGGGCTGCAGTCAGGGCTGAGATTCAGATCCACGGCTCAGTTGCCCCAGGGGCTTTAGGTGGAGGGCTCCCAGGGCCACCACTGAGGGCTGAGATTCATACTAGCAGCTCAATTCCCCCAGGGGTTTTAGGCAGAGGGCTCCAAAAATGGATGCTGTCACTGCAGTGGCTGTTCCTAGTGGTCCAGACCACATTCTCTTCTCCTGATGAAGGAACTTTCTCGTTGACCTTTGAAGCTGTCTTTGGCATTTGTGGTTTGAGCAGTCTGGGAACTGCTGCTGCTGGTGGCATCCTGAAGCCTGTTCTGGGTCCTGTCCCTGCTGTGCTGCATGGCCCGTGCTGGGCTGTGCTCTGTGCTGCACCCGGTGTGAGAGACCTTTCCTATATAGACCTTCCGGTCTGTCTTGGACTGGAAATTTCTTTCATTCTGTCATTTTGTGGCTTCTGCTTTAGAATTTGTTTAGTCATTTTTTACAGATATTTTATGGGCTATGTGGGTGAGCTTCTACAGGTCTACTTGGTTCTGCCCCCTTCCAACTTATAGTCTTACAAAGCTAACTGAAGCATGGAGAAGTTAACTGATTCCCCAGGGTTATTTAGTCATTTTATGTAACATGTAGTACTTGAACCTAAATCTTTCTGACTTCAAGGTTGGTTCTCTACTTCTGTACCATGCTGCTCCTCTCTCTCATCCTTCTAGTTCTTTGCTGCAACAAAAGGTGCTACTTTGTATATTTTTGTACATATGGGTACTTTTCCTTTTTCTTTAAAGTGTCCATTTAGCATTTGTATCACAGGATCAGAGTTTAGCGCAGTTAAATGAATTTTGTGGTATAATTACCAATGCTTTTTGATAGTGCTTGAAATAATTCACTGCTTTCCCAACAATGCAGTAGTATTCTGGTTTTCTCTTCTGTCTACTTCAGAAATTGTCTTTTTCTTTTTTGTCATGTTTCCCAAACTAAATGTGAAATTGAACCTCAGAGCTGTTTTAATTGTTTAAAATCTTCTTATTAGTGATTTAGAGCATTTTTTATGTTCCTGATAGCTTGTATTTCTTCCTTGAGAAGTACCTATTTACATTATGTAATTTGAGCCTTTATCTATTGAAGAATGGCTTTTGTTTTTGGAGGGCTTTTGAGGGCACACAATATTAATGTTGCACTTGGTGTAGACATTCATTTGGCTTAGATCGATGCAGCTTAGAAGTCCTGGGTTCAAGAGATCCACTAGACTCATTCTCCCTGGAAGCAAGACTTATAGGTGTGCACCACCATGCCCAGTTCCACCCATTCTTTAAAGCCCAATTCAGACATTACCTCTATTAGGAAGTCTTTTATGGTCCTCCTTGTTGACAGTAGTATTCTTTCACAGATCACTCTTAGCACTTTATTTTTTTTTAAACTCAAGTACACTTGTATAATCATATAATCAATAACTTGATGTTTTAAACTGTTGTTATACTACATAAGATACAAGGCAGACTATTTAGTGCAATATTTTGTACATAGTACATATTTGATAAATATTTATTGAATTAATTTTGAATTTGTATTTTTAAACTTTGGTTAAGCATGTTCCTTATGTTTTTGTTTTATACTGTTTCTTTTATTCATTCATTTGAATTAAGCTCTTAGTATATACACCATCCTATGCTAAGTAAGGGGGAAAAAATATATAAAACCCCCTATAAACAGCCCAGTTTAGTAAATTTGAATGTGTAATTAACTTCTGTTCTGGAAAAATTATTAAAACATCTTATTCATAAATTTAATTCCAGTAAATGGAATATTTTGCCTGAATTTTACACTTAACATTCACCTTTTTCTGAAAGTTTATGGACAAAATCATTTAACTTCTATACATTACATCTAATAATATGAACACTTAAATATTCATAAAAATGTAAAGCTTTTTCATTGCTTAATCTTTAATTAAAAAAATAAAATTTTCTTTTTTGAATTTATGCTATCATAATTAACTTTGACAAAGTACTAAAAAAAAGCAATTTTGACTTGAACCTTTTTTCCAAGGGGTATTGCTTAAATTTAAAAGTATTCTTTATAGAGCATTCATTCTTTTATACAGCACTCCAACAAGATTGATTCCAATGCTAGTTAGTGTTAATAGTGAAGCTCCAATGTAATTCTCTCTCTCTCTGTCTGAAACATGTAAAATCATGTCATGTTGTTTTAATGTAACTTTACCATTGTGTGACCAAATTTTTATAAACAAAGGAACCTGGACTTCAGTTTTAAAAAATGGGGGAACTATTTTGGTAGGTTACATTACCTCACAGAGATGTTACATTTGGCTTACAAAGCCATGTTTTGACTGCTTTTATGTAAATGTTCCAGATTTGAGCTGTGGTTTGAATGAATTACGAATTTTTTTGTGGAAACACAATTGATGAGAGATTGAGAAGGAGATGTGGTTGAGAAGTGGTTTTACTTAAGGATTTTTGAAGTGGGTATTTGGCTCCCTCAGACTTTTCCTGGTTGTTACCATCACCCTTTGGACCCTCATTCCTCAGATTCTGAGTGTTTTCCAGACTCATGTTCAGAATGTGAGTCTACTGCTTGACCTTGAAACGTCTCTTTACATGCTAAGTGGATAGGTAAAATATAATACTGAAAACAAGACATTGCATTAGAATTAGGGAAAAATGAGTAGGGTTGTATGCATGAAAAAGTACTATGTCACAAGGATTTTGTTGCCATTAATTGTTACTTACATATATAAAATTGATGTATTAAATGCCATTTCATTTTGATGTTAGGTTAAGAAGAGTTCCCTGATATTTTTACTGCCTTAAAATTTTAGTTTTACTTAAATTATGAACTTTTATCGTTTGGACTTTTACAATATTTTTGGGACGCTTTTTGTCTTTTCCTTACAGTTATTTCAGCTCCTCTAGACTGGACTCTCCTTTGTGACAAAAAAGTCCCTAACAATTGCATAAACGTGTGGCCACATCCGACAGCATGATATTCTGCCCTGATAGGGCCTTGCCTTTCTGACTTGAGGTGGAATTTTGTTTCACTGTCTGTTCTCTGGAATTTTCATTGATTTTTAAAAAATTTTTCAGAGTTTGCATTCCTTCAAGTAATTTATTTTTCATTTACATAGTTGTAGTTTTTTTATTCTGCTTATTTTGTTCTGCTTCTATTCTTACATAATTTCTCTGAATTTCTTATATTTATCTTATTGCACAATAATATTTTTTTCATATGCCATAGTTATTTAGCCATTCTTCTAATGTGTACCCACTTTGTTTTCACCTTTTTCTACCAAAAAATGTGCTCCTTTGCTGTTTTGGCATGTCCTTGACTTTTATATTTGTCTTTGACATCCTTAAGGTGTTTGCCCAGTGGTAGAATCTTTAGGCCAAAGGACAGGGAAAATTTAGTAACTTTTTGAAAACATTAATTCCAAATTGATATTCATAATGGTTCTTTATGCCTTTATCATCAGTGTATTAGTATGACTTTTTTCCTAAAGTCACTCCAGTATTAACTGTATATGCCTTTAATCTTTTTTGCCCATTTTGTAGTATAAGGTAAAACCTCAGAATTGTTTTAATTTGTTCTTCTCTTAATGCTTTAAGACATATGCTTTGTAATTATTCTTTTGTACTAAAAACTATTGGTTTTGCTTTGCAATTTCCTAGGGACAATTTAATCTATTCTCCCCTTCTGTTTAACTCTGGTCTCAACTTATTGTCTGTTTGTACTTCCTATCCCAAATATACATGTTGATGCACAAACTCCATAAGCTGTCAATTTATTTGCTTGCCACAGTCTAGGTAACAGACTTTGTTTTTCATGTGGGAATGATTAACCCAGATTTTTTTAGGTTAGAACTCTTCTAAGAGATTTTGTAATGTCCCGGGGCTTAATGCAACCAGCATGATATTATCTGCAAGCATATGAGCATATGGAGAATTTCACCGTCTACAGGTTCAGTAGCCCTCTTCAGTTTGGACTATGCACAGATTCTCTCTTTCATCATAGTGATGAGCACCTTTTAAAAGTATACATCTCTCATTTTTATATCACATCTGATGTTTGTGGAGGAGGTCTTTGAACATTTATTTCATAATTTTGGTGTATGAATGAGTAATAACTTTTTGAGAGACTTTAAGGTCATGTTTTTTTCTACTGAATCAAAAACCTTTTCATAATAAACAATGAGTGCAGTAGGATTTTGTATTTTATACCTTTTTCCAGTCAATTACGATATGGTAATAATATTTTATTTAGGGTCAGGGCTATTAAGATCAAATATTTATTAGATATAAATCATGTCAATTTCAAGCAGAATCATTTCCCAGTATGGTGTTGTAACACTATTCATTTAGAAAGAGAGAAAACACTGAATAATAGTTAATGATCTAGTAGTTGTCAAGGTGGATATTTCTAATTTAGCATTTGTATGTGTAGTAACAAATCAGGACTGAATGCTTACGTAAAAAAACAAAGCAGCTAAAAAGCTTTTTGTGATGTAAAACATTGTAAAAGCTACCCTTTTTTCTCTACTAATAAACTCATTGAGGATGTTTTCAATACATACATAGTCTCATATAGACACGTTATAATTTTCTTCCTTTTCACTCTAGGATCTTTGAACATAGGGCTTGGTAGCCATTTGAATATTGTAAGGGGGATGTGTGTTAGATATGGGTTGGAGTAGTATACCTCTGAAGATACTTAAAATGCTGCCATTCAGTGATTTTATGAAAATTAATATGAAAATATAGCATAAATATAAAGAAAGAATGGTGAGTTTCTTTAGTTCTGTGGGATATGGGATGTTTCTCATTTTAAAAGACCATTTGTACCTTATATTCTAGATTTTTGTCTCATTCTCCTTTGTTGTCCTGAAAAGAGATAACTTCCTATCCCGATTTAGATTGATTAAGCAGTTTTTTCAGCTCGTGTTTTTAGTCTATAAAGTTATTGGTTTAAACAAGGAATTTGATATGAGACATTCTTAATACAAAAGTCTCTTTGGTCCTGAAATATAGTTGGCTTTATGAAAAGTAATTCTAAGAATTGTCCATGATAATTCCAACTGTATCTTCAAGGTTTTGTAAGTTTCACTTGTATAGAAATTCTTTTTAAAAATTAAAATAGAAGTTTGTTTATAGCCCTTGAATCTGTTTTAATCTAGTTGTAAGCTATTGCAACTTCGTTATATTAGAGCAAACATCCTGGCTTTCAATATATACCTTTTTAACCAAGGTACCTTGTCCCTACCAGCTGTATCCTGGGCCATGTTCTTAGTTCCGTTAGACAGTCTTCCCAGACAGCCTACTAAGAACAAGGTTCAGCCAGGAAAATGGGATAAAGGAAAACAAATAATCCTTTCCATTTCCTAGCATTTACCGAATGACTCTGCAACTGCCACCGATATTTCTAACATATTTTAAATGTGTTTGCCAGACTTTCTAATGCAAGCAAACAAATGAGAAAACTATCTCCTTTGCTTAGTTGGGCTTCCAAAGAGAATGAAAAACATTACCTAAAATGTACTATTGAACATTTTTGTATACCTTACTGCCTTAAATAATTTTACCCTGATCTGAATTAAATACTTTGGAGCTACTGTACAGATTTATTGGTTTCATTTTAAGTTCTCTCCAAATTCTCCCAATACAAGGGGAAAAGTTGAGTTAAATATAGTCATATAAAATAAATGTTAAAATTCAAAGTAAAATTTGTATAAATCTTATTGCATTTAATTATTTTTAATGTACTGTTTATTTCATTATATTTTTAATTCTGTAGGTGAGCTTCGTCAGGAAATGTTAGATGATGTACAGAACAAATTGATGAACCTAATAAATAGCACAGAAGGAAAAGTGGACAAGTAAGGGAGCTTTACTATTTGTTGTTATATTTTATATTATATTGAGATTTATTTTTAATTCTACAAATAATATTTAAATTTTAAAAATTGCCACATACAGATAAGTAATTAATATTGTTTCATGTAATTTGTTCAACATTTTCATTTAATTTATACTTTATGATACAAATATGTAAGAATTTAATTATATACTTATATATGTAATTATATTCTTCATAGCATAGATACTTCTTTATTTCTTCTTTTACAATATTATTTTACCCTAAAATTTTTTGGGAAACTTTATTATTGTTTTAAAATGTTATTAGAAATTCAAAGTAAAGTAGAAAAATTCTGTTCATCATATTTTTAGCCTTTACATTTTCTTTCTTAAAATGGAGTTATTGTGAGGAAAGTGCCCTTGCAGATCTTAAAATATTTTTGAATTGAGTTCTTATTTCACTTTATTCAAATTCATTGGTTTAGGGACATTATAGTCAGGCTGATATAGTGGAAAGAACACTGAACTTGGAGTCAAATACTTTGCATTTAAATCCTGGTGTGATTAAAGAGGTCTTTTGGTATATTGGCAAGAGTTCTGGCTCTAGAGACAGGAGAACCTGGGTTTGAATCCTGTCTCTCACGCTTAGTGGCTAAGTGATCATTGATAAGTCACATCCTGAGGAAATCTCAGATTCCTCATCTATTAAATGTGGATGTTTTAGCGCCTACCCTGAAAAGTAACTGTGAGGATCAAATGAGATAGTATGTGGAAATAGTGTATAATATATGGAAAGTGCTTTGCAATCCTTAAAGCCACTATGTAAAGTTAGTTATTTTTGTTATTTTTAAGTTGTCTTTGATAAGCCACTTAATTGTTAGCTTATTAACACTTAACTGTCATAGAATTTGTACTCTATGTAACAATCATTATGAAGAAAGCATTTTACGAACCATAATTTTTAGCTGTTATAATTTATGCATCTGAGAGAATCATTCAGGATTTACTGTTACTCAGTAATAACTGAAAATATAACAAGGTAATAATTGAAGGGCCTTATTTTCCTTATTTTTCTGAAGGAAATTTGACATGTTTGCATTATGGGAAATATGAGGCAAAAACCAGCAGATACATTGGAAATTAATTTAGAGATGATTTTTCACTTTAAAATATAAAACATAACATGGTTATTTTTTAAAGGATTATTGTTGTCTACAAGAGTTTTCACTTAATTGAATTTCCTAGGAGAAGAAAAAGAGTAGCTAAGAATATTTGGTGCTTGTAAGAATATGTTTAGTAACATTTGTTTTGGAGTTAGTGTTTATGTAACAATTGATCCAGATTTATTTGTTGTTTTTTTGTCTTTTAGGGTTTTAATGAGAAACCTGTTTATTGGACATTTCCATACACCAAAGAATAAGCGTCATGAAGTGTTAAGATTAATGGGAAGCGTCCTGGGAATTAGAAAAGAGGAAATAGAGGAGGTAGTGATAAAAATAAAATCTGGTCTACACAAGCTTATAACTGAAAGTGCTGCTTTAGAATCTTGTTTCTGGTTAAATGTTAGCGGGGAGAACATTTTTACTTAAATCAGTGCGAGGTGAAAACATGATTCTTTTCTACAGATGATTCATGCCATCCGAAGTTAATTTAATTCAGCAAACACATAAATGCTTCCTTTGAATAAAACGCTATGGGAGTGCAAAGATGAAATAGAACAGTTCCTGTCCTTAGAGCTTCCGGTCTCCTAAAGAATATACTGATACGGCAATATATGACAATGTGAAAAGTGAAAAGAAGGGAGACCTTCTCTCAAAGGTCATAAAGAAGGGAAATGCTTTGAGGAAGAAGTGATTGCTTTCATCTGGTGCAGTTGGGTGGGAAGGGGAGGAATCAGTAAATGTTTCAGGAGGTCACTGTATCAGACTGGGATTTTGAACAACCTAAAAGTGAAGACTAGCATCGGTGGGTAGAGAGGAAGACCTAGTGAGACTGCATTAATGAGGACCAGGTGTAGAAGATAGCAGAATAAGAGAGAATAGTGATAGGATGGGGAGGAATATTTTGGCTTAAATATTAAAATATGTGAAGCTATATAATATGAAGTGAAGGTACAAGGTAGAATCATAGACCAAAGCCACTGAAGCTTTTTGAGTAGAGAAATGATATAGTCGATGCTGTATTGGAAAAATGGTGTGGACTGTAGCCTGAAGTGTTATCAACCTTAGGTGTTCAACATCAGCTGACACCTCAGAATACTCCTTCTTTACTTATTTCCCCACAGTGAATATTCTTAACTTTTCTTCTTACAACAAATGATTCAGATTCTCAGATCACTGGAATAATGCAGTCAGCTCACCTCCTTTCAAAACTTCTCCTTCTCTTCACCCAGTAGTCTTGTTTAGTTTCAGAGGAATTTTAGTCATTCCACTGAAGCCAGTCTCTTTACCTATGGCCTTAATCCTATTGAGTCTTACACCATTAGTCTCTTTTAAGAATCTTGCATCTCTCACATCACTAGCTTTTCCTGTAATAACCTAATTAGCTATTAAATGCCCTCATAACAAAACAAAACAAAAACTGAAAACTTACAGACCCCCTCCAGCCCAGAACTAGTTCTGCAAACATCAGCATGAAAAACTTGAAGCTTAGGATGGTGCTCCTCATTCTGAGAATAGAGCCCAACTTTAACATAAAGTTTAAAGTCTCAAGACATACACTAGAGAAATAAGCAAACAACAGAAAAAGAACTTGACCATTGAAAGTTACTATGGTCACAGCAAAGATCAAAATACAAGCTCAGAAGAAAATAGTAATGTCAAAACAATTACATTCAAAGCCTGAAAGAAAAATGTGAATTTGTCTTCCCCACCCCCCCAACCCCATGCCCTCCAATTTCTGAAAGAGCTCAAAAAAAAAAAAGATTTTAATAATCAAATAAGAGAGAGAAAAAATTGGGAAAAAAATGAGAATGATATAAGAAAATCATGAAAAAAGAATCAATACCTTGGTAAAGGAGGCACAAAAATAGTGAAGAAAATACACCTTAAAAACAGAATAGTCCAAATGGTAAAAGAGAAACAAAATCCCATTGAAGAGAACTCCTTAAAAAGCAAAATTGGCCCGAATGGAAAAAGATGTACAAAAGTTCGCTGAAGAAAATTACTCTTTTACAAGTTGAATTGGCCACATAGCAGAAGAGGCAGAGAAGCTTACTAAAGAAAATAATTCCTTAAAAATGGACTAATGGAAGCTACTGACTCGCTGAGACATCAAGAAATAATAAAACAAAATTAAGAGAATGAAAAAATAGACAAAAATGTGGAACATCTCATTGGAAAAACAACTGACCTGTAGTTATTTTGTTTTAAATATTTTAATTTTTTCCCTAGTTATATATAAAACAATTTTTAACAATCTTTTTCTTTAGTTTTAAATTCCATATTCTATCCCTCTTTCCCTCTTGCTCTTCTTCCCCTCTTCGCTCCCTGAGATAGTAAGCAATCTGATACAGGTTATGCATGTACAGTCATGTAAAACATTGCCACATTAATCATTTTGTGCAAGGAAACTTTAACCAGAAAACAAGGGAAAATGAGAAACAGTATTCTTTGGTTTGTATTTAGACCGTCTCAGTTCTCAGTTTGGAGGCCGATAGAATTTTTCGTCATGAGTCCTTTAGGAATGTCTTAGACCATTATATTGTTGAGAGTATATTGCTAAATCATTCGCAGTTTATTGTCGTAAAATATCACTGTCGGTGTGTACACTATTCTCCAGGTTCTGTTTACTTCACTTTGTATCAGTTCATGTAAGTCCAGGTGTTTCTGAAATCGCTGCTTGTCATTTCTTATAGCACAGTAATATTCCATTACAATAGACTATGAAAGAGCAGAGAGAGAGAGAGAGAGAGAGAGAGACAGAGAGAGAGAGAGAGAGAGAAATAAAGGGAAATACACAGTTAGTAATCATAATTGCGAATGTGAATGGGATGAACTCGCCCATGAAATGGAAGCAGGTATAGCCCAGTGGGTTACACGGTTTAGACATAAAAAATGACACCGTAAGCAAATTAAGAGCATATGGAATGTAGTTTACCTGTCAGGTCTATGGAAAACGGAAGAGTTTGTGACCGAACAAGAGATAGAAAGCATTTTGGGATATAAGATAATTTTGATTACATTAAATTAAATGGTTTTTGCACAAATGAAATCAATGTATCCAAGATTAGTAGGAAAGCAGAAAACGAGGAAAAAATGTTTACAGCCAGTTTCTCTTGACAAACAGTCTTCTCAAATATATAAATGTAAGAGTCATTTTCAATTGATAAATGGTAAAGAAAATATGAACAGGCAATTTTCAGACAAATCAAAGCTGTTTATAGTCATACAAAAAACTGTCTAAATCACTAATAATTAGAAAATGCAAATTAAAACAACTCTGAGATACCACCTCCCATCTATCAGATTGGCTGATACAGAAAAGGAAAATGACAAATACTGGAGGGGATGTGGGAAAACTGGGACATTAATACACTGTTGATGGAGTTGTGAGCTGGTCCAGCCATTCTGGATAGCAATTTAAAGCTATGCCCAAATGGCTACAAAATTGTGCTTTCCTTTGACCCAGCAATACCACTAGAGGGTTTGTAGTCCAAAGAGATTTTTAAAAAAGTTCAAAAATATTTATGACACCCCTTTTTGTGGTGACAAAGAATTGGAAATTGATGGAATACCCATCAATTGGGGAATAGCTGAATAAGTTGTAATACATGATTGTGATGGAATACAAACTATAAGAAATGATGAGCAGGATACTTTCGAAAACACTGGAAAGGCTTATATGAATTGATGCAAAGTAAAGTCAACAGAAGCAGGAGAACATTGTACACAGTAACAGCAACATTTTGTGGTGATCAGCTCCAGAGAAAGAATTGATGGAGTCTGAATGCAGATTGAAGCATACTTTTTACTTTATTTTTCTTGCTTTTTTTGTGGGCGGAGGTCTGTTTTTTTCATGACGTGACTGATATGGAAATACGATTTACATAATTGTACATGTATAACTTATATTAAATTCCTTGACTTCTCAGGGAGGTTTACAAGGAAGGAGTAAGGGAAAGAATTTGGAATTCAAAATTTATAAAACAAATGTAAAAAAAATTTTTTTACATGTAATTGGAAAAAAAATCAAATATCAGAATTTTTAAAATTAAAATTGTTGTAAATCTATAGAACTCCTGGAAGGAGTTAATTCTTTAACAGCTGCAGAATTAATTTTTCAACAGGACTACATGAAATGAAGAAATAAATAAAAAAAAATTCTAGAGGAAAGAATTCAAAGGAAATACATAGCTTAGAATGGAAAGTGATGTTACCTAAATTAGAATATACCAAAGAGAAATCATTGATTCCATAAGATAAGATACATTAGAACAAAATAAAAGATTGACAAAATAGAAAAAAATGTAAGATATATTGACCTGGAAAAGATGTTCAAGGAAAGAGGTTTTAAATTGGGTTCTCTGAAAACTGATATTAAAAAAACCTGGCTACCTCATTATATTTAAGGAAATAATAAATGAAAACTATTAGAACCAGAGGGCAAAATGAAGATGGAAATAACCTCTGATTACTTCCAGAAAGCAAGCTGAAAAGCAAAAGTCCTAAGAATGTCATAGACAAAATCCAGTTCTCCAAAGTCAAAGAAAACAATGGTGATGCAAAAACAAATGGTGAAAAAAAAGATAGTAAAAGTCTATTTTAGCATTTTTAAAGATACACAGAAGAGAACAAAAGGAAGTTCAGAAGGAGCAACAGACAAGCCAGACAGTTTGAAGGAAATGTAAAGAATTTATTATGTTCTAAAAAGGAAGTGGAGATTTACAGCCTACCATGTTCTAAGATGGAAATTTGCATTTTTGGTTCTTCCCTCTCTCTCCAAAAACAAACACAAAACCACAACCCTCCTATTTTCCTTGTTTTTCCCAGACATCTTCTTTATATAGAGCAGGGGTGGGGAACCTGCAGCCTCAAGGCTATATGTGGCCTTTTAGGTCCTTGGGTGCAGCTTTTTGACTGAGTCCAAGTTTTTTATTAAGGGGATTTGTTCTGTCAAATTTTGTATTATGGAGATTTGGCCATATAACTTTTCTGCTTGGAAATTTCCTTACTACCCACCTGAATGCAAGTTATATTCTTTTTTTTTTTCTCATTCAAAGATTTCTATAGTCTGGTACCACATTAGTCTTTCCAGCTTTAATTCATATTGTTTCCTTTCTTATACACTGCTTTCTAGCAGACTACTCCATCTCCATGTTACTAGTTTACTCTGTTGCCTACATCTGAACTCTATACCCTTATTTTCTCTTCCTGTTGAATCCTTCTTCATCTTTTAGTGCCTAATTCAGATACTGCTCCTTCAGTGTACTCTTTTCTGATTTCCCCAGGAGGTCCTCATTTCCCCCTTAGATCTAAAATGCACTTTGTTTGGTACTCAGTGAATTTCTCATATATTCTTTATTATGGTTTTTTGTCATGTCTCTGTTTCAGATAGTATGCATGAGCATTAGGATCTTCACCTTAAAGGACTCTTGAATTGTAGCTAATGTAGCGTGGTCCACAGCAGTCATTTGATGAATTTTTGTTGAATTACTTTGAAGGGTTAATTGTAGAGTGGAGAGAGTAGAGGCAGAAAACAGTGTGTGAGTTTTTAACTTAGATGACTGTAAAAGCAGTAAGGAAGGACTTAGTAGATAGGAGAAATATGTGTATTAGAAAGCAAGTTGGATTTGTAATCACAGAACCTAGGCCCCAATATAGAGTCAACCACTCACTCCCAGTGTGATCTCGGACAAATAAATCATTTAACCCCTCTGGATCTCAATTTTCTCATCTGCAAAATGAAAGGGTTAAACTAGTTGACATATAAGGGCCTTTTCCAACTCTAAATCTATGATAAGATTGCAGAAGTACAACTCATGATGTTGTAAAGGGGAGCATCTTGAAAAATTTAAGTTTCCAAAAGCCTCTATGTTGATGAGGATGATGATGCCAGGCCCAGAGCTAGACTTTTCAAAAAATAAAATTTTTATTAATAATTCTTGTTTTTACTTCCTTCCTGGAGAGGCATCCACTATAATAAAGAATTTATAAAGAAAAAGAAAAGAATCATCAAACCTAATACATCAAAAACAAACCCAGATATCATAGGTAATATTATATACCTGTGGACTCCCTACCTCAGCAAAAGAGCCGGGAAGTATCTTCTCATAAAAAATAGACTTGAGGGAAAAATGAGGAATTCAGTTTTGTACATGGCATGAAACACAGCCTTAATATAGGTGGATATTTTCACCAGACAATTGGAAATATAATATTAGGTCGTTGGCAAGTTCCAGTATCAGTTTTGGAGTTAATCTTCAAAGGGCTACTAAAATATTGAATTGAAGCTATGGGAATGTATGATGGTCATGGAAGGGAGTGAATATAGAGTGAAGCTGTCTGAGGCTAAAACTTTGGTGGCTTCTTGTGTTTGGAAGGTGAGAGGAGGAAGAGAAACCAGTGAGGAGAAGCACAATGGACATGGAAATGAGAGAAACCACAGAAATGCATCGTCATGGAATCTAAGTGACTGCTTTCAGAAGTCACTTCATATTTTAGAATGATAGTGTTGTGAGACACAATTAACACTATGTGGAAATGTATCTGTGGGAAGGGAAGAAGGGATTGTTTTGATTGTATTTGCTTATAATCATAGCTTTTACCAATATTTATCGTAAATCAGGTTGGGATAAAGCATTTACTACAATTTCAAACCAAATATATTAAATTCTTGTTTTTTATGACCTGATATTATGGTAGTTAGTGATGTCTTAAAATTAATCTTCTAGTTGTTGAATGAAGATCAGCGTGGTGTCAGTCGATGGATGGCGGGATGGCTTGGAGGAGGATCAAAAAGTGTGCCTAACACACCTCTGAGACCAACTCAGCAATCAGTGTTCAATAGTGTAAGAACTTCTCTATTCTTCCTACGTATGTGTAGTACAATGACAACTCTACTCATTGCTTTGTCATACATTGCTCTTAGAAAGATAGAATAATGCATTGCAAAGAATAGTGGAGTAGGTGCCATCTCAAGCCCCCTTCAACTTTTTGATTCTGTGGAGTTAAAAGACTTGTATTTAAGTCCATGGATATGACTTCAGTGGTTCTTTGTCCTTAGACAAGTTATATGCTTCAGTTTCATCATCTGTAAAATGAGACTTTCATATAACTTGGACAAAAATTTGCTACTTTTTCTACCAAAGTTTTTTTCTGATGCCTCATCATGATGTGGAGGCAACCCTAGGTTCTTGAAGGCTATGATGATGCAGCCCAACCTTTGGCAAGTCTTACCAAGTTGGAAAGACTTGGAGAATGGACTCAGCAAAGCATGCTGTGTTTTCTGTGTGTGGATCAGCCTCACTGAGATCCAAGAAGCTTATCTCTTGGTTGGCTTTACAGCTACAAAAGTTCTTGAAGGACAGTCTACAAAATTATAGTTGGGGGCAGCCAGGTGGTGCAGGGGATAGAGCACCAGTGCAGGAGTCAGGAGGACCTGAGTTCAACTCTCACCTCAGACACTTGACACTCACTAGCTGTGTGACCTTGAGCAAGTCACTTACCCCCAACTGCCTCATCCTGGGTCACCTCCAGTCATCCTGATGAATATCTGGTCCCTGGATTCAGATGGCTCTGAAGGAGAAGCGAGGCTGGTGACCTGCACAGCCCTCCCTCACTGAAAACAAAGTCAAGTGCAAGTCATGTCATTATTTCTCTGATGGCATAGTCTTCTTCAGCAACGAAGGACAAACACAAAAAATTATAGAAGGATTATAATGTGTTTCAATGAAGGAAATAATCTTGCTGATCCTTGAATTTTGAAGTATTTAATTTGTACACTTATCATGCTTTTTTAGTGTTTTCTAATTCTTTTTTACATACATTCTATTGGTATAATCTTTGAAAATCTAGTTACCTCCATGCCGTATGGCCGTGAAGAGGATTTAAGGGGATGATAAAGTTATAGTTTTTAGTATCTATGACTATAAAGAATTAAAAATTTTAGAAGATGTTAAGTCCATCTGATGTACAAGAATGCCAAAATATAGGTTGAGAATATTACCTTCAGACATTTTAATTTAAATCTTGAAATTTCTGTTGTGATATGCATGTTGTAAAGCAGGCATTAATCCTTGAAAAAAGGTTTAGATTCTGATTAAAATTTTACAATTTAAAAATAAGTAGTATTTTACAGCACAAATTTTTAATTTTAGTCTTTTTCAGAACTCTTTGTCAAGTTTCTGGAGACAGAATCCCGACCAAGTGTTCCTCCACCAAAGCTCACTGTTTATGATATGAAACCTTTAGATTCACCAGAAAGGGGAAAACCAACTAGTACTGCATCAGGCAGTTTTACAGGTAAAAATATATATTAAGAGTAGTGTTTGGATTTTGTATGTAATTCTGTCTGCGTGAGGAGCTCCTGGTATGAAGAGACTAATACCCTTCAATTCCTTTTCTGCAATTTATATAGTCTTAGAGAATTTGCATGGGGCACTGGGAGGTTAAGTGAAGTGTCTAGGGTCCACAGCTAGTATATTCTTGACTCTGAGGTTATCTCTCTATTTATTTGCCTTGATGCCTCACTAATATTTAATTTTATTATTATTTGTATTTTAAAGTGATGCTAACTAAAATGGAATGTCTTTTAAATTTGTGTTTACTCTTTTTGAAATTGTAAAGAAAATAGATTTTCTCTCCTTGCCTTCCCCACAATAGATAAGTATTAATTTTTTACCTTGCATGCTGAAAAGATACTGACTTAAGTTTCTTGAATGTTTGCGTTTTGAGTTTGGTTTTAAATTTTTATTAATGAGTTTTATTTTTATATCACTTTCATTTTCCCATATATCCTTCTCTCCTTAGCTACTCAGTCATGTTATTGTCATTCAGTCCTGTGACCCTACGGACCACACTGTGTATAGGATTTTCTTGGCACAGATACTGGCGTGGTTAGCCATTTCCTTTTCTGGTGAATTAAAGCAAACTGAGGTTGAGTGACTTGCCCAGTCACTCAGCCAATAAATGAGTCCAGATTTGTACTTGGGTCTTCCTGACTTCCAGGCCCTGCGTTCTGTCCGCTGAGCCACCTGGCCACCTTCTCCCTCATTCCTTGTAACAAATGGTAATAATAGGTAGCATGTACAGAGCTCCTCCTGTTAGTGTCAGATGTTCTGCTAAGCATGTTGTGTCATTTGGTTATCACAGCCACTCTGGGAGGTAGCTGCCATGATTATCTCCGTTTTATAGTTGAGGAAACTGATACAAACAGCTTAAGTCACTTGACCAAGCTCATGTAGCTGGTAAGTGTCTGAGGCCAGATAGAGCTTAGCTCTTCCTGACTGTAGGCCCGACTCCCTACCCCCTGTGCCACCTGGTTACCCAGTTAACAAAGAGTAAGAGAGGAAAAATAGTTTAACAAAACTAACCAACATACCAAGTCTGAAAGTATATTCAGTAGAAAGTGTATTTTAAATTTAATAAAAGTTTGTTACATACTTACTGTGTGTAAAAGTATCTTATCTTTATGCCATCTTAGACTTGACATTTTAGTAATGATGATGAATTAGTGTAAATTCAACCACATAGTTACCTGGTTTTCCCACTTGACCAAAAGGGATAAGTGTATAGTACATCCCAGGGTTAGGAGTGAAGACTGGTCAGGGAATGAATCACTAAAGTTTATTAGATTCATTCTGGGATTCAAACCCACAGTTAGAGTCTTATTAAGAAAGATTGTGCAGACTAACTCAGTTCATCTAGGCATAATAGAGAGGTATACAATGCTTTCAGGTGACAGTTTTGATCTAGTCATATGAACCTGATTACCACTGAAAATAAAGAATTGTCACTGAAGAGATTTCTTTTGTTTTTGGAATCCTCCTGTTCTCCTTGTCCAGAAAAAAATTAACCTCTGTAAATTTGGGTGTTACCTTGTAAATAACAAGGGTACTGATTGTTGCATACTTCCTAGTTTTTTAAAAAATTGCATGTCAGACATCCCAAATCAAGCAAAAAGATGGAAGAATTTTCACTCTGTATTAATCAAAAAATTTACTTCACTGGTCACTTAAGTTTTTCTATTCCTTTTTATAGGGAGGAAAATACCCTTTTTATAGGGAGGAAAATGTTCTCTCTTGTATAGATGGTTCAGATGTTTGATGGTGGTCTAATGAAAACCTTTGGTGTTTGCCCAAAACTACAGTTTGAATTAAGAATAATTAATGCTTGGTCATTCAGGATTTGGCATTTTGAGGTACTTTCCATGGTTGTACTGTGACAGGATTTCCTTTTCCCTAAAATTAGGCTTTTCTGATGATAGCTAATAAAAAAGTGGGGCATTGGAAATGCATGCGGTGGGTGTGAATACACTACAATGCATTATCAGCAATGACTTGCAAAGAAGATGTAACATGAATAACCAGAAAATGTATGATCAGAAAGGGTAATGGATGGACAACACAAGTATTTACACTATGTTGTGAAATATTAAAGACCTAGAGGAAAGTGTGGAGTATATTTGTTAGATACTTTATGAAAGATTTATGGAAAGACATGACCAAGAATTACATAGGATGAGAATATTGTTTGTGATCTTTTCTCTTAGGTGAAATATTTGCATTTACGAGATCATAGATTCACTGAAGGAATTGCATTTTTCCTATTGTTTAGAAGAATCTAAACTCAGATATTTTATCTTTTTGAGTCGGAAGGTAGCAGATAAATTTAAAAATTGGAGTCTTTTCATATCTTAGTGTTTTATACAAAACTTACTAAGTTTTGTACTATCAAAATTAAATGATATTTAAATGTAAATGAACTCCTCTGAACCTAGTAGTATAGCAGATCACTTGAAGCTTTTCCAGGTTGATAAAACTTCCCAGACCTAGGGTTCTAGTGGCATAATCTTTAAAACTTACATAACTTCCATAGCACAATAGAACATTTTAGTTGTACCCTCCTTCCCCTTGTTGGACAATGTTGTAATGATCAATATAGCAGTAATGGGTGTAAACAAAGTGAACCATATCTACTTCCCTTCGGTGCGTTCCTTCAGCCCTTATTTCAGAATGTTTGTGTGTGTACCATGGGACGCTTAGTTCCCTCTCAAATGTATGCATCTTCCTTTGTGTAGTCAAGAAGCAAGTATTCTTTTGAACAGTTAGGGCATTAAAAATGTGCTGAATATCACCTTGGTTAAAATTTATACAGATGTTGAATTCATTAGTGTCTAGCTCTTCTTCCTTTTTTAAATAGATTGAGAGTTAATTTGTATTCATCATGTTTATGTTATTATAAATATTGAATTTTGCCATTTTACTACATTTAGAGAATAAGTTTATGCTAGCATGAAATAATTTTTATTGAGAATATGATGCTAAGTAAACTGTATTTTTATATCTTAGATACAAAAGGATCTGGAACTAGTAGAAGACCAGAAGCAAATCCATTCTTGGCACCACGTTCTGCAGCTGTACCTCTAGTTACCCCAGCTGTTCTTGGAGGTGGTGGAACTGGGCATCTGCTTATGAAGCCCATTTCAGAAGCTTTGCCTACATTTACACCTCTGCCGGTGTCACCTGATGACAGTGCTGGTGCTGTGCTCAAAGATCTCTTAAAGCAATAGATGATGCTGAAAGCTGAGTTAAGATATAGCACTTTAAAGAAGTCATGAACACTACTTGAAAATAACCTTACCACAAGAGGCCTTTTGAAAAAGTCTTGTAATTTGTTTTCATTTTTTACTTATTTCCCTAAATTTGATTAGGAAATAGCATATGCTTTTGGGAATTGGGTATGTCCCAAATCAAGTGCCCTTTGCCCAGTATTTTTTTGCTGTTATTTTTTTTCCTTACTGATTCTGCAAGTTCATTTTTAGCTGATAGAAATTTTGTTTTGGTTCTTAGAAAAAAGTATGTGTAGCCAAAGTACAGGAACTTTGTAGAGTAGTTGTAGACTTCTTTGTATAATGGAGAAATAAGAATCAAAGTATGTTCTAAGCTGCCCTAGAGCACTTAATGTAGGCAGACCTAAGAAAATATTTGAGGCTTTTTTTTCCTTTTCTAAATTATGAAAGATTTATGCCATGCCAAAGTGGAGTGTGCTACATGATTCTGAGAGTTAATATTTCCAAGGGGATGGCCTATTACTCATACCTAATATGCAAAAAGAAACCATTTAAAATTGAAATTCTAAGGTGTCTGTCCAAATTAGAAATTCCTTATATTTGTTTTTTATTGGCTTGTAATCATTAGCATTTTTTAAATGAGGCAGTTAGTGTCATGTCTAGTTGTATTAAAATTGTAGTTAACATAGATGGAGTAATGTTATTTAGTAAATATACAAGTTAATTATATAATGGTACATTTAGCTTTAAGATACCATTTTTTTTTTTGGTTTCAAAAATTGAAAGACACACTAAGAAAATCAAGTTTTCCTGATGGTTGTTTTTGACTGTGACACAATCTAGACCACCAGCACCAAGAGTTTGAAACTAGAGAAAGAATATTTCTTTAATTTTATATAAAACCTTCATAAAGAAATGATACCAACCTGAAATTTAATTGATTGTACCAGGATGTTAATATTTGTATTAGTAGTTGAAAATGTACATTAAAAAACACATTTCTTGCCATTTTTGTATATTTCCATGTGAATTTAAAATGTAAAGGTGTATAGAAATAAAAAATTAGGGGAGGAGCCAAGATGGCGGACTAGAAAGACTCACATATGCTAGCTCCGAAGCCACAGCCCATGGATTTCCTGTAAAAAGAACTCCCAACAAATTCTGGAGCAGTGGAAGTTGTGCAGCAACACAGTAAAGGAGATGTCCATGCCAGAGAGCCCTGAAAAACTGATCCCAAAGATCCGTTGTGCACCAGATGGGAGTGGAGCCCAGCCCTGCCCTGGCTGCATGGCAGGGAGAGGAGCAGATCCGAGCAGGCTTCAGGGACGGACTCTCAGGCGGCCGAGAAGGTCCCTCCACCCACAGATGCACAGGTCAGTGAGAGAGACTTCTGGAGTGGCTGAGAGGAGAGCAGGGTGTCTCCATAACTCAGGCCCCCTCGGGAAGCAGCAGCAGAGGCAGCAGGAGGCCAGAGGCTCCCAGAGCATGCAGGAGCTGGAGTCCATTACAAAAGGTCTCCCCATAAACCCCCTGAGGGAACTGAGCCTGGGAGGTGGCCCTGCCCCGACCTGAGCACCAG
>CM053774.1:36226314-36251094 GCA_028658325.1 Potorous gilbertii | reverse complement strand
TCTCTTTTTGGATCTCTTTCAGGCGGTGATTGATGGATTCCTTGAATACTTATTTTGCCCTCTGGTTCTAGAATATCAGGGCAGTTTTCCTTGATAATTTCATGAAGGATGGTGTCTAGGCTCTTTTTTTGACCATGGCTTTCAGGTAGTCCCATAATTTTTAAATTGTCCCTCCTGGCTCTATTTTCCAGGTCAGTTGTTTTTCCAATGAGATATTTCACATTCTCTTCCATTTTTTCATTCTTTTGGTTTTGTTTTGTGATTTCTTGGTTTCTCAGAAAGTCATTAGCCTCCATCTGTTCCATTCTAATTTTGAGAGAACTATTTTCTTCAGTGAGCTTTTGCACCTCTTTTTCCACTTGACTAATTCTGCTTTTGAAAGCATTCTTCTCATTGGCTTTTTGAACCTCTTTTGCCATTTGAGTTAGGCTATTTTTCAAGGTGTTATTTTCTTCAGCATTTTTTTGGGGGGCTCCTTTTGCAAGGTATTTACCCATTTTTATGCTTTTCTTGCATCTCTCTCATTTCTCTTCCCAGTTTTTCCTCCACCTATCTAACTTGATTTTCAAAATCCTTTTTGAGCTCTTCCATAGTCTCAGCCCATTGGATATCTATTTCAGATGTTTGAGATACAGAGGCCTTGACTCCTATGTCTTTACCTGATGGTAAGCATTCTTCTTCCTCATCAGAGAGGAAGGGTGGAATCATCTGTTCCCCCAGAAAGTAACCTTCTACAGTCTTAGTTTTTTTCTCTTTTCTGGGCATTTTCCCAGCCAGTTACTTGACTTCTGAGATTCCTCTCTATCCCCGCCTAGATCCACCCAACTAGTGCTTGGGGTTTGAGATTCAAATGTTGCTCCCCAGCCTCAGGGCTTTTGGTGGCAGGCCTGACTGCTATTCAATGGGAGCTTAAGTTCTGGTACTCAGGTGGGGGCAGGGCCACCTCCCAGGCTCAGTTCCCTCAGCGGGTTTATGCGGAGACCTTTTGTAATGGACCCCAGCTCTTGCCTGCTCTGGGAGCCTCTGGCTGCCTGCTGCCTCTGCTGGTGCTTCCCGAGGGGGCCCGAGTCATGGAGACACCCCGCTCTCCTCTCAGCCACTCCAGACATCTTTCTCACTGTCCTGTGCGTCTGTGGGTGAAGGGACCTTCATGGCCGCTGTAGATTCTGTCCCTGAAGCCTGCTCAGATCTGTTCCTCTCCATGCCGTGTGGCCAGGGCAGGGCTGGGCTCCACTCCCCTCCAGTGCACGACGGACCTTTGGGATCAGTTTTTCAGGGTTCTCTGGAATGGAAATCTCCTTCACCCTGTTGTTGTGCGGCTTCAACTGTTCCAGAATTTGTTGGGGGTTCTTTTTATATGTAATTATGGGCTGTGGGTTTGGAGCTAGCATATGTGAGTCTTTCTACTCCGCCATCTTGGCTCTTCCCCCCACTTCCCATAATATACTTTTGTTCCACTTTTATAGATCACCCTATATCCCAGAAAACCATTACACTAAAAAAACAACATGGAGGAAGATTTTTAAAAAGTGAATAAAGAAGGAAGATTTAAAGTGAATGCTTTGTATACTCCAGGACTTGTTTACTACTTTTGTCCCTAAAGTTGAGCCTTTATATACTTGAATAATAATGCTCTTGTTTTTAATTTAAAATTTTTTTAAAATTGTCACAATACTTTTTCTAAACTATCTGATAATCATTAGCAATAGACTACTGCTAGTTCAGAGAAAATGGTTTTATTTTATTGCAGTTGATAACATTGCTTCAAATTGGATTTGAATCAAAAATCGAATAATTTAGATAGTTGGAAAATTCAAATCTTAATGATTTGAAAATATTCCTGATACTTTAAAAGACATCTAAAAATGGATTGTTTCCTAAGGCACTAATAGCCTTGATCTGTATGAAAAATGTGACATTTGTCATTCTTTTCTGAAATAAATGCAAGGCATTTATATGTTCAGAGAGACACCATTATATAATTTCCTCAGATAGCTGCTGTTGACTCTCAAGTGCTTTTGGACATTTTACTTAAAAATGACAGTATTTGACATGGCCAACAGATGGAGGACTAGACATTTTTGAAACTGGTGACAAATGAATTTTTCAACATGAGAAGAGGCTGAGACAGTTTTGAGATCTAGTCTTTAGGGGATCATCAAAAGGGAAGGAATCAGAAAGTGCGCATTAGAGAAATATAAGGGAGAAAAAAGATGTAAGTCACCAAAGAACTCAGAAAGAAGAAAAAACTCAATTAAAAACCTTGAGCACAAACATTAAGCAGCAGGAAAGATAACAGGAGAGAACATGGCTTCCAGAACGCAAAATCCACACATCTCTGAATGAATATTACAAGGAAAAGGAAAATAAATCAACACCTAATGAGGCAGAGGACCCTGTGGACCCAAGAAAGCATATAACCACTTCAAGATATTTCTTAATGGTTCAAGAGAGAAATAAGATTCATGAAAGCAGAATTTATGTTTCATAGAGCAGAAATAATTGGCTGAATAGAAAACTTGAATCTTCATTGGTGAGTCTATCCAAAGAAGTGGCAAAACCAGTGGTTGAAAATGGAAATATACAGAAATGATGAATGATCTGGAAGAAGAAAAGCAATCATGTTAAAACAACACATAATCTCTCTATAAGCAAGCATTAATACCAGTGATAGGGTATATAGAAACCACAAGCATTACAGGCCTCCAGGAAGAGCACAATAAGTCAAAAAACCCAAACATCATAATGGGGGAGGGGAAGAGCAGGAAGACTTCTGAACATTGAAAACTGAGTGCTAATTGAAATAATTTGCAGACAGGCTTCAAGAGAAGAAAAAAACGTATATCGAAAACTCCAAGTGATGGTGGTTGTCTTTTAACAAATGCAATGGCCAACAGCAGATTCTGCCAGTTACCTGGGGAAAAAATCTAATTTAAAAGAAAGATTGCTCAAATACCACAAGATGATTCTGCACCTACCAGAAACTACGGATGAGAATGAAATGAGTTCCAAAGATTAAAGGAGCTCAAGATGTACCCTAAAGTTACATCCCTTGCAAATCTAAATCTTATCATTAATAACAGTAAAAAGATGTTTAATGAGAGATCTCTGAGACATTCTTACAAAATAAAAAAACCTAAATGTGAACCAATTATTAGCTTTCTAAATACACGACATCAGAAATATTGAAGAGGTAAATAGAACAGCAAAGGAAGGCACAGCTAATTAAATTATTCTGAGGAGAGAATGATACCTTTGGTGTTAAAAACTAACAAAAACAACAAAACAGGATTATTAAAAAATCTAAAAGTATGCAAGGACACAAGGGTGACAGCAAACAAATAGAAATGATGGAGTAATAGTCTTGAAGCACCATGGCTTAAACCTCTTAACACTCTGCCTAAAGACAAATCAATATTTCTTTGTAACTAAACTGAAGAATGGGAAGGCACTTAAAAGAGTTTGAAAGTGGAGGAAGAATATAGATGGGAATATATAATGTGTCCCAAACAAGTAATTGATAAGAGAGAAATAACCCTTTTATTCTCAGGAAGCTGTAGGGGAAAGGGTGAATGGAATGAAAGGAGGGATTTCCTCTTATCCTAAAAGAGAGGGAAAGGGGAAAGTCTCAATTCAGAGGTGGGAGGGGGTCCCATATTGGGGGAAAAAGATTCTGTAATGGCAGAAGGCTTCCTTACAATGGGGTAACCTACAGGAATTTTGTGCTTAATTTTGCCTCTAAGAGTCTTGACCCACCAAAGAGAACTTCCTGTCTTGAGAGTAGAGGAATCCAAGTTCCAAGGTACAATTGATGTTGAGAAACTTGGGATGAAATGGACCTAGAATGTAGATTTCAAAGAAGATGGGGAGAAAAACAAACATGGGGAGTTATGAGAACCAGGAAAGAGTACTATCCTGAACCACACAGTAAAAGATACAAGAGAATTTCTATCAGAAATAATTTCATTATTTCTGTCCTCATCTACAGGAACTGAAACAACAGAAAAAAGAAAGAAGGCAACATCTACAAGGCAATAATATAATGTCTTTAAGAGGGAAGTCTTATAAGTTTTAATTCCATGAGAGAGAGACTAAAGGAATAATGAACTAAAAATAGTGAATTGAACTAAAAGAGAATGAAGGAACCAAAAACTAACAAAAACTGGAGAAGGGGAATTTTTATCTAATGACTGACAAAAAAAGGGGAAGAATTACATAATTAGATAAAAGCCAGGAAAAAAAGGAAATTAAGTAAAACCCTGTAGGGAAAGTGGTTATAAATGGGAAAAATCAGACGAGGTGATGGAAAGAGAACTGTAGAAATAATGTTGCTTTAAAGTAGATTAGTCAATAAACATTAAGTACCTACTGTGTGCTGGGCACTGTGTTCAGCACTGAGGATATAAATAAAGATAAATGACAGTTCCTGCTCTTGAATTCACAATCTAATGGGGGTGACAATATGCAAATAAACAGGTAAAAACAAGCTACAGGTAGGATAAATAGGAAATAGTCAACAGATAGTAGTCACTAGAATTAAGAAAGTTCAGGAAAGTTGTTTTGTAAAAGCTGGAGTTTAAGCTGGGACTTGAAAGCCAGGGAAGCAGAGTTAAGGAAGGAGAACATTCTAGGTTGGGGGTGGTGCATAACAGGTAGGGAAAATGCCTAGAGTTGTGATGGCAAGGAACAAGGAGGTCAGTGTTACTGGATGGAAGATTATGCGTTGGGGTGTAAAGTATAAGAAACTGGAAAGATGAGCAGGGCAGGTTACAAAGGATTTTGAATATCGGATTTGATATGTTTAATCCTGGAGGTGACACACCACTCATTTAGCAGAGGGTGACGTGATTAGGCCTGTGTTCTAGGAAAATACAATTGAATGGATGATAGACTAGAATGGAAAGACACTTGTAACAGACAGACTAACCATGCTATTATAGTCTGAGAGAGGTGATGAGGGCCTGCATTAAGGTGGTAGTGTCAGAGAAGGTTTATGTGAGAGATGTTAACAAAGGTAAAATCAACAAGACAGTGAAAGATTGTATGTAGAATGGGTGAGGGGTGAGAAAGACAAGAGAATTGAGGGTGATACATAGGTGGGAACCTGGATGACTGGGAAGATGATGGTGCTCAACAGTACTAGAGAAGTTTGGAAAGGGGACAGGGAAAGGTTTAAGAGGAGGGGAAATAATGTGTTCAATTTTGGACAAGCTGAATTTAAAATATCTATAGGACATCCTGTTTGAGTAGAGTTGGAGATGCAAGTCTGGAGTCAGCAGGAAGGTTAGGGCTAGATAAGTAGAATTGAGAATCATTAGGATAGATATAATGGAATCTATGGGAGCTAATGGAATTAAGTGAAATAGAGGGAGAAGAAGACAAAGGACAGAACCTGTGGAACACCCAAGGGTAGTGGGCATGACTTGGAAAGAAATCCAGCGAAGGAGACTTAGAAGAAGTTGGATTGTTAGGGGAAGAACTAGGAAAGTATAGTGTCCTGAAAACCTGGAAAGGAGAGTATCAGGGAGAAAAGGATGATTGACAGTGTGAAAGAGTGGAAAAAAGTCAAGATGAATGAAGATTAAGAAAAGGCCATTAGATTTGGCAGTTGGAAGATGGTTATTAACTTTAAAGAGACCAGTTTTGGTTAAATGAGAAGGCTGAAAAGCCAGATTGGTAGAGAGTTAAGAAGAGACTGAGAAGAGAAAAAATGGAGACACTGTTGTAGACAACCTTCACAAAAGATAGGAGAGAAATGAGATGGTAGCAAGGATAGATGGGTCAAGTGAGGTTTTATTTTCTTTTTTTTTTTTGAGAGTGAGGGAGACATGGACATCTTTGTGGACAAGGAAGCAGTCAGTAGGCATTGAAGATAAGTGAGAAATTGAAAGTGACAGGACAGTATGTTGGAGAAGACCGAAAGGAATGTATCACATGCATGTAGACGGGTTAGTCTTAGCAAGTAAAAAGGCCAGCTCTTCGTGTGAGACAGGGATGAAGGAGGAGATAGTGGTAGGAGGCTTCTGGGTTATGTGAGATGAGGAAGAGAGGAGAATATGGCCTCAATTTTTTTCACAAAAATATGGTAATTTTCTCAGCTGAGAAGTCTAATTTCAGGAGAGATGAAAAGATTTGGAAGAGCTGCTGTGGTGAGTGGGTTAGTGAATTAGGCAGATATAAAATGATTGCCTTGTAGCAGTAAGGGCCTAGTTGAGGTTATATAACAAATATATAAGGCAACTAGGTGGTATGGTGGATAGTGTGCTGGGCCTGGACACAGGAAGACTCATTTTCCTGAGTTCAAATCTGGTCTCAGTCACTTACTGGCTGTGTAACCCTGGGCAAATTAATTTACCCTGTCAGTTGCCTCATCTATAAAATGAGCTGGAGAATAAATGGCAAGTCACACCAGGATCTTGGTCAAAAAGTCCTCAAATGAGGTGACAGAGTTGAACATGACTGAAAAAGGACTGAGCAGAACAAGTTTATGGTGGGCCCAGTCAGCATGATTTTCTTATATCTCTACCTTTGTTCAGCAGCATATGTGCAAGAGTGAAGGCAGCAGATCGTGGGAGAGCCAAGGTTGAGGCTTTGCATGATTGGGAACATGATTAAGGGACAAGGGAGTCAAGAGAAGGTTGTGCAGAGTTCAACTGGTCCTTCAATGGATCAAGATGGGAAAAGGAGAGGCTAGCTAGTGCAGGAGTGATAGCCTGGGAGACCGCAGAGGATTTAAGGGATTGGAGGTCATGGTGGAGATGAAGAACAGAGTTTGGTGTTGCAAAGCAGAGGGAGTCATGAAATGACAGACTGTGATCAGGTAACCAAAGTTCATGAACATGTGAGGGCAGGATCCAAGTATCTTTGTGTATGCCTGTGGTAGGGTGGAGGAGTAGGTCATGTGAAATGAGTCATTTGAGGAAATGTGAAGGAAGAGAATATCAATAGGTATATTGAAATCCCCTAGGATAAAGGCAAGAGTATGGGAGAAGAGAAAGCTTGGGAGCCAGACACTAAATTCATTTGAGGAAAGCAGGAGAGTGATCTGGAGGTTGGTAGACAATAGCAACCAGCATTTCCATTGAGTGATGGAAAGGGATTTAGTGAACCTCAAAGGTAGGAAAATGGTGATAGAGGGAAAACTTAGAAGGGACAGGAGGGAGTAAGGAGTATTCTCTACTTCCCCCATTTTGACCAGTGAGTTGAGTGGAATTGCAGCCAATGATGGAAAGGAGGGCTGAGGAAGTTGTGTCATCAGGAGGGAGCCAGGTCTCAGTAAGAGCCAGATTGAAGACTGAAAGAGTGGGAAATGATAAACATTAAGATAAAAACAAGTTTGATGCCTATGGAACAGTCATTCCAGAGAATACAGAGGATTGGATGGATAGTTCAGGGGTGGGACATTGGAGAGAGTGAATTGAAGAGGATAAGAAAAGGCATTGGGGAGTGGGAGGTAAGGAATAGGGTTTGAATGATAGCCAAGGGAGGGCCATGTCCCTGGGGTGGGTAAGGCCTAATGGGGGAGTCTCTTAATCATTAAAGGAAGATTTTAGATAGATTTTTTGATGTCCCTAGGACTTTGGCCTTACAGTGAAATCCTTTCAGGGTCTTAGGCAATTCAGGGAAGGGAACTTAGAGCTGAAAGAATGATGTTACTCGCCTTCCTCCAAGCAAGAGACCAGGTTGGAGACTTGATGGAATGACATTTTTTGTCTTCTCTTGAAGGGAGAGGTCTGGTGTGTGATGCAATGGCACCCTCTTCTTCTCTCACGGCAGCAACAGGAGAGTGGTGTGAAGGAATGACACCTCTCCTCTTCCTGTGGGAGACCAGAGACCAGGCAGGACCCATGCCTAGCATGACAGAATAATGCCTTTTCTCCTCACCACAGAGATGGGGTACCTTTGTGATGGGATAGAGAACGCTTACCTCAGCAGTATGAGACTGCTGCAAAGAAATGGATTATTACAGATCTAAAGACACTGGAAAATCCAACCTTTTCTCATAGCTGTGGTGCATGAGGCAAAGGGCACACAAACATGAGGGAAAGAGGACTGAACTAAAGACTCAAAGTTCTGTTTTTACAGAAGAAGAGAAATAACACCAATGAAAAAAATTTTAAATATTAGGGAAGAATGGAGGAAAATATAAACCTAACACAACTTTAAATGTGAATATATTAAAATGATCAAATTGAAAGTAATAAATTGGATAAGAAAAATAAACCCCCATGATCTGCTGCTTACAAGAAACAAAAGGCAAAGGGTTACAGAATAAAAATGAGATGGGGGGAGGGGTTGGACTATGAATCAGAAAGTCATCAGACAAAGCAAACATAACAATTCACAATATAAAAAAAACATAAACAAGGAAACTACCTAATACTGAAAGGAACAATATAGATATCAAATCTATATGCTAAAAATACTTGAGCATCTAAATTAATAAAGAAAAGTAGTCTGATTTACAAGGTGGCACAGACAATAAAAGCTGGAGACTTTACTAGGCCTAAGTTTTGGTTAGATTTAACAGAAAGATAAGTAAAACAGAGAATACTGAATTGAACAAATTTCTGGAGATCTAAATGAAACTGCTAAGGAATATAAGTGTTTCTCAGCATCATATAGAACTATTACAAACACTAACAATTGTTTTAGGGCACAGAGATTGCAAGTAAATATAAGAAGGCAAAAATTGAAAAGAAACTCTTTACATATCATAATAAAAATGGCAATTAGTACAGGCAGCACAAACAATATACAGACTAATGGAAACCATGAAATCCTAAATAATTATTGAGTCAAAAAAATTGCTGAAACAATTTTTTGAAAGAAAATAATGGTAAAAATAACATGAACATTTCTGGGATGCAACTAAAACAATCCTCAGGAGAAAACATCTCTAAAAACATACATTAACAAAATGAAAAACAAACTGAATACACACTTTAAAAAAATTAGCCAATAAATAACTCTCCCCCCAAAAAAAATTAAAATGAGAAATATGGAAAAGTAGTGGAGAACTAAATTGGAAATAGAAAAAGACATTAGAAATGATAAGATTAAAACCTAGTTCTTAAACGAAAGCTAACAAAATTGGTAAGCTTTAGCAGACCTGTTGTAAAAAGGGCCGAAAATCAAATCAACAAAATAGCAAATGAATAAGGTGATACCACAACAAAACTAGAAGAAATAAAAAGAATTATGCTATGCACAGTTATATGCTACCAAAATTGAAAACACAAAAGAAATAGAGGAATACCTTTAAAAATATAAAATACCTAAGTAACCAAATAGAGATCTTCTATATCCAATCTCAGAAAAGAGAAATAAAATGAGTCATAAAAGGACTCCCTAGTAGATTCACAGGATAATTCAAACTTCTAAAGAACAACTAATTTTAATATTATAAATTAACTTAATTAGTTTAATACCATACAAAGTATTCTCAAAAATTGAGAAATTGTTTTATCAGACTCTTTTTGGGATGAATATGGACTTGATTCCTAAATGAGGGAAAGATAAAGCAAATAAGAGTCATAGACTGATGTCATTACTGAATATTAATTAAAGACATTTCAAGTCCTGTCAAACAAAACATATATCAACATAACCATAAGAAGAATAAAAACATCCAAAACCACATGATTATCTCAAATAATAGAGATTATTGTAATTGGAATTACAGTTGCATAATTATAATTAATTATCTCAATACTTTGCCTTTGACAAAGTACAATATTCATTTCATGCTACAAATCCTACAAAATATAGGCATAGTGAGATTTTTTATTAATATCAGAAAATGTATGTAAATTCTAAAAAGATTGGATCCACTAGAAACTTCTACTAGAAATATGGGAATAAAGCAAGCATGCTCAGTTTTTCTGCTGTTATTTGACATAGTTCTGGAAATGATAGCAACAGCACTAAATCAAGAGGAAGAAGTTAAAGGTGAAAAGATAGGCAAAAAAAGACAGTCATAAAATGATTCCAATTTGCTAATAATACTATGGTTTATTTAGAAAATTCTAGGTGAACAGCAAAGATATCACTTGAAACAATAGTTTCAAATTTTCTAGCTGCAAAATAACAGTATTTCTATATAACAACCCCAAAATAACATTTTTATATTATAACATCAAAATGAAAGGTAAATACCATTCAAAATAACTACAAAAGCACAAAATACCTGGAGCTCAATCTATCAAGGTATACAAAATATCTGTCTATACTCAATTACAAAATATCCATTATGGAAATAAAGAAGAATCTAAATATTTGGAGAACTATTCAATGATCATGGCTGGACTGTGCCAATATAATAAAAATGACAGTTAAAAGTTATAATTTTCAGAGGGAAAAAAGAAACTTGATAACTTTATTATATATTTAAAGGAAATAACAGGTTATACATAATAGATTTGTATTTTCACATGATTTTTTATTCTACTAAGTTATGGAAATGCTTATTTTAGGTTCACGAATTAAAAATAAATCAAATTTTAAGAAAATTATAGTTTTAATACCATACCAATCAAACTATCAAAAGGATATTTTACAGAGCTTGATAAAATTATCTCAGTTCATTTGGAGAAACAAAATATCTAGAATAAAGGAAAATAATGAGGAATAAAGGTAAGGATGAATAGAGGAGTGCAAACTGTATTATAGCCTATCAGCTATCAAAACCATTTGGTATTGGTTTAAAAAAAATAAGGAAATAGATCAATGCATGGACTAGGCAAGAAAAGATTAAAACAAATAGAACTCAATAACTCATGTTCAATGAACTAGAAAACATAAATTAGAAAAGAACTTATTAGATAAAAACTTTTGGGAAAACTAGAAAGTTCTCTAGCAGAAAATAGAATTAGACCAACACCATTCCATCACATTCCACAATGCATTTTAAATGGATAGATTATCTTAAGATTAAAAACCAAACCATAAAAAGTGAGTAGATCATATATGTCTTCCACCGGTAGAAGATGTATTTTTAAACCAATAGTTGATGGAAATAACTACACAAGATAAATATATGAAACTTAAATGCTTCCACACAAACAAGATGAATGCATGTAGAATAAGCAGTTGAATAGGGGGGCAGAGGGATCTCTATCAAATTTGATAAAGATTCGGTATCCGAAGATATACAGACTACCAACACACATGCACATATATTGTGGTACATAAGTATAAAGAAATTTTACTGTGCTGTAAGAAATGGTGACTAATGAATACTGGAAAGCATGGAAAAACTTACATGATTAGATAAATAGCAAAATATACTGTCCAAAATAACAATATACACAATAACTACAATGATATAAATGGAAGGAACAATCACACAACTATCAAAAACGAATGTTTAAAAATTACAAAGGTCAAGCTCAGTTCCAAAGAAGTAACATGAGAAGACACCCCCCATTGCCCTCTCTCCCCGGGACGGTATGCAATCTGATGATTTCTATACATATATTCTTATGAAGCACATTTTCACATTAATCATTTTGCATAAAGTTATTAAAATCAATGGGGGAAATCATGAGAAAAAACAAACCAAAACAAAACGTAACACAGGAGAAAATGTTCTGCTTCACTCTGCGTTCTTTTTCTGGATGTGGATGGCATTTTGCCTCAAGAGTCCATTGGGATATTTTTAGGTCCTTGCATTGCTGTGAAGAGCTGTCTACCAGAAAAATTCCTCGCACACTGTGGTTGTTATTATGTACAATGATCTCCTGGTTCTGCTCCTTTCATTCAGCATCAGTTGATATAAGTCCTTCCAGACCTCTCTGAAGTCTTCCTGTTCATCATTTGTTACAGCATAGTAGTATTTCATTACATTCATATACCACAACTTGTTCAGTCATTCCCCAATTGATGGGCATCCCCTCAATTTCCATGCTTTCCTAACCTTTGCATACTCTCCATGACACTGACCTCCTTGCTCCTCCTCAAATAAGACCTTCCATCTTTTGATTCCAGTCATTTTCACTGACTTTGTCCAATGCCTGGAATACTCTCCCTCTTCATTTCTGCCTTCTGGTTCTGCCTAAGTCCCAGTGGAACTCCCACCTTTCCTGATCTCCCATAATACTAGTGCCTTCTCTCTGATGATTCTCTCCAATGCATCCTGCATATATTGTGTTCCTAAATAGTTATTTGTGTATTGTCTCTCCCATTAGTCTGTGAGCCTCTTGAGATTGGTACTTTTTTTTTGTATCTCTAGTGCTTAGCATAGTACCAGACACACTGTGCTTAATAACTGTTATTGGCCATTGACTGAAGTGTAAGGTATTTTGAAAGCAGAATTACCTTACTGAGAGTATCCTTATATCTCACACCTGTTTCTTTTTCTCACACCCTCCTATTATTTAAGAAAAGCAGGGTGGTATGATGAAAAAAACACTGAATTTGGGAGGCTGAATCCCCCTTTTGCTATTGATTATGTATGTAACCTTGGGGAAGTCACTTTCTCCGGCCTTGGTTTCTTCATCTATAAAAGAAGGGGTTCAACTGGACAATCTCTTCCTTCCCACTTTAAATCTACTATGATCCATGACCTTTTTCTAAAGCAAAATCATGAATCCCCTGTAAAGGAATGCTAGAAGGATTAAAGTTAGAAATTTGCTGTTCAAAAGTTGAAGTGAAGGGTTAGAACCCTGTCTTTTTACTTTTACTAGCCATTGGTATATGATCTTTCTCATGTCATTTCTTTTGGAAATCTATCTTTTTATCTCTAAATCTTCACTTAATCTGTGCTAATTTCTAATAATAAATCAAGCCCAGTGGTCATTTGTAGCTGTATTTTTCATGAATTCAAGTTTCTATTCTCCCAAAAAAAGGTTAAAAACTTTTCTTCAAATGCCAATGACCTGGAGGGCTAAATCATCCTAACTCCCTCTTATTCCCTGACTATCTGAGGCCTCTGCAAAACTCTGGGATGTTGTAGCTGGGAAGGAAACTAAAGGGTGAATGTACCCCCATGTTCCCACCTCCCTCCATGCACTTGATAAGTAGTCCTCGCCAAGAAAGATGCTCTCTGCAGAGTGTGTGTTTGCTTGCTAGAATCCAGGAGGAGAGGCTTTCCTTCGAGCTCTGAGCCTTTCGTCCTGGCAGACGCCCCAAGATTGTTGTGAGGAGTCTAGCCAGTTGGTGAGCTCTCTAATCTGAACCAGCTGTGTCCAGACTGAGGCTCCATTTGCATTGTTTAACATACTTAGAAAATGAAGTGTTCATTTTTAACATTCCTCCTCCAATTGGTTTAATGCTGAATTACTGAGGAGGTCTAAGCAAAACCAGGTGCTTTCTCTGTACTCCCTCCAGTGCCTCAGGAGGTTCAGACCCTTCCTCTGCCCGCTTCACTACTTGCTGTATTGAAATATCATTAAAGCAAGGACCAAAGGGCAGAGAGAAGGTTGAAGTTCAAGAAACGCCTTTGAGTAGTAGGCACTGGGATCTTTTTTTCCCTTTCTTTCTTTTTCCACCCACCCACCTCCTTTTTTTCTTCTCCACACATCTGGGACATGCCAGGATTAAAGAGGTAGGTTCTTTGTATGGAACTTCTTTCTTCAGGGATTGGAAAGACTTGCTATATAGCCTGCTGTGTGGAAAATGTCTATGGCTAAGATTCAATCTGTGTCAGGACACTGGAAAAGAGATTTGCCAGTGATGCAACAAGATTGCTAATTATAAAAATGTGCTGTTCAGTAATTTCCATCTTGAAGATCTTTTCTGGGGGGGGGGAGAAGGGAAGGGGAGGGACAAGGAGTGGTGTTGTATAATAGTTTTAGAAGTCACATTGTCTGTCCCAGGACTGCAGAGCTCTACTGCTCCAACGCCAGTGCTTTCATCTAAAAAACACTTTCACAGACTGGCAGCAGTTTTTTTTTTACCCAAGCTGATTTATCCAAAACAATCACTGATTTGAGAGACCAAGATTAAGTTTACTAGCAATCTTCACAGAAAATAATTGCTATTTTGTATGTGTCATCTGCTGGACAAAGCATCGTGCCTGGCTGAACACATTTACACTCTTGTGCCGGATTGTACTGTATGTCTGTGTGTGATTCGCAAAGGGAATGAGACCCACAAGTATAAAGCCAATGAGAAGTGCGGATTGCAGACAAAAGTGCATGTAAGCAAACTTTATGTTGTTCATTAGGGAAAATTAAGAGACAGAGAAGGGATTCTTAAAATTGATGACTAAGAGAGTGACAGCTCCGTGATTCTTGTCTAGTAAAAACCTGTAGATTTCTTTAAATCAAGGGGTGTGTGTGTGTGTGTGTGTGTGTGTGTGTGTGTGTGTGTGTGTGTGTGTTGAACTAAAACAAGCCTGGGATCATCTCTTCTGACAGCGAGCAATGCCACTTGATAGGTCCCTCCTCCCCTTTCCTTTTCTTTAGGGGTAAGGCATGGAATGGATGCTTCACCTGCTTTTTTAGAAAGTATCCTGGCTTGTGAGAATGAGAATGAGAAGTTGTAACCTAGCCATATATCTGACGACATATTTTTTTTCTCATTCTTTTTTTGAATGCTTTGATTTTGGCTGTCCGGCAGAACAGAATGCAGATTCAGTGTCACAGAAGTTATTCGTATTTGTGCTATTGTTAGAAGTTTTGCTAATGGCATTTTGGGGCTCCTTCGTAATTGTAAAAACTTTTTGCTACTGATTGAAGCTTTTCTGACTCCCAGAACTTGCCTGTCACTCTGCCAAGGGTGAGAGCTTTGGTCTGGGAGCCTTGACCTGCTCTGAAGTTTGAGGGGAGACTCTGTAGCTGGTGAATATCTCTAGCCAAAAGGTCAGAAGAATGGGTGTTAAAATAGATTTTGTACCAGTTCTTGAAGGTACTCAGACTACTCAGCCTCCAATATAAATGAAAAGTGGTTTAATAACTAACTGAAAGGAAACTTCAAGAGGAAACAGGAAAACATTGAAATTCATAATAAACAGGCTGGAAAATAAATTTGTTTTTGCTCTTTTTTTAAAAAAAGATATAAATTTAGTTTTTGTGAATTAAAAAAAAAGTCCACTAGCACAACAACAACCACAAAAAACTCAAAACAAAATAACTCTGGGATGTGGCTATGAACTTTATAAGGTCAGAGCAGTCTCCAATAATATGGAACCTGGCTAATGCTGCCTTATATATTAAATAGCTAAGAAACTATTGGAATTTCAGGGTATTTATTTATTTGGGGAGAATGATCTTGCTTAGATGAAGAAACTGGGAATTAGGACTCCTGACTTTGCTGTCTTTGTATAATGGTCAAATTACTTTATTTTTTTCAGATTCTCAGCTTACTCAAAGAATAAATAGACATGGGTCACAGAATAAGTATGTGCAGGTCAGGAGTGCATCTAAAGAGAATTTGTTGATTGAATAATAGTTTTTCAAAAGAAGAAATGAATGAATTATCCAATTTAGACAAACACATCATCAGTCTAGACAGTTCAGTTTTGCCTTTCTTCTGATTGGTTGATTGAGTTATTCACATTCATTGAATATTTGATCAACCTCCTTATTAACTATGAAGAATTAAATTTGAGATCACAGAACATTAAACTTAGGCAGTATTTTCTAATGCCCCCACTACTGGTTGATGGAAGACACTGACAGGTGTATCTAGGCTAGATGAACATTTATATTAAATGACACTCTGGCATCAACTTCATCTAGCATTTTGCTCTTTGTAATTTCAAGCATTTCCCATTAATCATTTCAGTATCATCATCTATACACACATTTGTAATAAAAAAACTTTCTAAACTCTAGCATTACTATCTCTATTTGTTTGCATTCAAAGTAAAAACTTGGTAAATGCTTAATTTGCATCTGATAGTCCTCCCTGTTTCTCTAGCCTCTACAGCACAAAATGGTATTATTGATTATAAAATCATCTTATTTGAATGAGAGGTTGCATGGTGAGGGGCCTAGATATCCAACTTCAGAGAGAGGGAAATCTGGTTCAAGACTCCACTTTGAAACATACTAGCTGTGTGACCCACGGCAAGTCACTTAATTACTGCTAAGATACTATATTATGGAACATTTATCAATTTGCATTGGTAAAAGAAATTTTCTTCTTTAGGAGTTTCAAACTTCAGTGAAATCATAGATCTGGACCTTCCTCCTCAAAGTATTGTGTTGTAACACATTCATCTAGTACTTGGATATTTGTATGTATAAAATATTGATGTTTGATTTCTCATCCCTGTTTAGGATACTGACTGTTTCCATTCTGACTCTTTGTCTCACAAGTCCTGGACATGCACAGGTGAGAATGAACCTCGACCTTCCTCCTCCTCTCCCACAAGTTTTTTGAATTATAAAATATTAGAGGTAGGAGACACTTGAGAGATAAAGAAGTTCAAATACTAAATCTGGGGAGCTATAATATGCATCTGTGGAGGGAGTATCCAAATCTATGAAATTATAGATCCTTGAAGTATTGAAATATGTATTCAGCAATTCAATAAACATTTAAGTTTCCAGGGTATGTAGGGCTAGGCCCTAAGGAAGATACAAAATTTAGCTAAGACATAGTCTTTACTGATATTGAGTGTATATTCTAGTAGGGAGATTGTGACACATCCAAAAAGTATACACAAAATACAGGTAGAATGCAAAATAAAATATATTGTCTATAAGAAAGGTAGAAGTAAAATATCATATGAAGTATTCAGGTAGTGGTGGATGGAGGGGTATTACAGATTCACCAATGAGGAAAGAATTACTGGAAGAGTTCACATGAGTTAGGTAGATAGTAACTGAAGTGGATGGGAAGGGAATTCTAGGCATAGAGAATACTTCAAGGACTCTGATGTCATAAAGTGCATCAAATGCATGAGGTTACAGATGAAGGAGAAGAGATAGTGAGTAGGTCAATTAAAAATAATTTTTAATTCAAACACCAAACAAAATGATTATGTACACACATACACACATCTATATACACTATAATATAAGAATCTGAAACTACAGATGTCTATTATGTAAAGTTTGCTCTTCTTTTAAGTATATAATAAATTCAACATAGAATTGTCAAAGTTGCCCTAATTGTTTGTGATCCTTTCTGGACTTCCTTCTATTCTGGAGCAATTTTATAAAGAGTGGTGAGCATGGGAACCAGATTACAAGGGGTTGAGAAGAGGGTAGATAGTGCAAAAGTGGAGTAATTAGATGTAGATAACTTTTTATAGAAGCTGAGCCAAAACAGGAAAAGACAATGATTTCATGATAGCTAGATGGGGACTGAAAGCTTAACAGAAGGCTTTATTTTTAGGATTGGGAGAGCTTGAGCAAGTCTGGAGATATATGGGAAAGAGTGCAAGACAAGGAAGGGATAGAAGATGAATGAAAAAAGAGTCACCTGCTGGAAAAATTCATGGAGGAGGTGGGAAATAATGAGATTTAGGAGAGGAATAAGATTTAGGAAGGACAGGGGTGAAGGAGAAAGAAAGTGTTAAGATGTTGAGAAGTTTTGAAGGCTAACTTAGTACAATGGAAAGAGTCTGCTTCTGTAGGGAATATCTTGAATTGGAGTTATTTATTCCAAGAAACATACCCAGTTCTTTCTTGTTCCATGAAGGTGAAGATTGTTTCATATCTAAATTTTGCATCTCCCTTAAGTTAGGGAGCACAGTATGTATTTAGTAAATGCTTATTGAATAAATGAATGCATGTAGCAATATCATTCCAGAATAGCATGCTGATGAGTGTGCTATGGAGAGGTACCATGATGTGGTGGAAGGAATAATGGATTTGAAGCCAGGGAACTATTTACTATGTGTGTAATCTTGGGAAAGTTACCTACCCTCTCTGAGATTCAGTTATATTAGAAAATAAAAGAGATAGACAAGATGATCTTTAGAGTCTATGAAGCTAAGTTAGAATTCTGTACTTAGGGTTCCCCACAAAGAAATAGCAGAGCACTTGAAGGATGTAATTTACAGGGGGTGTGGAAATTTCAGATGCACCCAGAATTTCTCCATTATGAGACAGTGCCCCAGGAAAGGAGAGCCCTCATGACCTCTTATAGGAAGTAAAGATCATGGTTGTAACTTCATCCTTGGAGTATTTTAAAATCCATAATCATCCCTTTCTTTTCTTTTGCAGCAGCAATGCACAAATGGTTTTGACTTGGACCGTGCATCTGGACAGTGTTTAGGTAGGAATCTCCCATAGCTGCTTCACTCTTAATAGGGGAATTCAGACACCATTTTTACCAGATGTTGTCATTTCCCCGTCCTGGGAATGGAGAGTCAACTTTTGATCATCTATGAGGAAGGCAACATCATGGAGAGGATCAAAGAGTGAATGATACAAAAATCTTACCTTTTTTTTGCCTAGTTAACTTTCCAGATTATGTTTGACTTTGCCTAAACTACTTTCTGTGAGCTGAGGCATAAAGTGCATATAGAGTTGACTTCAGAGTCTAGAATAATTAGCATTCATATAGTGCTTTAAGGTGTGCAAAGTACAAATATTATCTCATTTTTTCTTTGTCACAACCTTGGGAGGAATGTCCTGTTTATCATCTTCTTTTAATAGATGAGGAAACTGAGTCAGATAGAGATGAAGTGACTTGCCCAGGATTACATAGCTACTAAGTGTCTGAAGCTGGATTTGAACTCAGATCTTTCTGACTCCAGGTACAGTGCTCTATCCACTGCCCAACCCAGCTGCTTCAGACAGCTCTGGAAGACTTGAATTTGTTTGACTTCTGACATATACTGACTGTGTGACCTTGGGAAAGTCACTTAAATTCTAGGTGCTTTAGGCAATTCTCTAAGATGATTGATTGCAAAACAGTTTTATATTTGCATTAATAGAAGGAATTTCTTCCCTGGGAGTTTCCTGTATTCATGGGTTCACAGATTGGGATCAAAATAAAAAAAAAATCCAAAACTCAAACTATTTTTTCAAAACATTTTCTGAACTTGTTCAATAATCCAGAGGTTGGGGGTGGGGCAGCAATGTGACAGGAAACTAGCAGAAACTTAAATGATTTGCCATGGGAAGTAGGTTTTTGTATACTGACTATGATTTAAAGGTGGTAAGTTGGCAGTTTTGTTTGTCATCCCTACCAGCAGTGATTTCAGGTTTTAAACTATAGAATAAGCTGTATGCTCTGAGTCTTGGAATTTCCCTTTCATGAGGTGTGAGTTGGCTCTGCCTGTGCTCAGATGGTTGTCATATGCTTTCAGGACCCAGGCATGCTTTTATTCCCCACCCCAACCCTCAAGCTGCCAATGCTAAGACTAGTGAGAGGGATGTGTGTGTGTGTGTGTGTGTGTGTGTGTGTGTGTGTGAGTAACTGATCCATTTGTGTGACCAGGCTGCCTGTGTTCATGCACATTATCTAGAAAGACACTCTCTGGACCAGGGAGGGGGCCCTGAAGGTCTGGGAGAACACATGCTGTTTTGGAAGCATGCCCTGCCTTTTTCTTAGTCTAATGGAAGCAAACTTTGAAGTAAAAAGCTTCACAATCAAGGGAACTGTTATATCAGTAACAATTTCTTCTTGCCTCTCCCAATACCCCCCTCCCTTGCCCTTGGAATCAGAAATTATGTCACTTTTAAGAGACTGGATTTGAGTTTCAGTTCTGACCCCAATTCCTTATGCAACCCAGTCTCTTTATTTGTATGATGAGATGATATACTACCTACCTCACAGGGTTACTGTGAAGAGAATGTATTGAAAACCATGTGGTGCCATGTCCATATAGACTAAAACAATAATTATGTTTATGTCAATAGTTGCTGGCAGCCTGCGTAGGGCAGGGATTGAAGTCAGGAAGACTTGTATTCAAATCCCACCTTTGAGATTTAGCAGCTGTGTGATCGTTGGCAATGCTGAAGGTGCTTCAGACAACTCTTTAGGACTTGCCTACTAAATAATAGGTGGATTACATTCTGCACTGGTGAATTTCCCAAGCAGATGAAATCACAGCTCCTTCCCATATTGGAAAATTAGTCAGGAACTGGTATAGGCAAAGCATATTTGATGATTGTTAGGAGGACTTGGCTAAATAAAGGCATACACAACATAGTAGAGGGACTATTCATTCTCTTACCTTTTCCATTCACCTTGACAGATGTCGATGAGTGCAGGACTATCCCTGATGCCTGCCGAGGAGACATGATGTGTGTGAACCAAAATGGTGGATATTTATGCATTCCCCGAACCAACCCAGTATACCGAGGGCCCTATTCAAATCCTTACTCAGGAGCATACCCACCACCCCCAGCACCAGTTCCTGCTCCAAATTACCCCACTATTGCAAGACCTGTTATTTGCCGTTTTGGATACCAAATGGATGAAGGCAATCAATGTGTTGGTGAGTAACCAGGGTTTGAAGCTACCAATGTTTTGCTTTAGTGGAAATGTTGTCTGTTCTCTTACTCCTGGGTGTTTAGTCTTGAAAAGAGTGACCAAAGAGGATATAATGAGCCAGTGAGCACTCGTTCAATGCTATTTACCCATGTGTTTGGTGGCTATGGATATCATGTTCAATAATAGATAATTAATAAATGTTTGTTGAATCCATTCAGCTTACTAATAAATGCTTGTTGAATAAATTCAATATATAAATATAACAAACATTTATTGATAATTTATAATATACTTGATACTGAATACCACAATATGAATAAGATTCAATTTTTGCCCTTAAAAGCAGGAGGAGCTAAGATAAAGATATGATAAACTTCTCATATGATATGAGAAGTAGCATGGGTGTTCAGAGTACTTTTGATTGGAGCAGCAGGTAATAGTGCTCAGAGAAGGCTTCTTGGAGAGGTGGTATTGTGATGATGGGGAAGGATTTCAGTAGGGGAGATAAAAAGTGGGAGCAAAGGCATGAGTGAAAGGATAGGCATGTCTGGAAATGGTAATTAGTCTAGGCTGGCTGGAGCACAGAGTATGTGAAGACAAGTAGTATGAAATATAAGTGGAAATTAAGTTGGGGCCAAAATGTGAAGGGACTTGAATTTCAAGTGTTCATACTATTTGGTAGGCAATGTGACTATCTATGCCACTTTGGGAATGGACCTTAGAGGATTTACTGATGTGTTCATTACTCTATATTGGAGCAAGGATTTCTTCCCACTCTTTCCCAGGCAATGTTCATGTTTTTGAATTAAATAGTACTTTTTGAAACACACGTATCATCCAACTCAATACGTGAAATGTGACCAGATCTCTTTTCTCTCCATTGAGCCTCTTCATTTTCAAATATTTTACCTCTATAGAAGTTGCCTTCTATAATATAGAAGAAAACTAGAGAAATGTTTATAAGTAAAGGAATGGAAGCCTTTTAGTTTCACGAGGGCCTCTTAAGGCAAGCCTAACCTTTTTTGAAAATTCTCAGGTAGATGACCTGACACGAGAGAAATAACATGCTTTTGAAGAAAGAGTTTTAGAAAGAACATTGGGATTTGAAGTTAAGCTGTATGGATTCCACATTCATCTCTAACCCTTATGTGAAGCTAGAGGCCTTCATCTCTGAGCCCCAGGCTCTCCATTCTACCTCACTATTTTTACAGAGGTATTGTGGGGAAAGTGCTCTATAAGCTTTTAAGATGCTTTAGGAATGGAAGTTGTTATTAGGATTATGGCTCAAATAGAGTCCTTGGTCATAGGGCCTAGCTGCTGGGGAAGGCTATCAGAAAGAATAGAGCCATTGTCAGGAGGAGATGACTTTAGATTTGGATTAAGTCTCAGAATTAGATCTAAGGATCCTTTTCTCTCCCTCTGTCTCTCTCTGTCTCTGTCTCTCTGTCTCTGTTGCTGCCTCTCTCTCTCTCTCTCTCACTCTCTCTCTGTAGAGGGTTATTTGGTAAGACTGGAAATAACCTATACCCCAGGTAAATTCTTTCCGTAATATTTGGCCAATGGGTTTTTATCAATTTATTATTATGTTAACTCATTCTGAAGGCACTTTAAGTCTCACAGAATTTCAGAACTGAAGGAGATCTTAGGGACCGTCTAGTCTAAACCGTACCAGAACAGAAATCCTCTTTATAATTTGTCCAACAAGTGATCATCCTTCCAACCTTTACTTGAAAACCTCCACTGTGGGAGCAACCCACTTTCTAAAGCATCCCAGCCCTACTGTAGGGTAGTTCTAATTCTTTTCCTTATATTTGTAGCTTCCCCATAATTTCCTAATTCTTTTGGAGCTAAGTAGAAAAATCCGATCCTCATACTAAATGGAAATGCTCGAGGTCAATTTGCATGACCTGCTGAGTCATCGATTCTCCAAAGGAAATGTCCCCAGTGCTTTGACATAGGTATACTATAGTTATTAATATTGACTCTGTTTTTGCAAATGAGGACACAGAAGTTCAGAGAAATGAAATGACTTCTATAGAATCACACAGTTGGTGAACTGACATTTGAACTTTTGGTTTCTTGATTCCAAGCCTACAGTTTCATTTAACTTTTTTCAGTTATATAAAGATATATATATATATATATATATATATATATATATATATATATATATATATATATATATAAACGTTAGTATTTATTTTTTGAAATTTTTGAGTTCCATATTCTTTCCTTTCCTGTTTTCATCCCTCCTCCTTAAGAAGGCAATCAATTTGGTATAGATTATACACATACAGTCATGAAAAACATTTCCGTCAAGCCTATTCTTCCGATGACATCATGCTTAACAGGAATTCAGGGCAGGGTTGCATCTTATTTGGTGAATTGTTTTTTCCTTTTGATACCTTTGCCCCTGGATGCACTGGGTCTCAAGAACTGTCTTCTTTCAGTTTATAGTTAAAATCCCATCTATTTCAAGAAGCCTTTCCTTATCCTCCTTAATAATACTTATTAATCTTCCCTCTAAGATTATCTTTAATTTATCTTATCCATAGCTTGTTGCATGTTGTCTCGCTCAATTGGTCTGTGGGTTCCTTAAGAATGAGACTTTCCCCATATGTTCCCTTCTTTGTTTATCCAGTGCTTGGCATAGTTCTCAACATAGAAGAGGCACTTAATAAATGCTTGTTGACTTGACTTGACTCAGCATGATAATCATGCTGGGGCACAGTGTCATTTGGGAAAGCCTTGGTTCATTCTAGAAGCCCTCTTCCCTACTTCTCACCCTCTAGACCGTTACAAAACCAAGGAATGTTAGAACTGGAAGTAAACTTAAAGATCATCAAATACAACCTCCTTCATTTCAGAGATTGGGAGACCAAGGTCCAGAGAGCAGAAATGTTTGACTTAAGATTGCATAGCTAGGAAGTGGGGGAACTGAGTCTTTAGCCCATGGTTTTTGAGTCTAAACTCAAAGCCTCTTTCCACTATATAATCCTTGAGATGATATATCTGTGTGTGTGCCATAATGGTTTCTGGGGCCCCATTACTATTCATTTCCTGCATGAGGCTCTGAACTGTATGTAAGCTTTGGGAATGGTACAAAGAAACTAGATCCCTTGCTTATAAAGTTTGCTTCACTTCTCCTAGGGCTGAATGTTTGCCTATAATATTATTTTAGAGGTGGCATTGAATAATGTGGGTGGGTTTTTTGTTTTTCTTCATACTTGGAGATTTACAAATTTTATGTGCAAATGTATATTTTACCATCTAAATGTAGGCAAGTAGCACACAAACATGTGGTTCTCATATTTACTGGAAAAATTGGGTAGCTTTAAGATTAAATCTCACCATTAGTATTGGCCTCAACAGAAGAGTAGGTGGCAATTTCTTTTCAAACTAAAAAAGCACAGGGGGGAATAAGAGGAGCAAGGACCAGGCAGGGGTGACAAAAGCTGAGGTTTTCACGGAAAAAACATTGAATCTTAGGGTCTTAGAAATCAAGGAATATTATAGTTAGGACTCATAGCATAGAACGTTCAAGGTGAAAGGGACCTTAGAATATAGAATGTTAGAACCCAAAACAAAACAAAATGTGTATTCTGGAAGGACTTTAGCTATCACAGAATCACAGATTAGGTGTGAAAAAGGTCCTCAGAAGTTATCTAGTCCAGAATCCTTATTTTACAGAGAGAGGTTGAGTTACTTGCCCAAAGTCACATCAGGTATCAAGTGAGAGAACCAAGAAAGGTTGTGTTTATACACCTTCTATCTGGAGAACCAGTAGCATGTACTTCTCCTCCCTAACACATCAAAAGGAAAGGGACTGGAACTTGGGTATTGTACTTTTCAGAGGCTGTCAACCCCTTAATGTTGATATTCATTTAGTTTATTACACCCATTTGACAGATGAAGAAACCAAAGCCCAGACAGGGGCTGCTGACCTGTCCAGTGCCATGTGTCTTGACAAAAATCTAACTCAGACTTGCTATATCACTGCTCTGTATCTGCTTGAAAATAAAAGTGCATGCTAGGTTTAGTGACATAACCTGTAATCCTCATTACTAGGGGAACTGAAACAGAACTCAGATTTTTTTTTTTTGTTATTCCAAATATTTTAATAAGAGTTCTCAGCTAGGCATTTAAAACACCAGTTTGTGAGGATAAAATCCATTGGAGAGAGAGAATACAGAACGCAGATAGCCACGGAGCTGAGGAATTTTCTTGATTTGGGGCAGGATCTGTGAGTCCACTGTTTTCTGATCAGCCTTGCGCTGCTCTGTAATCTCGTATTTCTCTTTTTCTGTATCAAAAATCTCTCCTTCTTGGTGTCTGGGTTTACGGAGCCTCTTCTTCTTGAAGTAAGCATCACTAAGATGATTTGGAATTTTTACACCTGAAAGGTTAACCCTGGTAGATGTGGCAATGACAAATTTC
>CM053774.1:36094598-36225814 GCA_028658325.1 Potorous gilbertii | reverse complement strand
AAATGTTGCTAAGTCGCCTCATTATTGTCATTCTCTTTAATGAAATTATTGATTATTTCTATGATTTGTTCTTTGACCCACTACTTCTTTAGGATTAGATTATTTAGTTTCCAATTAATTTTTATTCTATACTTCCATGGCCCTTTATTAAATGTAATTTTTATTGCATTATGATCTAAAAAGGTGCATTCAATATATGTGCTTTTCAGCATTTGGTTGTGAGGGTTTTATGCCCTAATACATAGTCAATTTTTGTGTAGGTGCCTTTATAAACTTCCCCCTCCACAATACAACTTGGAACTACTTCAGAATTTTGTTGGTTTACCCCCTTCCTGACCATACCTCTTGCCAGGATCTCAATGCCCTTGAACAGTTGGACTTGACTGGGACTCCTATTCCTCTATCGAACCCTATGAAGTCATGTAATTTATGACTCTATTAATCTGTCACATAGGAGAATGCTAGAGCATAGTAATACCACCTCTTTTGTAAAGTGAACACAATCTAGGAACCTTGGCTAGTACTGGAACTAGGCCCATCCATTTCAAAAAAGTTTAGCATTATACATTCATAAATCCTGAGTTCCTTCCAACTTCCCTTCACTCCACCCCAGCATTTCCTGATTTACAACGGGTTTTCAAATAGGCCTTCAGCAGAAATCCTTCTGGGCATTGTGGATGGTGGCGTCAGTGCTGAAGGGTTGGGGGGGAGACAGGAAGAAGAAGTGTCTATTTTTACCCTCTGTTCTTCCCAAGAACAGGGAAGAGGGAGAGCCAGACCTAGTTAGTGGGGAAAAGGAGAAGCAAAGCCCAGAGATGACAGACAGACATAGAGGTGAAGAGCAAGGAGGAAAATAAATAAAAACAGAATAGGGGAAAGGACGTAGTCATACAATTTATATTTATTAGGGATGAGAAACATCTATACTTTCCATTTCTTAGTCAGCAGCTCCCATGCTGAAGGGGCTGCATGTAGGAGTTAAATAAACATCTCTGGTACATTTCATATTTGGTTGACAGGAAGACAAAGGAACAGAAAAATAGAGAGAATGGTGTGGGTGAGGTGGAAAGAGAATCAGTTTCTGGATACTGCTCCATTTTGCCAATAACACTAGGAAGTGTCCCTGTTTTTTTTTCCCATGCAACCTTTTTCAAAGACCCTTGAACCTTGGCATTTTGTTTCATTCACATTGAAGATGTTGAAGATGATCTAAGTTCTATTTCTTACTTTCCCACTAATTATGAGATCTTATGGCCATTATGGACCTCAGTTTTCATATCTGTTGAGACTGGGGAAATAATTTCCACCTTGTATATCTCATAAGATATAAGGCTAAGATGAAATGATGGGTGTGAAAATGGTTTAAGTTGAAAGCAAAATATAAATATGTTGTTTTCACTTAAATCTCTATTACAGATTAGACTCCATTTGCCACTTTCCCATACTTCAGCATCAACTGGTCATAGTCCCTTTAATCTTTCATTATTCTACTTGCCATTAGGCTCAGCATGATCAAGGGTTGGACTTGAAATGAAGAGACTTGGGTTTGAATCCTGCCTTATTATATGTCATTATGGGTAAATTACTTGATCTCTCAGAGTATCAGTTTCTTTGTCTAGAAAATCAGGATAATATAACCTCACAGAACCGAGGTGCAAAAAGTATTTTTCAAGCTTTAAAGCACTAGTCAACCCTGATGTGAATGACTTGCCATAGCACCATGGGCTCAGGAAAGGCTCAGATTTCCAGTCCTCTTGCTTCCCTCTTTGTAAGTAGCCAAGGTCAAACCACCTCCACAAAAATGGTGAGTCAGAATCTTGTGGTGTCAGGCAGTAAGCAGGAGCAGTCAACCTTTGAAGGTACTTTATTTTACCTAGGATTTTGTGGGGGAAACTGCCCTTTTAGAAATGAGGTAGGAAGAGGATGTACTAGCCCAACATCCCTAAATCAAGGGTTTCAATTTGGGTTTAACCTGTCTTAGAAAAAAAACCCAAACTAATAGCTGTATTTCAATATAATAGGTTTCCTTTATAATACTATGTTTCTTATTTTATATGTTGCAACTGGGGAATCAGTAGGCTTCACCAGATTTCCAAAGGGGTCCCTAGCCTATAAAGGATGTGAACCTCTGCCCTACATCATCTTTCTTATTCTCTGCTGTTTTGAGAATTCATACAGACTCTACCCTAGAATCCAAACTCCAACCTAGATTATACCCATCATTTGTTTCCATTGGATCCTTCCATTTGAATGCTTCAATCCTAACTCATATATTTCTGGAATAAGTTAAGCAATCATGCTGACTAAGTCTATTACAAATTCATATTATCTAATCTCAGTTGGACCCTCATTAAAACAAAACAATCTTTCTACTTCTCTCCAATTGATCTTCTGTCCCAGTGATTTCCTCATTTTTTTTATCATGTTCTCCTATCACTAAATATTTTTGAGTGTACTCCCCAAATGTGTATATTTTACTTATTAATATACACAGTATGTTTACTTATTTATAAATTATAATTGTTTACTACTATATTGAAATTATATCAGGAAGCATACCAAAAGAGAAACTAAAAAATATAATGAGCTAAAGATGAAATGATATTTGATCTTAGCTAGAGTCAAGAGCAAGTTACTAGGGTTTGCACTTCCATATGCAAAGTAGAATAGAAAAAGAGGATTATATGTGAAACTGGAAATGTCTATTATATAAACTTGCCTTTTCCTTTTGTTGTTCAGTCGTTTTCAGTTGTATCTGACTTTTTGTGACACCATTTGGGATTTCTTGGCAAATATACTGGAATGGTTTGCCATTTCCTTTCCAGCTAATTTTACAGATGAGGAAACTGAGGCAAACAGGGTTAAGTGACTTGCCCAGGGTAACATAGCTATTAAATGCCTGAGGCCAGGTTTGAACTAACTGCAAAGCCAATCACAGCAGCACATCTGAGGACTACTACTGTGAATGATTTTAAGGGTCTAATCATGTAGTATTATGAACTCTATTTATTCATCAATAAACTAATTATTATCTAATAAAGTAAAGCATAACATTCATAGCAACATCCTTAGGCAAAATATATGATCTTATATATCTATATATATGTTTCTCATAACACGCAGTATGTCATATGGTGCATAGCATATATTATTGCATCTCCAAAGTCAAGGGATCCTAGGTTAGGAACTTCTTTAGCATGATGCATCCTTAAGTGGTAGCAGAATATATGATACTATCCACCCCTAGGTCACTGTAACAACAATATCCTTAATCAATACACAGTGTCCAAGCAAAGTCCTCTCTTACCTTGGCTCAAGTCTGGCTTCCAAACCCCACAGCTCCTCCTTTGTGGGTTGTTTCCAGCTCTTGCCTGGGTTCACATGCAGACAGGTATCTTCTCCTGCTCCTTGTCTCCACTCACAGGGACTGTTCCACTCCAAACTCTTCTTACTTCTGCCTGACAGCAGGCTCCAAGAGCTCCTGCCCACAGCATCTGTTTTTAGGAAAACAAAGCTTAACAGTGCTATAACAATATTTATACACATTACCAGTGCCATCTCAATTCACTCATAAAGACCAACAGACAGGGCTTCTGTCTGAGGAATTAACACACATCAAAAGACAGGGCTTCTTTCTGAGGAATTAACACAGACCAACAGGCAGGGCTTCTGTCTGAGAAATCAACACAGATCAACACATAGGGCACCCGGCATCACAAACATTCTTTCTGTTAGGCCTTTCCAAGCCTGATGTCTTTCTTTTTCTTTGCCTCATTAAAGGAAACATGCCCTGACTACTTCTTAAACAGGCCTATTCAATGAATGGGCATTGCCTCACTCTAAGTGGGTGCTTGCATAGACCTTGGACCCTCCAAGGTCTCTCAATGCATCCTGAGTCATCTCCAGTCATCCTGATGAATTTCTGGTCACTGGATTCAGATGGATGTGGAGGGGAAGTGAGGCTGGTGATCTTGCACAGCCCTCCTTCACTCAAAGTCAAGTGCAAGTCATGGCATCATTTCTTTGATGGCATAGTCTTCTTCGACTATGAAGGACAAACACAAGAACCACAAGCAAGTTCCCTTGGTCAGTTCATGCTCACTTCTCTCAGCTCTGCTTCTGATACTCTACTCTCTCTACTATATGCATATATATACTTCTAATCAAAGATTAGAATTAATTAATTAATCAATCAATCAAGATTGATTCAATCAAAGGCAAGACCCAATCAAAGGCACTTGATTGACTAAAATTCAATCCAGAACAGTATCAGAAAATCCTACTTTGCTTGCTGTTACACTAACAAAGATGAATTTTCCTGACTTCAGGCTTGGCACTCTTATCTACTGTACCACTTGCTGCCCTTTTCTTTTTAAGGATATGGTAAATTTAACATGTTACTACCAAAGCTAACTTTCTTATCTGTTTCCTTCTATTCACTTCTGCACATTTAAAAAAATGCTTAAGTGGCCCTCTTTTTTGTCTTTTCTTTTGGTGGTGTTATAGCTAGTCTTTCTCTTTTTCTCCTCCCCTACTGAAAAAGGAAAGCACAACAAAACCATTATATTAAATATGCATAGTCAAACAAACAAATTCCCACTTTGACTCAGTGACTGTGTATTTCTTGTTCTATCTGTCTTCTCTTCTTCAGGGGCTACTTTATTGCTAGTCATCTGGAATCATGGTTGGTCATTTCATTGATTAGATAAAGTCTTTCAAAGCTATTTTTCTTTTCAATGCTGTTGTTATTGTAGCAGCTGTTTTGGTCTTGCACATTTCCTTCTGTATCAGATCGTACACATTTTCCAGGTTTCTCTTTGAAATCATCCCTTTCATTATTTCTTATGATGCAATCATATTTCATTGCAATCATATATTATAATTAGTTTAACCAGTCCCCAGTTGATTGATAGCCCTTCATTTTCCAATTCTTTGTCATAGCAAAAAGAGCTATGTATATGTGTGTGTGTGTGTGTGTGTGTGTGTGTGTATTTGTAAATATAGGTCTTTTTCCTCTTTCTTCGTTTTCTTTGGGACATAAACCCAATAATGGTATCTTTGGGTCAAAGGGTATGCATTTATTCACTTTGGGGGCATAATTCCAAATGACAAAAGAGTTGCATTAATTAACAAGGGAGCTTATATTTTAACTGAAGAGACATTACACAAAAGGAAATAGTGATTAGGGAGAGACACTTTGGTCAGAAAAGTGAAAGGGATGGTGAGTAAGGACTTAGAAAAGTAGAATGATATATTCTATTCAGATGTAATGGTAGGGTTGATCTTATCATGGTTCATGGTTTCCAAACTGGGGCAAGCAGGGAGGGAAGTAAAGAAAGCAGGACAAGAAGTCATCTGGCAGGGAGAATAGAGAGGCCAAAGTATATGTGTGTGTGTGTGTGTGTGTGTGTGTGTGTGTGTGTGTGTACATGAAACGTGGCTGAGACCTTCCTGAAATGGTGATTAGGAAGAGGCAATCATCACTCAGGACAGTGGGGCACTTGAGTCCAGGGATTCAAGACAGCTGGCAAGGAGGAAAGGAGAGAATGGGGAAGGGATGAATCAGGAAAGGAAGTTATTCCAACAGTCTAGGTGAAAGATGATGAGTCAAAATTAAAGTGGTGGACTCAGAATGGAGAGCAGGGGATGGATGTAAGAAATCTAACGAAGGCAGAAAAGCCAAGATCTGGCAACTGATTGGAGAGCAGGGAGAGAAGGGAATAAATATTTCTAGAACCTATACACCGTGCTAAGCAATTTACAAACATTATCTCACTTGATTCTTACAACAGTCCTGGGAGGTAGATGTTGTTACTGTCTCCATTTTACAGTTGAGGAAACGGATGGTTAACAGAAGGTAAACAGAGGTTAAATGACTTGCCCAGGGTTACACAGCTAGTTAGTGTCTGAGGCTGGATTTAAACTCAGGTCTTCATGACTCTAGGTTTAGCACTCAAACTACTTTGCTACTTAGCTGCTTGTGGATTATCTCATTTGATGGGTTATGTTTGGTTATTTTGGAGAAAGATAACATAATAAGATATGTTACGAATATTACAATCATCTATGACTTCTTATACTTTATGAATTATTTTAGCCACATTGAAAATGATGAGTGGAGAGTTAGGTCTTTTACTCACTAGTTATTGTTCCCAGCTTATCCCTATAGCTTACCCCTAACCACTTGACCCAGATGACCCTGGAGGAGAAAATGAGCCTGGTGACTTTGCAGAGCCCTCCCTCACTTAAGTCCAATTCAGTTGCAAGTCATGTCATCATCTTCCTGATATCACAGTCCTCTTTGAGAATGAAGGACAAACCATGCAACCCCTAGCACTGAAGTCACAAATTGAGCTGGTGGTCAGCAGGCTGATATGGTAGAGGGGTGGAGAATTTTCTCAATGGCATCTATAAAGTTGTTGGTGTGGTGTCTAGGTAGCAATTAGGTTAGAACTGTCCTGAGGCACCAACAACTGACTCAGAGGATATTGGGAACCTATTTAGCAAAGGTCAGGGGAGCACAAGGGGAAATGGAAAGTAGGATTGTGTTATAGGAGCATGGGATGTAACCTCTCTTCACATCTTCTGATTGGTTGATCACATACTCCTTGGACTTAGATCAACCTCCTCTTTGGGCATCACTGTTTGTCCTGTCCTACTCACAGACATGGCTCTTCCAAACCTTCTCTCCTAAAGCCTTGCACAGCCTCCCCTTCCCTCACCCTTTCAGTTGAGGTGTTTGCTTTATCCTTATATGCTGTCCTCCTGATATTGTGCCCCATAATATTGAGTAGAAAGATCTCTCCTAGACCCTCTTTGCCTTTTTGACTCTCTCGTTTGGTGATCCCATAAGCTTTCATGGGTCCCTAAGTAGATGAACTCATATATGTACATATGTATGTATGCATATGCATATATGTATAGGTATATGTATTATACATGTATAAATTCATATACTTATATGTATAAAATCCTAGTCTCTTCTGAGCTCCAGTTCTACATGGTGGACTCTGTCAAAGACTAACAATATTACTATATGCTACTGATTTTTTAAAATTCTAAACTTAAGTACTAAACAATATAAAAATCTTACATGTTCCTTTTGTAGGTAGGATAAATACTGGCCCAAGAAACATCAAGTTTGAGCCAAGAAAGTTGTGTGCCATTAAGAAAGCTGGTATTTTTATTCAGGATGGTGTATAGCACCAGGACAGTCTCCCAGAAGATGGCAGACCCTTTAGAGCTGATTGGAATACAGTATATCATGCAGGATCCTGGGGCATTGTAAAATGAAAAATAACCTTTGGAGAGGGGGCTGCTTTAGGCTGGGAGAGCAAAACAAACTGACTCATCTTCATGAATTGCCTCAACTCAGCCTATAGACAATGACCTTTCACTTATTCAAAACCTAGCTCCCCAGCTGTCTCACCTAATGAGAGAAAGTGGGCAAGAAAAACCCTTAAGTTGTCAAAAATAGATGTTATATACACTAAAATCAATGCACTTTGCTCATAGGGGTAATCTGCATTTTCACAAAATTTGAGCTGAAATTTAGCATTTCCAACAATTATGTAAAATATCCCATCTTCTGTACGAAGTCTTTTCCAATCCCCTTTACTCTTAGTGTCTTCCATCTGAGATTATTTCAAATTCATTATTTGTATAATTTTTTTGTTATTGGTTCATTTTGCCTTTTTTTCTCAGTGCTTAACATAGTGTCTGGCATATAAGTGGGGTTTAATAAATGTTTATTGACTTGACTTGATTATTCTGAGAAAGGATCCATAGGCAATACCGATCCATCCAAAGGAGTCCTTGAAACAAAACAGTTAAGGATCTTTGCTACGCAGGCATGCCATATAAGTATTTCTGTGCAATTAAGGTAGCTTTGAAGAGGTCATTTGGGTTTGTTGTTCTTTACAGCCATCAGTTCAAGTGTTTACTTTAGGACGAATAATTTTTTGATGACTTACAGGTAAGGGACAGTGATTGGCTACCAATACAAAGAAAAAGAAAACAGAGACAGGATAGATGCACTGAATGCCAGAGCTGGAAAGGATCCCAGAGATCCTCTGGTCCAATTCACTCAAAAGAAGAGAAAACGGAGGCCCAGAGAGGGGAAATCACTAGCTCAAAGCCACAAAACAAGTTCATGGCAGAGTTGGAACTGGAGGCATCACGGAGTGGTGGAAAGAATATTGGTCTTGGAGTCAGACTCATAGTGTCTTAGAATTGGAAGGGAATTTGGAGACTATCTAGGTCAAATCATACCTAAGTAGGAATCCTCTTTACAAGGAATTGGACTAAGTGACCTCTAACCATCCCTTCCAGCTTTGAAACGTTCATTTAAACCCTCCCCGTAATTCCATCATTTGAGAATGCAATGGCTTGGGCCCTCATCCAAGGGAAGAGCCTTTACTCAAAGCAGTCACAGCTGCCCTTTCCTCTTGCTCCAGCACATTGTGTGTTTTGATATTCCTGTTTCCTGGAGTCTGTCATTTTATTTGAGAACTGGTTCGTTACTTCATTCCAGGCACCAGATCAAGATCTGAGGCCAGCCCAGAGTGTTATTTCTTTCTCTCTCTTTTTTATTAATGTGTAAGGCGGAAAAGGGGAGATGGATCAGGGCAGTCCCTGATCAATTTCATGAGTTCTCCAAACAGTTAATTATGGTTCTTGGAGGCATCGGAAAGGCATCTCTCCATGAAATGTAGGTATTGATAGGATATAGGAACTTTCTTCATGATTGCCTGAATCTCAATTCAGAAGGATAATTTTTTTTCTAAGAAGAATTGTCTATGTAGGTAATGTCCCTCTTTGCCCTCCCTTTCCTTCTCCACTTTCCTTCCCTCCTCCCTTTATCTTTCTTTTCCTCCTCCTCCTCCTCCTCCTCCTCCTCCTTCTTCTTCTTCTTCTTCTTCTTCTTCTTCTTCTTCTTCTTCTTCTTCTTCTTCTTCTTCTTCTTCTTCTTCTTCTCTCTCTCTCTCTCTCTCTCTCTCTCTCTCTCTCTCTCTCTCTCTCTCTCTCTCCACCCCACTCCTCCAGACAAGCACACAGAGCAAAACTTTTTTCTGAGTGGGGAAATGTGGGAATGTGTATGTGTGAACTTATGCATACTTCCACCCTGTGAGTAGATCATGATAATTTGCCCCCAAGCACAGAACAGGAAACATGCATAAAAATATCTCTCCTAAGCATGGACTTTTTAAACTCTACAGATTGCTGAATAATTTGAGTTCAGCAGTTTACATGGTACTGAGGCTGCAGCATTTTATTCATAAATACAGGATCTTAAATCTAAAAAGTACTTAGAGAACTTCTAGTTCAATTAGATGAGGGAAACTAAAACCCAAAAAAGGGTTAGTGGTTTGATCAAGGTCATGTTCTGAATTAGGGTCTGAGCTGAGATTCAAACCCAAGTTCTCTAACTCTTAAGGAGTCTCTCCAGAGCTGCCTCCAAGATTCCTGACACAGACTCAAAGCCTAGATGGAGATCAAGAGAGTATTCTCTTTGAGTAGAGCTATAACTAGCACTGGGTAAAAAGAGCTTTATTTTAGGGCCATTATCCTCAGCTTCTTTCCATCTAAACCCTGGACACTGCACAGTTCTCTCTCCCTTATCCATCTCCTCCCTCTCCCTCACTTTCTCCTTCCCCACTATTTCCCTCTATATCCCGCAGCACATATGCTGCGATTGTCCAAGGCTTTCCTGGCAAGGGCTAGGAGTGGATCTTTGGGAGGATGGTTTTCTCTCTTTCCAGCAGAATTGCCCCTATGGATATGACTGCCTTATTCCCCACCCCAATCCCTCTGAACTGTTTTCTGCTCAAGAAAAAGTAATTATTAGTTAGAGCTCTATGCGGCATGTAGGCAACTTAGACCCACTATTTTCTTGATACTTCCCAAAGGGGCCTTAATTAGGAGGCACCTGACTACACATAAAGGATGTGCCTTTGACTGGGATGGGCATCTGCGCAGCTCAGTCATTCCCAGACATCTCCCTGATTCTGTCCTTTCCCTCAAACTTCATGGCTGGTCTCATCAAAACACCCACAGTCATCCTGCTTTGTTTCTCACATGCTGCCAGATATATAAAGTTCTCAGACAGTTGGTCACCTTGTGGCAAATGCTTTTAGTAGCTGCAGCAGAGTAAAAATGAGAAGTAGTATGATACAGGAAGGGCACACTGTATTTACAGTCAGAGGACCTGGATTTGAATCCCAGCTTCGAACCTTACGTTGGGCAATCACCTTCTCCTCTCTGAGTTTCAGTTTTGTTCCATGCAAAATGAAGGGAATAGATTCAATGGGGAAAGAACTAAGGTTCAGCTTTAAATCTATGATCCATGAAGCAGTTACTCGTGTTTGCAGCACAACCGATCCACCTTCTTGTTCCTTTCTGAACTCACTGTGTTGCGTTCTCTCTACCATATTGGTCTGTTTGGCTACAAACATCAAAGGCCTACATTGTTTCCTCAAACTACACAAGGTGAACAGGGTGGTGAAAGGGTTAGAAACCATCATATTTGAAATTAGTCAAGGATCTGGAGAAGCTTAACAGGGAGAAGAGAAGACTTAGGGAGATATGACAACAGTCTTCAAATATTTGAAAAGCTGTTATGTGGAAGAAGGATTAGATTAGATTTGTTCTGCTTTGAACCAGGAGAACATTTTACACAGTAATAGCAGCATTGTATGATGACCAACTTTGATAGACTTAGCTGTTCTCAGCAATACAAGGATCTAAGACAATTCCAAGGGACTCATGATGGAAAATGCTATCCACATTCAGAGAAAGAACTATGGAATCTGAATGCAGATTGAAGCATACTATTCTTTTTTTTTCTTGTGGTTTTTCCCTTTTTAATTTTTCTTTCACAACATAGCTAATGTGGAAATATCTTTAATATGATTGTACATGTATAGCCCATACTAGATTGCATGCCATCTTAGGGAGGAGGAAGGGAAGGGAGAGAGAAAAAACTCACATTTTTATACAAGTGTATGTTAAAAACCATCTTTGTATGTAATTGGGGAAAAAATATTATCAAATGAAATAAAAAAATAATTTGTTCTGCTTTGACTCAGAGACCAGAACTAGGAGTGATGGATGGAAGTTGTAGGGGGGCAGAATTCTGATCAATATAAATAAAAAACTTCCTAACAAATAGTACCATTAAGGAAGTCTTTAAGAGGAGTCGGGATGACCATGTTGCAGATGGTGTAGTCTGAATTCTTGCTTGGATGAAGGTTATACTAACTAAATTTTTTCTTGATGTCCCTTATTCTCCCTGGACTTTGCTGTCTTACCTCAGCTGCCCTTACCAACAGTTTTGTGGCTCCCTTCTCTCATTAGTGAGTTCTTCTTGGAGGAAGGGTCATTTTGAGGAAGGGCCTACATCAGTCACTCTTCACTCTCCAAAATTTGTTATCAGGCCCCAACATAAGTACCTCTTCCCCTTCCCCTTTTTCCATTCCTTTTATATACTGTCTTTCTCCATTAAAATGTATCCTCCTAGAAGGGACCATCTTTCTATTTAGTAAGTATTTAATGCTTGTTGACTTCCATATCAAGCATTTATGTTGAATCGGCCAATATTCATTCATTCATTTGTTCATTCAGTCATTCATTCAATGACATTTATTGAGCTCATATATATATCATTTCTCCTGAAGTGGTATTTCTTTAGTGTGCTGTCTTCCTCAATCAGAGTTTTAGTTCCTTCAGATCAGGGACTCTCTAGCATTTTCCATTTATATTTCCAGTGCTAAGCACACTGCTGCAAATGTAGTATGAGACTATAGCTTGCCTTATCGGTTATAAAGATAATGTGTATAATAAATGTTTGCTTGTTCCTTCACTCAACATGATATTGATTAGGAAAAAGTAATGTATAATTCAAAGGATACCTGACGGATATTAATACAATGTGGTAACTTTGAATGGTAAGTGAAAACTAGAAAAGATGCTATTTCTTTGCTTATAATAAATGTATAGTTCTTTTGAATGGGATGTAATTTAATACCAAATCTCTGTAATGGAAAGAGAAAAATGCACAGACCAAAGAACATTACTATTCTTTAATCAGATGCTGAATCCAAGAAATGAAAAATCCCAGAGTTAGGAGAGATTTCACAAGGCATCTGGGCCAACCCACTCCTGGCCTCGAATCTCCACTGTCATATCCCCAAAAGGAAGTCATCCAGTCTCTGCTCAGACATCCCATGACAAGAAATTCCCTACCTCCCCTGGTAGCTTGTTCTCTTTTGGAGTAGCTCTAATTGTTAGGAAGTTTTCCCTTATGCTTATCTTAATGATTCATCTCCCCATAGCTTCTATCCTGTTGTTTCTAGTTCTGCCTTCCTTATCCAAGCAGCACAAATCTAACCCTTTTTCTGCATGGCTGCTTTCCAGATAATTGAAAACATCTATCATGTCCCACATAAATCTTTTTTCTTTAGGCTAAATGTTTCCAGATTATTCGACAGATTTTCATATGGCATATTCTTACATCCTCGCATCATTCTGGTTCTCCTCCTCTGGATTTGTTCATGTTTGTTAGCAACATTTCTAAAAGGTGATGTCTTGAACTGAACAAAGTAGACCAGATGTCTGAACAGGGAAGGGTATGGTGGGAGGAATCTCCCTCGTTTTAAATATTGTGCCTGATGAATACAGCCTAAAATCACATTAGCTTTAATTACTGACCAGCATACTCTTATTGAGCATGTAGTTCACTAACCACCCTCCCACTTACCCACATATTCTTTGTGTGAACTGTTTTTCAGTCAAGGTTTTCCCCTCCTGTACTTGTAAAATTGACTTTTTGAATTCAAATGCAGGATTTTACATTTATTCCTATTAAATTTCATCTTATTAGGCTTAGCTCATCATTCCACCTATTGTCTTGTACAAGATTCTCTATAGGAAGGAAGACAGATATAGTGAAACAGGACAGGTCAGTGGAAAATTAATGGCCCAATCAATTGATAAACAGTTATTAAATACCTTCTACACTCCAAGCACTGAGCTGAGCACCAGAGATTCAAAGAAACAGTTCCTGACCTTAAGGCAATTACATTCCAAAAGAGGAGATAAAATACACACACACACACACAGACACACACGCACACACACATATATGTATATATATATATACACACACACATATATATATACCATATATATATACACACATATATATATATATATATGTGTGTATACACACACACACACACACACACACATATATATATACCATATATATATACACACATATATATATATATATATGTGTATACACACACACACACACACATATATATATATATCTATATCTATATATATATATATATATATATATACCAAATCTCTGCAATGAAAAGAGAAAAATGCACAGACCAAAGAACATTGCTATTCTTTAATCAGATATTGAGTCCAAGAAATGAAAAATCCCAGAGTTAGGAGGAATTTCACAAGGCATCTAGGCCAACCCACTCCTGACCTGGAATCTCCACTGCCACATCCCACACATATATATATATATATATATATATATATATATATATATATATATATATATATATATGTGTGTGTGTATATATACATATATATACACATATATACATATGTGACATATGTATATTATAGATAGATATGTGTATACATATCTATATTACAAATATAACACATATAAATATTGTTATGGGTCAGGACACTGGCAGAATTGGGAAGACATGAGTTAATGCTCTCCTGTCCTCACCCCCACATATACTCTTACACAACATCAACATAACACCTACCCACCCATACACTCCTACAACACTAGCTGGGACTGTTCTGAATAAAGAAGCAGTGGTGTAAACCTGGGGCAGTTGGGGTTAGGGTGGGTTGATCTGAGATCCAGCTGAGTGGTCCATTAGGCAAAAAGAACATAGAAACAGGTTTTAGGACTTTGGTGGAAAGTTCCTGGGAGCCTCCTTGCTAGTGGCTTTTATCTATTTTTATCTTTCTGAACTTCTTCTGAACCCCTTTGGGAGCTTCTATTACTTGAGAGATGTTCAAACATGTTTTTAGTAAAAGTTTATTTGAACCCATGGGCTCTGAGTGATCCATTGTACCAGATGGAGAACCACAACTGGGGCACGTATATACAATTTACACACAAAATAAATACAAGGTAATTTGGCAGAGTGGTGATAGGGACACATTCGCAGCTGGAGGGATCAGAAAAGATTCATGCAGGATATGGCATTTAAACTGTACTTTGAAGGAAATTAGGGATTCTATGAGGTAGAAGTGAAAAGGGAGTGATTCTAGTCATGGGAGACAGACAGTCTGTACCAAGGTTGGGAAACAGAAAATGGAATGTCCTGTGCGATGATTGGCAAGGCCAGTTTGGCTTGGACCTATACAATGCAAGAAAGAGGTAAATGTATGTGTGATAAGGCTGGAGAGGTTAGTTGGAGCCACATTGTGAAGTCCTTTGAATGTCAAATGGAGGAGTTTACATATTAGAGGGTCATAAGAGCTCACTGAAAAAGGACCGACATAGACAGACTTGTGCCTTAGGAATTGCATTAAAGTAGATGAAATAGATGAAACTCATCCTACTCATATGTTATTTCAAGTTCTGAACATGTATCTTGCTAATAAGGAGGCTATACATCCTTATTAATATGTTTGGGTGTCATTAACATGATTAACAGTAACCTCTTTTAACATCTTATAAAATTTAATTTAAAGTTTATTAGTTTTATATCATTTCCATTTGCAAGTGTATTCCTCCCCCTTTCCTACCCAGTGAGTCATCCCTTGCAACAAATAATAAGAGATAGAACAGAAGCACTTCAGTAAAACCAACCAAATACTTCAACTCTATCAGAGCAATTTTCTGTGCCTGTTGAACCCCACCACTCCATTCACCCCAACTCTGCAAAGAATGAGGGAAATACATTTTCTCAAATCTTCTTTGGATTCAAATTTCTTAATATACTTTTAGGTATACGCAGAGATATTATTATAATTATATTTTGCAATCACAGATTTTATAGCCCTGTAAGAGACCTTCGACATCATCAAGGTTAATCCTGTCATCTTATAGAAGAGGAAATTTAGGTGCAGAAAGGACAAAGGACTGGCTCAGGATCACATCAAAGACAGGACTGAAACCAAAATTTTCTGACACCATCTCTATCTAATACTTTCCCCCTTATATCTTTGTATTCCATATACTGCAGTTTTAAAATCTTTTAAAAAATTAATATTTTATTTTCCCCCAATTACATGTAAAAACCATTTTTAATATTAAAAATTTTTTTTCAAGTTTCAAATTCTCTTCTTCCCTCCATCCCTCTCCCTCATTGAGAAGGCAATCCATTTGATATAGGTTATATATGTGCAGTCATTCAAAACATATTTCTATGGTAGTCATGTCAGGAAAGAAAATATAGGCAAAAAAATCCAAGGAAAATAAAGAGAGTAAAGAAAACATATGCTTCAATTTGCATCAGACTCCATCAGTTCTTCCTCTGGAGGTGGACAGCATTCTTCATCATAACGCCTTCAGAATTGTCTTGGATCACTGTATATTGCTGTTATTGTTTACAATGTTTTCTTAATTCTGCTCATTAAAACTTTCTAGGTTTTTCTGAGAGCACCCTGCTCATCATTTTTTATAGCCCAATAGTATTCCATCACAATCACACTACAACTTGTTCAACCATTCCCCAATTGATGGATAGCCCCTCATTTTCCAGTTCTTTGCCACCACAAAAAGAGATGCTATAAATATTTCTGTACATATAGGTCATTTTCATTTTTTTTTATCTTTTTGGAATACAGATGTAATAGTGGTATTCCCTGGTCAAAGGGTATACATTGTTTTATAGCCCTTTGGGCAGAGTTCCAAATTGCTGTACAGAATGGTTGAATTAATATACAACTTCACCAATTAGTATCCCAATTTTCCCATATCCCCTCCAACATTTATCATTTTCTTTTTCTGTTATATTAGCCAATCTAATGGGAATGGGGTGGTTGCTCAGAGTTGTTTTAAATTTGCATTCCTCTAATCTATGTAGTTTTAAATCTAATAATTTCTTTATATGCATTTTAATTTTATTCTATTAATGTACAGTATGTAGGATCAAAGATTCAGAGTTAGAAGGGACTATTTATTGTTGTTATTGTCCAGTCATTTCATATTTTTTGTGACCCCATTTAGTTGGGTTTTTTTGGCAAAATAACAGTTTGGCTTTTCCTTCTCCAGTTCATTTTACAGATGAGGAACTATGACAAACAGGATTATATAACTTGCTGAGAGTTAAGTGACATGTTACACAGCTAGTCAATGTCTGAAGCCAAATTTGAACTCATTCTATCCATTGTTTCACCTGACTTCCCTAGAAGGGACCCTAGAGAGCATTACATCCAATCTCCTAATTTTACAGATAAGAGGTGCTCAGGGTGCCACAGCTGAAAAGTGTCTGAGGCTGGGTCTTACTGACTACAAGAGTTTGAATTTGCCTTTCCTAATCACATTCAGCCAACTTTAGCTCTTAGGGTGGACATTGCCATCACATGTCCATGAATTTTAGGGCTAGGACATCCACGAGAAGTCCAAAATCCTTTAAACCTTTTGAAATACACAAGATCTCATTCCAGTAGAAGACAGGAGACTGAGATGAAGGCTGAAGAGAGCTCTTCTGCAACCAAGTAAGCTTCCAGGTGCACAAACGTCTATGTTTTGAGTTGGCTCTTACACAAAACATGCAAGTTATAAACATTCTCTCTGGCTAATCTAAATACTTCCTATGTAGCATCATGAGTTTGTAAAGGTGTCTATCACGTACTTCTATCACTTAGTCTAAAGCCTATAATTAATTGATTCAATAAAGATGTCTAGACCTTGTTCACATTTAGTTTACACTTATGCTTGATGGGCATATAACATCTTGTCACTTGTTTTGAGTAGAATGTGGTAAAATGCTTGAGTGACGCCATCAGTTATGACATCTTTCTATCTAATCTATCTAATGTATCCATCTCTCTCTCTCTCTCTCTCTCCTCTCTCATATAAGAAAAATGAAAAAAGGAGAGGACACAAGTAGGAGAGTTTCATGCCAAATATGGTATCTGAGCCGAGCCTTAATGAGAATTCTCAGAGATAGAGATGAGGGGGCAGTGCATTCTAGGCATGAATGATGATTTGTGTAAAAGATGAAAATAGGCTATGAGTTCCAGAAGCAATTCATTGTCCAGTTTGTCTGTAAGATAGAATTGGGGAAGAGGAGTAGTGTGAAATGAGACTGAAAAGTTAGATCAGAGCCAGAGCGTGAAGGAACTTAAAAGCCAAGTACAACCATTTTGTGCTCTCTTTGAGGCCACTACAGGAAACCTTGGAAGGTTTTTGAGTGAGGAATGTGATCATAAGATGATTTTAAAAAAATCTATATGAAGGCCTGTCCTGAAAAAGGGGAAGTACTCGAGGAAGGGAGACCTGAGATAGTCCTAGACCTATTTTAATAGTGCCAGGAGAATATGGTGAGGACTCAACTAGGGTGGTGTCTATGAGTGGAAATGGGACAAATATGAAAAATGTTGGAATTAGGATTTATAAGACTTGATAACCAGTTGTATATGGGGGTGGGGAGACTTTGATGGGGGATTAGAAGTGAATTGAGAGAGGCAGATTGGCAAAGTGAAAAGAGCAATGGGTTTGCAATCAGGACACTTGAGTTTTGATCTGACCTCTATTATTATATGTGGGGCTTTAGGTAAATAATTTATCTTCTCTAGCCCTTAGTTTACTCATCTAGAAATGGGTTAGGATTAGATAAGCAATAATCATCCCTCTAGTTCTAAAATTCCATGCTTCTAAATCATTCCCCGACGTTAAAATTTCCTTCCAACTTTTCAAAGAACATAACTCTTCGGTAATGATAGACTCCAAACAGAATTCTCTTTTCCTTTAAACTTTTTTCATACACCCTGTCCAAGGTGAGGTAGTTCCTTTTCTTTTGTTTGATGTCTCTGGTTGGTGTTTGCTCACTTAATAAGTTGTAATTCAATTTAGCAAACATTTTTTGAAGTAGCTGGTATCTCTAAGGTAGGAAAGATTAAAAGATGAAAAGTGATACAGACCCTGTCCTTGAGCAGCTTATATCCTACCAGAGGGAATATGGCATGGACATAAATACTTATTATACAAAGTACAATGTAAGTGGGCGAAAGCAGAGATAGTCAAAGTGCCCTAGGGAAATATGAAGAGGAAGAGTACCTATTCACCCAAGACTCGAGGAGAAAGCAATCCGGGAAATTTTATAGAAGAGGTGGTCCTTGTGTGAGGCCCTAAAGGAAGAGAAAGTTTAGGATTCATGGAAGAAGTTTGTATGATAATTTGTGCAAAGGTGAAGATGGGAGACAAGATGAGATTGGATTATAATTAGTAGCCCAGTTTGGTTGGAATGTATTCAAAATGGAATAGAGTGAAAAATGTTAGATTGGAACCAGATTGCAACGGGCCCTGAATGTCAGGATGATATGATACACAAACACACATACACACACACACACACACACACACACACACACACACACACACACACACACACACACACACCCTAACAGCGATAGAGGGCCACTGAAAGTTTCTTAACCAGGGAGGGACATAGTAAGATTTGTGTATTAGGAAGGTTTCTTTTAGCTTCTGCTGAGGACTTATAAGTTTCTCTCTTTTTGTAAGGGTTTCCTTTTACCTACAAGGTCCCACCATGATGGTATAGTGAGGGTGTAGGTAGTGGGTATTTCATTCACTTATTATCAAGATCATCCTACTTCCCTCAGATAGATAATGCTCCAGACCCAGGAAGGAGAAGAGTGACTCCTAGTCATTTTTATCTTTGTACATAGTTAGCAACCTCTCTAGCGCCTAGGAATGGAAGTTTTCTCAATGACCTACAAGTTTTTCTTGGCTTTTCCCTTATGTTCCTTGGTTCAGCCTTGGTTTTTTTCATTATGTTCCACTCTGAAATTAGCCAGTTATGTGTCAAAAGCAGGAGGTATTGCCAAACTATGGATGAAATATGCATTTTTTAACAACTGGATCAGTCATATCTAACTTCTCCCTTGCCAGACAGTCCAGGCAAAGGTGAATGTGTTACGCACTCTGTGGTGTCTGGCTGCGGGAAGGCAGGAGTTCAGGAGGATATCCAGCCAGGTGTAACCATTCGAGAACGTCAAAATTTTGGGCAGAGTAGAGCGCACACCCTGGAAGCCCATTTTTTCAGTGTTTCTTAAAGAAGATATACATGTGGGTTTAAATGCTTACATATGTACTCCCATAGTATATATATTTAAGACCTTTAGTGGGAGGTATTCATGTTTTTCTCTTTTGTAAATGCAAATTGTACATATTTAAAAATATTGTAGATCTTTAAAATGTATGCCTTTGGATGTGTTTATTATTTTTTTTTTGGTCCCGACCTATGATTTCAACAGTTTACAGAACTTTCTGTACTGATGCAAGTGGATAAGTCCTCCATAACTTACAGTCTTAGAGACTTGCCCTGAGCACAAAAAGACCAAGTGAGCTGCCCATGGTTACGTAGTCTGTGTATGTCAGAGGCAGGAATTCAGCTTAGGTCTCCTTGACTACAGTCAGCTACCTCTGACTCTCACATAGAGCAGTTCAATGGATTCGCAATCAAGAGTCGCAACAGCATTGTCAACACAGGAAACAATCTCTTGATCTGCAGGCTGATGATAGCTATTAGCTGTGCATAATGAGGCCAGAAAATCCTGTGGCCTCTAGAGTTATCTGCTTCACTGAGTAGGGAAACTGTGAATATTCCAGATGTGCACAGAGAGGGATGAGAAAGCAAACACAAAGGAAGCCTTTACAGCTGGATGCTATGCTAAAGAAATAGTGCTTTTATTTACCCCCAAATAGAAGACCAGACCTGATCCAGTGATTCAGAAGCCTCAGTCACTTGGGAAATTTGAAGCCTGTACGATTGGCAACAAAGACTATATAATAAATAAATATGATAAAAATTTTTTGAGTAAAATGTCAGAAATCAAAATCATATTTAGTGCTGCAATCAATGGTTTTATCTAAATTCTGCATAATTGACTTATAGATTATCATGCCAAGTTTGCAGTGGGACCTGGGACCTAGATTTCTATGGCTCACATTGATGTCTTCCTTTTCTGATTTTCTTTTTGCACATGGCTATATTGAAAATTCAGCACCTTTTGGTATTCTGTTTCCTTTTTTAAAAATACCTTATTATGTTTCTGTCAATATGCAGAGTGTTCCAAAAGTCTAAGTGCAGTTTAAGTTACTAAAGTTTCTAACCACATTTATAATTTTGGGATGCCCTGTACAAAGCTGATAGCTAGTTCTAGCTCTGACATTAATTAGCGGGGTGACTGCAGGTAAGTTACTTATTTTTCTGAGTCTCAGTTTCCTTAACAATAAAATGAGGCTAATTACCCTTTTGTTACCTAGCTTACTGGATTGTTGTTTGCCGTGTGTGTGTGTGTGTGTGTGTGTGTGTGTGAGTGTGTGTGTGTAAAGTGCTCCATACATAGATAGGAACAATGGTCATTATCCTTTCCAGACCTGAGTTTCTTCACTTGTAGGTTAATTTCCAAGGTTCCTTGTAGTTTTAACATTCTGTGTTCTACGTTCTGTTTAGTTATGGGTCTCTTCCACCTATATTATTTTGTGTTCTAAAGGTCCTGATAGCTCTGACGTATGATTTTAAAATAAAATATGGTGCTTACTAATTTCATGTGTTTTCTCATTTAGATTGTAGGCCACTTGAAAGCAAGGACCATGCCTTATATTTCTTCTGTATCCTTAGACAGGACTAAGCATATTGTAGGTACTCAATACAGACTTTTGAAACAGTGGGATATTGTGGAAAAATTTTAGAAGTAAAAGATCTGGCTTCAGATTTCAACTTTGCCACTTATTGGCTGTGTTACTCTGAAGAATTCAATTCCCCTCTCCAAATCTTAATTTTCTCATCTATAAAATGTGGAAGATAAGGCTTGTGCTACCTATTTCACATCATTGTGAAGGTCAAGTGAGATCATGCAGGTATAATGTTTGATAAATAACAAGGTGTTACGTAAATTACAGTATTATTTGAATTATTATTTTCACTGTTTAATCTAGATTCTTGGTGAGGGAGGAGTGTTATTTGGGTTCCTAACTGAGGCTTGACAATTCTTTCCCTCTTCCCATTCCAATCCTGGTTCTCCTCTTCGTTATAATCTTACGCTGTTAGCAGAAATACAGAAACTGTGCTCAGCCATACAACGACACAGTATGTCCTTCTTTTTTGGGGTTGTCACTTCCTGAAGCCCAAACACCTCTGTGTCCCACCACAATGTCTTCTGTCCTTTGCTCTGATGTGTTGCCTCTTAGAAAACATACCCACTCATGCCCAGGGCACCAAGGAAAAGCTTTGCATACTTGGTCTGACAGACTCAGAATCCAAGGATCTTCATTGGTTGTGAAGGTGAGGCTGAGAGTCAATGATTTCTTCCAAGCAAGCCAGCATTATTCCCAATGGTAATAGCTCACATTTATGCAGTACTTAGATTCAGGTAAATGCTTTCTCATAACATCCTGTGAAGTTGATAGTGTGTACTATAATCTCCATTATAAAGTGATACTCAGAGAGGCAAATTAACTTGTCCAAGGTCACACAACTAAGAGATGGTGGAACCATGACTTGAACCCAGATTTTTTGACTCCCAATTGCTCACTTGTAAATATAAGTATAGAAGGAATCTGTATCTATGTTTATATCTATATATCTTTATGGTTATATATCTGTCTGTCTTATCTATACATCTGTGTGTATTTATGTCTAAATATTTATGTCAAAACATAATCTGTGAGTAGCAGTTCCTCTCCTCCTCCTCCTCCCTCTCCTTCTCCTGTCTTGTCCTCTGGTGTTCTACCCAAGGGAAGGTACTCTCCATGCCTGAAAGCTGCCTTTTTTCCTCTGGGTTTACTGGCTACATTTCTTGCTCAAAGATCAAGCCTTAAACCCAATTCACTCTGGAGCTCATAGACTGGACAACCAGTCCCCACCCACCTAGCACAGAGTGAATGTAAATACTAAATACTAATTGTTTTTCCTATACCCAGGAACCCCGAGGATCTTCCCCCCCCCCCCCCAGTTTGATTTTTTTTTATTAGAGGAGCCATCCCTTGAGGAACTACTTAAAGAAACCAATTCATTAAATGGGTGTATCTCACTCAAAGTGAGAATGTGATAAGACCTAGGCCTGAAAGGGCCAGGGTCTCCCATGGCATCCTGGGCCATCTCTAGTCTTCCTGATGAATATCAGGCCACTGGACCCAGATGGCTCAGAAGAAAGTGAGGCTGGTGACCTTGCACAGCCCTCCCTCCCTCAAATCAAAGTCAACTGCAAGTCATATCATCCTATTGATGTCATGGTCCTCTTCGAAAAAGAAAGACAAACACAACAACACAAATATTTGTGTCTACATTTGTATCTATATGTCTATGTTTGTGTCTGCATTTGTGTCTATATGTATGTATCTACATGTACATCTGTATCTCTGTGTGTATCTACATCTATATTTGTATCCATGTTTTTATCTATATCTTTATCTATAATTAAAGCTTTATATCTTCCTATATGGATAGGGAGTAGACCTATGATGTCATTAGGATAAGGAGCTCCTGGTGAGGAGCTTCCTTTCTCATTTCAGGTGGATACCTTTTCAACAAGCTAAGAGTCGCCTAGAGCAGAGGTGGGGAATCTGTGGCCTCAAGGCCACATGTGGCCCTCTAGGTCCTCAAGTGCAGCCCTTGGACTACATCCAAACTTCACAAAGCAAATCCCCTTCTTAAAAGGATTTGTTCTGTAAAGCTTGGACTCAGTCAAAAGAATGCAGTTGAGAACCTAGATAATCATATGTGAACTTCAGGTCACAGGTTCCCCACCCTTGACCTAGAGCATTGAGAGATTAATTGACTTGTCCATGGTCACACTAGCCTATATGTGTCGGGAGGGAATTGAAACAGTTCTTTTGGCTATAAGATCAACTCTTTATCTACTTTGTGATATTGCCTTTCATAAAATTTCATACTCCATAGAAATCAGGGAGATAGGAGAATCTGTTTCTCCAAGTAACTGGCTGTTTCCCCGTCTCCCTCCCCACCAATCCCAAAGATACTAGATGTGTTGGGATCAAAGGAGTAAGCACATGGAGCTGTCCCAGTACTCTTTTCTTGAGAGCTGGCAGAGGATTCACATTTGTGGGATTCTTTTCTTCCTAAATGCCTTTAAGACTAGAATGCATGTCAGTGACCTCCTCTTTCCTCTCACTGCCAAGCAGAGCTAGAGGGGAGATCAGGACACCAAGCACATAGGCCTGACCTCTTCTGACTCCCACTCCCTCATTCTCTAGTGAGATTGTCCAACAAGGGCCTTGTCACAATTTAGGTTTAAAGGCTGGCTTGGAAAACTGGTGTGGAGGAGGAAGCACAAAGTAATGGGACTGGTGATATCATTATATAGCTCTTGAAGGGACCTCAGGGATTATTTCATTCAACTGCCTTAGTTTTAGAGATGAGGACAGTGAGGCCCAGAGAAGATGCAGCAAATTCTGACCTTGTATAAGGTATAAGATCACATGGAATAAATGGCACAGCCAGTGATAAAGCCAAGTTTCCTGATTCTTAATCTTGTGCCCACTGGACCACTCTTTGGACCTCTTTGGAGGTTTGTCAGAATTTGCTGCATCCTCTTTAAAGAATGGCAGGAGACACTGCCAAGGCTGACTAATTAGCTATACATATTTCACAAGTCCTTAAAATTCCACCCTAGTTCACTGAGGTCTGAACAGAATGGACTTTGCATCTGTAATAAGCATGAAATTGGCATCTCCAGAAGTTCCCATGAAGCAGCACATCATCATTTGAGAGGGATTAAGTGGACTCTAAAAAAGCTATCTAGTTCCCATTTCTGTTGACAAAGGAAATCAATTGTCTTCTTCTCATGTGGCAGTGTGTGGCCAAGACAGTCTGGAGGAGTACGGAGCATCTTGCTCAACTGATGAGCTCAGAGCTTGAGGGACATAAACAGAATTCAAATGGACAAAATAAATTTATTCTGTCTCAAAGCTGTTCTATCAAATCAGATCATAACAACATAATCCCTTACATCCTTCTGTGATTTTTTAAAATGTTAATAATTGGTCATGTTGGTATGGGATTTTATTATTTGTAAGGAACTTTATACATATTTTTCCTTTGACCCTTGCAGTAATTCTCTGAGGGTGCTCATGAAATATGATCATCACCTATCCATAAATGAGGAAAAAATCAACCAATAAACATTAAGCACCGACCATATGCTACTTATTATATTAAGCACCGGAGATACAAAAGAGAAACAAAAGACAGTCTCTGTTTTTAAGAAACTTACAATCTAACTGGGGAGACAACATGCAAACAGAGAAATACAAAGCAAGCTACCTATCAAATAAAGAGGAAATAATTAACAGAGGAAAGATACCGGGAATAAGAAGGGATAGGAAAGACTTCCTGTAGAAGGTAGGATTTTAGTTAAGACTTATTGGAAGTCTTAGAGTAGTCAAGGGATGTAGCAGAAAAAAAAACTTAGCCTTGGAGTCAGAAGCAGAGCTATAACTATCAGAAATTAGGTTTAAGGCAAGCTAATTTGGTAGTGTGGTATAATTTGGTATGTAGTAGTACAGAAGATAATCCAAGTGGAGGTGACATCATGGTGGCAGGATGTGGCATGTTCTCCAGAGAATACAGTGGATCAGAGGTGGAAACCACAATAACAGGACCATTGGTGGGTACATCTGAGGGCTGTTGTACCCAGAGTCTCTGGAGGAATGCTAAATGAAGTGTATGACTGTTTAGTTGTATCCTTAGAATAACTTTGAAATGCACATAGGGCTGACATCATCACCTCCATTTGGCATAAGAGGTATGTGAGGCCCAGAGAGGTCAAGAATTTTGCTTGAGGTTAGAATTGACAATTGGTTAGCATCAGAGCTAAGAGAATAAAGGACTTCTAATAAACAAGTCAATCCCCACACCTTTACTAAGTACTAGGTGGCACAGTGGATAGAAATCCAGGCCTGGAGTTGGAAAGATTCCTCTTACAGAGTCTAAATCTGACATCAGACTCTTATTAGCTGTGTGACCCTAGACAAGTCACTGAACCCTGTTTGTCTCAGTTTCCTCATTTTTAAAATGAAATTGAGAAGGAAATGGCAAAGTACTCCAGTATCTTTGCTAAGAAAACCCCAAAAGGGGTCACAGTGAGTTGGACGTGACTGAAATGATTCAACAGCAACAACTAGGTTCTAAGAAAACAAAGACAAAAATAAAACAGTCTCTGGTCTCAACAAAATTTTACATTCCATCAGGGGAGACAACATATACAAATATGCTTATATACAGAATAAAGATGGGGCACTCTAGGGAGGGAGGGCCTTAGTATTAAAAAGCATCAGGAAAAGTTTGATGTGCTTGGGTTGAGTCCTGAAGAAAATAAGTGCCAAATAAATGCTTATTCTACCAGGCAGAGGCGAAGACAGAGTACATTCCAGCAGTGGAGATTACAACCAGTATAAAGGCATGGAGATAGGAGATGGAGTGTCACGTGTGAGGAACAGCCAGAAAGCCTGTCTGGTTGAACCATAGGATGCAAGAAGGAGAGTCATGTGTAATGAGGCTGTAAGCACAGATTGGGGCCAGGTTGTAATGGGCTTCCAAAGCCAAAGAGAAGAATTTGTATTTCATCCTAGAAGAGTTAAGTTGGCATTGGAGATTACTGAGTTAAGGATGTGACATGGCCAGACCTATGCTTAAGTAAAATCACTTTGGCAGCTATGTGTTGGCGTGGAGACTTGAGTCAGGCAGACTAATTAAGAGGTCATCCCAATAGTGTAGGAAGGAGGCGATGAGGGCTTTCCCCTGAACCAGTGGTGCCCTTCTGAATGGACTTCATATACTTTTCTAGTAGTACCAACTCATATTTATGTAATGCTTTATGGTTTACAAAGTGTTTCCTTCACAATAATACCATGAGGTAGGTAATGCAAACATTATCTCAATTTTATTCAGAAAAAAAGTTATTTGCCCTAGGTCGTACAGCTCAGTATCAGAGATTAGACTTGAACTCAGGTTCCCTGAGACTAAGTCCAATAAATATTCTTTCCATTACATCATGCTACCTCACATATGGCCAAAATTTAGGCAGAGCAAAGCATGATTGATATCCTTAGCAATGAATTACTTGGCACCAGAAGGAGGAGTTCCTGGCTCCTAAGTCACCAGTTCAAATAGTAGATGATGTTTCCTTTTGCCAGATCCAGGAATGAATACATCAGATGTGCCTGTAGGAAAGAGGCTGTCAGTGGATGGCACAGAGATCAGGGATGAATTTAGGTTGTTAGCAACCTGATGTAATTCTATGAGACATCTGGCATTGTCTTTATGATGCAAGTGGCCAAGCCTACCAACTGGAGCCTCCCACAAGATTGTTTAGAAAGCCAAGTGCATAGAGATGACCAGTGGAGAAAAAGGGATATATGGAAGAAAAATGAGATACATCTGGAAAACCATTTAGCCCCTGCCCTCCACCCTTCCCCAGTACCCAGTGATGAGTGATACTTCACAGACTAGGAGAATTTTTCATCATTTACACCATAGTAACACCAATCTGATGGGTTCTAGGTGGCTCAATGGATACAATTCTGGGAGAAAGCCCCGAGTTCAAATCTGTCTCTGACACTTATAAGTTGTGTGCCCTTGGACTATTCACTTAAACTCCTTCTGCCTTGTTTCTTCAACTATGAAACATCACTAATAATAGCATTATTTCCTAGGGTGGTTGTGAGGATCAAATGAGAAAATATTAGTAAAATGTTTAGCACAGATTGGCACATAGTTGGCACTCAGTAAATGTTTGTTTTATTTCTTCTTTCACTATGGTGTAGAAGCTACCCTTGGTTCTCGGAGTCCATGCCAGGGGAACTGAAACTCTGACTAGTTCTACCAAGATAAAAAGACCTCAAGGATAGTTTTAGTGACAGAATAAACCTATGGTTCCAAGACCATTCTGGTTAAGTGAAGAGAAGAGAATCATCACTGAGGGTTGACCATTACTACCAGGTGAAGTAGATTTTGGCCTTACAAGCTATGAAACAAACCATTTATGTGCATGGTAAATGGGACTATGTTCAAAGAACAATGGACCCTAAAACCCTCTGCGGGTAATTATGTGTGTGCCATCGGGTCAGCCACTGAAGCTTCTTTCAATCTGAGTTTATTCTGTGAAATGAGAGGGCTTGACTTTCAGTTCTGATTTAACATTTTACATGTAATCCTAAGGCCCAATCTGATTTATTATTCTATACAATAAAGTTCTTTCCAGTTCCAAAATTCTTGGTTTATGGTCCCTTCTAGCTCTATTATAAAATAGGGTTATGAGTTGATTTCCATTTCCAAAGTTTTATATACTGTAGAGTCCTATTTGCCATAAAATTCTCATATTTAAACTTTCTTTGCCACGTTTTTAAGGCTTTTTCCAGCTCTAGTATTCTTTGACTCTGATGATAATTTACATTTATGTAATGCTTTAAATCTTGAAAAACACTTTTTGCACCTCAACCCTGTGAAGTAGGTGGTACAGGCAATATAACCCTGATTTTATAGATGAAGCAATTGAAACTCTGAGAGGTTAATTTACCTATAATGACGTCTAATAAGGCAGAACTCAAGCCCTTCTCCTAACTTCAAATCCAACACTTGATCCACTGTATCACGATGACCCTAATGGTGGATAGAATAATTGATGGCTAAGGGAACCATGATCGGTTGCCACTGAAGTTGGGGAGAATGGAAAATGTAGTCAGATTTCTAGTAGAGATTTAAATCATAACATATTAATATTGTGCTTTCAACTTAAACCATTTTCACACGCATTATTTTATCTTAGCCTTATGTCTTATGAGATAAACAAGGTGGAAATTATTTTCGCAATCTTATAGATGGGGAAACTGAGGCTCAGAAAGGTCAATGATTTTTCTGAGACCTCATAATTAGCTAGTGGCAGAGTAAGAAATGGAACTTGGTTCTCCAGGCTCTGAGCCTCCAGTTTTTTTCAATGGGCCACTCAAGATTCCTTGATTCTCTCTGTAGTTTATGGGTACACTGGACCACCCCCCAGAGCTTCATCTCAGGTCCAAGATGCAGGGCAGGGAACCTCCAGAAACTTTTGGATCTTTGCCTTTTCTAATCCTTTCTTCATTATCTCATTGTTTTTCTTTAACTTGTTCTTATCCAAATGGGGCTTCGATGATAGGTGATATAGTAATGGGTTATTTGAAGTAGCACCTACATGAATGAACTGAACCATGGGTGGGGAGCCTGTGACCTCAAGGCCACATGTGGTGCCTTAGGTCCTCCTGTGTGGCCCTTTGACTGAATCCAAATTTCACAGAACAAATGTGACCTTGAGGTCACAGGTTCCCCACCCCAACTGTCTGAATTCCAAGAGGGTAATTGTCAGATCCACAAGATTTGAAAAATGTTTGGCATAGTTCTATACCTTTGAATCAATAATGTGCTATCTGTATTATTAGGTATAATGCCTATATGTTAAAATACAACAAAGATGTTACTGACTCTATAAGTGTCTGCTTTTGCCTCTCCCTATGTTACTCTTCATGACTCCATCATACACCACCAAGGTTATTCATTTCTCAGGTTAGATCTAGTTGCTGCTGTTCATTCGTTTCAGATGTCTGACCCTTTGTGACCCCACTTGGGGTTTTCTTGGCAAGGACACTGGAGGGGTTTGCCATTTCCTTCTCTAACTCATTCTCCAGATGAGAAAATGAGGTTAAGTGACTTGCTCAGGGTCACACAGCTAGTAAGTACCTGAGGCCAGACTGGAATTCAGGAAGATAAGCCTTATCTACTTCAGGTCTGGCATCTAGTTGGCAAAAGTCAAAGGATCTAAGCTAAAATCCTGCCTCTAATCTGTGTGACCCTGTGCAAAACACATAGCCTTTTTAACTTCAGTTTCCTCATCTGTAAAATGAGGGGGTTGGACTTGATGGCTTTCATGGTCCTTTTCAGGGACCATAATCCTCTGGTCCCTTCCAGCTGCTATTCTAAGATCCTGTGGCCATCTGAGAGGAAGTCTGTCATCTCTTTTATTGATGAAGTAGGCACTATGATGAAATCACCTCTCCTTACACATATTTTGATATTATTCATGAGGTTCAGTGATATAGAAACTACTGCTAGTGATTGCTGTTGATTAGTTGTTTTTCTGACTCTTTGTGAACCCCTTTGGGATTTTCTTGGCAAAGATACTGGAGTGGTTTCCCATTTTCTTCTCCAGTTCCAGTTTACAGATAAGGAAACTAAGGCAAACAGGGTTAAGTGACTTTCCCAGAGTCACACAACTAATAAGTGTCTGAGGCTGGATTTGAACTCAGATCCTCTTGACTCCAGGGTCAGCACTGTGCCACCTAGCTTCTTTTTGCTAATGGAACTGATTTCAATCCAACCATGATTTACAGTATTATCCTGGGTGATTCTTGCCTGTATCCCCAAATAAAATTCTTCGTTGATAATATTTACCTAATGGACTGGTGATCTTTTCCCACAGTACTAGTTTAGCATTTGGAATATACTCCAACTGCATTTCTGCCTGGTAGAATCCTCTACTTCTTTCAAGACTCAACCTCATTATTACTTTGTATGTGAAGTCTTTTCTGATGCCCACAACGACTAGGGCCCTTCCTCTCTAAATTACTTAGGATTTATGTGCTTATGTATGTACGTTATTTCCTCTAATAGAATATAAGCTCCTTGAGAGTAGGGACCACTTCATTTTTTGTTGTTGTAACCCCAGTGCTTGGCATATAGTAGATGCTTAATAAATATTTGTTTTAATTGTTTGAATAATTGACTTGTGCTAGCCATCTGTTATCCCTAGTTCTTTCTATGTGAATAGGTCCTCTTCTTTTCCAGTCATTCATTTCTTAGATGATATATTGTGCCTTTGATATATTTTACGAATAACATTGTAGTATACAAAACATCGTATTAAGCTAAGGCTCCCTAAATCCGGTAGTTTTTCTCAATATTCAACCTATAAATGCTATCTGGGGCATTTGACAAGTTCGATCATCCCTTTTTAGATACTCTTCCTTGGATTTGTATACTTCTATACTTACTTTGTATTCCTACTGCCCTGTCTACTCCTCCTTAGTTTCTTTTGCTGGGTCATCATCCAAGTCTCACTCCTTCACTGTGGGTATCCCACATCAGACTCTATCCAGAGCTATCTTTTCTCTCCCAACACACTTTCTCAGTGATTTCGTCAGTTCCCATGGATTCAGATTCCCATCATCTCTATGCAGATAACTCCCATATCTATATATATTCATTTCTAGTTTTTTTAATCTCTAGTTCCACAACCAGTCTCTGGAATAGTGGTAGCGCTCCTAGAACATCTTACTTCCCACTTGACTCCTACAGCCATCAAGGAAAACAGCCTTTAAGACGTAGGAATTTTCTGTCCTCTCCACCACCAGCACCAGCTGTTGTCATAAGACAAGTCAATAAGGCAAGCAAACTCAGCAACCTGAGTTCAAAAAACATCTCCCAGACTACCATCCCTGGTTCTCCCTTGATCCCTAAAGACATTTTTCCAGGGAAAAAACCTTTGTGAAGAAGGCCTCCAATACAAAGAAAGTTCATGCCACCAAAGTCCTTGGTATTCTCAAATGTCTCAAGATTAAAAATAGATGTGGTGGTATTAACAGAAATGATGTTACAAAGATGCATTAACATCTGCTTTGCTGCTATGACCTAGTAACCACAGGGCTTTGCCATTGGAGTTAGAGTTGAAATTTCCTATGTCCTGGCTCCCCCTTGGAATCATTTTAGACTTTTCTTTGTCCCCTTCTCCAATCCAATTCATTGCCAATATTGTTAATTCTGCTTCCACAGGTGTCTTCTTTCTTCCCCTTTCTCCATTCACACAGCCACCATCCCAGTTGAGGGCCCCAAAACCTCTTGCCTAGGCTGTTGAAATAATTTCCTAAATGTGTTTTTCTTCTTCCAGTCTCCTTTCAAGCTGTGCTCTATACCACAGGTGTCAAACACACTTTGCAGCTGCAACACTCCTGAGTGTAATCTGAACCAGATTAAAATGTAATTAGGAAATATTCAAAAAGTAAATAAAAATTCAGTGGAATATAGAAAATGTTAACATGTGGTTTTCTAAGTCAATATGAGACTGCAGTGATTCTCATGTGTTGTTGAGTGGCCCTAATTTCTATTTGGGTTTGACACTGCTGCTCTACACAGCTGCCAAATTGATCTTAATACAGCACAAGTCTGATCATGGCACTTTTTAATGAAGAATTTTTAGTGATGCCCTATTGCTTCTAATATAAGATTTAAAAAACTTTGATACTTCTAAAGTCTCTCACAATCTGGATCCATCTCACCTTTCCAGGTTTCCTACATTATTCCCCTTGTGCACACTATATTTTAGCCAAACTGGGGGATCATCCATTCCTCCTCTTATTTTAAAGACAAGGGCTCATATAATCATAGAAGTTAAGTGACTTACCCAATATATCTGACAGGTAGTAAGTGCTCTGCTATACTATACCTGGCACTTAGTGTTCTCAAGTGTCTGGAGTTCAAAGATACTGGATCCTCTGGGTCTGTTCTGATGAGGAGACTTTGGCCATTTTTTAAATAATTAGAGTTCTTTTGCAGTAGTTTCATACCCACTTTCTCTCTTCTCCTTTTTTCTCCCCTCCTCCATATCCATTGACCTCCTGCCTCTTTATTTCTTGGCTGAATGTCTATGTGTGCTGTAGGAAGAAAAGGCAATTTTTACCAGCTTTGGGTGTCATTCCCATGATTCCAGACTCCTATAGTTCATAACATATAGTATGTTTCACATGTATGGGCTCATCTTCCACCAACCATGTAGATTTATTCAACTTCAAATACTAGTAATCCCTCAGGCTTCACTTCCTCTTTGGAGAAACTGCTACCAATTTTGTCACTTATTAAGAATGGAAAAATATTGTGGGATACTGATGGGAGCAGCAAATGGGTTAATGAACTAGAAAGTAGTGAAGACCACAGAGATAGAGCAACTTGACTTTTAAATCTCATAAGGAAGGAATCTTGCCAGGACCAAATTCCAGTTCAGCCCCCTGACAGTCAAGAAGACAGTGTTTCCTTCCAGAAACAAACATTGAAAGCCACAGGCATGTTAATAGGGTCTTGTCCACAAGTACCCTTAAACTCCTCAGTCATTGGCCCTGACCAGAGATTGAAAGAGCTGTAATGGATGTTGCCACTCACTTTCTTTCTGGAATTTAGGATGGTTTGTGTTATGGTGTTGGTAGCTGGCACCATACATATAGCAGCTTCTTAGGTAGCATAGCAGCTGCCAGGTGTCCATTATTGATTAACCACCCACAGCAGTCTTTGGAACAATCCAGAAAATACACACAACATGGCCTCTGTGCTATGGTGATGAACATTCTGAGGTCTGTGCTCCAAGTTGATGAAGCCAAGAATGTAGGGTAGGAGGGGCTGGGGAAGCAGGGGTGATGAGGTTATTAAAAACAAACAACATGACATTCCTCAAGGCTGATAGTTTCTTAACTTATCTAGAGGGCTGAGCTACTGAATTTATAAGAAAATTGGCCCTCACTTCCATTCATTAGATCTAAAAGAGAATTAGGTCTTAGAAATCTAGCCCTCATTCACAGAGCAAGAAAATAAGGTTCAGAGAGGTTAAGTGAATTGTTCCATGTAACAAAGTTAGTGGAACCAGGACTCCAATCCAAAGCTCTTTTACTACAACCTCTTTGAACCCTAGTTGCCAAGTGAAACCTGGCACTTACTATTCTCAAGTGTCTAGGGTTCAAAGTTACTGGATCCTATGGGCTTGCTTTGATGAGGCGACTCCGATAATTTCTTAAATAACTAGAGATCTTTTGCAGTAGTTTCACACCCATCCTTTTTCTTCTGCTTTACTCTCCCCTCCTCCCTCTCCATTGACCTCCTGCCTCTTTATTTCTTGGCTGGATGTCTATGTGTGCTGTAGAAAGAGAAGGCAATTTTTACCAGCATTGGGTGTTCTTCCCATGAATCCAGAGTCCCACAGCTGATAAAAACCTGACCATGCAGAAACAGCTGTTTTTTGGCAAAGAGTTCTTGAAAACAATACTAATATTATAAAAGCACATTGCTACAGAATGGTGTGTGGGAAGACAAGGAATGCACAGAGCAGATAAAAGAAGCTACAAATCTTGCCAAGAGAAGACTCACTTGGAGATCTTACTTTGAAATAGCTCAAACTCGTCCGATTTACTTTGTATGAACTCAAAATCAGTCTCCCAATACCTATCCAAGAAAAAGAAATACAACCTACTGGGGAGTTGGAGTGCCTGGCTTTTGATTGCCAAATCTTGCCTATGATAGCTCTTGATGGTTTAGTAAAGTAGTTGGATTGAACTGTTTTGTAGTAGTTCTTATGTATGGAAGTTGGATGGGAGAAGCGATCACTGAAACAAGAGACCAGCATGTTCTGAACAACCTCCTGGCATGTGTACTCGTTGGCTGACCCAACACTGAATCTACACTTCAGTGACACTGTGCATGAATCATCAAGTTCTGGAGTTATAGCGATGCAAGGGGCATAACAGGGTTGTTTAGGCTTTTCCTGTCCTTGACATTGACCCGAGCTCCAACAACGCTTACAAGATTGCTGTTAGCACCTTCTGTGAAACATCCTCAGGGAGACAACTCCATGACTTTTAGAGTATTGATTCAGTGGTTTATAACCCTTAAGAATTTGGAAATTCTTCCTAGTGTGTTATTTAAACTCCTTTTCTTTCATTGTCAGAGCTCTAAGGTAGGGAAACCAGGAGTATATCCTAGGGTGCCAAAATATAGAGGGCAGAATGTGCCAGGGTATGCAGTTGCTCCCTCCCAGCACCCTTGTTTCTCCACTTGTCTCTGCTGTAGAAGCTTTATTGTCTACAGTATGGACGATAGTCCTTCAACAACTATAAGAAACTGTGTGGTATCTCAAGGCAGGCATCCTCCCCTGGTAGCAGCACTTAGGTAAGTTCCCTGATATGCCACCCTTCCCTCCTCACAAATTGGAACAAAATTTCCAATTGTGTTTTTGTTCATTCTAGCATTGGCAAAAGCAGCAAATAGCAGATCGTTACCCTCTGTAGTCACCATGGTTAACACTTTACATTTATATAGCCCTTTGAACTTCTCACGGCATCTTCACACAGTATCTCATTTTATTTGAATACTGCTGGACTGAAAATTCTGGCAGATCCTTCCAAATTGGCCCCATTGACACACACATGTATGTATATATGTATATGTGTGTGTGTGTATCAACTTAAAATTCATCTCTTTAGATTCCTGTTATTGTTCTACTCATTTTGGATCCTAGCAGCAAATATATTAGCCTTGGATTCATGACTGTACATATATATACACATATACATACATGTGTGTATGCACACACATATACATACACATACATATATACACGTACATAAATATGTGTATATATGTGTGTATATACATACATATATGTATATGTGTCTATCTGTATGTATGTATGTGTATGTGTGTGTGTGTGTGTGTGTGTGTGTGTGTGTGTGTTTAGGACCAGGTTAGCTAAGCTAGAGAGGCTTAACACCGGGTAGATGGCAAAGTAGTGAAATTTTAGGTCTTGGAAGACCATCTGCTAAGAAAGTCACAGACTAGAATAGTAGTGATGGTCAGGCAGGCAACAAACATTAAGTGTTTTCCATGTGCTAAGTGCTGGAGAGAGAAAAACAAGTAAAAAGAAGGATATGGCCCTTGCCTGCAAGGAATTCACATTCTAATGGAAGTAGGACTACACATAAAAAAGGAACTGAAAAGCTGGTAGGATGGTTGGAAAGAGAGGTGGAGAAGGTCCTTATGCAGGATCAGCAGTCCAGTTGGGAATGAAGGATGGTTAACCTGATGTACTCGAGTCAGAAGGCCTCAGGTGCTGAGGGGAAGGAGGCAGCTGAAGAGGCATGGTGGAGAGATCGTAGATCTACCAAGCATTTAACTGTTGGTATGACAGACTCTCAATCTCCATTGCTACCAGCCCAGGGCATGGAACTGTTCTCTATGTCTACAATCCCTGGAATATTGGCCTCCCTTCATAATCTGTACACCATCTCCACGTCCTGTCCTCCACCTATTAAATCGTCAGGATGCCAATAGTCTTCCAAGAAATTACCCTGTTTACAGGTAAGGAGACAATTATTCAACAATATAAGTCCATATACATTATTAAATGATTACCACGTACCAATCACAAGAGGAAAGAAACTATATGCACAAAGGTGATTATTGAGCAGATAAAGATGCAGAGTTCACTTTTGTTTGGACTGAAGATAAGTTTTATCTAGTGACCCCTGAACAGATACTCAGTTCCAGCTTTCTCTCTGACTTCCTGAAAGGTCTATATGTTTCAATTCCATTTCAATCTAGCTTCTCATTAACACTTAGGAAGTAAGTCTCCCTGATGCTTCACTTCTTCTGCACCTTTCCCTAGTACTTCTTTCAACTCATTTGTCTGCATTACACTTTTGTGGAATTCTTGTTTTTTTGGAGTCCAGAGTTGGCTATCATACTAGGAGGAGAAGGATAGGAAGAGTAGGGAATGAAGTTACCTTCTCCTCTTCATTCATTAACACATCATAGATGATCTATGGTCATTTTATACTTTTTTAAAAAATTTTTTACAGAAAACAGTATAAGAGGTCCAAGTGTGATGGTTGTAAGAGAGAGGAGGAGTGAAAAGTTATAGGCCCACAGAATCCTCAGCTAAAGGAATGTTACAGATTATCTTGGGGTGTGGAACCTGTGGCTTCAAGGCCATGCGTGGCCTTCTAGGTCCTCAAGTGCAGTCCTTTGACTCAGTCCAACTTTGGTCACACTTGAGGACCTAGAGGACTACATGTGGCCTCAAGGTCACAGGTTCCCCACCCCTGATTAACCTTCTCATCTGGAAAATGAGAAAACAAATCAGAGAAGTGAAAAGACTAGCCTAATGTCACATTAATACTAAATTTAGAGTAGGAACAAACCACATCCTTCAATATTTCATCTTAAACTCTTACAGTATGTTGTCTCTTGAATACACACATTTTTCCCTACAATGCTCATTTTTTTCCCTAAAATTTCCCTACAATTTTTCCTACAATGCTCATTTAGATTGGGGGCTGTTAGGTTACACAGTGGGTAGAGCACTGGTTTTGGACTCAGGAAGACTGGCCTCAGACACTGTGACTTATGTGACTCTGGGCAAGTCATTTAACTCTGTCTGCCTCAGGTCCTCATCTATAAAATGAGCTGGAGAAAGAAATGACAAACCACTGACGTATCTCTGCCAAGAAAACCCCAAATGGAGTAATGGAGCATTGAACATGATTGAAACAACTCAATAATCAACAATCCAGCTAAACTGGATAAAAAAATCCTCTCTCCATAGACAGTGCCTTTCAAAAGTCACTCTCTTGGTCATTTGGCCTGTTGATGCTCTGCATGTTTCCAGATGCTTCTTAATTGGAAAATATTGCCATGTTGGAATCATGAATGCAAGGTGAATGTATTTGCTGTTAGGATCCAAAATGACTTTAATGGACTAGAACAATGGGAAGACTCTAAGGAGATGAATTTTAAGTAGAAGTAAATAATTTTTGTTTAGAACAGTACCTTGGCACATAGTAGACACTTTAAAAATGCTTGTTCCCTTTCCCTACCTTTTAGAAGAGTTCAGCTACTCAATGGGACAGATTTGGGGTATGGCAAATAAATAATGCCTCATAAAAATAGAGGTTTTAGTGGACTGGATGTGAAATGATGTAGCGCAACAACTAAAAAGTCAAAGCAATCTTTGGCTAAATTTTAATAGCAGTAGTATCCAGGGTGAATGAGCTGATTGTTACAGTGTACTCCACCCTCACACCAGGCCATATCTAGAATATTAAGTTCAGTTGCGCATGCCACCATTTTGGAAGAATATTGACAAACTGGATCATTACCAAGAGAGGGTAACCAAGATACTGAGACAATTGAGGAGCATACCATAGAGGATCTCTTGAAGAAATTGGAGTTGCTTACCTTGAAGGAAAGAAGACCCACTGGGGATGTGATAGCTCTCTTCATGTACTTGAAGGGCTGCCATAGAGAAAAGACATTAGTTGGGTTCTGTTTGGCCCAGGAAGGCAAAAGTAGCATCAGATGTCTCCTAAATCTATAAATATCCAGTGCCCTAGTCTCCCTCATGATAGTCAAAGTAGCCACACAGATAGAAGGACTGACCATGGATTCAAGCAGAACTGCTTTCAAGTCTTGCCTGTACTACTGCAATAGACTCCTAACTAGTCTCTCCTTCCAGGCTCTCCCTGTTCTAATACATTGTTCAAAATAATTTTCCTAAGTACGCACTTCCTATTGCTTATAGGATAAAATACAGTTGTCTTACACATAGCAGGAACTATAAATACTTATTGAACTGGTAATAATAGGAAATTTTTGATGTAAATATAAGGAAAATTTCCCTAAAATAACCAGAGCTATCCAAAATTGGAATGAGTTACCTTAGGAAGTAGTGGAGTTTTGATCGCTGGTAGGCATAAGAACTTAAAATTACAGCTGAAAGGAACCTTTCTGGTTAAGGAACATCTGGTTCTATCTCCTCATTTTGAAGATGAGATCAGACCTAAAGAGGTGAGTGGTTTGTTTAAGGTGACTAAGGCAGTAAGTGGGAGAGCTAACGTTTGCACCCAGGTCAACTAATTTCAAATTCAATGCCCTTTCCCTTACGTTCAATGTGGTCTTTTTGAGTGAAGGCTGCTTTGCTGTAGACAAATTACTTGTCCTTTACATTGCAGCTACCATGTGCCAGGCACTATGCCAAGAACTCCAGAAATACTATCCCATTTGAGCCACACAACAACCCTGAGAGGTAGACATTGCTATCTCCATTTTAAAGATGAGGAAACTGAGGCAAACAGGGTTAAGTGACTTACTCAGGATCTAGTAAGTGTCTTGAGTTCAGATTTGAACTTGACTATCCCTGATTCCAGACCCAACACGCTATCCACTGTATCACCATGTTGCTTCTACACATATGGTTGCTGATTGATTTCTAAGGTACTACTTAGATCTAAATTTTCACAATTCTTTATTAGAAATGATTTACCCCAAAAAAACTGAGGCCCAAACTGACTTTCCCAAAGACACAACTGGTTAAAGGCACAGCTGGCCCTGGAACATCAGTCTCAACTTGTGTTTCAGTACTCTTTCCACAATATTAAAGCAAACAAAAGAAAAATAAACCATTCTAAACTCTTGTGGGAACTGCCTAAGTCAACCTTCACTCCAGGGTTGGGTGGACTGATGTCTTCAGTGATTACGAAATCTGAAGGCATTCTTAATAAAAGCAATTAAATAAATAAGAGGATAAAAAGAAAGCTCAAGATTCTCCCTTAAACTTTTGAACCAAGTTGTTCATTCTTGGAACAAGGTCCTAATAACTCACCAATTGAAAGCTAGATCCCAGAAAAAGAAAGTCTTAACAATTCAATAGCTAACTTCTGAAAACCAGGTTGAAATGTAGCCAGGCCTTACTATGGAGGTGTCAGAAAAGGGTCACATTCCTTAGTTCCAGAGGGGTGACAGGAAGCAAGAAACTGGTGGCTGGTATGGAGATGCACCAGACAAGAGTCAAGCAATTGCTCCAGAGCCTTTTGGATATAATCTGGACTGTCCTTTCCCATGTAGGCAAGAGATGAGGAAAGGTAGCATGGCATAGTAGATAAAGCAGGCCTGTACAACCTGTGGTCAGTGAGTCACTCATGGTCCATGGGCACACCAAAGGATTTTGGGCAGCCTGTGAAAATTGTAGAGGATGTTTTCTACATACAATCAGGAAGGCCTAGGCTCAAGTCTGACCTTGGACACATACTGGCTGTGGAACCCTAGGCAAATCATAACTTTTCAATGACTCAGACACTTGCTAAGACTATCACTTGCTGAACAAATGCTTCCCTGCTTTGGTAGAGAGAGTTTCTTCGTCAGGAGTTCCTTATACTAATAAAATCATAGGTCAAATAAAAAAAATCATCATTAAGATGTTATTAAGGACCTAATAATGCAGAATGCTATAAAAGGAGAACTTTGTATTGTGTCCTATGCTACTAAGTTGAGAATTTTTAAGACAATTTACCTTAAAAATGTTATTGTAAATCAAATTGACTTTTAGAAAAACTGTAAATAGAATCAAACCTAGGAATAGCTCTCTTCCTTTAGCTCCTCTTTATCCAACCATCCCAGTCTTTTAAATGATTTTTACTATATATGGGCACTATGGGAAAAGCCTTGGACCAGAGTCAGGATTTTACAAATGTTATCTTAGTTGATCCTCACAACAACCCTGGGAGGTAAAAGCTGTTACTATCCCCATTTTACATCTGAGGAAACTGAGGCAAATGGAAGTTAAATTACTTGCCCACAGTCACATAGCTAGTAAGTATCTGAGGTCTGATGGATTTTAGTCCTGTCCCTGTCACCAATCAATTTCAGGTTTAGTGTTCTTGTCCATCAAAAGAGCAGTTAGACTAGATTATCTCTAAAGTTTTTTCTAGTTCTAACTCTACAGTCCATTGATAAAAAAAAAATATCCTGCTTTTTTACAGTGTTGCCATAATGTTTGAATTAGAAATTACAGATGAGCATGCTTTGGAGATACAAAATACATTATTCAAAATTCTGATTGAGGTAGTAAAAGTTGAGGGAGGGAGAGAGGAAGGCAGGAAGGAGAGAAGGAAGAAAGGAAAGGAAAAAGGAAAAGAGGGAGAAAGAAAGGAAAGGAGGAGGGAAGACAAGTTCGGAGTGCTAGGGAATTCTGGGAGTGCTGAGGGAAGTTCTGGGATGAGAGCGCATGGCTTGGAAACGAGAGTATGGCAGAAACAGGGTGGGAAAACTCATAGACTCACAGAATCTCAGAGTTGAAATGGGTCTCCAAGACCCCTTATTCCTTCTGCAGTCTCCAGAAAGTGATTACATCTCCTTTAAAGGTACTGAGCTAAAGGTGCACTGCAGCAATTAAAGGTATCAAAAATGAGCAGACTTTTAGGAACAAAATTTAGAAACATTTGCTTCCTGAGCAGGCACTGAAGTCTGAAGGACACATGGATTGCAGATGTACTGGGAATTCTCTAAGCTAGTTCTCCAGTCCTGAGATCTTTAATTAAACAGGTGTTTGGGGAGTAGGTCCTGAATAGCTTCCAACCTTGGCTAGGCTACTCTCCATGGGAAATAGCACCATCCAGGCCTGCAGCAGGCCTGAAACTGGCTTTGGTTTGAGTCTGAGGAATGTGCCATTGTTATTTTCTACTTTCTTATCGAGTACAATTAGTTTGAGGAGAGAGGGGGGAAAAGTCTTAGACAGGAAAACATGTTATTTCACTGGGTAAAAATTTACTACCAAGGAAATAATTTTGTTAGTGTCCAAAAAAGGAATAATGGAGGGACTTGGGAAACATAATGCCCTTCACTTTATTTTGGACGTACTATTTCTATGTCACCTAGCTAAAATGTTTCTCTTTGGCTTATGTGTGTTCTCACAAAAGAGATGAAATCTAGGTCATTTACCAGTAGCTTTTTCTAACTTGTTCATACAATAGAGGGTAGAAGAGATATGGATAATTCATTCATTTTACAAATGTTATTAAATGCCTATTGTGTGCAGAGTATTATGTTGTGTTAGGATGTACTAAGTACAACAAGACACAGTCAGTTGCTTTTGTATATAACATACATATTTAATGTCAATCCCTTTTTCTAATCTCACCTACACATGGCTGCCAAAATGATTGTCTTGAAGTACAGGTCTGACCACATCAACATATCCCATCACCAATCAATTCCACTGGCTCCCAATTACGTCTTAGGTCAAATTTAAACTGTTTTGCTTGTCATTTTAAGTTCCAACCTGATTCCATCTTGCCTTTCCATTCTCTTCACACACTCTTCTTCAGTCAACGTTGTCTAGCAAATCTGGCCTTCCTGCTGTTGTTTCCATGATACTCTTATCTCTCATCTATGAATCTTTGTGCTGGCTGTTCCCTGTGCCTGAAATACTCTCCCTGTTCTTATCTACCTCTTGGAATCCATGACTTCCTTTGAGATTCAGCTCAAGTGCCAACTTCTACTTGAGGTGTTTCCTTTTCCAAACTCCTTCCCTCTTTCCCAGCTCCTACTGCTTTCTTTCTCAAGGCTACTATATATTTACTTTTGTCTATATCTATATATGTGCATATTTTATCTTCCGTTAGGATGTAAGCTTCTTAAGGGCAGGGACTGGTTAACTTCTGTCTTTATATCTTTACTGTCTAACACAGTGACTGATGCATAATACGTACTTAATTTTTGTTGATTTATTGTTAATTAATATTGTTAATTGTAAAATGTTAATCATTTATTGTTGACCAACAATTGTTAATTGTCAATTAATATTTAATGCAGAAGAATCACATGGTCTTACATTTAGAGCTGGAGGGGACCTTCGCAGCCATCTGGTCCCATTCTTTCATTTTATAGATATGTAAACAAAGGCCAAGAGACATTAAATGGCAGAACTGAGATGTGAACCCTGGCCATCTCACTCAAAATCTAGCATTCTTTCTACTACAATAATACATTGCTTCCCTCATTGCAAGGATCCTTTGTTTCATAGGTATGGGGACACCATTCTTCTATACAGATCAGTCTTAGGTCTAATTAGATAGTTTTGTGAATCATTTTAGCTGAAACACTTTCCCACCTCTTGGCCCAAAGAGAATCTCTTCAAACTGAGTTAGGATGGTAAGCATCAGATGATGGGCAAATAGTGCAGCCCCAGGTCTATGCTTTTCAGGTTCATAGATAGGTCATATTAGAGCCTATGCTCCTCTAGCATAGCTCTTGAAAGCTCAGGGTCATCTTCATGTCTCAATTAGGCATTAGAGAGGAATTTAGTGGAGAATAATGCCAAAGAACCTTTCCTATTTGGTTGAGGAATGCAAAGGCACACACATAAATGCACCCTCCCTCTCTTAAGTACTCATTTCCTTTCTTATTCTCTTCTAGTCTTTTCTTGGGTCAACTCTAATGTCACTGGGGTCAGGGCATGTCTGGGTGACATGGGAAGGAAAGCCTCCCTGGCTAAATTTTTGCTTTTGGAACTTCCTGCCTGTGAGACATTGCAACATATTGCCAAGGACAGTTGTGAAGTCTAGACTTCTTTTTTTTTAAAGAAATGGAATAGACTCTTGTCTTTCGTAAATATTATGAGTGTTAATATCTGAAGGCAGGATAATAGACTAAATGACCTCTCCAACGGTTATGGTATCTGTACTCATTTTTTTTTCAGAAATCACTTATTGAGAACCTACCAAGCAGCTAGGTGAGACACTGGATAGAATGCCAGGTCTGCAAACTCATCTTCCTGAGCTCAAATATGGCCTTAGATACTAACTAGCTGCATGACTTTTAACCCTTAACTCTGTTTGCCTCAATTTCCTCATCTGTAAAATAAACTGGAGAAGGAAATGCAAACTGCTTCAGTATCTTGGCCAAGAAAGCCCTCAAAGGGGTCAAAGTCAGACATGACTGATAAATGACTGAATGACCACTGCCACAACCAAGGGCCCAGCTAGATACCATAGGAATGATACAAACAAAATAGATGTGGCATCTGCTATCAAAGAGGACTGTTTTGGAGTGATAAGACATAGGCTTGGACCAGCTATAAATGAAAAAGGAGTTCATGATTGTGTAGAGCAAACTATGAAGTTTCAAGGCCATTAGGTGGTGTCTACACCTGGACCTGAATTCAAATTGGGAAGACCTGAATTAAAATCTGGGCTCATTCACTTACTGACTGCTTTGCCCTGGGCAAATTATGTTTAGCTTCAGTTTCTTCATGTGTAAAATGGGGAGATTTGTAGCACCCAATATTTCCCAGGGTTGTTGTGAAGATCAACCAAGATATTTTTAAGGTTCTTAGCATAGTAAATGGCACACAGTAGATACTTAATAAATGCTTGTTTCCTTCCTTCAAAGGATAAATGAGCGAGAGAGTGGTCAAAGTGGACTGAAGGCAAGATTTTCTGGAAGGGGTAAATCTAAGTCAGATCTTAAAGGAGTGTTAAAGTATGGTCTGACAAAGAGAAGAGCTGAAAAGACCACTTAGTAGAGGAAATAGTATGAGTATGAGCATTGTGGTGCCCAGCATAGGGATACCATGGTTTTGGCTGAGGGAAAGAAATTGAGAGAGTTTGTGTGACACATGCATTCCTCGAGGAGAAGGAGGTGAAGGGAGTATGAGCTCAAGGTCAGCCAAGAAGCAGGGAAGAGGAAGTCCAGATTCTAGCTGGCTAGCGAGACTGTAGACTGTTTGTTCCTTTGCTTTCTCCTTCCATTTCCAAGAGAAATTCCTCACCAGACCTAGGTCCTTCCCATCCCTAGAACTTTCTCTTCTTTCTTTCCAAGAAGATCAACCCTCCTCCCACATGCCTTTTACAGGGCCACAGAATAATTCTGGTAAGTAGTTAGGGGGATCAGTGTCTAGGGAGCTGAACCAGGAATCAGGAAGACCTGAGTTCAAATCCCCATGTGGAATCATGGGCAAGTCACTTAACCTCTGTATGCTTCAGTTTCCTCAAATGTAAAATAGGAATAGTAACAGCAAATCCTCCCCAGGGTTTTGTGAAAATAAAATGAGATAATATTTGTAAAGTGCTTTGCAAACCTTTATGTGCTTTATAAATGTTAGCTATTATAAAAGGTTGCATGGTGGAGAACGTGCCTGAAGCCCCGTAGAGGGGTAAAAAGAGAAGGGGACCTCATATCTAACAGGTAGAACTTGAAGCCCCGTAGAGGGGTAAAAAGAGAAGGGGACCTCATATCTAACAGGTAGAACTTGAAGCCCCGTAGAGGGGTAAAAAGAGAAGGGGACCTCATATCTAACAGGTAGAACTTGAAGACCTCCAAAATCCCATCCAACTCTGGATCTGCCCATTCAGCCATTATCCTTCCACTCAACGAATTGGTCCTAATTTCTTGTATTACTGTCATACCATGAATTGAAGAGTTGATTGAAGGTCACATTTCATTTTTTTTGCCCCAGCTAAAAGGCTGGTAGGTAAGAATGAGCAAAATGTCTAGGGAGGAATAGGCTGTTAGGTCATATGTTGAGAATCAACAATCAATCAATATTTATTATATAAGGAAGATCCTGGGTAAGGCATTGTAGGAGCATCAAGGAAGTGGAAGACATTATCTTTTGCCTAGAGGAACTTATGATCAAGCTGGATGGGGGGCAAGACATATATTGATAAAAAGAGAATCAATGCTATAAAGCTAAATTCAAGTACCGAGATTGGTACAGCGGAAATGTTACTGGAGCTCAGAGGAGAGAGAGCACTGGAGACGAGCCAGGAGGTTGTGTTTTCATCCTTGCACTCCACTTAGTAACCCTATGACCTTGAGCAAGTCTCTTCTCTAGGGCTTAGTTTCCCTATCTGTAAATAAAGGGGACTCCATTAGATGGGTTTCTCAGGTTTCTTCTATCTGGCTGTAAAATCCCTCGAGTTTTTGAGACAACTTTGAGCTAGGGTAGCTGGGGAGGACGTTAAGCTGAAGAGGTGATGCTAGGGATGATTACCTTTTAAAAGTGAGTTTTGTGAAACCATACAGCTGGTCTTTAGGATGAAAAGTCTCATTACAAGGCGGCAACTTGGGGAAAAAACAAGGTCAGGGAAGCGATATATCTCAGACTAGTGCAGATGCTCACTTATTTCCTAGTGAGCTTGTGTTAGGCTTTGATCTGCTGCCACATTCTGGAGAATCAAAGAATCACTGGTCTTTTTTTTCTCTCTCCCAAGAGTCAATTTACCTTGTAATGGACAGATGGAGGGGAGTCTTAACTAGGAAAAGGGAATGTAGGAGGATATTGTAGTTGAACGTCTTCCCAAGCTACTTAAAGAACTGATAAATTCCCAGTTATGTGGAGATGGAATTGACTCCATTGATACTACAAGGGGTTGAATCATCAGGGCCAATACTGAAAAAAATGCAAGCATGAATGAAGTGCCTGCTACATTAACTCAGCATCCTTTTCTTTCAGATAGAGGTTACTATGCTCTAATTAAATTCAACAAACACACACACATATTTTATATGGTCTTTCCCATTAACCCTTTGTGCCCCCTTCTCCCCACCTCCCCACCACTGCCCCAATTTGCACATGAAAAATGACTCTCTAAGATTACTTCTACTCGTACTTTTCCACTATACCAAAAAAAGGAGGTCATGCCAAAGAATGTCCTTGGAGGGTTCTATGTACTTTTTCTTCTGTTATTTAAGTCAAATATATTCAACATAGACAATTTCATCTGTGAGTTTAAATGTGTGAAGAGTCATTTTTGCCCACTTGGAAGCACACAGTTTACTCACTCTAGGGTCAATTTCCAGTCTTATATTTGTCAAGTGTATTAACTGTGTATGTAAGAGACTATAATGATAATACCTATAATATTATATTTCACCACTAAAATATTTCATCAATGCTTCAAATGACTAGGTTCTTTTCAAAGACTATGTTAGCAAGTGAGAAACTGAACTGCCATTTGTGCACTAGCATAACCAAGGGTTCATTAATTGCTGTATCTCCTTAGTGCCAATTGTGCTTTACATCCCACCCTTGGCATATTTTTGGCCATCTGTTCTAATGTTGCTCCTCTTTCTTTCCTACCTCTTTTTAATTCTGAAATCATAATTAAATTAATATTTTAATTTCTACTAGAAAGGATGTATCCATCAATTAATTCTCCTACATCTGTCTCCTCTCACCATCTCTGTTTTCCCAAACCAGAATAACCATCCCTGGCCAACACTCCCCCAGTATGTGTTGTCTCCCTATATTCAATTGTAAGTTCTGTGAGTGCTGGGACTAGGGTTGCATTTTATATTTTTCATCCCCAGTAATTAGTATAGTTCTTGTTATATGAGGCTTAATAAAGGCATTTTTGTTTATTCATTCAGAAGGTTGGCCACCAAGTGATATATTTTTTCATCTCACCAATGCAAGATGATGACTACTAACTAGAGGAGGATTATGATCTATGGTAGCTAGGTGGTACAGTAGAGAGAAGGCTGGATCTAGATTCAAGAAGACTTAAATTCAAATCTTGCCTTAAGCAGTCTTAGCTGTGTGACCCCGGGGAAGTTGTTTAACCCTGTTTACCTCAGTTCCTCATCTATAAAATGAGCAGGAGAAGGAAAGGGCAAAGCATTCCAGTATCTTAGCCAAGAAAACCTCAAATGGGGTCATGAAGAGTTGGATATAACTGAAACAACTGGACAAAATGTTAGCTATAATTATTTTAATATAAATATATATCTAGATATCAATGCTGCATACCCTGCATATGGTATATTATGTAAATATAGAGTGCTGGGAACTTTAGTCACTCTCCTCCCATTTCCCTTGGCCCCTTTATGTCTACTCTCACTCTCCATTTATTGCAGGATAAAGTATAGTGTGAACATTCCTGAGACAATATTTTTCCCAGGATAAAATCGCCATCCATCACTCACTGTGCCTGAATAGTGTAAATATGTGCTGGCCGATAATGTTATTTATTATCACATATTTGAGCTATGGATTATTGCTGAAGAGGCTGCTTGCCAAGCATTATTCGTACGCTCCCCCGGGAAACAATGCTTAATGGGCAGATCCAATTGTGTCTGGAAGGCAGAAATGAGCATGAAAATGGGAAGCATTGATAATTGAGAATCAGGCTGGACCTTTGATATCATGTCTGAAAGTTATAAATGCCTTAATGTTAGATCCAGTAGGTGCAGTGGATAGAGTGTCAGTTCCAGAATCCGAAAGACCCAAGTTCAAATCTGGCTTCAGACACTTACTATCTCCGTGACCCTGGGCAAGTCACTTAACCTCTGTTTGCCTTGGTTTCCTCATCTGTAAAGTAGGGATAATAGTAGCTTCTAATTCCCAAGGTTCAGGGCAATTAGCAAGGGGCAGGGCAGCTAGGTGATAGAGGAGCTAGAATGCCAGCCAGGACTGGTCAGGAAGACTCATCTCTGAGTTCAAATCCAGCCTCAGACACTCACTAGACCTGTGACCTTTGGAAGTTTGTTTAACCCTGCCTCAGTTTCCTCATCTGTAAAATGAGCTAGAGAATGAGATGGTAAGCCACTCCAATATCTTTACCAAGGAAACCCCAAATGGGATCATGAAGAATCAGATCTGACTGGAAATGACTGACCACACCAACCACCTCCCAGCCTTGTTATGAGGAACAAATGAGATAATTGTGAAGTACTTGGCACATACTAAGTGCTACATAAATGTTGGCTATTTAAAAATGATTAATTATTTATTATTAATTATCCAGGGGCTGCCCTCTGCATTTGAACTCAAAGTCACACATAAAGCTGTCTATATTTGAATTTGGTTAAATTCACAAGACATTTATTGAATAACTTCCATGTGGCCTGTATTAGGTAATGAGAGAAAAAACTGACCTACGCAGACATATGGTGCTTTAAGGTTTGTAGAGTATTTTAATATTAAATGGATAGTCACTCCATTTTTTCACAAAAATCCTACATAATATTATGGATTTCCTTTTACAGATAAGGAAACTGAAGTTCAGAAAAGTGAACCCATTTTTCCCTGGTCACACAGCTAGAAAGGAGAAATGCAAATTCAGCGCTTCCCAAATCCAAGTTCAGTCATCTTCCTGTTGTACTTATGGTTTCACTGGAGCAATGAGGATTCAGAAAAAAGGGAGTCCACCACTTGTCAATGAGACACAAGATCTGAAAAGGGCTCTTCCCTTAGGAAATACAGACAAGCTTGACTGCCTAGGATCTGGGTGGTAAAAGGACTGAAGAGCAGGTCATATGGCAGTCTTTTGAAAGGCCCTGGAGAGGAGAAAATTCAGAAGGGATACTATAGTTATCTTCAAGTCTCTGAAGGGTTGTCACGTGGGAGAAGCATTGAACTTGGTGCCAGGTAGCAGTATTTGAAACAACTAGTGTAAGTTACAGATTTGATCTTGGCTCTGTGCAAAGAAAAAATAGCGAACAAGCAGAGTGATAGAACAGCCTGACTGGTGGGGGAGGAGCTCCTCCTCATTGGAGGTCTTCAAGCAAAGGCTGAGCGATCACTTGTGCATATTTCAGAGGGTATTTATTTGAGTTTCAGGTTAGATAAAATGAGCTCTGTCTTTTCCAACTCTTACATTCTGAGAATCTGATCTATAATCAATGCTCATGTGAACAGCTGCTGCCTGCAACAATTCCATTATTGACAATAGACATAACCCCTCTTGGCCTCTGTCTCTGTTGCAGATGTTGACGAGTGTGCTTCAGATTCTCATCAGTGCAACCCTACTCAGATCTGCATTAACACCGAAGGAGGATACACCTGCTCTTGTACAGATGGTTACTGGCTCCTGGAAGGCCAGTGTTTAGGTATGCTTCTTTTTATAACCTGGTTTATTTAGGGTGTTAAAAGTAATAAGGGTTATCCTGCTTTCTAAAGGGCTTTTGGGTATGCCCTGATGATCTATGGTTTAATTCCACCAATTCCTGAAAGCCCTCTCCTGTCATTATCAGTGTCATCTTTATAAAAAGGCAATTCAGTGCCTTAGAATTCATGGCAACATGCTCTCTATGTTGTACAATAAGAGCAATGTAAACCTCTAGCCATTGGGATGACTTTATATTATAGGAATATGCCTAGAATTAGGAGCAAGGCCTTGAAGGTTGGAATGTAGCAAATCAGGCATAGGAATCTGTGCAGAGATAAACATATCTCCTATGGGTCATTTTGGTTAAGATACAACAATTGAAGTACAGGCAAGAGAATCCAAGTTCACATATCCTTATAAAATAATATAAAATAGCCCCAGGCTGTACTTGCATTCCCAAGGCTACATGAGAAAAGATTACCCACCAAAAGCTGCCAATTGAGCATTTGTGTCAAACGTTTGGCATCATCAATATGTTTTAAAATTTTTATTATTTTTGGGTTTTGTTCCTGTTTTTCCTTCTTTGGGTTGTATTTTAGGCAAGGAAATGTATTCGTGGTGCTGTCCAGCTGTCACGTCAATTTCTATGGGTGTGATTTCTATGCTGTGTTTTCCTGGAAAAAGCCTTGTCAATTTGAATTTTCTAAGACAAGATTATGTTGTTTGAAAGTCACTCCTAGAGGAACTGTGAAATATATCCAAAAGGAGTTCCTTAAGGCACAGAAGGGAGGGAACGGGTATTTCTCTTTCCAAGGTTTTCTTGATGAGTAAAGCTGAGTTTTAGTGAAGATGTGAGGAACTATGGATTGCAGATCTTTCCCAAGACTGAAGATTGTTCCATACAAGGATGGGTTGAAGGGGTTGAGGATCCCCAGTCTGGAGAAGACATAACTTTGGGGGAATGGGATAACTATGTTCAAGTATCTGAAGGGAAATCATTTTGAAGAGGGATTAGATTTGTTCTACTTGACCCCAAAGGGCAATGTAGAGAAACATATATGTAAGAAAAAATATCCCAAAGTATAAGGGATTTTCTCTTTCATTTGAAGTCTTCAAGTATGGTTTGGATGACCATTTGTTGGAAATATTGCAGAGGGGTTAATGCATCTGAAGGATATCAGACTGGATGACTTCTGAGGTCCTTCTCTACTCTGAACTTCCAAGATTCAAAGAATCTGTCTACACTGTCTAACATCTTGAGCCAGATTTGAAATTATACACATGCCAAATTGGGGCATGTGTGTCAGTACATGATGATGTAAGAGATAATAGGCATTTTATCACCTCCATTCATTATCACAAAATTTGGTGTCCCTACTTTGAGCAGGAATAAATTAGTAACACAGACAATCTACTCCACCTAGATTCTGAACAATCATGTGCCTGTTTCATGGGAAGTAAATCAGGTGAATGATAAGAATAGTGCCCAGGGGTCAAGAAACTGCTGGGTTTTGCCATCTTCAGCTGGGGTGGTTTTTTTCTCCCAAGGGTAAAGCCTCGGTGCTCTATATAGCAACCACCACAACTTGCCTATAGAAGAATTCACTCTTATACTAAGTAACAAGTGATTGATAATATATGTCCTCAAGGATACCTTTTCTTCAGAAATTCTTACACTATGGACTCTTCTTTCTAGGCTGTTTTCCTGGGCCTTAGCTAATATGCCCAACCTAATTCTGAAGGGATTAATGATGCTCTAAAAATAAAAAAAAAACATATCATGCAATTCCAGAGGAAGGGCCCTTCAATTTCCATCTTGAGGAGCTGCCTTTATCTTCCTCTTCTGTTTTCTAGCACAGGCTTTTTGCCATACCCCTCCCCCTCCTTCCCGTGCCTGGACTTTCTTGTCACACAGCCCAGGCTGGATTGAAAATGGGATTCCCTGCCCATTCATCCTTGGACTAAGTCCATTTCTATTTCCCAGTCTTCCCTCTCATGCAAGTATTGTGCTGAAGGCTAGGCACATGAGCTCACTAAGATCCTGTCTGACTCACCTACAATCAGCTCTGAACTTTTATTTTCCTTCCGATATACATGATATATTTGTAAGTCCAAAGGTTGGATGACTTGTATGTGCATGTGTGTGCATGAGAGAGATAGAGAGGCAGAAAACAGAGCTAGACCATCAGAGACAGAAACTGAGAAGAAGAAAAGGGAGAAAATCTTCGTCAGGAGCTGTCTGTTTTATTGCTTAATAAAAGTGATGATAGCGATGATGAAAACTCCCATTAATAGAACACTTCAAGATTTGGAAAGTTCTTTATTCACAACAGCCCTGTTGGATAGATTGTGCCAGCATTATGATTCCTACTTTACAGAAAACAGAGAAGTAAAGTCCCTTGCAAAAAGTCAGATATCTAGTAAGCTGGGATGCTCGGGCTTGTACCCAGTTTGTACGACTCCAACTCTAGGATTTGTTCTATTATAGCAAGTTATGTCTTTAATGAAAAACTTTTTACCTTCTGGGGCTACAGGTAACAGAGTCAATGTGTTCCACTGGAAATAGTCTTGAGGATTTACTAGTGCTAGGGAAAAGGTGGGCCCCTGGGTGCCACAGTGGATAGAGTGCCAGGCCTGGAGTCAGGAAGATTCCTCTTCATGAGTTCAAGTCTGGCCTCAGGCACTTCCTCACTGTCAATGGGCAAGTTACTTAACCCTGTTTACCTCAATTTCCTCATCTGTAAAATGAACTAGAGAAGGAAATGGCAATCCACGCCAGTATTTTTGCCAAGAAAACCCCCAAAGGGGGTCACAAAGAGTCAGGCATACCTGAAAAAGGACTACACAACAACTATGCTAAGTGCCGGGGATACATAAAAAGGCAGAAAGCATTATCTGCTCTCAGGGTGTTCGCATGGAGGAGACAACATGAAAGCAACTCTGTATAAGCAAGATATATTCAAGATAAAGTGGAGATGAGATGATCAACGGGAGGAAGGCATTAGCGTTCAGGGACATTAGGAAAGGCTACTTGTAGAAAGATAAGAATTTAGCAGGGACTTGAAGTAACTCAGGGAGGCAAACAGATGTAGGTAAGGAGGGAAAACATTCCAAGCATGGGGGATAATGAAAATCACAGAAAAAATTCCCAACCAAACCCATGGAATCTTTGTAAGGAAACATAGAATCCAGCGTCACTGGATCACAGAGTATATAGAGGGGAGTAAGTAGTAAGAAGAGTGATGAAGTATCAAAAGCTTTCAAAGCCACCCAGAGGATTTCATATTTGACTCTAGAGATCCTAGGGAACCAGTGGTATTTATTGAATGGGGGGAGGGCATGTGGGGGTAGGGGAAATTATTGGATTTGCACTTTAGAAAGATCAGTTTGACATTATAGGATATATAGCATAGACTGGTGCCTCCTAGAATGAGGGCAGGAGTTGTGAACCAGCACTAAAGGAAGAATTTTCTGAAACCTTCGCACCTTTATTTCCTTGATTCTGTCCTTTGGGGATCAAGAAATTCAACAACTCTGAATATAGAGTTTCCCAAAAGTCTTAGTGCATCTATAAACAACTTAGACTTTTTGGGTGTTTGAAGATAGTTCTATCTTCTCTACCTCTACCCCATGCTTTATCTACTACAAGCTCAATAAAAACTCTGATTTTCTTTAACTGATCAATTTATATTATAATTTTAAAATTCCATCCTCTGGATGGCTTGAAGCTTTTCAATACTCTTCCAATATTGTGGTGTCCAGGACTAAATATAATACCCCAAGTGTGATTTAACAGGGATAGAATACAACAGGACTGTGACTTCTCATATTTTAGATGTTTTTAAGGTAACCTAAGATTGCATTGACTCTTTTGGTCATGGCAAACAGTCAAGAAAGTCTCCCACTTCATTTTTGAATGTGCTGTTTTCTAAATATATCTTCTCTGTCCTGTCCTTGTGCTGTTGATTTTTTGAATCTAAGTTTAGGATTTTACTTTTAATTTTTTTAAATCTAATTTTACTGTATTTGATCCACTTTTCTATTCTGTCATCCAGTGTTAACTGTCTCTTCCTGATGTATGTGATTTACATATTTGATAACTGTGTTTTCTCTGCTTTTATCTGTTCAGCTATTAACTAACCAAGGATTGAGTTGGAAACTGGGGAGGGGAAGTATCAGCATTACTAACCAATAGCAATAAAAATTTCTGCAGTTGCTTTCTAGTGTGTGCCTCTCTTCTGTAATCTTCCCAGTTGGGTGGCACCGCCCTGCCTGGTAGACTTATTCCAGCAGGTGGCACCATCTTACAAGTGTGGGTTAAAATTAATTCAGCTAAATGTAATACAACAAGTATTTATTAAGTGCCTACTATGTGCAAAGCATGTACTCGGTACTGGGGATACAAATATAAATGATAACATATACATTTACATTCTAGTGACTGGGGACATGAAGGGCAGAAGGCAACATATATAAAGATAAGTATACTACAAGGGTAGTATGTGATAGACGCAAAAGAGAGATCCAGACAAATTACTCTAGGAAAATGCGAGAAAGGAGAAAGAATTTTTGGTTTAAGAGTTAATGGAAAGTTCTTTCGAGATCATAGCATCTGAGTTTACCCTTGAAGGAAGAGAAGGGTTTGGAAAGGTAGAAGCAAGAAGGAGTACATTTTCCACTTATCTCTTCTAGCATCTTGTACTTTCAATTATCTGCTTTCTTCCTCATTTTTAACTTCTCTTTGAGTAGTTCTAGACACAGTGTATAGAGAACCGGACTTGGAGCAGGGAAGGCGGGTTCAAATTCACCACTGCCACATATTGGCTGTGTGACCCTATGTGACCTATGTGGCCCTTTATAATCTGGCTCCACTCTACATTTCTAGCCTTATTATACATTATTATTCATCATTCACATAATTTTTCAGTGTTCTAGGTAATTCTCCAAGATTATTAGTTACAGAGAAGGAGCATTGGCAGAAGGATTTTCTTCATAAGGGAGTTCCTTTTAATCATTGAAATCACAGGTCCAATTCCTATCCCTATTCTCTCAGTATTTGGTTCTTTATTGCCTGCAGACATGCTCAGATTTCTCTCTTCCTTTAAAAATTTTCATTAGATTCTACCACCCTCTCAAGTTATCATACCATAGCTGTTTTCTCTTTCACAGGGGGACAAAAGCTGTTTACACTTGTTGCTTCCACTTTCTTACCGCCCACTTGCTTCTCTCCTGCTTGTGTCTTGTCTGCTGACTCCACTATTTGACCAAAACTTAACTCTGCAGGATCGTTATTGCCCTTCATCCTTTTTGACCTCTCAGCAATGTTTGATATTGTCAACTACCCACCCATAAATATTGTTTCCTTCCTAAATTTTTGGTCAAGGTTCTCTCATGCTATCTCTCTGATAGTTCCTTCTCAGTCTCCTTGGCAGGATCATCATCCTCATTCCACTCCCTATGTATGAGTAGGATTTATTCTGGGCTTTTTCTCTTCTCTTCTATATTCTCTCATTGATTCCTATGAACTCAACTATCACCTCCATGTAGATAATTTCCAAATCTATTTCTGTCTTGAGAGCTATTCCTGCATCTCCAACTACTTGCCAGACATCTCTACCTGGGGTGTCCCATAGGCATCTTAGACTCAACATGTCCAAACTAGACTTCATTATCTTTTCACCTAAATCCATCCCTCCTCCAAACTTCCCAATTTGTGTTGAGATTATCCTAATTCTTCCAGTCACCCAGGTTCACAATCTAGGAGTCATCTCCAACTCTTCATACTTATGTCACTTCATATTCAGTCTTGCTTCTTCATTCCAATCACAGTTTCCAAATATTATTTACTTGCCAACATCCTTAACATCTGAACTCTTCTCTGTTCAACATATCTCTTAACTCTTTTCATGGACTGCTGCAGTAACTTTCTAAATGGTCTCCCTGCATGCAGCATCTTGCCTTTCTATTCCATCCTGCATATGGTGGACAAATTGATATTGGAGGTTTGTTCATGTCACTCTTCACCCTAAGAAGCACTAGCTATAGTGCCTTTACAATAATATACAAATGCCACTGTTTGGTATTTAAAGCCCTTCATAACCTGCTTCAGTCTATCTTTCTAGACTTATATATCATTCCACTTTCTGCACTTTTTGGTCTTTCTTACCTAGAGGCAGCTGGGTGGCATATGAAAAGAGTTTTGAACCTGGAGTCAACAAGGCCCAGGCAGCCCTGGGCAAGTCACTTAACCTTCTTCTACCTCAGTTTCCCCAACTGTAGAATGATAGTAGCACCTACCTCTTAGAGTTGTTGTGGGGATTAAATGAGATAGTATTTATAAAGCACTTAACACAGTGTTTGGCACACAGTAGAGGATTTGTTTCCTTCTTTCCTTCATCAAACATGCCATTCTATTCCATCTCCACTCCTTTTGACAGAGGGTCCTCCATGACTGAAATGCCCTCCCTCCTCACCTCACCCTTTGGGAACTCCTAGTTACTTGTTGGGTAGTTTACAGAAGGCATTCTTGTTCAGATATGGGGAGGACTAGATGGTATCTGAGGTCTTGCAGTTCTGAGAGTCTGTGATTTGACATCTCACTGTGTATGTGTACCATTTCTTGAAACTGACACTCCACGTCCCATTGCTAGGCCTTTACTTTTTCTGAACCCCATATCTGGAACACTCTACCACCTCACCTCTGCCTCTTAACTTTTCCATCTTCCTTCAAAACTCAGCTCACATATTTCCTACTATAGAAGACCCTTACTGGTTCAGTTGCTAATGCCTTTCCTTCTCAGATTGCCTTCCACATTTTATCTGCATAGACCTTATATGTATCCAGTTATTTCAAGCTGTCTTCCTCATTAGAATATAAGCTTCGTAGGGCAGGAATCCCCCCTACCCTTTTGTTTCTCTGTATTCTTCTTTGCTTAACACAGCTTCTGGTTCATAGTTTGCACTTAATATATACTTGTTGACTCACTGACTGACTGACTAAGTGGTATTCCTCCACCTCTCTAATGAGGGAAAGAAGGTGTGTTTTATCAACTGTTTTCCAGAACTGAAGTTTGTCAGTATGATTACAATGACTCAGAGTGCAGTTTAGTGCTGCTCTCAGTGACAGTCAACTTAAAAAAACAATCAACTTTTCTTTTCCTCTGAGTAATGGTGATAAGGATTTTATACCAGAAGATAGGTTTTATGTGGGAGGTTGTAAAGGGGTAGGACTAGCGGGCAGCTCCAACTGCATTTGTGACATGCTTTTCAAAATCTCATACTTGAGGAATCACTCTGCTGGGACAAGTTGTCCAGGGAAGAATGAAAGGGTCAGTCATTCAGATTCCTACTCTAAACAAAAATTAGCTAATTCCTATTAGCCCACTAATATAGTATGTCTAAGCAGGTGGGCAAGTATATACATTATTGACTCAATGCTGATTTACAAGCCTTTTATACGTCAAAAGACAGATGCTTCCCTAGGGACAGTATAGACAGGGAGAAGAGTTGTATTTATCAAGTGTTTATTGACTCTTCTGGCTCAAGGAGTGACTCCATCCTTTGCCCTCACATTTTTGTGTTGATTGGATTCACGTCTCCCAGTTGAGTTGTTACCCGACACTCCTCCTAAACCAATCTTTTGTTCCTGACAGCTGAACACATTCATCCTTAATGACTTTGGCCAGGAGTCCATTGGAACTATGCTAGGGATTCCTTTCCTGTTTTAGACTAATTCATCCCCTCCCATGACAGTTATATATACATATGCATGTATACACATTATATATTTAGACACACATTTTTTTTAAAGAAATTCTTTGGAACCAGAAGTGAGAATTTTAGGGAGAATAAAATTAACAACATTTTTTACAGTTCAGCTAGCAAAAACCTGTGATCAATGCTTTATATATTTCCTTGGCTGTGCCAAGGTCCATAACTTACCCGTTAGGCAAAGGGCTAGACCATATGAATGGTCTTACATCAGTATCTGATGTAAGAGCTTTTTGTTATTTGACTAATAAATATGGTTCTTTGAAACCAGGGCATCAGAGTTGCTTAACCATTTGGCACCATGCCTGGTACATAGCAGACACTTAATAAATACTTGTTAAATTGAATTAAATTGCAAGATTATGGTTTTGCTGGGTACTAGTCAGGCACCTCAGGGAAAAAAAGTTGAAAAGAATTTGTTCCTTGGTATCAAAATCTTGCATTCTTGGTGGTTGGGAAGTCAACTCTCTTGTCTGAGTGTGTGTAGATAATATATATAATCATATTATATATAATATATATAATAATAATCTTAGTTCTTACCAGTGGTCAATCTTTAAGCTCAGGCTTATTTTCTCCTCTTCTGTTCCAGGACATTACCAAAAGATTCTAAACTTACTTTTGGTATCTACTTAGGTAATATAAATAATTCACTAACTGATTCATTAATTTATCCATTCATATATTCATTCAACATTTATTCAGCTATTACTTTGTAGGAGGCACAGCTCTAATTTCAATAAGAATAGCCACATTTATATGACTATTTGAGATTTGCAAGGTACTTTACATATGTTATCTCACTTGACCTTGACCTTAAACTTGTGAAGTAGATGCAATTATTATATCCATTTTAAAGATAAGGAAACTAAGGCTTAGAAAGGTCAAGTGACTTCCAGGGTTATACGTATGGTAAGTGTCTAGCCTGGGGACCACCCACAGTGTCACTTCTATGCCTCATAAATCAAAGCAAAGCATATTTCAATATTCAAGAGTCATTAATTTTGTCATGTGTGTATTCTCTGCACGGATCATAACCACTCTCTAATTTGCTAGAGGGTTTTGAGAGTTGTGATGATCTAAAACAAGTCATCATGCTTTGATGAACTTGGTTAAAAGGTTCTATGAACTGATGCTACTCAGGTAACATATATAATTGTCCTTCACTGAGTTTATACTCCAGGCCTTCCAAGCTTGGTAGGACTTGGGGGAGAACCCAAGGTCCTCTTCATGCAATAAGACTTCAGAATAGGACATCAGTGAAGAGTAGCAAAGTATATGCAAGTCATTAGCTCAATCAACAGGCACTGATTAAACACTCATTGGGAATGGGAAGATGAAATGGAAAAACAAAATAGTCCTTGTCCTCCAGTAGCTCATATTATTGCAAGGCAAACAATGTGTACACATACATGCATATACAAAAAACATTAAAAATAAATATAAGGTAATTTTTCAAGGGAAGGCAATAACAGCTGGAGTGGGGATTGGGTGGATCAGAAAAGGTTTCCTGTGTAAGAGGCAAGATGAGTATTGCAAAATGAATATTGAAAGACCTTATGGATTCTAATAAGTGTTAATGAAGAAAGGGGGTGAATTCTAGGAATGAGGTATAGTCTTTTGCAGCTGTCTATTTAAATCAAATTTAATTTAAAATATATTTTTTTCCTGGCTATAGGTTTGGTGCCAGATTGATTGGTCTAGGGGTGGAAGGGGGTGGTGGGTGGTGAAGCATGAGATACAATTCTTCTCCCTAAGAAGTTTATTATTGAGTCCCCAGAAGGGAGCTAAGATAGGCCCCAGTTAGGTAGATGATTAATCACCAGACCAAGGTGGATCCCCTTTTTGGAAAAAAAGAGTCCAATGCTTGAGTAAAAATCAAAGATTAGGTCAGGTCAAGAACAAGGTTTCCTTGGGTTGTTGTTGTGCTTCTCCTTCATTTTCAAAGAGGACCATGACATCAGAAAAATGATGACATGAAATGCAGTTGACTTTGATTTAAGTGAGGGAGGGCTGTTCAAGGTCACCAACCTTACTTTCTTCTCCTGAGCCATCTGGGTCCAGTGGCCAGATATTCATCAAGATGACTGGAGATGGCCCAGGATGCAGTGGGAGACCCTGGGTTCCTTGGGAATAATGAAGCCAAGAGCTGACTGAGGCGGCCATAGGCTACTGGGGGCCTGCAGGGGCTTTCAAGATTGGGAGGTTGCTAAAGAGATCAGGAGCTGTAGTGGCAGAAGAGTCAAGGAAATGACTGATGCAGTCTGGTTCTTTGAATTATTGCCCTTTTATTGTGGTAGTAAGTTTTCCCCACTTTGCACTGCTTGTATATGCAGAGACACACAACAATATGAGTGCTGGAACCACTCTCTTTACTTTCATTATATCTGTTAAGGGCAGCGAGGTGGCACAATGGATAGAGTACTAGGCCTGGAGTTCAAATCTAGCCTCAGACATTTACTGGTAATGTGATCTTAGGCAAGTCTCTAAACTTTGCCTCCACTTCCTCATCTATAAAATGCAATGGAGAAGGAAATGGCAAAATACTCCAGTATCTTTGCCAAAAAAAAACCACAAATGGGGTCATGAAGAGTCAGAAAGGACTGAAATGACTAAACAACATATCAATGAAGTATAGATGGGCATTGATGTCTTTTTCTTGGAACAATTGTTTTTTATAGATTGCTCAAACAACTGCTTCTCTTCATTAGGGTTGATAATTAAGGGCTGATACCATTGTACTGGACATGGTATTAGGGCAGATTTCACCAAAAGCTTCTTTAAAAATTTTTTATTGATAGTTTTTGCTTTCATATCACTTTCATTTCTGAACATATATTCTTCCCCACAAAACTATCTTTTGCCACTCAGAATAGAACAAAAGAGAAAATCATCAGCTAAACAAAACTAACACATCAACCAAGTATGATACTAATATCAATATTCAATATCCATAGTCCTTCAAATCTTCATTTAAATAAAGGCAGGAAGAGCATTTTTCCTATCTCTTCTGTCATGGTTATTGTGTGTTGTTTTCCTTCATGTTTTATTCTTCATTAGTTCATGTGTCTTTCTATTCCTTTTTTGAATTCTTTGTAGTCATCATGACTTATAGTATAGTAATATTTTGTTTTGTTTGTTTACCACAATTTGTTTTTGGTCCTTTACTACTATGAACATATTGATGCATATTCATGGCATGCTAGTGTCACAGACATTAGGATGATGATAGATGAACTAGAATATTACAACTAGAGATCATTTAATCCAACCTCTTCATTTACAGCTGAGGGAACTTAAAAAAAAACCACACACACAAATAAATGACTTGTCACATTTGAGGTCACATGTGGAGTATGTTGATGACAAAGCTGAAACTCAAAAACAAGTCCCTTGCCTCTTGGGCTTATCTTTTTCTCATTCTACCATGATGGCAGTAGTGGTGAGGTTGACACATCTATGTTAGTGATGGTGATCCTGATGGGAAGAAGGGAATACAGATGAGGGGGATGAGGATAGAGATAGGAGTGCACAGGGAGATGAAGAAACAAGAGAGATCTGACCTATTTTTCTTTTCTTTTCTTTTCTGTTTTCAGACATAGATGAGTGTCGCTATGGCTACTGTCAGCAGCTATGTGCCAATGTCCCTGGCTCTTATTCCTGTACATGCAACCCAGGCTTTACCCTCAATGAGGACGGAAGATCTTGCCAAGGTATTTCTCATTGGGGAACAACTTTCAAAAATTGAAAACCTAAATTATATTTCTATTAAATTTACATTCAGAGCATGAACTTTTTAGACATGCTGGAAACACTAAAAGAATATTACCATTCCTCATTGCTCATCCTGAATGCTTCCAGAAACCTTAGTATAGATCTTAGATTACATGTACATTGCTATATAAATTCTCCTGAGGGCTGCTGGGGTAAGAACTTCAGGCAGCTGTCTGCAGAAAGCCTAGGTTTATTAGACAAAGCTGTATTTGACATCTCTTACTTGAAAGTTGCCTTATTTACTCTCTTGGCTCATTAGGAGCTATATCAACAATCAAATTCAAGAGCCCAGATCAAATTTTTCAGAAAGAGCTCCCTTATCTATGGTTCATTTTTTTTTTCCTCCAAGACATAGGGACTATACTTATGATCACCTTAACGTAGGAAACTCTCTGGTGAAGAGAGTTTCTCTACTATTGCTGCACATCTCCTAGTCCTAGAGAGTTGCCTAGAATAGTGCAATGTGTCCATTAGCAATAGTGCAATGATCAAAAATTAATTAAAAATAAAATGTGTAATGAATCCAAGTTGTTTCTGGCAACATTTGCCTGTGCTGTATTGCAAACTTCACTGCAGCCTAGGTTCTGAACACAGAGCATGTGCACTTTGCTCTGTGAATGCCCTCAGGCCACGCAACAGACAACTAACACTGCCAAGACCAAAAAGGAGTTGCAAGTAGAAAAAGTTTAAGAAGCTCTGACCTAGAACCCTGGAAGTTAAATGACTGGCCCAGGGTAACAAAGCCAGTATATATAGAGGTAGAACTTGAACCCAGCTCTTCCTGGTTCCAAGGTCTACTCTAATTCAATATGCCACACCGACTGGCAAAATTAAAATGATTTAATTTTGTTCTCTCCGCATATACCCAGTAAACAAATACACCTAAGTGTATTGACTCAGGTTTACAGATCTCTCTTGCCAGACAGCAACAGGTTAGTTCAGGGGTAGGGAACCTGTGACCTCGAGGCCACATGTGGCCTTCTAGGTCCTTGGGTGTGGCCTTTTGACCAAGTTTTACAGAACTGATTCTTTTATTAAGGGAAACCCATGAGTTTCCTTAAATCCTTAATGTATTACAGTTTCTCTTAAGAAAGAGAACCAACACCAGAGGTATTAGACACAGTGATACCCCACTCTGATGTTTGGGTTCCAAGTTCACTTGTACAGAATGGGGATGACTTGAAACCTATTTCAATGGCTTTTACTCAATTCTGGGGCTGACCATCCCCATGCTCACCAAAGCCCTTGGGGAAATCTGCACCCAGACCCACTCACAAAATCCCCAAGGATAAATCCCTGGAAACATCCATAAATTGTCATGAATCTGTACCCAACATGCCCATAACCCACTGGTATTGACTCAAATTCCCTCAGTTTCCATATAGTCTCATCATTTTCTAAGCTCACTTATTCTCATGTTGTAGTTTAATCTTCAGTCTTGTCACTAGTGTGTCACTCTCCTAATTCTCTGAACCCATTCCATAAATATGCCACACTTCAACCTCATGTACCCAGAGGTCTGTTTCCTGGCAATAAGTGTACTGTTTCATTGATTACCAGGATCAGGAGAATGAGCTGTCTGCTAATTTTATACATGGTGGGTTAATCACTCTCTAGCTTTTTTCTTTATCTATCTAGAGCTGCTGTTACTTTTTGATCCAGTATGAGTAGATCCCTAGGCCTAGATTAGGAAGACCTACCTATATTAAAATACCACCTTAAACCCCAAGCAAATCTCTCAATCTTTCTGGGCCTTTGTCTCATCTGCAAAAGAGGGGGTTGAACTGAGGGACTTGAAAGTCCCTTCTAGTTCTAAATCTATGAGGCTATGGCCTCAGCCTCGTAGCTGCCCGTCTTTTCCAGTTGAGCTCCTGGGTCTGTTAACATAGAGTTTATGCAAATTCTGGCTCTTGGGAGTCTAAATTGTATGACCTTGGGTAAGGTCTCTTTGAGACTCATGTATAAAATGGAAATGACACTCATAATAGCTCATAGGTTTCTGGGAGGAAAGTGCTTTGTAAATGTTCACATTCTATAGAAATGTGAGTTATTCCAATCTAAGGGCAGGGTGAAACCTACATGGCTTCCATGGTGGGAGAGGTGGGTTTGTTTTCCTTCCATGCAGGGAGCATTTGGGCAGTTTTTATATCTTTGTCTGTAACCTTCCCACCAAATCTGGGGCTACAGAGCATGAAACTCAGAACAGAGGTTACTGCATAACTTCCCTTTCCACCCAAGTCTCAACAAAAGCATAGCGAAACAAAAGTACAGTCTGGTTTTCACATAATCAATTCAAATGCTGATAAGTCAGAAAAACAAATACCACCGCTGGCCAGCACAGTTCCCATCTGATCCTTTCTTTTACTCAGGAAGTGAACATGACCTTCAGATCTTAGAAATTAGGGCAAGTCCTGTGGGGGGTCCTGGGCTTTGGCACATTCCCAGTCAGCCAGGGTGGCAGACACAGAATGAGGTCTTTGTCTAGAGACTGTCACCAGACTTCATAGGGACAGTTTCCTCATTACGCCATTAATGGTTTGGCCTTCAAGCTTTGGACCTGGCTGGGCTATGTTAGATGAAGGATATTATGACTCAATCAGTTGGATCATATCTACATTGTTGGGTAAACAGGAAGGCATCAGAATTAAAGAGTTTGATCCCATGTTCCCTGTTAAGTCACCCCTCCAAAACAGTGCCTGAAAATGATTCTGAGAAATTTCTATTATGTTCATATTGCCAGTAGCTGGCAAGGACCATTCAGACTATCTATTCCAGGGGTTCTTAACCATTTTTTATGGCACTGAGTCCTTCGGTAGTCTGGTGAAACTGTAGAAGATTCCTTCTCAGAACAATGTTTTTTAAATGCATAAGATAAAATATATATACATACATATATATATATATATATATATATATATATATATATATGATTATAAAGGGAACTGATTATGTTGAAATAGTTATTAAAATAATTTTTAAAGTTCACAGACCCCAGGTTAAGATTCCTTTATCTGGTTCAGTATCCTAATTGTACAGATGAAGAAACTGAAGCCCCAAGATGGAAAGTGTTTTTGCCCAATAACTAATAAGTGGTGAAATCAGGACTAGAATCTAGATCTCTTGACTTAAGAGCCTCAGGCTGAACTTTTCTTTTGGAGGAGCCAAAGAAGAACAGGAAGAAGTCCCTGTGCTCTAGCCCCAGTGAAGGGGGCAGACAGTTCTTGTCTCCTTTAGGTGTGGTGAGTTAAGGAAACTGGTATCAGTGTCATGGAATATCTAAGAGGCACAGTGGATAGAGTACCAGGCCTGGAGTCAAGGAAGACTCATCTTCCTGAGTTCAAACACTTCCTAGCTGTGTAACCCTGGGCAACTCACTCAACCCCTTTTGCCTCAGTTTCCTCATCTGTAAAATGAGCTGGAGAAAGAAATGGTAAATCACTCCAGTGTCTCTGCCATGGCAATCCCAAATGGAGTCACAAAGAGTTAGACATGATTGAAATGCACAACAACCACCAATGTAGTGCTTGGGAATGTCACACAGCCAGCACAGCCTGATTCCCACAGTACCAGACTCTATTTGCCAGGTCAGATCAGCCTGGCTATAATATATCTCTTTGCCAACATGGCTAGCCATGTGATGAAAAATTATATGCCAATTCAGAGTCTAATTATGAATATGTCATCCCAAGTTCTCGGGAACAAACATATCCACTTAGAGAGCCAAGCATATCCTTAAGGGGAAAGTAGTGTGCAGCGGAGGTAGGTTTAGACGTGAATTAATCGACATGTGCTATGGAAGCATTTTTTTTTTATCAGCAGTGCCTGAAGATAACAGCTGTATCTTGTATGCACTGCCAGGATTTGTAATAATAAGACTTTGCTATTATGTAGAACACTTTATACTATTCAGAGTACTTTCATATCTGTTATCTCACTGAATCTTCACAACAGCCTGTGAGTGAGACAGCTCCAAGACAGGTTTTGTGACCTGCCGAAAGTCACATGGTTAGTTTGTGACAGAGCCAGAATTAGAATTCTAACCAGTATTGTGGACTACATCCGGGTACCCAAAAGGTGACTGGAATATTTTCCTGGAGGTTGTTTGTCTGTCTCATTTTTCTAGAAGGGGAACAGCTGGAGGGACCGTCTGCATTACCATTCTAGCCCTAGGATTCCTCACTCTCTGCCCCTATGTGACTCCCATTAGAATATCCCTAATCTCCAGAATTTGTACTCAGCCTTGACCTCCACCCCGTAGCCTAGCATCATGGAAATTTTCCTGGCTTGTTGGGCGAACTAGTCTAATCCCAACTAGTACCAAAGAAAATGAATCTTTCTTTGATATATTGGAACGGTATTATAGTATCATAGATTTAAAAATGGGAGGAATCTTAAAGCCATATCAGTCCAGGGTCCTCATTTTACAGACAAGGACACTGAGGCATAAAAATAAAAATGACACACTCAAGGTCATATAGTGGGTATGAGATGTAATAGTAATAGCTAGTATTTATATAACATTTTAAGGGTTTGTGAAATGCTTTACAGATATCCTTGCAGCAACCCTGGGAAGCAGGTGCTGTCATTATCCCCATTTTACAGATGAGGAAACTGAGGCAGAACAGAGTTTAAGTGACTTATCTTGGGAAACAGGTGTATTACAAATTACAAATTTTGTATTACAAATCCCAATTACAAATTTGTATTACAAATCCAAATTACAGATTTGTATTACAAATCCAGCACTCTATCCAACTGTACCACCTATATTCTAGATATGATACTTGCACTTGCTGCCCAGCCTAGTTTCAGTTTCATAGATCAAGCTGTCCATTACAGGAAAAACTAATCGTTTCTAAACTCATAGTGGATAGAGTGACAGACCTGTGGTCAGGAAGCCCTGAGTTCAAATTTGACTTCAGACACTTACTGGTGCTGTGACCCTGGGCAAGTCATATAACTCTGTTTGCCTCAATTTCCTCATCTGCAAAATGAGCCAGAGAAGGAAAAGGTAAATCACTCCAGCATCTCTGCCAAGAAAACCCAAAAAGGGGTCACAAAGAGTCAGACATGGCTGCAAATGACTAAACAAAAACAACCATGGGGCCAACTCAAGCCTTGAGTCATTACCTTCCTCAGCTTTCTTTCCCCTCTAATTGGAGGGCTGGGGGTTTGTAACAGCAAGCAAAGTAGGATTTTTTCATTGTTTTCTTTTTGGAGTTCAGTATCCCAGGCTTCAGCTAAATTGCGAGCATCTGAAGGCTCAGTCTTTTAACCCTGATAGTTCACAGTTGTGCTGAGTCATGTAGGTTTTGTGTCTACTGACTGAGCCAATCAGGAGCTTGACTTTGTTATATATACTGGGAGGTTTGTATTTTACTTTGAGGGCTCGCTTATGAGAAGGGTCTTGTGATTCCTTGGTCAAGACTCTGAGTAGCTGTATGTTCAGGTCACTTGACTGCTCAGATGCAGACGCTTTTGACGTATGCAGGAATATTGCTTTGATCTAGGCAATAGAGCCCTGTCTGTTGGTCTTTATTTCTCTGTTTGTATTTTCTCTAAGTTCAGGGTGCTGACTTTTCCCTTGAACTAGAGAATGTTATTAAAGAAGATGGTTGACCCCTAAACATCTATCTTTTCTAGTAAAGCAGATCTAAGAACCTGTGCTCGCAGGTCTTCCTGGGTATGCTAAGACTTACTGTTTGTTACAAGAATGGAATACCAAATTCCTCCCAGAACCTTCCTTTGTAGAGGGCAGAAACTAGACTCAGCTCATTCCACTCTCATCTGCTACCCTATCTGGTTTCAACAGAAAAAGATACCACCCCAGGCTTGCTTTCTTGCCTCCTTTTGTATGTTTTCTGTCACTTTGGATAAGGGATTTTCTTTTTATGAATTGTATATCCAGGGCTTATCACAATGCCTGGCATGTAACAGATACTTAATAAATGCTGAAGGCAAGTCCAGGGTCCTGTTGCCTCTTGGTGATTTAGTATAACTTGCTTTTTTCAGAAAAAGAAACTGAGTCTCACAGAGGTGAAGTAACTTACCTGGGGTCTTACAGAGAACTCATAGAGCTGGGACTTAAGCTAAGGATGGTCTAGAGCTGAGACCCCTACCTTTTTATTCATTTATTTTTAACAAGGATCTACTGTCTACCTCATATAAACCACAATAATACTGTTTTAACTCTTTTTCATTTGTATGAGGATTTATAGTTTGCAACTAGATCATAGTTGTGAAAGGCAGTAAATTGTAGTCAGAGCTCTGGATTAGGAAACCAGAGTTCATATCCAGGCTTTGCTGTTCCCTAGCTGTGTGACCTTCGCTAAGTGAGTTTTTAAAACCTCCCTGGAACTAGGTTTTCCTTTGTGAAATAAGGGAGTTGGATCAGGGTGGGGAACCTGTGACCTTGAGGCCACAGGTGACCCTCTAGGTCCTCAAGTGTGACCTTTTGACTGTTATAGAATAAATCTTTTTATTAAGGGGATTTGTTCTGTGAAATTTGAATTCAGCCAAAGGGCTGCCCTTGAGGACCTAGAGGACCACTTGTGACCTTGAGGTCCCAGGTTCCCCACTCCTGGATGAGATAACCTCTAATGACCTTTGAGTCCTGGATTCTGCGATCCTTTTCTGTGTCATCAGTCTGCATTGTTTGACATGAAAGGTATACTGTGGAAAAAAGGAAATAATGAACTTTGTTCTTCCCCCAGATGTGAATGAATGTATGACAGAGAACCCCTGTGTGCAGAGCTGCGTCAACACGTTTGGCTCTTTCATCTGCCGCTGTGACCCTGGCTATGAACTTGAAGATGATGGTGTCCACTGCAGTGGTAATGGCCTTCAGAGGGGTGACCCCCACTCAGTGTCTGTGGCCTGCAGAAAGGATGGGGTTCTTTTGCAGATATTTCCTCCTACCTTCTGGCATGTTTATTAGCATATTTCAATAAGGCCATTAATCCACAGGAAACAGATGTGAAGTCAGACTGGTGAGGGGAAGGGAGTTGGACTGGGAGTGAGAGTGAGAAAAAGTGCCAAAGAAACATCCACAGGCAGGGCTGGTATTTGGCATGTGCCACTTGGTAATTGTCTGTCTTGTGCATTCATTCATTCATTTAAGTAAACTTAATTAAGCACACACACTGGGGAAGGTACAATACACAGTAATACCTGATCAATGCACTAGAGAGGTGCAAAACAAAGTATTCTGTGAAATCTCTGGTGGAAAGCACTGGGGGTTCATGGAAGACACTGAACATTTAAATTCAGTTTTAAAAAACAGGTGAACTTTCAATAGGTGAGGTTGGGGAAATGGAAACATATCAAGAACAAAGAAGAGTGACATACTCCAAGGCAAAGTCACTGAGGCATGTGAACATTGTATATTTGGGAATCAGAAAGTAGTTCAACACATACCACTTAATTTCACATTTCTCTAATACACTGATTATTTCATACCATAATTATACGTTGTAACTAGACCAGGGAACAGTGATCTGTACTCAGTGGATGCTTAATAAATGTGTGTTGAATGAATGAGCAAACGTGGTAGCCAAATGGCAAGTATCTGTCCCCGTGACAATGGCAATTAAGATCATTTTAGAAGTTTTGGATGGTGTCAGATTGTGGAAGCCCTTGAAAGTCAATAAAATACCATTACTCAGTAGGTGATAGGGCATACTCACATTTGTTGAGCAGAACAGTGACATGGTCAGTTACATGCATAGAAGGATTATTCTGACAGTTGTACACAGGACAGCTCAGACAGAGGAGAGGTATGGTCGTCTGGGTGGATGGTAAAGAGAACATTTACTAGTGGGTGATAGTGGTAATAGAAATTGAGGAATGAATATGAGGTGAAGGTGAAGTTGAAAGAACTTAAGTGATTGGGTAATAGAAGGAAGAGTCAAAGGTGATAAATTTTTTATATTAGGAGACTAGGAACATTGTGATGTCCCTGAAAGAAATGATGAAGTCAGAAGGAGAAAGAGCTTTAGGGGCAAAGACTTAATGGAGAGAAGCGTTGTATTCTTGGAGGAAGGGGCTGGACCCCCATAATCATTTCTTATTTTTGTTGTTTGACTTGGGAACATTCTTCCCTATCCAAAACCCCAAGGGGCAACACAGGACATGCTTTTGAAGCATCTGAGCTTTTAGTGCTTTATCCAGCAGAGAAAGAGACTACCATGCTCCTAAAAGATGTGCAGTGTAAGATCTGAACCTTCTTGGGAGACATTCTGGTTTTGTTGCTGCCCCAACCTTGAGGTTACACAATCAGTACTTATGGCAGTGGAGGTATGCTGTCCTTTCCCCCTTTTCTCTCCCTTGAACCAACACTTACACAATAATCAGTCTGTTGGAAATTTGGGAAGCATTCAGCTAGGGTTCAAAGTTTTCCAGTTTTGCAAATCTCAACAACCATGTGAGGTCAGTGCTATTATCCCTATGTTACAGTCCAGGAAACCAAGGTTAAGTGACTTGCCAAGGGTCACACAGCTAGTAACCCTGGATTATGAATACTGTAGTAGGAAGAGGCCTGTACAAATAAATACTGTGACAAAGGGGTGGTCTTTTTTCATGACCCATGTCATAGTCTCCAGATGTCCCCTCTCCCCTGCAGTGATAGAGTTGTTTTTGAGGTTTTGAAGGCTAATAAGTAGAGCATAAGCTCTTATACTTTCTACCCAGCTGGAAGGGATTTGATTATGTTGTCAGGGATGTATTATATGTTTGACTTTTGACATGTGTGCAGAGGTGTGACCACTTCTCTATAAGGTATGATCACCAGATAATAAATTATTTTGGCCATTATTCATAACAATTAGCTGCTAATACTTGGAAGGAACAAAGTATTGACCCTAGTAAAACCACTAACTCAATACAGTTCAGTTAAAAAATTTTCTTTTCCATGCCTATCTTTAGTCACTCAACCAACAAGCACTTAAACAGCTACTGTATAGAAGTGTGATTGCCAGGGCTGAGATTACAGAGCCCAAACCAGAGCAGTCACTTCTTTCAAGGAGCTTACATTGTATCTGGAAAGGAAAGATATCTATTTTTCTATGTGTATGTGTGTGTAGGTGTGTATATGTACACACCTACACACACATACACATGTATGAATGTGTGTATGCAGGTGTATACATTACACACACACATACATATCATATATGCATGCAAATAATGCAGTAGCATACATGCATGCAGTACATCCATTCTCTCATCTAGAATTTGCACATTGGTGTGGTTACATTTGATTCAAACCTACTGTGGAACCTGAGGAGCTTTGTGGCCTCCCTTCCATGTTACAGTTGCTGTTCCTGATGCTTTTGGAGTTCCAAGAGATCCCAAAGAGGGATACTCCCTCTCTTCCTCCCTCCATCCATTGAGGTAGAGATAGAAAGAAAGGTAGCAGCATCAGGTTGGCATTCAGCTGTGGCTAAAGGTTTTCCAGTTTTGTAGAACACAGATTCTAAGAGCTAGCTGGGACTTCTCAAGTTTAGTCCAAACCCGCACTTCAGCATGAATCCGTTCTACATCTCCAACAAGTAGTTAACCAACCTTCTGCCATTAGTGATGGGAGAAGGGGCAACAAGCCTTTATTAAGTACCTACTATGTGCCAGGCATTGTGCTAAGCACTTGATAAATCTCAACAACCATGTGAGGTCAGTGCTATCATCCTTATTTTATAGTCGAGGAAACCAAGGTTAAGTGACTAGCAAAGGGTCGCACAGCTAGTAAGTGTCTTAGTCTGTATTTGAGCTTGGGTCTTTCTGACTTTGTGACCAGTGCTTCTTCCACTCCTCCACTAGCTGCCTAATGGGGAATTTATTACCTAAAGAAAGAGCCCATTCCACTTTTAGGCCACTAGACTTGTAGAAAGTATTTCATTAAATTGCACTGAGCTGAAACCTGTCTCCCTGTATCTTGGTTCTGCCATGTGAATCTACATTACCAATTTAATTCCTTCCAATTCAAATACCTACCTTCTCCCCATGTTGCCATGAAAGAATTATTATTGATTTAATGAAATAGCGATCCCCATAGAAATCCATTTTATTGTCTGAGTGTTCATCTTCAATTTACTCCATTCCCCTCTTCGCAATGTACCTGAGTATTTAAGAGGTACTTTCAATCCAGTCTTTTAAGTCAGAAACCATTTAATAATTATTTAGCCTTAAAAAAATGTCCACCTCCTGGCATTTGGGACAAAGAGATCATGAATTACCAAAATCTGCAGAGAAATCCAAATGCCATTTTCCTCATTCGCTCAAGATTCCTTTTTACTAGAGTTGACAACAGGATGCAAAACTGACCTACTTACTGGGATTACTTCCTTCTTTCCTTGTCTACACTGATAAGGAGAAGAAAAAACAATGACCTAGTAGGTTCTCAATCATCCCAAGAAAGGCAGTGGGACCAGGCAGATCAGAGAAGCCAGGGTCCTGGATAGTCCTCCCCTGAATACCTGAAAGTTGACCACAGGGAAAAAAAATGGTTGGCCTGTGTTTTTCTCCCTGTTCCCATAATCCTCTCTCCCCAGAGAAGGGAGAGAATTAAATAAAACCTACATTCTTTTCTGCTTGCTTCTGCATACCTTATTGCTTTGTCCTGGAGAAAGACTATTTGTAAAGCCATTAGATAAAACTTGAAGGGATTTATCAAGATTCTTTTCATGCGCTGGAATTCCATTGCATTAAATACAGTAAGTTCTCACTCATTTGAACCAACTGGGGAAAAGAGACAGTCGGAACTGGTGAAATGTTTAAATTACAGAATATTTTTAAAGGTATGCATTTTATTATTTTTAAATGAATATAGCAACTCTCTGCCTAGCAGGTTTGAGGAATATAGAATGCTAGTTTGTTGTTAGCATAGTAATTCTTTAGTGAATTCTAAAGTGGGAAGATAATTGATTTTTTTAAAAATTTAATTAATTAATTTGTTTTCAGTTTTCAACCATCACTTCCATAATTTTCTCCCCCTCCCTCTCTCCTCCCTCCCCGAGATAACTTACAATCTTGTATGGGTTCTATATATACATTCTTATTAAACACATTTTCACATTAGTCATGTTGCATAGAAGAATTAAAATGAATGGGAGTAACCATGAGAAAAACCAAACCAAACCAAAACATAACACAAGAGAAAACAGTCCGCTTCATAGTTCTTTCTCTGGATGTAGATGGCATTTTGCCTCAAGAGTCCTGATAGTTGATTCTTTTAAATATTTTAATATCCTTCCTGTAATTTGGCTTGCATTGTTTCTTTAGCAAGTTATTTTTGTGGTGCAAAGATTTTAAATTGTTAATAATTGTATTATGTAACCAGTATGTACAATTCTATGTGAGGGATACAAAGCTTTGGTAAATGACATAGGGCTTTCTCCATCAGTCTTAGTACCTTTCTTTCTGATATTGCTTTCTATCTACCCTCTATATATCTTCTATCTACTTAGTGGTTTATATTTTCTCTCCCCCATTAGAATGTTTGCTCCTCAAGGGCAGAGATGATTTTTCCTTTCTTTATATCCCCAGCATAGTGCTTTGCTCAGAGCTGCTCTTACTTAAGGACTGACTGATAAGAAAGACTTGCAAAAAGTGCAACAGAAAATAGAATGTCCCCTGGATTTGGAGTTGGAAGACCTAGGTTCAAATCCTGACACTTCCATTTCCTATCTGTGTCATTTTAAGCACTTTTCTGGGACTCAGTCACTTTCCCTGTTAAAATGAAAGAGTTTGCACTTGGTAAATGAGATTTGGTGTTGTGGTTAGAGCAGTGGACCTAGAGTCAGGAAAACCCGAGTTCCAAGATGGTCTCAGATGCACAAGTCATTTCACCTCTGTTTGCCTTAGTTTCCTCTTCTGTAAATTAGGGATAATAAATACCACTTGGTTCTCAGGGTTGTTGGGAGGGTCAGATGAGATAGCAACTGTGAAATACTTGGTATGTAGTAAAAACTATATAAACAGCTATCATCACTATTATGAGCAGGAACTTAAGAAATGTTTATTGACTTGGATTCGGATAGATCAGTGAGGCAACAAAGTGCTAAACTGACTATAATCAAAGGTCAAAATGTAAGACGCAGAGCCTTAATGCTGTAGGACATCAACAGAGGGGAGGTCATTGGAGTTAGAGCTGCCAGTGATGACTTCATAGAGGAAGGCAGACTTGAACTTGACCTGGCATCTAGCATAGTGCCTTGGATATAGTAGCACTTAGCTGGTATTTATTGGATTGGGTAGACAGGAGGAGGAGAGGGCATTTTTAGTTAGGAAGTGGAGGGGGAAGAGTGAGTGAAGGCAAAAATTAACAACAGATCGTATGTATATATTATATGTGTGTTTATGTATTAGGTGTGTATATATATGTATATGTGTATACACATATACAACAGAAATGCACACATATATACCTTAAGTATACATATGACACAACCACAAAATGTATACATATATATATATATTTATACACACACACACATAAATATTTTCATTTTTACAGAATTTTCTAACGGGCTGGGCACTGTAAATATTGATATCCCCATTTTACAGATTAAAAAATGCTAAGCCTCAGAGAGGTGAAGCAGTTGCTAGAGGCAACAAGGTAAATAAATGGCAGAAATGAAACTTGAGCTCAGGTCTTTAGACTTATTTCAGCAATCCTACTAGACAATGCCGCTTCAGTATATTCTGTATGTGAAGCACAGCACTTGCTGGATTCTAGTCACTGGTCACAGTACCCCCTAGTGGTCACATAGAATTCGTTTCTGGATTATGTAATTAGAATAATCCTTTACATTTTGCTGGGTGCTTTCACAGAATATGCAGTATTTTTCACATCTGTTCTCAGATTTAGTCCTCTCAAATGTTGTGTAAGAAAAACAGAACATGGTAGGTATAGTAGTTTAAATTAGTCAGATGAAAAAACCAAGGCTGAAAAAGGCCAAGTGATTTATCCAAATCACACAGCTGGTCGGTGGTGGAGCCAGGACCATTGTCCATGCCTCCAGGATCATCCAGTGCTGTTAGTCTGCATTCATATATTACTGAATGAAAATAACCTATTCGTCCTAGGAAAATGCTTATAGTTCAATGGTGTTCTTCAGAGGATACGAGGCAATAAATTCAAAGAAGTCCCTCAAATCTTGAAAAATTCAGTCTGATGACCAATCATCAGATTGTACATTGCAAGTATATGGCCACTTATTCTTCTGGTTTTTGAGCTAGCCCTACTTACAGGATCCTAAAAGTGGTATTGCTCAAACTTAGGTCGCTCAACTTCCACTTTAATTTATAAGGTTTTCCAGCTTTATGGAAGCTATGATTCGGAGTGCTGAATCTCCTGGGAATGCAGGATCGGGTCTATGATTTGGAGTCCTGAGAATGTTGGGCCAGGGTTCTCTCAACTCAGCAGAAATGAGCCAAGAAGCTCCTCATTCTGAAGAACTAAGAGCTGGAAACTGGGATCCACATGACCATTTCAGGGGGAAAGAGGGTGGTAGAAATTAGAAGTAGTCTTTTCTTAACACAACAGACTAGTGGACTTGGAATTAGGATGGTCTGCTCCCAAATACAGCCTCAGACACTTACTAAATGTATGACCCTGGGCAAGTCACTTAATCTCTCAATCTCAGGTTCCTCAATTGTAAATTGGGGATAAAAATGGCCCCTAATTTTCAGTGTTGTTAAAATATAACAAGTGCAGCAATATTTATCTATCTATCAACTTTGTACAACTTAAAATACTATATAAATGTTAGCTATTATTCACCTTTTAAATTCAAACACTCAAAATAAAGTTTGCCAGAATGTGGCCCTTTTCTAAATATCCCTCAAAGGCCGTTGGAGTGGGAGAGAAAAGGACTTTTCATTCCTGCAGAAAGGGATACATCAGTTTTACAACACCTGCTATTTTCACAGGATGGAAAAGGAGACTCATTTACAAAGTTACCTACTCTGGGTAATTCTAGCTGCAAATGGTATGTGAATCAGGGAGTAACCTGAGGACGGGTCACATGGGAAAGGAGTGAGAGAGAGCAAAACATGTTTTTTTTGGAAGAGTAATCAAATGAGGCTCAAATGAAAGCCATGCTGCCAAATTCTGCCTGTAATGAACAGTTTCATTATTTGGGAATGCTCCCATCTCACTCACCATGGCCGGCATTGAAAAATTATAAAACCACTCATACAATAGCTTCCCTTTTCTTTATCCCCACCCTTCCCAGGCCAAAGGATAGGCCAGAGAACACTCTCTCTGCCAATTCTGGGACTGGCTGGAACCATTCATAAAGCCCCATAGGAATAGATGTTTCATATGCCTTAGGAAAACTTCTGAAGCAAGAGAAGAGAAAGAAAAATGGATTCTTTCCTTTTTTTCTACATGCTCAGATATTTCTTTTGTCAGCAATGATCTTTCCTTTCCTTTCCTTTCCTTTCCTTTCCTTTCCTTTCCTTTCCTTTCCTTTCCTTTCCTTTCCTTTCCTTTCCTTTCCTTTCCTTCCTTCCCTTCCCTTCCCTTCCCTTCCCTTCCTTTTTCTTTTTCTTTTTTTAACTTATTGAAGCTTTAAAATAATTGTTAGGTTCATAGGTTTAGATTTTGGAAAGTAACCTAGAAGTCATCTAGTTCAACCTATCTTTTTCCAAATGAAGAAACTGAGACCTACCGAAGTTGAGTGACTTGCCTAAGATCGCAGAGAATCTAACATCTAACAGAACAAGGATCCAAACCCAAATTTTCTGATTAAAAACCCAATTGTCTTTCCATTATACAAAAAGGCTTTAAAGACTTTGAAAAAGTCATAGATTCTCTGTCTACAGATTTATAGAATGAGGATAGAATTAGTTAAGTTGGGAGAGGGTCATCACCAGAAAATGAGTAAAAATTTTGGTCATAGAGATCTGTATTAATCCATGGAGGAGCATGTTTGTGGATGGAATTATCAGTTTGTTGAAATATTGGGAGGGAGTAGCAGTCAAGAATAAAACCCTCTCCTGAAGTGGGGGGGGGCCCTAAATTCCATAAAAATATCTGCAGGACCAGAGAGGAGTTCTACACATGGAGAAGATCTGGTGTGGTATTTCTAAGATTGGCCTTATCTGAAGTCCAGCCATTTCTCCAATACATCTTCTGAATGATGTAGTAGAAAGAGCGCTGGATTTGGAATGACAGGATTTGAGTTTGAATCTTGGCTCTTTTACTAACTGTGACTTAGAAATGCTCTTTTCTCTGGGCTCTCAGTTTTCTTCCTTATCTGTATAATTAGGGGATTGAATTAGAAAATCTCTAAGGTATTTTTCCAGTTATATGTCAAATGGCAGATAGAAGGAATGGGCAAGTGGGTTGTCATCAAGACTCAACAAATACCAGGCTCCAGTTCAGCATTCAATTTAATTCAAGTCAATTAGCATGCCTACTCTGAACATAGCACTATTCTGGGCCATTGGGGATACAGAGACAAAAAAGTCCCTGCCCTCAAGGCACTTACATTGTTGAGGAAGGAAAATGAGTCTTAAATCCAAGATAATTTGAGGAGAGATAGTTCAAATAATTAGAGAGATAAGGAAGGTAGCTCCTGAGTTGAGCCTTGATGGATTCTAACAGGCTGAGGTGAGGAGGATATCCCCCAGGGATGTGGGATAGCTTGTATAATGACAAGAAGGTAGGAAATGAAATTCCAAGTCCAGAGAACAGGAAGTAGACCAGTCTGGTCAAAACTAGGCCTAAAAATTTCATCATGGCCTGGAATTTGGGAAACAAATTCATCTCAAACCATAACATACTTTGCTTTCAGGGTAATTTGAAAAAGATTAAATGAACCTACAAGCCAAACAGGACCAGTCAACTCAGGGACCAGTAGGGACCCACTTGAGAATTTTATTGAACTTCCTAATTGCTATGGCATCTCCTCTAACTTAGATTTGAGCTGAACTCCCTGCAAGAGAAGGTGCGAGGAAAAGGAGAGTTGAGATGGAAGGAGTAAAAGGGTTACTGGACTTCCACCAGTCCCATATATAATCAAGACAGTACTCTGACCAGATATACTTAGCTCCCTCTGATCCTTTTCCAAGAATTCCATTGAGACAGTGTGGTACAATGAAAAGAACGGTAGGTCTGGAACTAGTTTCATTGACTTATCATTAAGTAGGTCACTTTGCCTGGCTGGAGCTCTTTGTCCTCATCTGTAAAATCAGAACATTGGAATGAGTGATCTTTATTTTGAAAATAATGCCCTTCTGTAGATAAACACCAATGCCTTTAATTTCGGCCTGGACATGGGGTTGAAGGCCATGATATCTTCACCCACCTTCCTTCCTTCCTTCCTGAAAATTTATGTGGTTTTGAAATTGGTAGGGGTAAAGGAGAGGTGAGGAGGGGCAGGATACTATTGTGAGATTATAAGCAAATTTGTTGAACCCTGCTGGGACAGGCAATACAGATGTTCTTGGAGAGAGCTGGCTTTAATTCATCAGTCCTTGTACTTGTTGCCCCCCAGATATGGACGAATGCAGCTTCTCTGAGTTCCTGTGCCAACATGAGTGTGTGAACCAGCCTGGCACATATTATTGCTCTTGTCCTCCTGGCTACATCCTACTGGATGATAATAGAAGCTGTCAAGGTAAGTGGCAACACAATGAGAGAAAAAAAGTACAATGAGTGCAATAGGGGTGGGGGATGGTGGGCGATATTCTGCGTCAACAACTAGAGACGGTAGCTAGGGTGGGTCAGGAGCTGACTGCACCAGGGTTTAGTCCTCTTTTTCCCTTTGTTCCCCAAATCCAGCTAATAAGTAGCTGGGACATTTAAGAAGAGGGAATGGAACGAATCCCAATGGCTCCTGGGATCAGCAATCAGATGACTTGAGATATATGTCCCTGGGTGCTGTTTGCTGCCCTGCTGTCACTTGATTTTTTACCTCTAGCTTAGACTGTGATGCTGAAAGACATGGTCAGGTCCGGTAGAAATTGAGAACCCTCTCAGAGAATAAATTTGGAGCTGCTCTCTCTCCCTTAAGGTATGTCTGTGCCAGATGCCATGGCAATCTGGCAGACAGAAAACATAAGACCCTTATAGGAATTTTTTTTCCTAGAGGGCCCCAGACTAGGTTTTTGAAGGAAATATGAAGCAGTATTACAGAGGGGTAGAGACAGAACCAAAGTTTTATCACTATTGAGTTGTTCCAAAGGTATTGTAGGTCTTTCAAGAGTGGGATTATGAATATCTGTCTAAGAAAGAAAGTGTGATTAGAAACTGGAACCCAAGAACTAGGAATACAGCCATGCAGGTAGTAGAAGTGGGAAATAGGTTAAGATCAGAGGAGCTTACTCATGGTATCTGACTGGGGGATCTAGGGAATGGAAAATGAAAACTAGAGTCAACAAATCCAGACCCAACGTGGAGCAGGTAGCAGGGGACAGTGTGTCACTCATAGCAAGATGCAGAAGGTGGGCTCTGACAAAGTAAGTAGTCTACTTTGCATTAACATTGTCACGTCATTGTCGGTAGTTACATACAAACCCCATTTTCTATCTGCTAGTGCTCCCACAACCCTCTACACTTATGTCAATTGATGGTCAACAGGTTGGGCAAATCCACTTAGACTGATCCATGGTTTCTTCATCTAGAAACCAAGATAGCTTTAAAGAAAACAGTCTATGGATCCGAATGATGTTAACAGCTTCCAACTGATAGCTGCTTAAAGTGAATGACTCCAGTAGAAGAGCTCTAGTTGTATTTGGTTTGGATCATGGAACTCAGCAAGCGGCACAAGATAGAGACTCCATAGATGTCTAGTCTTAGCTTTCTGAGGCTACTGAATGCACAATAGGCTTCCTGTCTCTGAGTGGTCTCTCAGTGCCCACAGCTGCTGCTGTTCTTGCTTCTGTTTTGGCTGGCAGGTCTCTCATGTTGCCTGCTGTGTCCTGCCAAAGTGGAATTCTAGAAAACTGTGAATGAAAATAGCAGTCTAGTTTCTTCATGAAGGCCCCTCCAAGAAAGGCACTGAACCAAGTCAGGATTGCCATGAGCTATGTTCTTAGTCTGGTCTGTTCTGCATTGAGACCTCTCATGGTTTCCAGAGCTCTCCCGGAGAGCTGGCTTTGGTCATGCTTTTCATCTTCATTTCATTGAAGATTATTAAGGATTAATTTAGTCACAGTTGGTAGAAGCCCACAATCTTGCCTTGTTAGGGAATGGTACAGCTATTCTGGCCTCAGATCTTCCCCAGAATTTTTTTTTTTAACTTACTTTCCCTAATTTCCAACCCTGGGTCTTCGTGCTCATGCCTTGTCTATACGGCCAGGTATCAGTGATCATAGGAATAGGAAAGCAACTAACTAGTAAGGGGTTAGCAATCTATATGACAAAATCTATATGACCGTCGTTAGTAAAAAAGATGTTTCAAAGGTTTCTTTCCTTCCACCTTCCCAATTCCACATAGATGCCTTCTGTATTGAACTATATGACAAGGCTCTGAGTTTTTTTTTTTTGTTCAGATCTATCATGGGTAGTCCTTCTCCTGTCCAGAACTACATTTTAAGAAGCTCTCTTTGGCTGTGTCTCCTTTCTGTGTTTCAGATATCAATGAGTGTGAGCATCGGAACCACACCTGCATTCTACAACAGACTTGTTATAATTTGCAAGGGGGTTTCAAGTGTATAGATCCCATTCGCTGTGAGGAACCTTATATCCAGATCAGTGACAAGTAAGTAGTGGGTTTCCACGTGAGATAAAGTAGCCACTGTGTGGTGGAAAGAGAACCAGATTATGAGTCAGAATCAATCAATCAATTAATCCATCAACAAGCATTTATTTAGCATTTACACCATGTTAAACACTAACGATGCCAAAACAAAAGGCAAAAAATGGTCTGCCCTCAAGGAGCTTATATTTAGACTTCTGTTTAAATTCTAGCTTAATTCTTGCAATTTAACAATTGTTGGACCCCAGGCACATGATTTCCATTCTCTGACTCAGTTTGCTAATCTGTAAAATAGAACTAATGCTACCTTTCCTCCTTACCTTCCAGTAATATTAGAAAGGTCAAATACATAACAAAATCTGATGTGAAGGGATTTCTGAAATGTTAAGCTAGCACAAATATCAATCAACAAATATCAATTCAATACCTACTATATGCTAGGCACTATACTAAGTACTAGGGATACAAAAAAAGGCAAAAGACAGTCCTTGTCCTCAAGGAGCTCATAATTTAATTGATTATGTTCTGTAAATCTTAAAGCACTGTATGAATGCAAATTATTACTCTTGCTTGTGCGTTCAGATGGATCTATGGCCTCATCAGCGTACATATACCCTGATTATTTATCATGGACTATAACTCATGCAGGCCTTTTAATTCTATGAGATTCCCATCCGTGACTTTATGTAAATTCTCCATTAGAGAGAAGGTTTCTTTTGGTTCCAGTAAGGTTGATTATCAAACATATTAAAACGAGAGAAACTAGGAAAAATTCTGGCACCAAAAACTTTTCTTTTTGTTTCATTTTTTATAAAAAAAACTATTATTTTCATCAGCAACAGTAGTAATGCTATCCTGAGGAGCCATGGAGCAGGAGGGGCATAGCCTGCTAAAGACGCACATGGAGAATTTTCATGTTTCAGCCTAAGTGTGGGTCAAAGTGAAAAATGTTACAAAATTCGTGGAACTTTTTATTGGATTCCTGTTCATAATGGATAGCATAATTCTTTCTCTAAGTAGGTCAAACTTCTCCTTTCCTGTTACTTTCAATATTATTTGGACAAAAAGCCATAGGCATGAGGGTGTCATTGAAAGAATGTTGGATTGGACACTGAGAGACCTAGTTCTTCAATTACTTCTTATTCTACCAACAAGCTGTGTGACCTGTGGCATCTCAAATTTTCTGAGACTCAGTTTTCCCATCTTTAAAGTGAAAAGATTGTTCTAGTTAGATTTCAAGGGGTCTTTGGATGTGGGAAAAAATGGGGATGGGAAAACTATATCTTTTGTCACTAATCTCTAACTGAAATTTAGCATTTTTTTCAATTGTTAATTTTAAAAATCATAAGAAAAAGTGTAATATCTGAAGCTAGCTCTCATGTGTCTTTCCTGCCAGCTATTTTCCTCTCCAGGCTCAACATTCTCAGTTCTTTCAGATGATTGTTTCATGGCATATTCTGCCCCCTTATTATCCTGGTCAGTCTCTGATAAGTCTGTGTTCTCACTTAAATGTGACACCTGGAACTGAATATAATATCCTAGAAGTGGTTTAACCCAGGCAGAGAACTCCAGAACTATCATATTTCTCTTGGATGCTATATTTCCTTCATATTGATGCCCAAGATCATATTGAGAAGGTACTCATACTGAGTGTTGGCCTCACCGTCAGAAAATCTTGCCTCTGACACATGCTGACTGTGATTCCCTGGGTAAATCATTTTTAAGTCTAGGCAATTCACTAAGAATATAAATTACATAGCAGATATGGATCTGTTTTGGTAGAGGGGATTTCTCTCTGGGAGCTTCTTATAGTGATGAAATCTCAGGTCAGGACCAAAAAAAAAATCAAACTGCAAAACAAGATCATGTTAGTGCTCCCCATCATTCATAGAGGAAATATGAGAACCATAAAAACCTAACAGAAAAATCTGTTAGACAAAGTCTGCAACAAAATCTGATAGACAATGTCTTAATTTGTCTTCAGTGCCTGACTTCTTACTCTAGATAAATTGCTATATTCTTTCTACAAGTTCATGGAAGCCAGTGTACAAGGTCTACCATTTTATTTTTTTGCACTTAATAGTTTTTTATTTTTTCCAATTACATATAAAGATAGTTTTCAACATTCAGCTTTTATAAGATTTTGAGTTCCAATTTTTTTCTCCCTGCTTCTCCCCTCCCCAAGACAGCAAATAATTTTATATAGTTTATACTTGTACAATTATGGTAAACATGTTTCCACATTAGTCACATTGTGAAAGAATTAGAACAAAAGTGAAAAGCCTTGAGAAAGAAATAATAAAAAAAGGGAAATTAACATGCCTTAATTTGCGTTCAGATTCCATAGTTCCTTCTTTCGATTATGGATTGCATTTTCCATCTTTTGGAATTGTCTTTTGGAATTATCTTAGATCATTGTATTGCTGAGAATAGCTAAGTCTATCATAGTTGATCATTGCACAATGCGGCTGTTGCTGTGTACAATGTTCTGGTTTTGCTTACTTCACTCAGCATCAGTTCATATAAGTCTTTCCAGGTTTTTCTGAAGTCTGCCTGTTCTTCATTTCTTATATAGCACAATAGTATTCTATTACATTCATCTACCACAATTTGTTCAGCTATTCCTCAATTTATGGGCATCCTCTTGATTTCCAGTTCTTTGCCAGCACAAAAAGAGCTGCTATAAATATTTTTGTACATGTGGGTTCTTTTCCCTTTTTTATGATCTCTTTGGGATATAGACCTAGTTGTGGTATTGCTCGATCAGAGGATATGCACAGTTTTATTGCCCTTTGAGCATAGTTCTCAATTGCTCTCCAGAATGATTGGATCAGTTCACAACTCCCCTAACAATGCAATAGTGTCCCAATTTTCTCACATCTTCTTCAACATTTAGCACTTTCCTTTTCTGTCATATTAGCCAATTTGATAGGTACCTCAGAGTTGTTTTAATTTGCATTTCCCTAATCAATAGAACATTTTTATATGACTATGGAGAGCTTTAATTTCTTCATCTGAAAACTGCCTGTTCATATCTTTTGAAGGTCTACCATTTTAAATCTTTTATTCCTTCACTGGGTAGTGAAAAAAATGCATAGGAATCACAGAATTTAATTAATTAGTCATAGAATTTAATTAACCATAGAATTTAAGAATTGGAAGGGATCTTAGAGGTGCCATCCAGTCCAATTTTTACCCAAATAGGAGTCTTCACTACATTGGATTTTGTTGTTCGATTGTGTCTGATTCTTCATGACCCCATTGGGAGTTGCCGTGGCAAGGAAACTGGAATGGTTTGCCATTTTCTTCCCTGACTCATTTGACAGAAGAGGATCTAAAGCAAACAGGTTAAATGATTTGCCCAGGGTCCCACAGCTAGTACGTATCTGAGGCCAGATTTGAACTAAGGAAGATGAGCTTTCCTGACTCCAGAAATCTAGACTTGAACAGGAACTTTTTCTCCAACATATTTGATTAATTGTCACTTGGTCTCCACACAAAGACCTCCAGTGATGGGGAATCTATCTCCTTTTGAGGCAGCCCTTTTAGTTTTGAATAGCTCTAATTGTTAAACCATTTTTTGCTCATCAGAAGATGTCCTTCTAATAGAAATGAAATTAAATCCTTATTGGATTGAATGTACCAGGACAGTGCTTTGCAATGTTTATTCTACCCTTGATAAGTGGGATTCATTTATTTCCTTCATCTAACCATTTTTTTAAAAAAATATTTTTTTTTCTAGTTAACAAGTATTTATTTTCTCTCCCATCTCTCTGGAAAAAACCAAAAACAGTCCCTCCCCCCAACAAATTCCTTATAACAAATACGCATAGTCAAAGAAAACAAATTTCCATATCTGGCATGTTCAAAAATGTATATCCCATTCTGCAAGTTTATTCTGACACCTCTCTCTCAGGAAGTTGGTAGAATTCTTTATCATTTGTCTTCTGGAATCATGGTTGATTACTACATTGATCAGAATTCCTCAGTCTTTCAAAATTATTCATTTTCCCAACATTGATGTTAGTGTATAAATTGTTGCAGTTTTGCTGACTTTACTGCGCATCAATTCATGCAAGCCTTGAGAGATTTATCTGTAACTGTCCCTTTCACCATGTCTTATGGCATGATAATTTCCATTACATTCATACACCACAATTTGTTCAGGTATTCCCTAACTTTTGGGCATCCCCTATTTTTCAGTTCTTTGACACCAGAACCAAAGCAGCTATAAATATTTGTGTACACATTAAGTCCTTTCCCTCATTTTTTTTTATGTCTTTATCTACATCCATAGGTCTAGAAGTGATCTTCGTAGGTCGGAGAGTCAAAGGTCAAAATTCACTGTTTAGCACCTTTAGAGGGTATGATTCCAAATTGCTTTCCAGAATGACTATATTAATTCACAGCTCAATTAACAGTGCATCAATGTGCCTGTTTTCTTGCAAATTTTCCAACATCTGTCATTTCTCTTCTTCGTTAATCTAATGAATATAATAAGGTGGAATCTTGGAGTTACTTTTATTTGAATTTCTCTAATTATTGGTGATTTAGAGCATTTTTCCTGAAGCTATAAATAGCTTGGATTTCCTCCCTAGATAGTTGTTATTCATATTCTATGACCATTTATCAATTGGGGAATGACTTTTATTAATTTAAATTAGTTCCTTATCTACTTTAGAAATAGGAACCTTATCAGAACAGCTTGCTATGAAATTTTTTCCCCTGTTAACTGTTTTCCTCTCATATAGCCATGTCTTCACTTTCTCCCTCTTCCACTGCTCCCCACTCTTGGGTATGCCACCACCCTTTCACCTTCTTCCATGTTTACTGTTTCCTGCTCATTTTTAATGCTTCATTTAAAATTGGCAAACAGGAATGAGAAAATTCAGAAATTGTGATACTTCAAAGATCTTTGTGACGAACAAACTTTATAACATGCCAATTGGAAAGCGATGTATTCAGTAGCCTTTGGAATGAAAGCCATGCTCTCCACACTTAGGCTCAAGAACCACTGGAGGTCTAGCAATGAATTGATGTTTTATTAAAAGGTTAACCCTGAACATCAATGGAGACAGTTAATTTGGCTTAATAACTATTTACAGGGTAGCTAGATGGTACAGTGGAAAAAATGCCAGGCTTAAAGTAAAAAAAAAAAATCTTCCTGAGTTCAGATCTGACCTCAGATACTTACTAGCTCTGTGACCTGGGCAAGGCACTTCACCCTATTTGCCTTAGTTTTCTCAAACCATTCCAGTATCTTTCCCAAGTGGGCTCATGAAGGTTTGGACACAATTGAACAATGACAATAAACATAGGGTTGGAAGTGAAGTGGGAGTACATTGAGGCATGGGAGCTCAATGTAGACAGAGGCAGAAAGATAAGAGATATCATGTCATGTTTAAGGGAATGACTCACAGATCCATTTGGCTGGAACACAGAGAGCATGAAGGAAAGCAATGCTTAACAATCTGCGGAAGGTAGACTGGACCTAGATCATAAAGAGCTTTGAATACCAAATACAGAAGTTTATTTGTGATCCTAAAGGTCATGGGGAGCCCTGGAATTTATTGAATATGGGAGTGATATGGTCAGATTAGCATTTTAGGAAAATCACTTGAGTACGTATGTGGAATAAAGGAATGGGGAGACATTTGAGCAGGGAAACCAATTATATGACTGCTGCCAGAGTGTAGGTAAAAAATAATAAAGTCCTGGATGAGGATGGTGGCCATGTGAAGGAGGAGGAGGGGATGCATTTTGAGATATGTTATGGAGGAAAAAGCAGTAAGACTTGGTAACTGACTGAATATGAGGTAGTGAGGAAAAGGGAATAACTGATGACTGAGATTATAGACCAAGATTATAAAGATGACGGTGCCCCCAACAGAAACTCATCTCCATGCCTTGATGGGGCATCAGAGTTTTGTAATGCTAATAATATTGTACCTTGGAAGTGACCCTTGAGTAAATACTCCTCGTATAAAAGAAGAGGCCAATTAGTTGGCTATTCTAGAAGTCTAGGAGGGAGGACTGATTCCATTCTCTCTGTTTCTTAACCATCTCCGATTGACCTGTCAGCATAATCTTCATCTCAAGGCCCAGTTAACCATGGCAATGGTATAGAAAGCCTTCTAACAATCTATTTTCACCTTACCTCTTCAATCAACATTTGATCATTTAAGGGTCAGATTAGCTTTTTAGAAAGAAATATTTGCTTAGAACATATGGTAAGAATAAAATACAGACTTTCCTCTTAGCACCTGGAAATATAATCTTCCCCACATTTCCTCTATTTCCGAGGAGGGGAAAGAGATTAGGTTCTCAGTTCCTATAAAACATGATTCCACCAAGTTCCAGATTCAAAGCGCCCCTGGGCTTGTATCCCAGGACCCTGGCTTCTCAGGGTTTTCTTGCTGGGCTGACAGCAACATCTGGTCTAGGATCTTGGCTCCAAGGTTGCTATGGCTCAAGCTCCCAAGTACAGGGATTGCATGTCTGTTCTGAAAAAAGATCCAAACCCCAAGCCACAGTCTTGGGGCCACAGGATTTAAATAAGGAGGGGAAAGTGGACCTCCTTCCCAACCTGCACAGAGCTTAGTGTATAGTGCCCATGTTGTAGTGAGCAAGATTTTCACACACACGCACACACACACTCACACCCCACTAGAAAGAGAGCAAAACTGTCCCAGTTGCATAATTTTAAAGACGGTTGGTTCCAGTAATGGTAGGAGGCTACTCCTACCCACATGCTAGGGAAATGCTGAATATCTTCTCCCAGTAGCAGATCCCTATCATTACCCACATGGGTGCCTCTATGTTAGATGTCCTAGGAATGCACAAAGCCCAGCTATGCTACAAACACAACACAGATTTAATGGCTCTCATTTTATAAATGAAATGAAATTTTTATAAGTGTGAAAGGCGAAAGGAAATTTAGAAAAGTGAAGAAAATGGCAGAGTAGGAACTCAAGTGCACTGAATGCATTGTACCACATTTTTTTTTGTGGGGACCTTTTTTTTTTTCCTAGATGAGAAAACTGAAATCCAGAGAGATTCTATGTTTTGGTTAAGGTCATACAAATTATAAGTGGTAGAACTGGGGTCAAACAGGTACTTTGGCTCCAGGTATGGTGCTCTTGCCAATATACTATGATGCTAACTCTTAAAATGAATATCAGCAATTATGATTCTGAGTCATCATAAAAGGTTAAATAATGTTTAGTATCCTCCATTTAAGAAGACAGAGTTGTGTCACATTCTTTCTGGAAAGATTTCCATCCTGAATATTTATAATTTTTAAAAGATCTGGTACCTCATGGGTTAACCTGTTATCTGGAATTTTAACTTTTGTGGAATAGCTTGTTAATGGAAAATGTGATATTACTGTATTAACATTTATACTTAACAGATATTGATTAAAGAGAAAGAAAGTCTCCATGGCAATTGTCAGGAATTTTTGTTAGGCGTTTTATTACATATGTCTTCCTGCTATGTACTATCAGTAATTATTAGGGAAAACTAACATGTTGGATGGTAGAATTATGATCCCAAGAGATTTCTACAAGGGAGCATGTTGAATTGAATCCAATAAGATGAAATTTATTTGAAATAACTGTAATATTTACCTTCAGTTTCAAAACATTAATTTTACAAGTACATTACAGGGAAAGTAGGGCTAAGTAGTAATTCATCTGAAAAATGATCCAGGGGTTTTAGTGGATTACAAAGTCAAAGTGAACAGTGTGATATGGCAGCGAAAAAGCTAATCCAACTTGAGTTCTGTCCCAGTGATGGACTGTGTGTCCCCAGCAAAATGTACGGAGGCTCATCACCAATATGCATTAGGTCATAAATTCCTTCACCATAGCAAGTCATGAAACAGAAAAATACAAATGGTTTTTAGTGACAGAAGGACAGAAGAAAGGGCCTAATTTAAATTTTGTTATTTTAAGTATGTGAGATTCTTATCCAATGGCCAACAATATCATATATTGTTGGATAAAATGAATCATATAAACATTGACATTTTCAATATAGGCATAACCACAGGATGAAAGGAAACTGCATCAAAGATATGTATGTCTAGAAAAGGAAGTGGACCAGTCATGTAGTAAGAGTAAAGGATGATCAATGTGGACTCCATTGTTTTGTTCAGTCATTTCCAGCTCTTTGTGACCCCATTTGGGGTTTCCTTGGCAAAGATATTGAAGTGAACTGCCATTTCCTTCTTCCTTTTACAGATGAAGAAACTGAGGCAAAAAAAGTCATTTTTTCAGGATCATACTGCTAGTAAGTGTCTGAGGTCACATTTGAACTTAGGAAGAGGAATCTTCCTGACTCCAGGCCTGACCCTTTATCTATTGTGCCACCTAACTGCCCATGTAACCCATTACTACTGACATAATGTCAAGAGATCTAGGATGACGTTTCTAGCACATTAGATGAATCTCCAATGAGAAGGCATAGATAGCTTGCTATCTGCACCATTGAAGGGAGTCACGCATGTTGAGGAGATATCAGATTGATCCAAATCAAAGGAAGAAAAAACAAAAATTAGATTTATCCATTATTTTGGAGGCAAAAACCCATTCATTGCCTTTTCTTAAAGATGTCACTTTAAGAAGAGACTGATTGACTATTCCTCAGGGATGTTGGTGAAGGGAATCTTGTTCAGGGATAAGTTGGAGAAAATAGCATCTGAAGTCCTTTCCAACTTAGAGATTTTGGAATTTTGTGATGGTCATTCCCTTCTTTATAGATCAGAAAACTGAGATTCAAAGAAATTGTGCTTAAGCTCATAAAATAAGACTGCTGTGGGGACTGAGTGAAATACTAGATGTTATGTAAATGGAAGGTGATTGCAGGGGTAATATTTTTCTGAATTCATTTCATGGCATACTATGGGCAAAAACTTGATCACAAATAGCCAACCTTTTGGTGATGAGACTCCACACATAGCTAGGCTGGTCCTTGGATAGTGGACATAGTCTGTTTCAAGAACTATGGCTGGAACCTTTACAGGCTGGAAAAGTTTATTCTGCTTTGGCAGAAGTGCTGAAAGCCCAGGAGCCATTTCCATGCCCCAGTGAGGCACTGAATAGAACTTTTGTGGAAGAATCAGAGGATGGCCTCTAATTCTTTGGAAAGAAACTTCATAGGGTATTTCCTAAAAGACATGGAAAACAATTGCATGGGATGAGAGGGCTTGGATGAGTTGTGATTTGCACTAGTGGAGGGAAAACTTAAAATAATGAGTTTTTAAAAATATGTAAGTATGCATACATTCAAATGTATACATAAAGTTCTTTAAAAACAAACCCAGCCACAAACTGGTGGTCTAGGTTTACTCTGGAGGGTGTCCCCAAAGACTTAGTGCCATTTTAATCTACTAAAGCTCAATAAAGCATTATACAGGGACACTTTGCATAACGTAGCTATTAGTAGCCAGAATATAACATTCCCTGGCTATCCTGGACAAAAAAGATTTTATGTTTGTTGGACCTGTTGAAATGGTGAGACAAGAACAGAGAGACTCTAAGATTGCCGCATTATAGTAGGTATGATATAAGCTTCTTGAGGAGTTTATTTTTGTCTATGTGTCTTAACCCCTAGCACAGTGACTTCAACATAGTAGAAGCTTAATAAATATTTATTGACGTCCCTATTTCTATACTTCCCAGTGTATTTTAGAAAGGGAAAGAAGTGCAGCAGGTCATATGGAAAGGATTTGTGAAGTAATAATGCTATTTCTACCTCCTAAAGTCGTTGCATGTGTCCAGCTGAAAATCCTGGCTGCAGAGACCAGCCCTTCACTATCCTGTACCGAGACATGGACGTGGTATCAGGACGTTCTGTTCCCGCTGACATCTTCCAAATGCAAGCAACCACTCGATATCCCGGTGCTTATTACATCTTTCAGATCAAATCTGGGAATGAGGGCAGAGAATTCTATATGAGGGTAAGTGTTCAGTCAGTGTAAAGCTTCTGATGGTTATTAACAATTGTTTTTCCAGTCTTGACATCAAAGATTTATAGTATTGTGTTTATAGGACTAGATGTTCTCAGTGAGGCAAATGGTGGGAGGGATGGGCAAGAAAACGTGTGGTTTGAGAGAAAGAGAATTGGACCAGTAGTCATGGGACCTGGATTCTAGGCCCAATTCTGCCCCTAACGGAACCTTCTGCATAACCTTTTCTACATCGATAGAAAGGGACAGTTGGAACGAATTAGAGCAGTCAAGCACTTTGTTCACAATCTGTGACACTTCAGATTAAAATGTAATTGGGAAATATTTAGCAAAATAAATAAAATACAGTAGAACACAGACAATGGTAATATATGGTTTTCCAAGTAAGTAGGTCAAAGGGATCCTCACATATGTCTTACTGGTCCTGTTTCTATTTGAGTTTGACACAATTGAGACAGATATCCTTTAAGAACCCTTCCAGTTCCAACTTTCTTTGTTACATATTCTAATCTGTGTTCTCTGGTCATTTCTAGCTCTAACTGGTGTAAGTAGAAAGATCGCTGGATTAAAGGCAGAAGATCTGGGTCTTCTACTTATTAACTAAATGACCTCAAACAAGAATCTATTTAAGTCCCAGTTTTCTCTGTAAAATGGAGTTATCAACTTCATGAGGCTATTGTGAAGGAAGTGTCTTGTAACCCTTAAACTCATATAAAGTGAATTATAATAATTAAAGACCTTTCTAGTGCTGATACTCAGGAATTCTGTGACAAAGGAAACATGGTTCAATCTGTATTATTTCTTGTACCTCCAGTTTAGGCAAAGAGCTCCATGGGTCTCTGTGGATGGTACCAAGGAAGAAAATAATGCCTTAAGGATTTTATTATCTTTTAATGGAGGCAAGACAGAGGGATCATGCCTAGATATTACTAACCTTTCTGTGGGACCATATTCTTGATGATTCTACTCCACATTTTCTCCTAACAACCTGCTCCATCCAATTATTTCCTGTCAGACTTTTTCCTTTTTCTTTACAGTATATTTAAGGGTCATAGGAGCAATTAGAAGGAACCTGGGGATGGAAAAGGGAGTTTTATGATTAAAAAAAACCAGGTAATGATGGGATAAGTTAAAAGCCTTATTCCCATATAATCCCAAATACATAAACAGCTACTAATTTCTAGCTGATTTATATGTTTGTGAAGGCTTTTGAGGTATAAAGTTTAGAAGATTATAAGAATATGTCATTGCTACACATTAATTATAGTTTAATATTTGTAGACTGCGAGAATCTGTATCACTAAGGCAATATTTATAGCACTGACGGTGACTATGAATATGCTGGCATAGTTTTGAATTGCAAAATATAACAGACTTCCCATATAGAAGGCAGAAAAAAAACATTTAAACACCAGAAATTCAGATCCCAATATCAGAAAGCCAAATCTGTCATAGTAACCAAGAAGTCAATGCACATTATTACTGCAGCGGACAATGCCATTATCAAGTCTTCCACCACATCCCTTTTCTTTCGACAAGCAAATATTCACACTCCTAGCTGTCTGCCTGCCTGTGTCCTCTCTTTCCCTTTGCTCTAACTATTCTCACTAACTTCCTCCCAGCTCTGCTCCACCATTCTTGTTACCCATATAGCAATCTCCTCCCACCATATGACTATTAATGGGTGGAAAAGATCTTCAAATTAAGCAAAAATGCATTTACAATACAAAATCTCTCAAATATTGATTTTCAATTTAAAAGGAATGTCACTGGAGGCATCTATCACCCCTCTAGACTTTAAAGATTGTTGCTGCTGTTGAAAGCTGGTCACAGATTGAAAACCTATGCTAGATACTAGAGATACAAGTTAAAAAATATCACAGTCTATTCCAGAGCTTTAATTACCCAAAACTGTGTCTGGGGCAAATTCATTAGGAGAGGAAACAGTGAGGTGCAGAAGACAGTCCCACCAAAGATGATTTGAGTCAGGAGGAGGAAGCTTGTCCTCCAGGGTCCAATGGAAAGTTTCCTTCCAGGAATGAGTGATAATTTACATTACCATGAGGAAGTAGAAGAGGACAGGATGAAAATGGGAGGTTCATTTTGGCTCGACTATATATTCCAGTATGTGGATGAATATGGTATGAAATAAGACTAGAAAAGATAAGCTAGAGCCAGTCTATAGAGGACCTTATATATTAGGTTGAGAAGTTTCTGTTTTGCCCTATAACTATAGCTGATGGATATATGATATAGTGTTTTATCAGCTCTGCTTCTTATTAATTATATGACCTTGACAGTTCACTTCCTCATCTATAAAATGAGAGGAGTGGGCTAGATGAACTCTAAATTCCTATGTAGATAATCCTGAGATCCTAGACTCTCTCCTGAGAGAGATTGATTGCATTTTGGAAATCTTGAACTGAATGTCGTGCAGATGTCTCAAACACCACATGTTTAAAACAGAACTCATTACTTTTCTCTCTTTAGACTTTTCCCAATTTATTTATTACTGTCAAGTGTATCACCATACTCAGTCACCCAGGCTCACAACACTGGTGTCATCCTTGATTCCTCAGTCACATTCTCTCCAGATTTCCAATATGTTGGTCGAGTTAGTTCAGTATACATTTATTAAGCACTTCCCTTAGGCCAGATACTGTGCTAATTCCTGGGGATACAAATAAGAAAGACAGTCCCTAACCTCAAGAAGCTTATGAACTAATGGGGGAAGACAATACATAAAAGATAGTTGGAAAGAGGGGGGCCACTGGAAGGTACCGACTCGGTGTGGAGTGCAGACTAAGCAGAGTTGCTGATTGAAAGTGGAGAGTTAGTTGAAAAGTTCAAATCCTAGTTCTCTATAAAGGAGAGCTCGGGGTGGGACAGGGGAATTAGTACTTTTACCCTGCAGACCTCCAATCAGAGGGGAAGAAAACCTGAGGGAGTTTTGATGTGTTGAGAATCCAAAGCAGAGTCAATTAGCATGACACTGAGATTTCAGGTGATCGGTTTCTGGGGTGGTCGAGCATGATGGTTGGTGGAGTCCAAACCAAGAAGAGCTACTTTTGGAAAGTGAAGAGTTTTACCTTTGACATATCTCATAGTGATATCTCTCTTCATTCATATAGCCACCACTCTAGTAAGGCTCTCATCACCTCTTGCTTAGACTATTGCATTAGCTTTCTAATTGGGCTCCATTCCTCAAGTCTCACCCTAACTCTAATCCATTCTCTACTCAACTGTAAAAGGGATTTTCTTAAAACATAGGTCACTGCCCCCCAATCCCTTCATTAAACCCCAGTGATTCTCTGTTCTCCATATCCATTTTCTAGTTCTATCTCACAAAATTTTAGTGATTTCTATGATTGTCTCCTTGTATATCTAATTTGCCTTGTTATCACCATACTCTAGTGGCTTCCTATTACCTCTAGGATAAAATAGATATTCCTATGTGTGGCATTTAAAGCCCTTTGCTTCAGGGCAGCTAGGTGGTGCAGTGAATACAATGTTGGTAGACTTGGAGTCAGGAAGACTCATTTTTCTGAGTTCATAACTGTCCTCCTCTCAGATACTTATTCAGATACTTACTGTGACTTTGGGCAAGTCACTTAACCCTGTCTGCCTCAGTATCCTCATCTGTAAAATGAACTGGAGAAGGAAAGGCAAACCATTCAAAAATCTTTCCAAGAAAACCCCAAATGAGGTCATGAAGAGTTGCACATGACTAAAAATATACATTGCTTCCCCTTCTGGACTCTTTGATCCAGTCATATTGTCTTTCTCTCTGTTCTTGGCAAAGGATACTCCATATCCTACCTCTATTCCTTTACACTGGCCACCCTTAGTCCCCATTTCTTCTGCATTTCTTCCTCATAGAATTCATCTCTTATGTTAAAATTCAGCTCTATATCACCTTCAACATGAAGCTCCTCCTGATGTCCCCAATTCTTAAGTGTCCATTTTCCCTAACTACCTTCTGTTTATATATACTCATTCTGTTTGTTCTGTAAATATTTATATTTGAACTTGTCACCTTAGTTAGAACATAAGCTCTTTAAAATGAAAGATTGTTTAATTCTTTGTATTTTTATTCCTAGTATCTAGCAGCACAACTCCTGGCACTTGGTGGGTGCTTAATAAATATCTGTTGAGTATCCATACTAGTAGTGTCTCTCATCTTACCATTGACTCTTTTGAATCACTTTCTCAACTGAGATTTTTCTCACTGCATGCTGGGCCTATGGCTTTTTACAAATTTGACTTGAGCAGTTCCTTTCCATCAGCAGCGTAAAAACTTCTTGAGATATGCATTATTCCAGGCATAAGCTCACAAGGACACACAAATACTTAGCAGCCTTTGTTGTGTATACTCTAAATTCCATAATCAGGTACCATCTTTTAAATGAGATGTTTTCTTTCAAAACTATTTTCTTTTTCGAGCTCTAATTTTTAATTGGCAAGAATGATTAAAATACTAGTCAGTCAGTAAACATTTATTGAATGTCTGCTATGTGCCAGATACTGTGCTAAGCTCTTTTACAAATCTTATCTCATTTAATCCTCACAACAAAGCTGACTTATTAGAAGCCCTATTTTATAGCTGAGGAAACTGAGGCAGGTAGTACGTTGATTTGCTCAGGGTCACACAGTTAGTAAGTGTCTGAGACTAGATGAACTCAGATCTTCCTAACTCCAGAGCTAGTGCTTTCTTTACTGTACAACTTAACTACCACATGGAGTTCAAGAAAGAAATAGATAGGGATTGGATATACAGATTTGGGATTCATCTGTATGTAGATAAGCCATGTATACAATTGAAGCCAGAGGAATGGAGAAAATTGTCAAAGAAAACAAGCTAATTAGGAAAAGGAGGTAGGTTGAGGAAAGAGAGTTTGAGGACTTCTGTACTTGGTGGACAAGTGGAAAAGAAAGCAGAAAGAGTGGTCAAAGAGGTAGAGGGAGAACGAAGAGACAGCAGTGTTATGGAGGTCAAAGGACAGAATATCCAAGAGAAAATTATCAATAATGTAGAATGCTGCAGAAAGATCAAGGAGGAAAAGGCCATTGGATTTGATAACCGCACTTAAGAGTTTATTGTTGATCTTGGAGATAAATTTTAAAATGAACTGTTGGTGATGGCAGTCAGATTGCAAGGGGTTGAAGAATGAGAGGGTTGTGAGACAGTAAAGACAGCAAATGTAACTACTTTATTCTGAGTTTCTAATGTAAAAGGGAGGAGATTCAGGACGATGCTTTGGAGAGATGGTAGTGATAAGAGATAGAAAACACCTGTAGATAAAGGGAAAAAAAACCCACAACCGTCTTTAAAGGAGAGGCTGATGATGAGGACACATGGGAATGTTTGGTAGAAAAATGTCCTAGAGGATATGGGAAGATATATGCCCTCCAAGGTAAAAATGATGGGACTGATCTGAGCAAGGAGGGTCATCTCATCTTCTAAGACAAGAGGCACAATGAGAGATTGAGTGAGAACCTAATGAAGCAATGATGCTTAGAAGATGGATGAGAATGAATTGCTTCAATCTTCTCAGTAAAACAGCAGATCTGAGAGAGAAGCAGTCAGGAGTGGAGTTAGAGGCTAGCGGAAAGAAAAGAATATTTGAAGCAGCCATTGTGGCAAGTATGAGAGGGAGTTCATCAGCTATGAACAGAAAGATTGCTGGGCAGAAGTACAGCAGCAAGGACCCCGGCACACACAGGAGGGCCTACCGTACAGGTTCTTAGATCTGCTTTTCTAAAAGGAAAGCAACTTTTGAGGGGTCAGCAATCTGCTTTAATCAAGCACATATATCATTCACTTAGTTCAGGGGAAGAAGTCAGCACCCTGAACTTCAGGGAAAGTACAAACAGAAATTATAATCAGAAAGTACAAACAGAAAGACCAACAGACAGGGCTTCCAACTGTCTGACCGTAAGCAATACATACATCACAGACAAACAGACAGATCCAACTGTCTGACCATTACATACATGGTTAACAGAGAGAGAAGCACCGACATCTGGGTTTTCAAAACAGGGAGGAGGGGGTGCTACCCAGAATCTCATCTGGTCAAACAAACACCGCCAATGAGTAAGCCCCAAAACAAAACCTCAGCTCAGAGAATATCTACACTTTTCAGAGTCAGAGGGCATCACCACCCTTGAGAACGAGTTCCTCATTAGAAATTAACAAAAGGTGTGGGTCTTCCTACAAAACAAATCTCCCCTAATCAAACTTTCCTTAATGGACAGGTCCATTAATGGGTAGGGAAGATGTTTACTCTCGTTAATATAATTAACATAAGAAGTGAGGCCTAATTAAGGTTAGAGCATTTAAATTTATACTGAATGTGGTTTACTGTGATCTTATGAGTTCCTATAGCAGTAGAACAGGATGATGTGGGGATAACTAAGAGTTACAGAACGGTAGCATGTGAAAGGACAAAGGGGCAAGGAATTAGTGGAGGATGACAATTGCTGAAGAGGCTGACTCTGTAGTCATGACTTTGAAGAGAATGTGAAGCTAGAGCAGGTGTAGGAGGGCCACTAGCAGAGACTGATGACAAAGAACAAACTTAGAAGGAATGAGGTTATGGGAGAGTTGAGGACAGGATATGGTGACCAGAGAAAGGAATTTCAAAATTCTGGATTTTAGAAGTGGAGCAATTTTGTTTGTGACTCCCTGATTAAGAGGAGGTAGAGCTCATCTATGGGACTCTGTATGTGGATAAGCTGAGAGCCTATTTGTTAGAGGAGCGGTGGTGGGTAATTAATATTAAAGACATCCACCTACGATGATGGGGCTTGGTTTAGATGAAGACAATGAGTCAGGTGTTGAAGTCACTGAGAAAGGTCCAAGACTTTCCTTATATTTGTGACAAAAGAGAATTTTACTATTGATGACACTCAGGAAGCAGAGAGGAAGGGAAGAGTGAACTGTTTTTTTTAAAAGAGTATTTGTGGTAGAAAGAACAATAAATTTTGGAATGAAGAAAACTAGTTCTGCTTTTATTTTGACTGGGTGTCTTGGATACATCCCTTCCCTGTGTCTTTGTTTCTTTATTTGTTAAATTAAAAGGCTGAACTAGATGATCTCTGATGCCCTGTTTGGTTCTGAAGCTATTATCTTATGATAAATAAAGTCTCTTGTAGCTCTAAATTTCTTAGTCTTCTGATCTATTTTTGGGAAGACACATTGGCTCTGGAGGTCTGAGGACATGGGTTTAAAGTCTACTTCTGACACTTATTACCTATGTACAAATTGCTGAAATGACAGTATAGTATAATGGTCAGGGAGTCAAAGAGGCCAGGGTTCAAATCCTTCCTTAGACATATGAGATATCATCCTGGACAAGTCGCTTACCCTGTCTTTTCCTTCATTTCTGCATCTGTCAAAGGAGGGATGTAGACTTGGTGGCCTTTAGGGTCTTTTCCATCTCTAAATCTACTAGTCTAGGCATACAACCATGCATCATTTACTTGATGCCCACTACCACATGCCCCTTCTCTAGTGATGGACAGCAGGGGTAAACTCAGCTAGTACTATTCAGGTAAGATGTCTCTAGGCTGTATCTGACCACCACTTTAATCCTTACCCTTTTAGTTCTTGTGCATGCTGTATATGGCATCTGGAACATGACTATTGTGAACATCCAGGAATACACCACTTACCACAGTGGTGGCACAAGGAGAGAAAGACTGAAGACCAAAAGCTTATGGGCTTATGCTCCACCACAAACCTGTACCCAGCTAGGGAATACAGTGTATAGAGCCCTGAGCCTGGAGTCAAGAAGACTCAAGTTCAAATTTGACCTCAAACACTTAACACCTAAGTGAACTTGGACAAGTCACTTAACCCTGTTTGCTTCAGTTTTTTCAACTGTAAAATGAACATAATAGCACCTATCTCACAGAGTTATATTAAGAATCAATCAGGTAATAGTTATAAAGCACTTAGCATAGTGTGCCTGGCACATAGTAGGTGTGCAATATACATGCTTATTCTCACCGCGCCCCCCCCCCCACCTCCTCTTAACTCATTCTTACAGCAGTGCCTTTTCTCATGACCATGTGAAGATTGGTTTTATTCCAGATACACTAGACTCCTTCCTTCTCTCCGACACACGTTGAGATCATAGCTGAGAGAGAAGAGAATAGCTTGTTGCCACCACCACCAAAGGATACTTTCTCAGTCTGATACCTTGAGTGAGACAAGCTATCAGTGGCCAATGTGTCTCATCTCCCTCATGGAGGTGTTTTTCTAACGTTGCTCTGTACATCCTGCCGTCTTGGAACTTTTTGCTCTCGGATTCGGTCCATAACTCCTTGCCTTGCCTTGCCTGCCTTTGTGAGCTCCAGGTTTTGACCTTAGCCCAAATTCTATTTGCTCCCCTGGACCTTGGCTTGCAACACTACCCCATGCCTTTTCATCTCCAGGTGTGTTTTCACTCTCTTTAGGCCCATCTCTTGCTTCTAATCTCTGGTGTGCATTGGCCCTCTTCCCTAAACTTTTAGGGGGTGGGAATACAGCAGCTATCCTAAATACTCTGGTGCCAAAAGCCAGACCAGGCAAAAAGAAGGTAGTTGTATTCTTGTAAAATAAGTTCCTTTTGAGTGGAGATTTTATTTTTCTTTGTATTTATATCCCTAGAACTTAGTACAGTACCTATAGTAGGTACTTACTATATATATATATATATATATATATATATATATATATATATATATATATATATATATATATATACACACACACATATATATATATGTATGTTCTAAGAATCCATATTCCAACTTCTAGTCTTATTCATGCATCTCAGGTTCTAGAGTAAAATTTCATCTTTCTGAGTCCTAGGGGTACTCCTCAGGAATTAAGGGTGAAATATGTAATATCACTAGCTTGAGCCCCCACCAATATGTTTTCTCCTCTCCTGAACTCCACATTATCAGTTGAGAATAATTTAGTCAGTCTCTCTTAAGTAACTTTTAAAAAGAGATACTTATTAAGGTGATACAAGAAGAACAGTTGTTAGACAACATTCCTCAAAAGCAAGTGACATATTTTTCTGCTACTACATATAAAATCCATGTTTACACTCAAACTTAGGGTTAAAACCCAGTTTCTGGTTGTTAAAAGTCCTTTCCTCCCATTCACGGATAGTTAAGCATGGTGACTCTGCTTCCATGTCTCCAACTCAGCAGACACTGCTGTCCTAGGGGACAATGCTAGGACACTAATGAAAAGATGGGAAATCCAAAATTCTTTGGATCCTTTAAAGTTTGAGAAATCCTCCTCTGGCAAAAGGGGATATGGGGAAAAACATTTGGCCAAGGCTCAAGCCAGGTCTCTCCTTTTTTTTTCCAGGTGGATTTTCCTCAGGGATTTTACTGGAAAGTCATTCTTGCTTTAATTTCTGGAATTTTCTGATTCTAGATCACTTGATACCTTTATACAGGACCCAGAGGGCATGATAAAATCCCTTAACCAATTGGAACAGACTTCTGGTTTGACATTATTCTACTTGATAAAAATCATCCATTTTGATGACTTATCATACTTATTTTAAAGTCTATGATTGATTGAATTTCTTATCACTTACTTTAAATGGGATAGGGTTGAGTAAATCAGCCAATCCTGCCTTTATATTAATAAAGACTTGTTTTTGGTTAATGGATAAGAGAGCCACAGGACTCAAGAAAATGAATGATTCTAGAAATATTTTCAGTCAACTGTCTCACCTACTAGTGCATAGTGAGGTTCCCAGAATAGTTTATCAACTAGGGAGCAAAGGAACTCCCTGAAATTTCTGAACTTTGACCCCAGGGACTTCCTACATTTTAAGCTAAAATGGCTCTTTTAGTCTTGTCCTTTGGGACTAGCCGCCCACTGATCCATCCCTTACTTCACAAGGAGATGCCATCTAGCAAATGATGTGAAGGAATTCCTTCAGGAGATCTTGGAGACTTTCAGTATTTTCTTTAAAATTCAAAATAGCTAGCTATTGGATTAATTGACTTCACTACAGAAGCAGAAAGATGGCAAAATAGGTCAGTTCCTTCAGGCAAGACCCAAAGCCAGGATTTATCTTGTAATACATTTGCTTTGACCAATCTTTTTTTTTTTTTTTTTTTTTTAAAGATTTCACCAGGCCTACTTGAAATGAATTAGCAGGAAGATTCACTAAGCTGGGGGAGGTCCGACTGACCGATAGTCATCTTGCAATATAACCACATAGAGTCCTATCTTCAGTTGTGTCCAAATCTATTGCAGTTCCTCCAGCATTCTTCCCCTCCCTATAGCAATGTATAATGTATACTGTGGAAGAGCCTCTCTGGGTTGTGGCGTACCAGATTTGGCTCACAGATAACTTGTCCCAAGGCTCAATAAGAAATAGGGTTATCTGTATGTTATCTTGTCCACTCCATGGATAGGTGGTAGTGGTCTTGATAGACACCTTTTCCTTCTAGTTCCCACTCCGAGTCAAAACTACAGCTTTCCTAATACTTGTCCTATTCCTGATCCTTGAGATTAAACTTTACGATGATCAGGATTGCCAGTAACAACTTTGGTGAATTCTGGAGCCTCGAAGGATTTAATAGATGGCACAGATTACTTTCCCTGGGACCTTAACTTCTCTTCCTGGTGATAGCTGAGATAATCAGCTGGCACCCAATTCTTTCTGGACCTATGATTTAGGAGACTAAGTCTTTTCTTGTTCAGTGTGACAATATTATAATTGCTCAGCCTTAATATCAACCATTCACACATTCCCAAGTACTTTTTGGCCATTTGTTGCCATGAGTTTCCTAACTGGGACATTGCCTGGAATTTAGGACATGTCACATCCTGCTCAGCATATTACCAGAAACGCTGGCTAGAGTAGATATCTACCTTACCTAGCTATAGTCCCCACCTAGACTGTACCCAGACACTCTCTTACCAGTTTTAGGAATTCTGGGACATGTTCAGTTTGGGGACATATTCAGTTACCACCATATTGGCCTTGTAATTTTGTTATTGACTTGGTCTGAGAAGCATAAATGCAAATATCTAGATCTACTCATGCAAGAATTTCTCAGAAAAAAAATTACAAAAGAATAACTAAACCTTTTATGTCTCCTACCAGGCCTTTAATACTATTTGCTAAGTAAAGGAAAAGGAAGTTGAGGCTATGCTATGATAAAAGGTTCTTGAATTCTATCACTATCTGGAATCAGTATTGACCAGCTGGCTCAGGTGCAATTTGCCAGACCTGGCCTCTAGGGAGTATCTAATCTGATTCTGATGCTGGAGTGTAATGAATGGAAAATAGTATTTGAGATATGTCCTGGTCTATAAGAATATCGGAATATGCCAAATGGCTCAGACAATGGCTCTGCACTATTTCATAGGTCCTCAATCTCTGTTTTTAAAGGACTGATGGACTGCGGTGGAGGGGTTAGTTTGGCTCAATAATAGTTTCATCTGTACTGGGATCTCTGATCTCTGTCAACATTCTGAATCCATCTAGGTTATTCTCCAGTACCTAGAGGCCAACACCAACTTCCAACTGGAAAACTAGCAACTGAAAAACCAGAGATGGAATTCATGGAGCACTTAAGTTGGTGTAGACTGCAACTAAATCCGCCTAAGAGGGAGGTTGTACTATATGGCCAGGAGATATGCAATTTCTCATGGGTTAGGTAGAATATCAATGCCATTTCATTTTCAAATTTACCCAGCTAGACCTGTGCAAAAATATCTAAAGGCATTCTAATAGACACTAGAGGCAAGTGGCACATTCTTTGAACTGAAATAACATGTTGCCTTACCTTCCTTCTGGCAACAAACATTGCCTCCCCAAGTTGGTGAAGATCTTCCAACAGTAATATTTCACTAAATCAGAACCTTGTACTCATGGAAAACTTCTGGGGGAGTAATAATGTCCTTGCCCACAGTTATGATACTACATCTGAAAGAAGAGGGGGCCAGGCAAGGGTGTGCTGGTAAATGTTTAACAACCAGCTCTCTGAAAAAAAAGTATACATGACATATTCTAGTTTAATTTGCATTATTAATGTTTTCTTCATCAACAAGACAATGAAGCAAGCCTTCATTTTTAGAGTTTATTTCTGAAATGTAGATGCTCACAAGGTGGCACAGTGGCAGAATGCCAGACCTGGAGTCAGGAAGACCTGAGTTCAGATGTGACCTCAGATACTTATTAGCTATGTGACCCTGGGCAAGTCATTTCAGCCTGTTTTCCTCTGTTTTCTCACCAGTAAAATGAGCTGGAAAAGGAAATGGCAAACCACTCCAGTATCTTTGCCAAGAGAACCCCCAATGAGGTCAGGAAGAGTCACACATGACTGAAAAACAACAAATGATCACAATGAAAATTTAACAATCAACTCATAAGAGCCAGTCCAAACCAGCTCCAGCACACCCCTAGAAGGCTATCATGCCTCTGCTATAAAAGGACATTCTGTCTGACTGATTTTGCACCTTTGCTTTGCACTTTTCCTCATTTGTAATGCTTTCTCACACCTCATCAATGCACATCTTCTCTATGTCCTTGGACCTTTTGCTCTTGGATTTAGTTCATGACCTCCTTCTTCAAGCTTGAGATTGGATACCTGTTGACCCCTGGTTTCAACCTCAACCCAGATTTCTATTTACTCTCTTGAATCTTGATTTAACATTGTTGCCTTCCTCTTCAGTTGTGTTCTTTTCCTCTGGGTTTGCTTCCAACTCTCTCACTTTTGACCTTTGGCCTCAGTTTACTTAAACTGTGAGACTTCAGTTTTCTTATCTGTAAAATGAGGGTGGTGACTTCTTGGCCTCTGAGGTCCCTTCCAGTGCAATGAACTAGTACTAAAGCCACCAGCCTCCTCTCAGCCTTTTAGTTAGAGTAGAGGAATTTTCCATGTTTTATGCAAGATATTTATGTTCCATCTCACCTTTGTGCCTTGAAGTGCACTATTTTTCCTATTCGACTGACATCCTGAAAGGCAGCGTAAATAAGAGTGTTGCACAGGTAGCTGGCCTTGGAGCCAGAAAGACCTGGGTTCGATCTTACCCCTGACACTTATTCGCTATGGGACCTGTACAAGTCAGTTTACCTCTCAACGCTCTAATCAAATTATACGAAAAGGGCTATCATTTCATAGGAGAGGGAGTTTCTTCATTTGGGAGTTCTACAGATATTAAGTTCATAGATCCAGTCCCTGTCTTTACTAACACTATGTATGGTAGTTTTCCAGAAATACCCTCTTAGAATTTAGTAGTTAAACTATTACTGAGAATTTTGAGGTAGCAACCACAGCTCTGCACATGTGTACACAACCCCGCCCCTTCTCTGTCTCTCTCTGTCTCTGTCTCTCTCCCTCTCTCTCCTCTCCTCTCTTCTCCTCTCCCTCCCTTCCCTTGTCACTCCTCTCCTCTTCTTTTCCCTCCCTGTCTCTCAATCTCTGTCTCTCTCTCTTTCATCTCTCCTCTCCTCTCCCTTCTCCTCACCCTACCTCCCTCCTCCATTCTTCTTTCCCTCCTCCCTTCCCCGCTCTCTCCTCTCCTTTTCTCTCTCTCTCTCTCTCTCTCTCTCTCTCTCTCTCTCTCTCACATGCACTGTTCTTCTGGCTAAGCTCTTTTGGAACCGTGTTATTTCTAATGAGCCACACAGAGTGAAAATGAACTGCCTGGACAGATGATTGGTATTTATTGTTTTCCAGGTGGTTTGGGGACATGATCATATCTGGCAAATGGGCCATAGTCACAAGATTCTAACCATGCCAAGTTTTCTTTTACATGATCTGTATGGAGTAGAGTGACAGAGCCAAGCTGAGCTGACATTCTCCAGCCTGCCCATTTCCTGATTGTCAAACAATGCTGATCACACATGAAAACATATTCTCTGATCCAGGGCCAAACTGGCGGCGCACATCCAAGAATGGGGTAGGGGGAGAGGAGTGGCTAGAAGTGCAATGGTCTGCGTGAGCCATGGACCCCTTCCCTCTTAGGAAATGTAGCATCCTATGGGGGCAGTGATAGTAGGCAAACCTCACTATCCACTCTCATAAGTAATGTGGAGAAAGTGGCGTGAGTTTTCCCTTAAAGAAAATCATCCCGGGGTAAATCATCCTGTCAGTCAGTTTCCTCCTTCCCAGCATTATTTACTCAGGTGAAATCCTGTTAAAATGAACTTCATAACTCACTGAATGTTAGAAAAGGAAAGAACTTTACAAATCATCCATTATGATTCTCCTTCTTTTACAAATGAAGAAACTGAGATCCAGAGAGGTCACTTTGCCCTCGGCGTCACAGCCAGTCAGTTGTAGAATTCCAGTGCTCCTTCTACACCACAAAAAGTCACAATGTGTGCAGCCTCAGAGGTGGGAGTGGCTAGAAAAGGAAGGGCTTGTCTCTCCCTTCTCCTCTCCCTTTCCCCACGTTTTTCATCCTTCTTAACCAGCAGAGAATCTGGTGATGAAGGGCAGGGGATTTAGGGAGAGGCAGCACAGCAGAGTGGAAAGCACATTGGTCTTAAATTCAGAAAACCCAGTTTTTTAATTCCAATGACTGTGTGACCTCAGGCAAGTCACAAGAGCTATGTAAGCTTCAGTTTCTTCATCTGCAAAATGGGGATAATTCTACTTGTATTACCCACCTTACAACTCTGTGACGAGGAAGTGCCTTAGGAAACTTGATAATCTTGTAATAGTAGGAATATGATCACATGATTAATTAATTATACAATTTATATATTATATAATAGAATCAATAATATTAATAGAATCAATAATAAATATGCCCAATCATCAATACAAGAGGGAGCTATTATTATTTCTAAAAGCCAGATGAGGATGACCAGTAGCAGCCGTCCACACAGACACTTTCCCTCTCTCTCAAGCTCTTAAGATCATAGAGTCATCCAATCCAAACTCTCCTTTCTATAGAAGAGGAGCAGAGACGTAGAAGAGCTTATCCAAGGTCACACAGCTATCATTCAGTAGAGGGAGGGTTTGAACCTCTTCATTTCCAAGTTAGTACTCTTATGATTCTCCACATTACGCCACCTCCCACTTCTTGCAGCTGATCGTGACCAAGGCCACTGAGAGGAGCTACTATGGATTCAAAGATCATCTATATGTAATTGATTCTCATATCTAGATAGACTAACCTTTATTCTGAGCTCCACTCCCATGCATTATCAGATCCACTTGGACATTTTGAACTAGATGTTCCGTAGGCATCTCAACCTAACATGTCCAAAACAGAACTTGTCTTTTTACCCAGATCCTATTTGGTTTCCAGCTTCCCTATTCCTGTAAAGGACATGATAATATTTCTCCCAGAAATCCAGGCTTGTAAACTTGGTGTCATTTTCCACTTGAGAAAAGACGAGCTCTGTTTTGAACATGATGAGTTTGAAATGGCTATGGGAATCTAGTTGAAGATCTACAGTAGGCATTTGGTTATACATGGCAGTTAGGTGGTGTAGTGAACAGAACACTGGACATGGAATCGGGAAGACTAATCTTCATGAGTTCAAATCCAGCCTCAGATACTTAGTAGCTGTGTGATGCTGGGAAAGTCACTTCACCCTGTTTGCCTCAGTTGCCTCATCTGTAAAATGAACTGGAGAAGAAAATGACCAACCACTCCAGTGTCTTTGTATCTCATGGAATTGGATATAATATAAATGAACAGCAACAGCAAAATATAAGACTAGAGCTCAGGAGAGAAACTAGGGTGAGATAAAGAGAGCTAAAAAGTCATCATTATAGAGATGCTAATTAAAACCTTGGGAGTTGAGGAGATCACCAAGTGAAATGGGATAGAGAGAGAAAAGAAGAGGACTCAGGACAGATCCCTAGGGGATACACACCTTTAGTGAGTAGGTCTTGGAGGAGGATTTAGGAAAGGTTATAATAGATTATATTCAGACTGGTAAGAACTAGGAGACAGAAACAATCTAAAGAGTAGAGAGTATCCAGGAGAAGAAGGTGATCAACAGTTTCAAAAGTTATAGAGAAGTCAAAGAGGATGAGGATGGAGAAAAGGAGATTAAATTTCATAATTAAGAAATTATTAGTAACTATAGAGAGAGGAATTTTAGTTGAATGGTCAGATCTTAAGTCAGAGCATAGAAGAGAGAGGATAGGAGCTGTAGGAAAAAGTTATAGATAATCTTAAGTAGTTTAGCCATGAAGGTGAAGGAATGGTATAGGATGATGGCTAGTAGGGATAGTTAGATCAAATAAGGGTTTTTTAAAGATGGAGAAAACATGGACATATTTGTAGGCAACACGGAAGGAACAAGTAGATATGGAGAGACTGAAAATTAGGGAGAGAAAGAGGGGATGAGAGGAGGTAATTTGCTGAATCAGATAAATATGGAATTGGATCAAAGATGCATGTAGAGAGGTTTGCCTTAATGAGGAGAAGATCCTTCTTTTCATGTGAGACAGTGAAGAAGGAGGAAATAGTGTGGAAAGACAAATGAGTGATGTTAGATGAAGAGGTGAGGAGAAGAGAGGACTATTGGCAAATGGCCTTGATTTTTTTCAGTGAAGTATGAGGAAAGGTTCTCACCTGAAAGGATAGAAGGAGAGGGTGCCATTGGAAGCTTGAGGAGCAGTAAAAAAGGTTTGTAATAACTAATGTGCTGAATGGAATAGTGAATTGATTAGGAAGGTATGAAAAGACTGCCATGCTGCAGTGAGGACTCATTTGGGATTATGTGACAAAGTTGTAGTTGACTCAGTCAATGTAATTTTATGATTTTTCTTCAGATCAGTTCAGCAGTATATGAATGGGAGCAAAGTATAGAAAAGATGGGTTTAACCCAAAGCTGGTGCTTGGCAAGGCATGATTGGCAATAGGATAAAAGATCGAGGAACTCATGTAAAGAATAGTATAGAATTGAACTGATTCATCAAAGAGGGAGATAGAGAAGAAAGGAGAGTATAACCAGTGTAGGGTTAATGTCCTGAGAAGGAACTGAGAGATGAAGGGTTTGGAGGTCACAAGGTAGATGAAAGAATTGTTATTGTTGTTTAGTCATTTCTGTTGTGTCTGTTTCTTCACGACCCCATTTGGGGTTTTCTTGTGGAGTGGTTTGCCATTTTCTTCTCCGGCTCATTTTAAGATGAGAATATTGAAGCAAACAGGGTTAAGTGACATACCAGGGTTACACAGCTAATACGTGTCAGATCTTTCTGACTCCAGGACAGTCATGAGATTCATTGCACCACCTAGTTGCCCCAAAGGAATCGTAAGTATAGGGAAAGCATATGATCAGATAAAGGAATTTCATTGTTCATGAACATAGGAGTGGAACACATGTAGATAACAGAAAGATCAGGGGTGACCCTTTCTTTGTGAGGCTGATGTGGAATGAGGGTAGATAATGGAAACTGAGTAGACTGAGGAACTAAGAAGTCAGGGTCTTTGAGGAAATATCAGCATGTGCCTTAAAGTCTTCTAGTGTGAGGGCAGCAGATGTCGTGGAAAGAAAGCCTGTGAACTAGGCACTGAAGCAAGAAGAATGTTCTGAGAGTCAAGAGATCATAGCCTTCGGAAACTTGATTGGAAAATAATTTTGTATTGAATGAGGAATGAAGGAAGAAAGATTACTGAGTGATATTGGTAGTGGGAGAGCCTGGAAATGTCAATGGCGAGAAAATATCTCTTCTCCCATCATAGCCATTGAGTCAAGTAAAAGTGAAAATAAGACTGGAAAGGATGGCCAGGGATAAAATGTCATTAGAAGGGAGTCAGGTCTCAGTGAGAATCAGAATATGGAGGGATTTGGAAGGGAAAAGGCTTAAGAAGAAAGCAAATTTGTTAGCTATGGAGTAGGCTTTCCTGAGAATGCAATAAATGGAGTGGGTAAGTCTGGAATGGGACCACTGGGAAAGGGGGGTTGAGTTGAGGAGAATGAAAGTGAGAGAATATTCAATGGGAGATGGGAAATGGGATTTGTATAATGACAGGAGTTCAGAATCATTGAGATGGGAAGAGTATGAGGAAGTATATGATAACCATTGAGAAATGAGTCTACAAAGAGTTTCAAATACTTGGAGAGAGAGATCTGTTGAGGGAAGGAAGTGATTAGACTGTTCAAGGCCCTCCCTTGAGGTCTAGGCTAGAGAGATTTTTTTCTGATCCTGATTCTGTTAAATAATGTGCTAACTGTCCCTTTCAACTTTGTCTCATATACATATTTTTTGCTTGAATTGGATCCATATTTTATTTTAGAGTGCTTCAACCCTTCCAAGGCTGACTTGTCCAGGGTCCCACAGACAATATATGTGAAACTTTAGATTTCTTGACTCCAATTAATGCTGGTTCTCTAGCCATTATAACACATTGCCTCCCTGCCCTGCTGCCACCTTTTTCCTTTCTCAAAAGTGCTAAGATGCAGTGATCACTCTTCTCCAATGTGACAGCTGTTTCAGATCCTTCTAGTAGGTAAGAATCAAGTCCAGCAGAGCAAATCAACACACTGATTTCTCTACCTTTTGAAAGATGAAATTTTCATTAAGGCAAACTAAGAAATAATTTTTATTTTGTCTTTGTAAGCATTCTTTCAATTGATCAGAGTATGGCATGGTCTCAAGGCCCTTTATCTTTTTGGTTGTATGTTTTGGACTCTCTTCATCTTTCTCTTCCTCTCCTAAATGTGATGGCCAGAACTGAAGCCAGTATGTCAGGTTACAGAAAGACATTTTTTTCCTTGTCCTAGACATTCTGTCTCTCTTTCTGTCTCCCCCTGCCTCGCCTCTGTCTGCCTTAATCCAATGTTTGCATTGTTTTTTGTCTCCTATTGTGGATGCATATTGAAGTTCACAATCCACTAAAACTCTCCAATCTCTTTTAGACTAAGTTATTTAGCCATGTTTTCTCCTTCTTATATTTATGAAGTTAACTTTTTGAACCAAAGCATAAGATTATAGATCCTTATTAAAAGCCTTCTTATTAAATTAGGCTAACCCGGAGGTATTTTGTGGGTCTCTTCTCTGACATTCAGTGTATTTTTTATGGTTTTTCAATTTGCAAATCACAGGGAAGGTTTACCAGAGTTTTCCTTCAAAAACCCATTAATGACTTTCTTTGGATCTAGCTAGTCAATCAATTCCAAATCAGCACGGTGGCACAGTGGAAAGTACATTGGTCCCAGAGAGAAAAGGCCTTAATTCAAATTTCATTTCTCACACATTTACCATTTATATATCCTTGGACAAATCACTTAACCTCACTGGGTCTCAGTTTTTCCGTCCATAAAAGGAGGGGGAGGTGAAATCTCTTTCACCTTTAAATCTCTAGCCTATTATTCTTGATAGCTGACATCTTTTCATCTAATCTAAAAGGATAACATGGAGAACTGTTTTCAAGTTTTCTGACTTCTAGATAAAGTATATCTACATTATCCCCCTGATTTTATAGTTCTGTGACTGTTGATAAAGGAATGAAGACAGCTTGGCATGACCTATTTTTGATGAAGCCAGGCTGAGTATAATCACTGCTTCCATTTCTAAGTGTTTACTAACCATCCCTCTAACAATATATTCTAGAATTTTGCCAGAAATCAAAGTCAAATCCACAGACTATTTGCCCCTTTCCAGTCATGCAACATATTTTCCATTCTTCTTGATTCTAAAGATTGCTGACAGTAACTCAGTAATCACATCTGCCAGTTCCTTCCATATCTACAGCCATAGTTGGTCTGAGCTTTAGTGTACCTGACAATGTTCTTATGGAATCATGGCATGCCTTTGTATTCATGTTCTATTATCTGCCCTTGCTTCTGTCTTCTACGCATACCTTTAAAAGATCTAATTTGGGTGATGAATTCCCTGTATTATCCACATTAATTTTTTTAAATGACATCCCTTTTTCTCACCTTCACAAATTTTCTTTTCCTATCTTCAAATTGTATTCATTCATTTTCTCTGGGCTGGGTTTGATTATAGTATTTTAGGGCATGATATTCTACATAACCCTTCTCTGAACCCTTTCAAATCTGCTCTCCTCAACTATATGATTCATGCCAGACTATGATTGGCTTTCTTTTCTTCTATATCAAGTTCTAAAGACAGATTGACTTCCTGTATTGAATTCCTGTATTCAATATTGGTTCCCCAGGTTGCGAACATTTCCACTTTGGCAAACAAGTTACTACTTGGTGAGAATCACTTTCAGAATAGTAGTTCTTTTCATTTGTTTGAGTCGCCAGATGCAGTCTCTGGCCCTTCTATATACCATAATTTTTTTAGATGTGTCTCTTCCTGCAACAAAATAATGAGGGGAAGGATTTTGTTTTATTATCCATTCTGTCATTCTATCTTCCTTTTATTGAATTAACAAATTATAGTTATGATATTTATATTTGGCCTTTTCTTTTCTTTTTTTTTTTTTTTTTACAATTTTTAACATGCATTTTTAGAAACTTGAGTTCCAACTTCTCTCCCTTCCTCTCTCCTCACTCACCCCACTGAGAAGGCAATCAATTTGATATGTTATACATGTGTAGTTATGCAAAAGACTTCCATAAAAGTCATGTTGTGAAAGATTGTATTTCCCTCCTTCCTATCCTGCCTCCATTCACTCTATTCTCTCTTATGACTCTATCCCTCCTCAACAGTGTTTATTTCTAACTATCCCCTCCTCCCATTTGCCCTCCCTTCTATCATGTCCCTTCACACCCTGCTTATCTCTTTCTCCCCTAGTTTCCTGTAGCGTAAGATAGATTTTCATACCAAATTGAGTGTACATGTTATTCCCTCCTTAAGCCAATTGCGATAAGAGTAAGGTTCACTTTTCCCCCTCTCACCTTCCCCCATTCCCTTGCACTGAAAAAGCTTTTTCTTGTCTCTTTTATGTAAGAGATAATTTGCTTCATTCTATTTCTCCCTTTCTCCTCCCAATGTATTCCTCTCTCATCCCTTAATTTTATCTTTTTAGATATCTTCCCTTCCTATTCAGCTCACTCTGTGCCCTCTGTCTATATGGATATAATCCCTCCAACTACCCAAATACTGAGAAACGTCTCAAGAGTTACAAATATTATCTTTCCATCTAGGAATATAAACAGTTCAACTTTAGTAAGCCCCTTATGATTTCTCTTTCCTATTTACCTTTTCATGCTTCTTGTGATTCTTGTATTTGAAAGTCAAATTTTCTATTCAGTTCTAGTCTTTTCATTAAGAATGCTTGAAAGTCCTCTATTTCATTGAATGACCATTTGAACATTTTTCCCCCTGAAGTATGACACTTAGTTTTGCTGGGTATGTGATTTATGTAGTTCCTTTGACTTCTGGAATAACATATTCCAAGCCCTGAAATCCCTTAATGTAGAAGCTGCTAGAACTTGTGTTATCCTGATTGTATTTCCACAATACTCAAATTGTTTCTTTCTGGCTGCTTGCAATATTTTCTCTTTGATCTGGGAACTCTGGAATTTGGCTACAATATTCCTAGGAAGTTCCCTTTTGGGATTTCTTTCAGGAGGTGATCAGTAGATTTTTTCCCAATATTTATTTTACCCTCTGATTCTAGTATATCAGGGCAGTTTTCCTTGATAATTTCTTAAAAGATGATGTCTAGGCTCTTTTTAGGTAGTCCCAAAATTTTTAAATTGTCTCTTTTGGATCTGTTTTCTGGGTCAGTTTTTTTCCAATGAGATATTTCCCATTGTCTGCTATTTTTCATTCCTTTGGTTTTGTTTTATAATTTCTTAATTTTTCATTCTAATCTTTAAGGAATTATTTTCTTCAGTGAACTTTTGGACCTCCTTTTCCATCTGGCCAATTCTGCTTTTAAGGGCATTCTTCTCTTTATTAGCTTTTTGGATCTCTTTCATTATTTGGTTTGGTCTATTTTTTATAGTGTTATTTTCTTTGGCATTTTTCGAGTCTCCTTTAGCAAGCAGTTTATATGTTTTTCATAATTTTTTTGCATCACTCTCATTTCTCTTCTCAATTTTTGCTCTACTTCTCTTGCTTGGTTCTAAAATTCTTTTTGAGTTCTTCCATGGCCTGAGATTAATTCATATTTTTCTTGGAGGCTTTGAATGGAGGAGCTTTGACTTTGTCTTCTGTTTGCATGCTTTGGTCTTCCTTGTTACCAAAGTAAAATTCCATAGTCTGAATATTTGTTTGATTTTTGCTTATTTTCCCAGGCATTTACTTGACTTTTGAGCTATTTGTCAGGGCCAATGTCTGCTTCCAGTGGGGGGTGGGGGATGTACTGTCCAGAAACAGTCATTGCTACTATTATGTGCTCCTCTACCCCCACCCGCCTCTGCCATCCTGGGTCTGGGGCCATACCACTCCACTCCTCCCACAGGCTTTTTCCATTGACCTTCCAATTTGTCCTCGGTGTTTTGGGGTTGTGAACTCTGGAAACCATGACAGGTACCCAAAATTCAGTCCCCCTGAGGCCTACTCAGGTCTTGTCTGTGCTTGCATGGCCCATGTTGGACTGCGTCCTGCCCTGCCTGCATGGCACGATAGACACTTCCTGGCAACCTTCCAGGCTGTTTGGGCTGGAAATTTGCTTCACTCCATCATTCTATGAGTTCTTCAGCTACAAAATTTGTTTAGAGCCAGTTTTTACATATATTTGACTGGGCTTGGGGGTAGTGCTTTAGAAAGTCCGTGCTGTTACACTGCCATCTTCGCTCTGCCCCTCTCACTGCATTTCAATGACTATGTTTGGGCTTTCTAATGTTTATTTCTTTTGCATTTTTTTAAGTTAATATTTGTTCCTGTGGTCAGTTTAGTTGTTTCATCCCAAATTCCTTAAATTTAACTAAATTATTACTTTCTCTCCATTTTCTTCCTTGACCTTCCAAAGGGACGATCATGCTTAGCTAAGCCTGGTTTTTAAAATCTTCAGTTTAACCAAACTTCTTAGTTTAAGTAACGTCTTCTAGAAATATTCTTTCTTAAGAAGTTTTCCTTAGCTTTTCCTTCTTCCTCACTTCTCTTTTCTTTTTCTCTATTCTGAATTCTAATGCATGCTTCATGGTCTCTATCCTTTATTCTCTCTGACTCCTTCATGAGAGTAGTGTTCTGAGGGTACCAGATTTGAACTCCCTCCTTATCCAATTTCTTTGTTAGTGCATATGTACATCTTTTCCCATTTCATTTTTTTCTTCTGTCCCTTACTTTTAAAAATATAGAAGGAAGCACTGTTCATTGGAAACACTGCTTTGTGGAGCAAGTCAATCTGTGTCCTGAGTCATGAGACCTAGTCCTGTCCTCTGCATAGAGTAGCTAGGTGGTGCAGCAGATAGAGTGCTAGACTTGTGAGGAGCACCTGTGATCAAATCCAGCCTCAGGCACTTACTAGCTATGTGACTCTGAGCAAGCCACTTAACCTTTCCCTGCCTCAGTTTCCTCAGCTGTAAAATCGCTGTAAAATAAAATAATAGCACCTACTTCCTAGGGTTTTTATGAGGACCAACTGAGATCATCTTTGTAAAATGCTTTGAAAACATCAAAATGCTATAGAAATGCTAGCTATATTACTCCCAAGGCCATGACATCTCCATCAGTTTTGATCTCCTTCCTGCCTAGAGACAATTAGGTGATGCAGTAGATAGGGTGCTGAACCTGGAATCAGGAAGACCTGAGGAAGCTTTGGTCTTTGATACTTACTTTGTGAGCTGGGGCAAGTCACTTAACCTCTGTTTGCCTCAGCTTTCTCAATTATAAAATGGAGATAAGAAGAGAACCTACCTCCCAGGGTTATTGTGAGGTGAAATGGGCATAATGTCTGGCACTAAGTTATAGGTGTTATATAAATGTTATATAAATGCTTATTCTTTTCTCCTGTCAAAATGGGTGTTGGTTGCCACTGGGGACTTATATATCCCTTCTCTTGAGTGTCCCTCAGAAAGGGAGGTCTATAGTATAAAAATACTCCTTAGAAGAAATAAGGTCCTTGTTGTGACATATACTTCCCATCATGGAACATTCTTTAGTTTTAACCTTACCTTTTCTTTTCCTTCATTACAATCCTATTAGACTTTCTCACTTTCTACCTTTTTATTTATTTCATTCCTTTCATTTTTTTATGCATGCTTCTGCTTATCAGTTCTTTCTCTGGAGGTGGATAGTATTTTCCTTCACATGTCTTTTGTAGTATATTAGAGTAATTATAATATAATTGCTCACAGTTAATTGTTCACAGTTCTAACAATATTGCTCTTACACTATGCATTCTCTTGGTTCTGCCTGTTTCGCTCTTCATTACTTCATGAAAATCTTTCCATGTTTTTCTAAAATCAACAACCTCATCATTTCTTACAGCACAGTAATATTCCATCATGATCACACACCACAACTTGTTTAGCCATTCCCCAATTTCATTCTTTTTAAATACTTTACACTTTTATACAACCATATTCCAGTCATATTCAATGGTAACTATGGGGTTGAGTTTGTTTCCTTGCTTTAAGACTTTTTTGCTTGTTTTTCTTGTTGACCATGATTTGTGCATTTGAGGCTAGATATCTGAAGCAATGCATTTTATTGGTAACTCCTTTCTTGTATTTTGTCTTCTGTGAATTGCCTCTCTGCCACTATTCTCCCTATGGTGACTATTTGTACCTTCCTATATTGTGGCTACTCTTTATAGTATCTAGCTCAGTATAAATGCCATTTTGTCTCCCTTCTTTTTTTCTATTTTTGATTAAATGTACAAGATTCCAGGCAAATATACATATGTGTACCTGTTTATATGTACACACATACACAAAACATATGATGAAACTGCAGCTCAGGGAGATGATGTTCCTTTCCCAAGATCAAAAAACTAGTCGTAACAGAGCTGCATCTAAAGCTGAAATCTCAGTACCTAGGGTCTTCCCATTCTGCCCTGCTATTGTTCAGTAACTACTTGAGAACCTTGGAGAGAGGAACCTTCCTTGCTATGGAATTAGCCCTTCTGAATGACTGTCCTACTTCTTTCTAGTGCTTTTCCTCTGTTGATTATCTCCAATTTGTCCTGTACCATATTTTGTTTGTACATAATTATTTGCATATTCTCTCTTTCACTAGACCAGGAGCTCTTGAGGGCAGGGGCCATCTTCTGCCTCTTTTTTTGTGTGTGTCCCTAGAGCTTAGTGCAGTGCCTGGTACATAGATGCTTATTGATCATGTGTCTCTGACTTTCAGTTTCCTATGTTTATGCCCATCATAGTGAGAAGATGATGCGTTTTTAAGGGCTCAAAGTTCTGGCAGTTCTTACCAAACTAGTAAGGTTTTGAATATGGTCTGAGTACCAGCCTAACTACGGCTCATTACTAGCAGGTTGGACATAAGGTGATGAATACTTTGACCATGGTCGATCAGGAACCAGATTAAAAAATAAACAAAACCTAAACTTAAAATGGAGATAACCTCGAGTTCTTGTGAAGAAATTGCTTTGTAAACCTTTAGGTGTTGAAGAAATGTGAACTTTTCTTCTTATTACAGTCATCTTTTTTATTCTTTCTATAGCAAACTGGACCCATCAGTGCCACCCTGGTGATGACTCGTCCCATCAAAGGACCTAGGGACATCCAGCTAGACTTGGAAATGATCACTGTGAACACCGTCATCAACTTCAGGGGCAGCTCTGTCATCCGGCTGAGGATATATGTGTCACAGCATCCATTCTGAGTCCCAAGTTGGGGTTCTTAACCCTCCTACATGCCAGAAACAAGAGAAAAAAAAGAGAAAAAGGAACTTTATCCCTTTCCTGCTGAATGTTTCTCTCAGGAGTCAGTACTAACTGTTCTGACTCCACAATCAGTATCACCCTACTGACCTGCTGGTCCATGATACTCTGAGGGAAGCACTACCCCACTCCCCAGAACTTTCTATGATGTAAACATGTGGAAGTGTATTATCATGTGGCTCCATCTGATATCATGGGTGACTTTTAAAGTTGGTTATTTCTGTCTTTTCTATTTGATTAGGTTGGCCAGGGTATGATTATAATGCAAAGGACTGTGAACACCTTTCCTCTGCTCAGCCCTTCCCTTTTCTTCCTTCTCCCTCCTGTCTGGAGCTACAATGCTGCTTTGCCAAGGCCCCAAAGAACTGGTAGAGAATGCTGGGTGTAGCTAGTTTGCTCTTGCATGTACTGAGAAGGCTATAAAAATTAAATTGTGGCAGGATGTAAGCATTTTTATAGAGTTTGTTTAAAAAACATGTCTGGAATTGTCAACCATAAAAGAAGTTTCAGTTGTTCCTAAATTTGTCTGATGGTTTACTCCTTTCTTGACCATCTTGGGACCATTAAAAATAAGAAAAAAGAATGGTAATGGAGGAAGTGGGGGTTGGATAAAAATCTTTCAATATGTTTTTAAAAATCACTTTCATATTTGATTTTTCCAAACCCATTTTCCTACCCACTGTAGTACAGTCCGTGGTGGTACAACTAACTTCAGTAGTTTGAGGATTGGTGATTCCACTCCATTAGAGTGGATATTCCTTTCACAGATGCAAAGCCCAACTCTTTCAGACCCCAGCATATGGTCTTCATGTGATACCTTGTCTGAAAAAATTCATCATATGATGACCAACCTTCTGGCAATTAACTTCATCATAATAAATCGTATTTATGTAACACCTTAATAAGTATAAAATACAAACATCAAAACAATTCAAAGAGGTAGGGAGTACAAGAAGTAGGGAGTACTGTTTTATAGATGAGGAAACTGAAGTCCAATGAAAGGATTTCCCAGAAGTCCACACAGCTAGTAAGTGACCAAGCCAGGACTAAACCCAGGTTTTCCGAGTCCAAGTCCAATTTCTACTACAGCTTACTGTATATCCTGGAAGGACCCTTTAGTCATACATTCTTTAGAATTATTCCACAAATAAAATTGGGAGGTATGGGACTCCAGCCCAATGCAGTAATAAAAAATCTTCTATAGTTTGCTCATTTTGACTTGCCATTACGGATCAGCTCTAGTTCTACTTAAGCCCTAGTTATTGTGGACTAGAGCAGAAAGCTCACTAGACTCTCATTTATGAGTCATATGAAATTGCTATTTTCAATAGCTTTTAGTGAGGATGGGGAAGCCAACCTTTGGTTAGTTATGAATTTGTCACATTTTCTTAAATCTTTTAGACTCCCTGGGATTTAGTCACCTAATCTGCAAAATGAAAGGACTAGACTAGATCTCTAGGTCTTTTCTAACTTCAAATGTTATGATCCAATTTTTTTTTTAAACTGTGCTTTCAAAATCATCCAACATGAAGATGAAATCAAGTTTGGGTAGGCTTTATTAAGAGAGAAAATCTGTCAAGTCCTTGCCACAAAGTATACTTGGGTGTTACTGAATGGAACCTTCTAATCCACACCTTTCAAACATTTTTCCTCTGAGGTATTCCTTTTAGTCAGCCTAAAAGCTTCTAATTAGTGTGGTAGGGTGAGGTGGCAGGAGTGAGAAGTGAAGGCTGCTGATTGTGGTTATAGATTTAGTTTGTGGCACAAGGGGAGAGGAACTAACAGTGCAACTTGCTCATGGACATGGTGGTTGGTGTTCTGGGAACCCCTGAAGGAAGTTGGGTGTTTGGTAATGGTGGCCAATGTGGAGACTGGCCAGGTAAATCTTGAGTACTATTAATAGAGTCATTACAATCAAGTTGTTGGGGAACATTGATTTTGAGTTAGTTTTTAATTGGTCAAGAAAATTTGTTGGGAGGTAAATCTTATTTGTTTTATAGCTAGAATGGACCTTAGAGATCATCTAGTTAAAGCCCTCATTTTACAAATGAGGAAACTGAGGCCTAGAGAGGATCAGGTTGACCAAAGATGATCCGAGTGGCAATTACTAGCTCAGATTGACACCAGTATTCTGCCTCTAAAGTTGATGGGACTTTCATTAGGCTACCTCATGCAGATTCTTGGATAAGAAAATCCAGGAGCCATCATACCCAGCTCTCTTTACCTTCTACATAGACACATTTCTGCCTGCTAAGGAAGAATCTTTGTATGCTTTTTCATGAGGAAGGATATCTTTGTATGTCCACATGACCTACCTGCACTTAGAGTCTTTGGTGGTTTTAAACTGAAAACAGGCATCTTGAAATTATTTCCATTTGAATTCATTGAGTGAAATTCTACTGACAAACAGAAACACTGCAGAGAACATCTCAGACCCATAATCTGGAAAAGACACATTTTGTTTATTTGCTATTTCATTCCACACACCCTGCTGTCTGTTGGTACAGCTCCATTGTCTAGACTCAGATCAGACTCACAGATTGCTAGAGCTGGAAGGGACTGGAGAGAGTTCATCTATTTCAAACCCTTCATTTTACAGACTAGGAAAATATGAGAAAACAGGTTAAAGCAGTAGAAAGAGCCCTTTCTCTGGAATTAAAGGATTTGGTTTAAATCTCACCTCTGAAGCTTACTACCTATGTAACCTTGGATAAGTCACCCAATCTGCTCAGACCCACATTTTTGCATCTGTGTAAAGAGAACGGTGAATTAGATGATCTCTGAGATTCCTTTCACCTCTAGATTCACAAGGCTCAGACCAAAGACCAAAATACAGTTGTGCCCAGATGGATTCTTCTCTTCTGTACAAGTCACACAGATCAGAGAGGAGAGGTAAGGACATCAGATGCTGCTCCCACTCTGGACTAGTGCACTTTGTCACTGTTTTGTATAAAGCAAACCTGTACAGTTGACTTCTTGAGCTTTTACACGATGGAAGGATCAGGTTTCATTTTGCTCCTGGAAAAGAGGGAAAGCAGAATGTGTATTGGTGATTTAGAAACTTATTGGCCTCCGAGGTGCCATGCTTGGAACAAATCTCAAACCTCTGGGGCCTGGATCTTGTTTGTTCATATCAAGATGTGGCACAGAGCGACCCATAAAACCTTCAAAGACTCAAGGGGCTTCCTGGACATTAGACTGCTTTTTCAAAACAATGCTGTGATGAGTTAAGTGTAAATGAATCAGGGACATGTGGATTCAATTTTCCTTAAAATACACTTGGGCTTAAAAATTAAAGGGGGAAAAATGCTTGGGGCAACATGTGCACTGTATTGCCAAACCCCAAACATTTGGGAACCAGTTCAGGAGGTTCAGATCATCCAACAAGCTGTTTGCTTCACCCACCCCCAGGGAAAAGAAGGATGTTGTTATTTTCACAAGATTGAGGATAAACTGGTTTTTGGGGAAACAGCATTGTCTTCCTTTGTGGAATCTGATGAGAGTTGTTCTCCTCTATCACTTCTTCAGACATAAACCTTCCACATCTGATGTTGGTCAGTCCTTTCCTATGTTGGTGGAATGGGATTGCCCTCCCCTCCATTACTCTATTCTGTCTGAACACAGACTCACAGAAAATTAACTCTCCAGAGATCTCAGAGACCATCTCAGGGGTTTTTAGCTTGGGGTCTGTGAAGTTTGTAAAAATATTTTGACAACTGTTACTTCAATATAATTGGTTTATTGTATGCTTTTGCAAACATGATTCTGAGGACTTCATCAGACTGCCAAAGGTATCCATGACACACAAAGAAGTTAAGAATTACTAATTCAGACCAACCTCCTAACTTTTCAGATGAGGATCCTAAGGATCAGAAAAGAGGACTATGTTACCTGAGATTACAGTCTAATTAGATCAAAGAAAATCAGTCTCAAAAAGGAGAGAGGGAATAGAGAATTAGATTTTGGAGCCAACAGTGAGAATTTCTCCCAAACTATAATTTTACAATGGTTTACTCACCACAGAGCTGTCTAAATGGAATAAAGCTCACCTACCTATTATTAACTCATATTCTTGGAGACCTGGTTAGGTAACAGGTTTGGTCCTTGGGGTGCTATTTTTCCAGTCTGTGAACTCATTTAACTTAGAAATTTTGACTTTTGTCACATGATCAGTATAGTTCAAATGTATCTTTGAGGCCCCAAAACAGGACCCTTGTTTTGCAAGCCACAAAGAAAAATTAAGGGAGTAACATCAAATAGTGGGAAAAAATACTGCACAAGGACAAATGGGAACCAAGCTTTGTTTCTGGCTTTGTTACTGGTTAGGTAATCTTGAGCAAGCCACATCTCTTTCCTGGGCCACAGTTTCTCCCTCTGTACAATTAGAGGACCAGACTAGAAGTTGTTGGATGTTTCTGTGTAGGTCCAGCAATCTAGGGATCTAAGAATCTATCCTAAACCAGAGGGGTCATATGGTGAGATATAATCTTCTGAAGAAAGACTGCTCTTCACTCACCTCTAATTAAGGTGAAAGTCTGTTTTGTAAGAAGCAGGTGTCATAAGCAAAGATTTGATTAGTCAAAATTCAAGGAGATCATTTCCTTCCCATTATGTTTTTTAAAAAAATCCTAAAAGTTGAGGTACCCTGAAAATGAAATATTAGTAAAGGTAATATAGGAAAGAGTGTGTGAGTATGTGTGTGTGTGGGGGGGGTCACCATATTTACTCACTAAAACCTGAATTATTATGCCAGTTTTCTCTAGCTCCAGTACAGGTCAGACATGAATATAAGCTCATAGTCATTACAGAACAAAAGTCTTTTTGAACCCTAGATTTCTATGATTCTGGAATCTATGAAATAGATATGAGATATTGCATTGAATTTTAGACTATAATAAAATAGCTGAGCCAGGAGGACCATTCAAGATTGTCCAGCCCTGTAAGTTTAAAGGCAAGAAAATAAAAGACTTGGGGAGGCAGTGGGATGTTGCTCTGGTCAGAATATGGGGCAACATTTGTCTGCTCTAATATACAGGGATGTAACCATTTTCTGAGGGCAGCCATTACCAGAGTGTATTTGGCCTTTCACATTGGTTTTTTCTTTTCTTGACTTCTGGTCTTGATGTTATCATGGTAACAAAGTCAGATGCAAATAGGAGATTGCTCAGCACATAATACCTACAATAGGACAGCAATCATTTTCTTCCCTGAATGCTAAGTTCTGGGTCATAGGGAATGAATACTTTGAACTAGTACAGGAGGTGAGACTTAATGGAAAGCTTTGCTGAAGGAGGCCTCTTTTTGTCTGTTTGCTTCTTGTTTATTACTTCTGTTTGGTTGAGCTATTTATGCTCTTGATGTTGAGAAGCTGAAGATATGATTTTATTTTATAATTAGGTATTTGTGGAGGCCCTAGATTTAAGATACTGCTACTTTAGGATAGAAATTTTATCTAATTACCTTATGCAGCCAATACTATTTGCTGAAATATAGTGGAAACTATTTGACCTATTCAGTTCAGTAATATCTGACTCTTTGTGACCCCATTTGGGGTTTTCTTGGCAAAGATACTGGAATGGTTTGCCATTTCCTACTCTAGCTCATTTTACAGATGAAGAAACGGTGGGAAACAAGGTTTAAGGGACAAATCTAGGGTCCCAGTAGATGTCTGAAGCCAGATCTGAACTCAGGAAGATGTGTCTTCCCCACTCCAGGCCTAGCACTCTATCCACTGAGCCACCTGGGTGCCTTGCTTTGACCTTAGTATAGTATGATAACAAACCTGATTTTTCCTGTTAGTTCTACAATTTTTTTCTGTGCTTACCTTGACCAAATCTGACCTTGAGCAAATCATTAATCTGGGCTTCAGTTTCCTTGTCTACAAAAGGGTAGGGGTAGAATTACAGGATTTCTAAGATCCCTTCCGGTCCTAAATGTGTGATCCCTATTATCCTACATGGTATTTTTAAAGACTATGAATGGCAGAATGGCCATTAATGAGGCACCAACTGGGAGAGCGTACCTGGGATGACATTCTTTTATTTAATGGTTTATGGCTGTCCTTGTTAGAAGGATCCCTTAGCACAATGGAAAGCACCCAACCATGAACCTTGGGACCAGAAGAGTAGGTGCAAATGTGACTCATTTTGCCAGGCTAAAGCAAAATGTTTTTGTTTTGCTGAAAGCTTGTAATGAGAATCTTGATGTTCAGCTGCTCCCTAAGAAATAACAACAGCCAGCAATTATGACTGAAATGAACCCATTAAGAAGTGAACAGAAGTGTCAGGACAGGAACAGATTGTTGATGGACTTTGACACTGGAAATTATGCTTGAGCTGGCAATGGATAATGCTTTTCTCAGGTGGCTGGAATGCTGTTGAGCAATATTGCAAATGCAAAGGCCGTTGTACAAAGAGCGTTGTGACACCTACTGAAATACGTCAGACAGTGAACTAGGCAAGTGCAGTGCATTGGAGGCATGAAAACATGGCAAAGCCATAGTGCTCTTTGGGTGTCAGGGAGTCACTGGATCATTCAGTTCTAGCTTGAAATAAGTCTCAGCTGAGGAAGGAGAATTGTTCTGTTTTGTTTTGCTTTCACCTTGGATCTTTGTCTGAGTCTCCTTTTTCAATATGCTACTCAATGTGTATGAGCTACTCCAAACCTGGCTTACTTCACATAATTGGCTACTGTAATTTAAACTAGTAAGTGGCTAGAATTTTTCCCAGGCTTAATATACAAATACTTTCCTAATTTCTATCTAGAATAGATTTAGAATTGGTATAATATTTGTGAATGGGTCACTTTCAGTATGTCCTTATGAAGCCATGGCTTAACAACTTGCCCAAAAATAAAAATATACTTGAATGAAAGCCAATGACGTGAAAATGAGAGTCTTGCATGTTTGAACTTGGGTTTATTTCAGTCTGCTGGTCCTTTAAACTGGCAATTATAAAGATTCATTCATATGTTTGTTTCTTATTTTTTGAAAAAAGAAATGGAGATTTCCCTTCAAGCTTTCACACAGTTTCCTCCAACTCCCTGCCCCCATTTTATGCAGAAGTGCTGAAAGGCAGCAATTTTACGGTATTTTTCATACATTGAAGCCTTGTTTAGACCATAATCTAAAATCTTTCCTCTGGCAAAGTCCTGAAAAAATGCATCATTCTGCATATTCAAGGAGAGCAAATGGTTCGCTTCTTCGGATTTTCTTTCTGCATTGAAGCACAGTAACTGTTAATTACTGATCGCTGAACTCTAATGAAAACTTATGGAGGAATGCTCTTCTGTTTTCTGATTACTTGTCCTTTGAGGTTCAGCCATTTTATGCCCCAATTCCCAGTAATCTCACTGAGAGGACCAGGTTTATTCAAGCTACCCATCTCCCTTAATTTCTTGGAGCATAGTAACATGAGCACAGAAGGTGCTCAGTAAATGCTATTTAACAATCAGGTGGAGTTGCTAGTCACTAATATAAATCTACTCAGAAGGAAGGATCAGATTCTTGGTTAGTCTGATGCTCCCTCTGCTGAGAGTTAGTATCGAGGAGATGCCAAACTCTCTGTGATTTTCAGAGAAAGGACAACTTTCTCCTCCTTGATTCTACCTTGTAGATTATTGTGGATTTGTCCAGTCAGAATCAGGAACCCACTTCTAGTAAACCTAACTTCTCCCCTATACTCACTATATTTGGCTGAGCACCAGCAGTGTGATTTTGTCATAATGGTGCCATCTTCCCATAGGATTCCACTTATGTTTTTGCTCTTGCCATGAAATCAATAACAAGACAAATCAGATAACAAAAAAAATTTAATAAAACACCTACCCCATGGATCACAACCTGATCAAGGTGACCCCCTAGATAGTACAAAGGCTGCTCTGAACTTAGTAGTTCTAGGAAAGGCACTATTCAGCCTACTTAGTCTACATGGCCACTTCTAAGGTCCAGCAAGGAGTACGGACAATACAACACAGTCTACCACTGATGTTCCATTCAGAACCAGTATGGCTAGTCTTTAGGTGAAGAAAATAGAACTCTAAACTCAGGACTCAACTTCTCTTAAGATTCAGAAACTCAGGACTCTAGACTTAACAACAGGAGTCGTGCACTCAGGACCAGTTGCAAAATAAAACCTCTCTAGATGCTGCTTATCTCATTTAAACTTCAGGACAAATCTGGGGGATTCCTGAGAGGAGGGTTGAAGACAAAACTTCTATGCTTATTCTCTGGTATTTTCAAAGTTAGCCATCATGTTGTGTATAATAGAGAAGTTGTTGCCTTCTTGTTGGAAAAGTTTAGTCAAGAGAAGTCAACAAGCATTTATTAACAGAGCTAGGAAGTGTTCCAAACATTAGGGATACAAAGAAAAGCAAAAGACAGCCCCCATGTTCAAGAAATTCACAATCTAATGGGAGACACAACATACAAAAAACTATGTATAAACAAGGTCACACAAGAGATATACCGGGTAAATCAGAGATAACCAATGGAAGGAAGGCACTTCCTTTAAGGGGGATAGGGAAAGTTTCTTGTAGGTGAAACTTTAGCTGGGATCTGAAGGAAACCAGGAGATATAGAAGAGGAAGAGAATTCCAGGCATGGACGACTGCTAGTGAAAATGATTAATGTCTGGAGATTGGACTATCATGTGTCTTTAGTTTCTTTGTCTTGTTCTATTACTATCACTTGCATTTCTGGAACTAAGTCAAACCATATTGAGTTTATCTCACTCTTTATTGACTGTGATATATGCATTTTTCTTACTAAAAACTGGCCCTTCAATGACTATGCTTTTTATGGATTTTAGCATGAATGAATGTTATATTTTGTAAAATTTTTTTTAATCTATCGATGTAATCCCATAGTTTAGCTTGTTTTTTTCTTTTTTGTAGGCGTGATTATGTAGTTTTTACAGTTATGAACTCTCCTTGCATTTCTGTTCAGCTGCATCCAACTCTGTAATAATATTTTTTTTCACTATATTGGTATAGTCATTTTACTAGGTTTTGATTAAAATTTTTTGCAACAACATTTATTAGTGATATTAGTCTATCATTGCTTTATCAATACCTCATTGGTTTAAATATTAGGACCATATTTGTCTCATAAAAGAAGCTTGATAACAAATATTTTTCTTAACTTTTGAGAATAATTTACTTGTTAATTACTTTAAATTATGTTAGAATTCATTGGAAAATCCATCTGAAAAAAGGATCTTTTTTTCTGTGATAGAAAAAAAGATGCTTTATATCTACTCCAAATTAATTTTTAGAGATTGGGTCATTTAATATACCTGTTTCATGGTCTGTTCATTTGAGTATTTTATACTTTTGTAGGTGATAATACATTTAAAGAGTTTTTGGTAAATCAATCCATGCTTAATTGTAGCCTTGGTGTGGGGAGAGGAAGTGGGGGGGAAGAATGAAGTAAAAAGTCCATAGCAGAGAACCAAAAAAACTTACCAGGAAGCAAAGATGGATAGCTTTCAATATAACACATAGTATTTATTACATAGGCTTTCTTGAAATGGAAATTTATTGCCATATATTTTGAATCCTCTCATATTCTGCTGTACACATGACATGTTTTTTTCTTTTCTTACTCTGTATTTGTCTTAATATTTAAGTTTATTATGTTTCTTTTTTCATATTGTGTATTTAAATTTTAGAAAAATAAAAAATAAAATAAAGAATTCTTTGTTATATTGACAAAAAATTTTGTACAGTAGGGTCTGATAATTATTTTTCTTTCTCCTCTATGTTGTGATTTCTTATTCCTTTTTAAATTTTTGTCATTTACTTTCCTCTCTTTTGATCAAGATAGTTTAAAGTTTGACTCTTTTCTTCAAGGAAACAGCTTTTAGTTTTCTTTATTATTTCTTGAGATTTTTTCACCCTACTTCATCTATGGTTTTATCTGTGGAAATAACAGTAAATACATTGCATTACCATCTGTCTTGCCACTGACACTTACATATGTGTTGTCTCTCCCTTTTAAAATATGAACTATTTGAGAGGAGAGATTATGTCACTTTTCTCTACATACCTTCAGTGCTCGGCACACAGTAAGTAGTTATTAATGTCTTCATTCATTTACTTCTCTAATTTTCAAGATTTCTCCTTCTGTGCTTTTTAAAAAAGTTTCTTAAAGTTGAATACCCAGTTAATTAATCCCCTTTTTTTATTTGTAAAGGTATATATATTATCAGAAATTTAATTCTTTCTCTGAGGACCATTTAGCTCCATCCCCAAATTTTCTTATGTTATTTCATTACTATTCTCTTTCCTATAGTTTTAGTTCTTTACTTATTTTTTTATTTACCCACTATTCATCATTTAAAGATTTCATTTTGGTTTGTATTTTTTTACTTTTATTTCTTATATTAATTGCTATTTTGTACTATCTTTGTTTAAACTACTTAATGTTCTTTTATTAACTTCTTGACTAAGTCATTATGTAGAAAAGTACCATCAAACCTCAGAACATAGCCTTGTTCTTTTTCTTTGTTTCTTTCCACATCCAGTTTAATTTTGGTGCAAAACCTTCCCTCTCCTTCCTCCCTTATAGTTTAAGTCACACTCTTTTGCAGTGCCTTTGTCCAAGGAGAGCCAAGATATTCAATAATTTAGTCAGTCAAATTGCTTTTGTTTAATTTATTCAATATAAGCATTTTTGGTTACTTCATTCAGTTTACTTAATAGTGAGGGTGGAAAGTCTCTACTTGTATTTCTACACCACACAACAGGAAAACATAAGTTTCTGAAAATGTACTATAGAAAATAACCAACCCAATATCACCTATGTACCCAAAATAATTTGATCACCTTTGCAGCATAGTAGAAACAATGATGGTGAATAGAAGGTCTAAGTGTAAAGGGTATAGGAAATGGATATGGTCAGAGAGACCCACCAGCCGTGGAGAGAGATAGCTAGGAGTCAGATTTTGTCTGGTCTAGTCTCTATGGAGGTTGTAGTCAGTCCCCTCTGGACTCCAGGAAAATAGAGTGTGATTTCTTTACCGATTCCAGGTTACTATGAGAGTGGACTTTCTGGTTCTGTTTTTCTGGGCTTGGTCTCTTCTACAAAAGCAGGCAATTTGTTCACAATCAGTAGTGACTGGATCATTATGACCTGCTTTTTAGGAAAATTTGGTCAATAAATAAGCTTTTAGCAGATGAAATTTGTAGCCACGCCTTTTTATGCCAATATATAAATATATTGATGTCATATGTCAAGGTGACTGCCAAGTATTTTGTAAAGAACTCACGATAAATAGATTTGACCACCCTGTCTAGTTGAAAGAGCATTTGATCAAGAAAATCAAATATGCCGGTTATGAGCATCTGGTTATTAGAGCTACAAAATCAAATTGTTTACATACTTAGAAGTGTGGAGTAACCATGTTCATTACAAATTCAAGATGGAGTTACTCATGCCAACAGTGTTACTTTGATAGTTATATTATGGTCTACAAAATAGACAATATTTTGCTTTTTTCCCTTTCTTTTATAATTTCTCTGTGCTCCTATGGATGTTTGATTTTTGGTAAAATTACCATATGGTGCTGAGAATTGGTTTTTATTTTTTGAAATTTCCATTGAGAAGATATTAGTCATTCAGATGCAATGCCTTCAACAATATATTCAGTTCTATATTTTCCTTTTTATGTTTCTGTTAGATTTATTCAGGTCTGAGAGAGGAATATTAAAGTCTATTACATGGGAATATTGCCTATATCTTTTTGTAATCAGTTATTTTTTTCCTTTAGAGGCTGTGCCACCAGAGGTATATAGGTTTGGTAGTGATATTATTTCACTATCTATCATACCTTTAAGTTTCTCTCTTTGTGAATTGTGAATTTTATTTTTGCTTTGTCTGATGGAATGATTGCAATGTTTGCTTTACTGGAATCACCTAATGCATTAATACCTTTTGATCTAGCCTCTCATTTTCATTTCATGTCTGCTTTATATTTTAGAAGTGTTTCATAGGTAGGAAATTGGGTTTGGTTTTCTTTTTCTTTTACTGGATTGTTTATTCATATTTAAGGTTATTATTGTTCAGCTGGTTTGCCATTTTCCTCCATTTATTTATTTTTACCTTGATTTTTATGTCTCCCTTTGAATGCAGTACTTTATCCCTATACTTAGTTTTGTTTACATTGCTTTGATGCCAACCTGTTCCCACAACCCCTTGTCCCAATTCCTGTCAATTTGCCCCACCCCGAGTTCTTTTAATTTAAACTGATAAATAAATAAGAAAAAATATTTTTCTCTTTCTCCTCTTTTTACCCTTTTCTTTCCATATCCAGTTTAGTATGCAGTGCAAAAAAAAGCCCTTTCCTTCATCCTCACCCCCGTTAGTTTAAATCACTTTTTTTTTCAGTACCCTTTTCCAAAAATTATTTTGATTGCTTTCTCTTTTTCCTTATTTTCTTTTTAGTGTCCTATAGGTAGGTAAGGACTTCAGTGGCTAGAGCCCTGGGCCTGGAGTCAAGAAGACCTGAGTTCAGGTTTCGCTATAGATACTTACCAGCTGTGTAACTAAGGGCAAGTCATTTAACTTCAATTTCCACATCTGGAAAATAAAGGTAATAACACTACCAACTTTCTAGTGGTAAAATATTTGGCACACAGTAGGTACCTAATAAATACTCTTTCTCTTATGAGGAAGAGTGGAGTATAGAATTTCTGTAGTACCAACCTTGAACTTCCTCCTCAATCTCTTCTCTACATTATTGCAGATTATTGAATAAAAGCAGCACTATATGATGAATATTTTTCTGTGTCTAGAATCATGATGCGCTTACATGATCTTTCTCTATTCCTAGGGTCATATTAGTCAATGTCTGATTTTATGCTCCCCCCTATTACTAGGGACTCTTCCACATGAAATGGTTCTGGGAGGTATCGACCTTTATCAGGGAAGTGGGTCTCTTAATGTGCAAGTTTTCCTAGACAAAACTTTATTTCTAGCTCCATTCCATCTCTTGTTTCCCCTCTCCCTATTTACAGGATGTTAGGATCATTGAAAGTCTAGAACTGGAAGCAATTTTAGGAGGAATCCAGTCCAACCCTTCTTTTACAAAAGTGGAAGCTGACCCAGACATGTTAAGTTGCTTGTCCAAAGGTGGTAAGCAACAGAGACTATATTTGGACTCAGGTCCTTTAGTTCCAGAGTTTCTTTCTTTTTCTCTTTCCACTGGACCACACAACTTTCTAAGTACACCTTTCCACTGTCTTCTCTTTCCACAAATGATATTGGTTCACTGACAGGGAGGGCATGATGAGATATATAGCTCAGGAGTTTTAATTCAGCATTTTGGCTACTCTTTCTTGCAATTTTTTAAGTTTCCCTTAAGTCTATAGAAGCACTTGTTGATCCTGTTGGTTCCCTGATGATACCCTTTTCTTCTTTCATCCTACAGATCTATCTCTCTTTACAAAAAATGCTAGTAAATAAACATCAGAGACCTGATTGCTTTATTTAGTCTTTCCTTAGTCTAGTCACACAATTAATTTATTTTTTCCTGTAGTTCATGTTTGGAGAATTCAAAAATTGAAAATTTTATTCAATTCTAGATCTTTTTTTTTGCAAGAATTTCTCAAATGTGTTTTCTACTTCACTCTTTTCTTCACTCATTCTCTCTCTTCTCTTTTCTCTCCTCTCTATTTCCACTTCCTTCTCTTGTCTTCTCTTTTCCATTTCTCCTTCTCCATTCTTTTTCCCTCCACCCTCTTCTTTTTCTCTCCTATACCTCTTTCCCCCTTCTCTCTTCTTCATTTCTTTCCCTTCCTTTCTCCTCTCTCCCCTTTTCCTCCCCCTCCAACATCTCTCATATATAGGGACTTGAGCCTTGAGCAGGTAGAGCTGATCAAGAAATACCAGATCAATTGAATTTCACCTGCCCAATTGATAAAATCACAGAAGATAAGATTGAGAAAACACAAAGAAGTTAAATCTTTGTTACTTCATTGTGAGGATAAAGAAGTTATTTAGCCAAGCTTGACTAAGTTCTAGGTAAACTAGTTATCACTAGATGGAAAGATCGGCCACACTCGTCTGGAGACAATTCTTAGAAGCTGAGTTCATTGAATTAAGAAGAGAGCCAATTATGAAGGAAGATTCTATCAAGGGAAGAATCATTTCTTTCTATGATGAATGGAAAAGTATTTATCTGTTCTTCCTCTTCATCAGCCATTGTATCTTTCAGGGGAGACACCAGGAAGAGACACCATATTCAGCAGGAAGGAGTCCCAGTAATTCAAGGCACAAGATAAAGGAACTTTGTGATTTGAAAGAGATTTGACCCTGGCAATCAGAAGATAAGCATTGGAGAGGAAGAGGCTCAGAGAGTCCAGGTAAGTGATCTACCCAACAGAGGTACTGCATGGCTTGAAGGCTGGGGGAAGCAGGGAGGAGTGAGGTGCAACATGAGGACAAAAAGAGAGGCAAAGGCAATCTGGGGCCAGAGGTGTGATTTGTTCTATGTGCTCACTCTTCCCATTGATTCTTTGTCTAGTTGGAGGAGAATTTAGCCCAGGTTCATGGAAGTAATGCTATGTAGCTAAGGTCACCTCACCTTTCCATTGGGCTCATTGTGTCATCTGACTGACCATTAAAGGTAAATGGAAACAATTCAATTTCCTGGCACGGTGCTGGTATATACTGTCCAGGTTTCACAAGAATAAGACAATGAGGTCAGCACAATGACCTTGTAGGCCTTCAGTTCGATAGGCAGCTTATTACCTCTTCTCTCCCATGCTTTCCTTCAGAACTTCCCAAATACTGAGTTAGCTCAGGCAATTCATGTATCAATCTGATCATCTGTGTATACATCACTGGAAAGTATGCTGCCAAGGTAAGTGAACTTATCCAAAGTATTCAGAATTTCTCCATTTGCTGTCACTGATGGTTCCATACTCTCAAGGTTTCTCTGAAGAACATTGGAATAAAATTGAGACATGCGAGACACTGGCACAGGACTGCCCCAGAGTGGCGTCAAAGAAGGTACTATATTCTATGAGCAAAGCAAAATTACAGTAGCTCCAAAGAAACACAAAATGAGGAAATTTAGAGATATTTTCATTTCAAATGTTCACACAAACTATGTGCGCCCAAGCTGTGGTAGAGCCTTCCAAGCTTGTATTGATCACACTGTACACTGACATAGTGATGTTATATTGATCCTCTTTGATTACAAAGGACAACTAAAGGTAAATACATTGGTGGATGCTCATAAGCTATAGTTTTAAGAATATGAAAACATAGGATGCCGTGAATGAGGAGATAGTCATCCCTCACCCCTACCCTAGGAACCCAAACTGTTAGTGTTGGGACCTGGACCCCGAAAGACTGTGTCTCTGGAAGCAACCCAGTTTCTCAGTGGGCCCCTGTGACAAATTCTTTACTTGTTGCAGAAACATATAGACTCCTTACTTTGTAATGCCTCAGATAAAAGCTATCCATGCAGTCACAGAGGTGCTTGCCCAAAAACCGTATCTCTGGAACCTTGTCTCCAAGGATCATGCCTTTGGCAATCCATTGTGTAAACAGAACCATCTTATCCCTTCTCCCCCAATATCTGGTATCAATAGAGCTATTTATATTAGCCCCCTGAATTTTCCTATATATTCCAGAAGTCCAGACCACTGATGCCTGTGCCCAAGGCACCTGGACTTCTTGTGTATTCTTTTGAAGACTGACCACTCTTTCATCCTACCCTACACTACCTAATTAGCATATTTCACATTCTTTTCACTCTCTTTTTCCATATAAGCTTTAGCATCACCCCTGTCAGTTTGCAAGTTCCCTAAAAAAACTTAGCCTGCTTTAGAGAGTCTTGATAAAACTTTGCCACTTGACTAGAAGACAGTTTAAGTACATGAATTCATTCCAGGTGACACTTCCCTGTACCCTGATATTTGGAGGGTCCTAGCACAACTAAACTGCATTATATTGGGGGCCTATATGGGGACCAGCCTGACCCTCAAGTCTTCTTCCAATTAAGATCAGAAGGTATATAAGTCTCCTTTACCTCACTCTGTAGCTGGAGGAGTCAACATCTAAGTACCCAGAAAGGCTTGGAGGAGCTATGGGTCAAGTCTGTTACCTTTTTTCTCTGGCTCCAGTTGGGTTGGATGATTTAAATCCATCTCATATGCTGTGCAGACTTCTCAGACATAAGGGATGCTCCATATGGGAACACATATCTAGTTTGCTCTTATTCTCTAGGATGCTAGGGAAGTGAGTGACTACAGGCACTTTTGGGGTTTCTATGAATTACAGCAAAGAAATGGATCAATCTTCTTCAATTCCCCAAGATTTGCCCATGGGTTTTCTTTTAAAGAACTAGAAAAAGCCCAGTCTTTCCCACGACTTCAAAAAGGAACACCTTTGTGTTCTTATTTTTTTATTTTATTTTTTAATAAATTTATTTAACTTTTTACATTTATTTTCACAAGATTTTGGGTCGAAAATTTTCTCCCCATTTGTCCCCTCCCCCCTCCCCAATACACTGGACATTCTAATTACCCATATCACCAATCTGTCCTCTCTTCTATCATCCCTCC